>OZ023234.1:18405369-19005369 GCA_964006365.1 Trididemnum miniatum
ATCCCACTATAGGAAGCCAGCCCATTATTAAGCTATTATGACTGTGACAACTGGTAATTATAGTGGGATGATGAATTAATCTTAACATATACGAGAAATTCGGCTGCTCCGGCATCAGATTACGATGGCCGAGTGGTTAAGGCCGTGTCTCCGGTTAAGACTCGCCGCAACCATTGGGCTGGTGATACGTCACTAGTCGGTGCGGGCGTGGGTTCGAATCCCACTCGTAATCAGATTTTTCTGATTACGTTTGATTTGGCCTTAGATCTTGGTGAGTTAGATTCAAGTTCAATTCATTAATTGAAATTCTATATATTGATTTATAAGCTTGAATCACTCTCTTAGCCTTTAATAGCTAGACTGGATAGACTTCGGTATGCAAGCCTTCATTGCTTAACCTTCATTAAAGGAGGAATTGTCATTATTTTTAGGGGATGGTTTACGCTAAAATGTTTGGTAGGGGAATGGTGCTGTTTTCCGGGGGGATGTGATCCCCCCGCATTTCCCCTCCATTCGAGTACTGCATACAACTAAGTTTAGTAAAACAAGGGCGTGTTGGCACGGAAAAGTAAACTAAACAGGCAGGGGATGCAAAGTTAGCTTCGTCAATTCAACGAGGTAAGGAGTTAAAACTGAATGAGGAAACACTATTGCATGAGCTTGCCGAAGGCCCGAAAGACACCAAAATCGAGCTGCTAACAGTGATAAAAAAGGATATAGCGGATCGTGTTCTTTTGTCGGAATGTTTTGATGATATTTTATACGTCACTAACCCTACGATGTAAAATAATATAGATTGTCCAAAAAGTTTTTGTCTATGGATTTGTTGTTGTGTATAGCACACGAAAAGATACGACTTGCAATTCGTCATGGAATGTCTAGACAAGGGGTGGCCAACCGGCGGCTCGCGAGCTGCATGCGGCTCTTTGCCCAGTTTCATGCGGCACTTTTTCACATGCTTTGTTTCTTCTCTTAGTAGCCAAGTTCTGTGATCATGTTGCGTTTGGCAACGCATAAGGTGAATTATCACGTAATAATCACTTTGTTGAGAGAATTACGATTAGGCGAGTACGAGTGGCGGGGTCTATTTCCCCGGCTTTGCTCCCGGTCAATACAGCTTCGGAGTCCGAAGAATCATCGCAGCGGTGGCGACGCTGTGTTCGCTTTGACCGGCCCAGGAAACGAACCCCAGTCCACCCACACCGATAGCGATGTCGCTACCAGAAGCGTATTTTACAGGAGGGGGTATTGCGCCATGGTCCCCCTTTTGACTCTGCCTTTTAGTAAAAAAGAACAAAATTAATGGTGCCAAGTGACTGAAATATGCTAGATGTTTTGATGGTTTCTGTAGCTTATGGCCAGGGGCGGATTCAGGGGGTTAGGATAAAAAAATGCGACCGTCCTCTCACCAGCTATTTTCAAAAATGTTTGTGATCCATACAATTTTTCCATAATTTCGAACCTCTTCGATAGCAATAAGCCTTAAGCACGCATAATTGACTCTGTGCAAACAAAATGCATCATATTTGGCAAAGCACTCACATGTAGGGTCAAAAAATTTAAACAAAATTTCCTTCAAAATTATTCAAAAAGCACTAAAACAGCCATTACAGCATGTTAATTTTCAAAATTTTTTCGGTAGTATGCCCTCGGACCCCTTAAAGCCTTTTTTGTTTCTCAACCAACTATAAATTAGTTCAGCCGAAAAAGTACGTTTGAAAAAAATGAGGAAATTATGCCCCTTCCTCTTTCAAAATTTCTCGCTACGCCACCGGTCGTTACCAACTTAGCTAAACGGCCGTTATAGGCCTATCACTAATCTAGCTATGCAAAAGCACGTGTATCAATAAGAGGTAAACGGTATGGTGATGTTTCGACTATAACAAAAGTCTCGTCAGCCTTGCTACGCACAGCCAATCCAGGCTAAACTCATTCCAGACTGTAAAGACTCTTTTTTTTTGCATTGCTTTACCTGGACATCTCGACTTCATCTCTTTTCTAGGTTGTGCCCTATTTTTGGCAGGCGACTGGCCCCAAATAACGATACCCAATGAAAGAGCCTATAACGACTAACCACAACTAAGTTACCGGTAGCCTAACTAGCCCACATCACTAGAAGCCCCCATGACAACCCACTCATTTGCAGCTGCAGACGCGTTTCGACCTTATTATGGTCTCATCAGTGCAGTATAGCAACCTCCCACCTTCCTGAAAAAAAAAAATTTCTAACCTTCAAAAGAACTACACACCCCAAATCTAAGCCTCTACTCGTTCTGCTCAAGGTAGAACATTTCGTGAAACACTAAAACCTTCAAGGAATTAGTACATGCTGGATTATGATGTCACAGATTCCCTGTAAACAATCGAAAAGAATAGATATGACCGGTTGGTTTAAACATTATTTTCCCGGTAATCTGAGAAGGAATTTTTTGTTTACGGTTTGTAACTATACCAGTTACCAAAACCTGCAAAAAAACTCTCTGCCCAACCCGTTCGCCCGTGAAAAAGCGGGGTACAAGGCAGGCACTGTGTCTGCGCATGCAGCCCAGAAAACACAGTGAACGTCGGCGCTTATCTGTGGTTTAAACATCAATATCCCGGTACGTTTGTCGAACTGCATGTACAGTTACAGGATCAAGCAAGATGATACAAAGAAGGATATGCAAGTCAAATAGAATTCTTCTTTCCTACACTTCTCCGATAGGCACCTGCAAAGTCAGCCAACAACAAAGCCCAATGTGTCAGGGTAAGAATAGGTCCAACAATAAGAGTACAGTCTTTTAATAGAATGGAAAATGGTACTCCCCCACACAGGTGGGAATTGAACCATCCATTTCTGTCATCAATAATGAGTTAGATGAGAAATTTGCAAGGGACAAATTAATGTTTATGTTAAATGTTATGGTATGGTGATGTTAATGCGATCATTATCTCTTGTTTATGATACCGGTATGGCTCTTTGCTGAAACGCATTAAGAAATGTGGCTCTTAGCATCTGACTAGTTGGCCACCCCTGGTCTAGACTCTATGGCGGAGGTGACGAACATGTGCCCGAGGGCCGCATGCGGCCCGCGAACATTTTGGCGAGACCATTACTCTAGAATTTTTTTTTCCGGTTAATCTTTGCGATGCGGTATCAGAAGCTGAGCCCCTGGCCCTGATTGAACCACGCACGTATCGCAGAGGAATTATACTAACACACAATACTGTACAAGCTTTTTACCTGTTTCAGGATTCAGCAGTTTATCCATTGTTATGTAATAGTAATAACATAACTCGTGATCTGTTGCAGTTTCAGCGTAGTGCGGTATACGAGTAATTAACAGCTCAGATGGCCGATTGGTGAGAGCGTCCGCCTCGGGAGCTGTAGACTTGAGGTTAACTAAGTCGGGTCAAACCAATGACTTCAAAATTGATATTCACAGCTTCACGGTTTGACGCTCAGCATTAAAGGGACAGTGTGAAGAACAAGCCGGCAAGTTTACTTGTTGTGCCGCTGAGAAAGGCACTCAGCGGGATTCCCCCATCTTGGTGCGGTAGACAAATTGCCGGCAACTCCTAAGCGAGCTTGTTATAACTTGCCTTGCAGTAGTAGGGACTATGTAAGTTTGCAGAAATAAACTGGTGAGCTTGTAGTACCATATACGCAAATCAAATTTTACAGCTTTTTTGAGATATTTGTTATTCTACTTTTCAATCAATATTTAGTTAGCCGTTTGTTTCGATGTCTTCGGCAAAGAAACAAAATATTTTAGATCAGGACCGGCGCCAAGGGGGGCCTGCCCTCCCCAATCGACATGCTTGGCCCCTCCAATTAACAAGCTTACATTTTTGAAAACTGCGGCTTTTGTACTTAATTTTAAACTTCTCCCCCCCCCCCCGATAAACGCTTGGCCCCCCTAAGTCGACTGCTCTGGCGCCGGCTCTGTTGTAGATGAAAAAAGGGTATTTCAAAAAGATTGGACCGATATATTTATGACTGAAAAGTTATGCGGCCCGCTTGCTCATTGGTAAAAGATAAAGTGGCCCGCGACAGCAAATAGGTTCGTCACCCCTGCTCTATAGGCTTGGCCATAATTTAAGAAAAAAAGCGGAAAAAGATTCTTTTGAAAGGTGTAGTGCTGAGGCTTTTTACATGGCGCCAATCATTCGCAAAAATATAGTCTGCTTAACCATATCGCTCAGCGAAAGCCTTGCATTACCAACAGGGCCGTTCAGAGCCAAGTTCACTCCCGGTTCCAAAATTAAATCCAAGCTCATGCGAACGAAAAAGATCGCATTTTGCAAAAAGCCCAAGTAAGACTTTTTTTAAGCTATACTTTAGCTCTGTCACTGACTGGGTATAGAGGTGACTTTGCCTGCTTTCGACGCGGTCTATAGCAATGTTTTTTTAAACTTGTACGGTGTATGCCAATATTTTTTTTACGCGTAGCCTTCTCAAAAACTCGGGGTCTGATGCCAAGGCTACCCATGGATTCATTTTCAATGCCTCCGAAAACAAATTGCAATGTAGAAGTGATAGTTACTGGACAATGGAAACAGTGGCTTGCAAATGAGAAGTGTTAATACCATTGATTATGCAAAGCAGAGGGATGCTTGCAACTACAGGCTATAGCAGGGGTCGGCAAACTTTTTGTGCTACTGGGCCAAATCTTCACATATCCGGTAGCGTGCGGGCCGCAATACTTTCCGCCTGTAAACGCAATACGTATCACCATAATGAGACGCTTAGACTACTTACTACAAAATATACGCTATATTACAGACATTGTTACGACATAAATTCGTGTGCAGATAATAATTAATTCATTTTAACTTATGCCAATGAGACGACATAGAGTCATTTATGATTTCATAAGACTTGCAGATGTCCCTCTGACATCCCTAAATTAACCGGCATGAACGCAAACTTGTATCGTAATTAGTTTATTAGCAATTTTTCTTTTTATGCATTTAAAGTGAGGTCGTTCGAGGGCCACAATAAATTTGTTCGCGGGCCGCATTTGGCACGCGGGCCGCAGTTTGCCGATCCCTGGGCTACAGCATCAATGCATTGTGGTAAGGAAAAAACACTTGAGCGAGTTGAGCGGGAAGAAGGAAAAATGTTGGTGGTAAAATTTCTACTACAAGAACAGTAAACTTTAAAAATGTTCTGATCGAAGGCGCAAAATATTTACTGTAAGAACGATGCTCTCTGTAGCCCCATTAGATTGCCGAGCTTTTGGTAGGTTAGTGCTGCTGTTTTGATTTGAAAAGTACGCTTACACCCCAGCAGTGTTTTAAAACTTCGTTTGGTCCGGCCGTATATAGTTTGTCACTAGGGCTAACAGTAACATATAACTTTCGAGGGAAACCTATTTGCTTACGTATGCGGTTGGTAATATTGACTGCAAGCCTTAATTATCTTTATTTAGTAAATTAAAATAAAAACAGTTAGAATATTGATCCTGTGGGCAATCAACTTTCAAAAACTGTTGTACAATGCATTTGCCGGTAATTTTCCTACTACAATCAGGAAATTCAAGGTTGATTCAATAGCAAAGATACGCGTAATTTTAAGCTGGAAGCAACAATACAACCAATACTTGCCATTCCAATAGACTTTGCCGTTACTTTATTCTCTAGAGATGCTGCAGCTGTCGTATAGCAAGCACATTGCCCATTAACACACTGCAGCAGCTCTCTAAAGGAAATCAAAAATAATGAAGAGACACTCTTGATTACTAAAAACACAACCAAATTTTCGTCAATGAAAAACTGTGATGCTACAGTTTTTAAAGTAAGCTACTTTAAATTCCCTGCTCAGTGGAATGTAGGCCTCATACTAAGTTTTTTTTATCATAAATTACAGTTTTTGATATTCCTGGACTCTAGGGTTAGGCAACAATATTGCTGAGAAGTCGTAACCTGTAGCCTATTTTAAGTTGTAAAAACATAGTTATGAAAATCGCTTGATTAAAATCTTAAATTAACTTGTAAACGCCTGAGTAAAAAATTTGTGAAAGCGTTGGAGCAAGGCAAAACAATTTGGCAGAACCCAAGATTTTTATATGCTTTCAAGACATCTACACGTTAAGCATCAATAGACGTATAACTTGTGCTTTCTTGCAGGCCAAGTGCACTGTGGATCATAGACTAAAGATCGCCCCAAAAATCACTAAATGCTCACGTACAATTAGATTTTAAGTGGCGGTTTGAGGCTTTTAACCCTTCACCCATTCCCATATCCGCCAGTGGTACTACCGGTACCTGTCATATTTGCCAACATTTTTATGGACGATGATAAAGCTCAGCAACAACAAAACAGCGCAACGTGCATGCGCGCGGTTAATGCGGGTTAAGCAAATTATTCATCATGACACGATATCTATTGACTTGCGGTGTGAATAAATTAACAATGAACTCACTGCACGCATCAAGACGAGGTAATACAACGCAATAAAATGAAACCTGTAGTGTACTGTAAAGCGAAGCTATGTTTACAGGTGTAATATGCTTGTTTACTTTATTCGTCAGTAACTGTAGAACAAACAACATTTAACTTTGGCAACCGCCAGGTGACGCCGTAGGTATCCATACTAAGAAACATAGTACAGCAGGTGATATTTGGAGCTGACGGAAGGCAAAATCCCGTTCATAAATCAAGAGTTTTCCAAATTTTTACAGCTTATCACATGTGATGTAGCAAAACTGTCACTGTCTTTAAAATAATGACCGTTATATAGATAAAGTAGGTTCGCATTCTTTTCCATTACTTGTGCAGCCTCTAAATCAGGGGTGGACAAGATTTTCGCACGAAGGGCCAGATTTGGAAAACTGTTGAAGGCGCGGGCTGCGCACTGATTGGAAAACAAGGTGAAGACCTTTCTTTTTTTTTTTTTTTTTGGAGATCACGGTCCACGTACGAACAGGGCCGGTGCTAGGAATTGCGGGGCCCAATTAGAAATGTGATTGCGAGGCCCTTACTCTTCATAGTAAAATGCATGGTGCATGTACGTCATAAAAATAAAACATAGCCTACTTACAAACCACGAAATACACTTTCAATACTTGCTATAAAAAAAATTAAGGTGAAGTGGATGCTTTTATCGTTTTACTTTTAATATCAAGAAAGGCAAATTAGGCAACGCATTACACTCTTTCGGAAAAAGACTTCTTTAGTTTTCTATAAGCAAAATGTCTGAAAATATTTTCAAAGTCAAAATCTTTAGCAATGGCTAACGGTAGCTCTCTAAAACCATGTTTGCGCAATTGAAGAAGTAACTTTTTACTACATAACATTGCAATTCCTGAAATAAACCGATTGTTGGACAAAAAGATCAGACTATGCCGTAGTGTACAAAATTTAAGTATGTACTGGTCGAAATTAGGTAATGATAGGTGATCCGTATTATCAAGGGCGTTGAAGGGGGGGGGGCTGAATCACCCCTAGATATTTTTCAGCACCCCTCCTTTCCAAAGTCAGATGGCCGAGTGGTATAGAGCGTCTGTCTCTTGAGCTGTAGACTCGGGTTTAATTCCGAGTCGGGTCAAACCAATGACTTTAAAACTGGTATTCACAGCTTCCCTGCTTGACGCTCAGCATTAAAGGGATAGTGTGGAGAACAAGCCGGCAAGTTTACTTGTTGTGCCGTTGAAAAAGCCACTTAGCGGGATTCCCCCATCTTGGTGTGGTAGACAGATGGCCGGCAACTCCTAAGCGAGCTCGTTATGGCGCATTGATCGCTTTCTCGTGATAGGAGGATAAACATGCAACTAACTAAACTTCATTGCAGTTCAACAATAAGTCGTAACGAGACTTGTGAATAAATTTAACAAAAAATTGCTTTAAAGTTTTTCAAAATGCACTAAAATTGTAATTGCAGTATCTGCATTTTTGAAAAAATTTTCGGGGAAGCATGCCCCCGGACCTAGAACCGTTTTTATTCCTCATTTTATCTCAAACTGTCTCTCCTGTTACCACACGCCGAAAGAAATCGCGTCTAGAACGTTTCAAAAATTTGGCGCCCCACTGAGGAAACTGCTGGTTTCGACCCTGCTTCAAGCGAATTCCATTGCTACTGAAGTAAATTGTATTGCGCGTTGCTTCTTGCTGCGATAACAAGAAGGGGAGTCTAGGAGAGAGAAGCCCCTTACTCAAAAATAAGCTGACGTTGGTCTGGTAATATAGATTTCAGCCCCTCTTACTCTAAGTAGGCTACTTCCAACGCCACTGCATATTATGTAAACTGATTGATACTGCACTCTTGACTTTGTTACCATAAATCTTGTAGGTTTCTCAAAGCTTTTAGTTTTATTGAATGGAGTATGTTCGACAATTTCACTTACGTGTCCATTGCTGTTAGTGGAGAGTATGTTTCCTTAAATAGATGCTAAAAAGCCACAACTGAAAATAAATTGAAAACCCCCTTAAAACTATTTACAGGTATTTTCTTGCGAACAGCAAACAACCGGGTAAGTTTTTTCTTTACCAATGCTTGGTTATAGAAGCTATCGAGTTGCCGATTGTTTTTTATCTAAGTTAGGAGACATTGAAAATGGCCCATATTAAGCACTGGTTCACCTTATGGTACTTTCCTATATTTTGTGCCTCATAATACAGCAACGGACCCCTACAAGCGCGGGGCCCCTTCAAGATGCGCGTCCCAATTTGAGAAAATCGGTCAAATCGGCCGAAAACCGGCCCTGCGTACGAATGTGATCTTCAAAATAAAAGGTTTTCGCCTCGTTTTTCTCGTTTTTTATTCCAATTTTGCACCGTTGAGGCTTATTTTATTGAAAATCACTTCCATCCATGATCTCTAAAGGAAAAAAGATCATCCGCTCAATTCACGGTGGGAGTTTAAGTTTGTGTAAGTGCCGGCGGGCCAGAATAAAAGAACCGGCGGGCCGGATTTGGCCCGCGGGCCGTGGTTTGCTCATGTCTGCTCTAGATCATAATTTTTTGGTCGTGATTTTTTGACATTTTTGGTCATACTGTTCTTAAATAGAAACAAGAAAACTCGTCAAAGCAGTTAAGCATCGCTGGTCCAACAGCTTAGCTAAAACATTAAAAAGTTTGCATTTCATTTTTACATTATTTTTCCCTTTTTTTATGTTTATTCTATGCTATTTAACCTTCATTCAGGGCTGTAAGTTAAAACTGAAAACCAACTTATCATTTTCTAAATGTTTAAACATTAAACGTCCAGTTACAGAAATAATGATTTAATGAAGTCTAATTTTGATTGAAATTGTGATCATCAAATGCAAATCATCGAAAAAAAGCCACATATGCCGCGGCACCAGCTCGAATTGGCTGTCCAATATTCTGTGGCGACAACTAAGGAGTATCGGCGATGTTTACGCGGAACTTTGTATACGGCAAGGGTGGGCAACTTCTATAGTTGGCGGGCCATATGTGGGAAGACGAAGTTCTTCCCGGGCCGCACTATTAAATGCATCGAGTTCAAATCTTCAACAACTACTACTGTCAGGGTCGCCCTGATTGGAAGAGCAAAAAAAAGGTCTACACGTCTTCAGATGTCCTGTTCTTCACCAAAAATGAGCAAAAAATGTCTACACGTCCTCAGATGTCCTGTTTTCTACCAAAAATATCGCTAAAGCAGTGGCATTGCGAAAATTTTTGAAAGGGGAGCCATAATTTCCACATTTTTTTAATCGTCTTTTTGTACGGCAGAACTACTTTAAAGCTGATTGAGAAGCAAGAAAGGATCTAAGGGGGTCCTTGGACATGCTCCCCCGGAAAAATTTTGAAAATTTACAAACTGTAATGGTTATTTTAGGGCTTTTTGAATAGACCTATTTTTCAGGCAGTTTTTGTTTAAATTTTTTGATTCTAATTCTGAGTGCTTCGCCAAATATGATGCATTTTGTTCGCACATTTTCGGTTGTGCCTGCTTAAGGCGTCAGGCTTATATCGCTATCGAAGTAACTCGAAATTATGGAAAAATTGTATGCATCAAACACATGTTTGAAAATGGCTGGTGGGAGGATACATACCCCTCATCCTACCCCGTGGATCCGCTCCTGGCCATAAGCTACAGAAACCATCATAAGAGTCTGGCATAGTTCAGTCACTTGGCACCATTAATTTTGTTCTTTTTTACTAAAAGGCCAAGTCAAAAGGGGAGAAAGCATGGAACAATGCCCCCCCTCTAAATACGCTCCTGCGGTGAAGAGGGAAAAAAGGTCTGTTTGTCCTCAGATGTCCTCCAAAAAAATGAAAGGTCTTCGGCTTCATTTACAATTATGTTTCTGTAAGGGTCGGCGGGCCACATAAAATGTTCTCTCGGGCCGGATCCGGCCCGCCGGCCGTAGGTTGTCCATGCCTGGCATACGGGCTCTGGGTTGTTTTCTTTAGACTTTTATTATTAAATGTATATAGTAAAAATTATAACAAACACTTACTGATCTACACATTACATACTTTTTATTTTATTACCAGTATGGGGATGTGTCACTTTTCATATTTTTGATTGCTCTTACCACATAGCAGCAGCGTAGCAAGAAACCCAAATACAAGTATACATATCAAAATTCGTCGGAATCATGTCAGTCAAACCAATCAGCAGAGATTATCTTTTAAGCATTCCGTATTTAAATTGAATTCTGTTGAAGCTATTTAAAAAAATAATAATAATAATAATAACAACTTGACTCTACTAGTCGTACTCAGCATTAGTAACACTGCTGATTTATCGTCCGCCTAATCTAGCATATTATTGTTATTTTTCGAAAAGCACAATCATACCAATCTAAATAAAGTGTTAAAGTTCATCTAATTCGTCAAATTTTATGCATTACATTATAAGCAGTTTGTTTATGACAAATATGAATATCATCTGTAAACTTAGTTCGTAAGTAAAGATGAGCAAATGCGCAGAAACATACTTACGCGATACATTATACTGTAGAAAATAATAATTCAAATTTGAGTATTAGCTTGTTACTACCTACTATGCTTCCTACTTTAGAGTTTTTTTGTGTAGTTAATTCATAATCGAAAGGTTTCTCAATCAGCAAAACTCAAGAAATAGATTGAGGATGCTCACATTATATTGGATTTGGTATTCAAGTAAGTTATTGATGTAATTGATACTGAATTAGAAGAGTACTTGACTTTGTGCTTGCAAGTATTGCTGCCAGCCAGCTATTTGTAATATTAAAGGGGAACTGAAGTACAAAAATATTATTTTACTTTAGGTATTAAAAAACACGACGAATTCAAAAATGACATAACAAGTTCTTAATTGCTTTTAGTTAACGAAAAATCGGCATTTAAAATTTAATATGATATCATTTAAGAGTACGTTTTACGCATTGATGCGTGAAAAAGTTGCAGCTGCAGCGTGCGACAACCGAAATCTCTTTGTCTAACCAAAGGTCCAACGCTGCAGTTGTAACTTTTTCACGCATCAATGCGTAAAACGTACACTTAAACGAAATTGTATTAAATTTTAAATGCCGATTTTTCGTTAACTAAAAGCAAGTGAAAACTTGTAATGTCGTTTTTGAATTCGTCGTGTTTTTTAATACCTAAAGTAAAAAAATAATTTTGTACTTCAATTCCCCTTTAAGCCAACTTGCATTGCTTTTTCAATTTACATACAGCGCAATTATAATCAGGCGCAATTGTTTTTTCAATTTGTGCACAGCACATACTTAATTTTTGTTCTTTTACGTTGTATGCAGGCCCACAACCAGGAGGGGGGCATTAGGGGCATTTGGACCCCCCGAAATTTTTAACATTACCAGTATTAAAATGTGCAGACCTTTGCACTTAGGTCAAAACAAAAGGTCTATAGGAGGAAAAATAATGCCAAAATATTCTCTTCATAGCAGTATCTGGACGTTTCGACAACATAGATTCAGTTGTGATCATCAGCAGTGTGTGCTAGGCAGTACAAACTGTCTAGACAGTTGAATCTATGTTGTCGAAACGTCCAGATACTACTATGAATAGTATAACTATATATTTTTTGAGTTCAAAAGGTCTATAGTTGTACTGTAGGCCTAAACTAGGTTACAATGATAAGAGATAGCAGCATGTGTAAAACTGAGATAGGAAAAAGGTAACAATTATAGTAGTTCTCACTTTCAGTAAGCAAAGTATTATTCACAAAAGCTATAACAGTTGCGATCAGCATGGCATCGCAGAATTCTATATTGAGTTTTTTTCCAAAACGAAGAAAAAACGATAATGAAGAACAGATAGATTCAATTGAGGATGGACAAGAATCTATTGAAAGAACGCCAAGACATGATGAGGCAGAAAGCAGTTTAGAAATTCCAGTTGCAAAGTTTTCACAGTGTGACATAGGCTGCTGTATTATAGTCAAACCAACTAATGAGCAAAAGCACAATCTTATGATCCGTTGTTGGGAACCAGCAAAAAATCACGCATTTCCTGCAGTTACGGAAGGTAAAGCAAAAAGACGTTTTCGAAGAGAATATCTTGGCTTGTACACTCCGTGACTGAGCTGGAGCCAAAAACTTCAAGGTGCTTTTTGCAAGTATTGCGTGATTTTTTCCGCAGATCAAGGAATCGGTGATGGAAATCATGTTGCACTTGGAGTATTAGCAACGAAACCCTTAAATAGATACAAAGATGGAAAAGAACTTTGTACAAAACATGCTGAAAATTTTTACCACAAACACGCCATCAGCCAGGCAGAACCTTTTATGGCCACTTTTGAAGGAAGGTCAAAAGATGTCATGACGCAGCTAAACGTTGGCTGGAGAAAACAAATAGAGGATAATCGAAAACGTTTAATTCCAATTATTGAAACTGTTCAACATTGTGGTAAAAAAGGTATTGCTATCCGCGGGGATAACGAGTCTGGTGTTCTTACTCTGGATGAACCGCAAGTTAATGATGGGAATTTTCGTGCATGCCTGAGGTTAAGATTACAAGCGGGTGATGATAATTTTAAAAGGCACCTGGAAACATGCCCCCAAAATTCGCATTACTTAAGCTGGAAAATTCAAAGTAAAATCATTTCTGCCACCGGTAAGTTGAAGAAAAATGTGTGCGTGGAAGATGCCAATGCAGCAGGATTTTTTAGTGTCTTTTACGATGGCTCAACTGATATATCAGTCAAGGAACAAACGAGCTTAGTTTTGCGTTTTGTAAACAACAAAGCTATTCATGAGGTTTTTGTGGGGTTTGAGGAACTGAGCGAAACTAATGGTGAAGGAATTGCCAAAACATTGCTAGAGTCTTTGTCCTCTTATGGCCTAGATCTTGAGAAGTTGCGAGGTCAAGCCTATGACGGATGTGCATCGATGAAAGGCCACGTCAACGGTGTTCAGGCACATATAAAAAGACAGTATCCCACTGCTATTCATTGTGCTTCACATGTATGTATTGAAGCTTACAATGATAATTTGTTGTACTGTACCGTAATAAAAATTCATGATTCTGTATTTTGTGTTGTGTTTATTAATGTTTATCTGTTGCATGGGCGTCAACACGAGGGGAGGGAGATTTTTCATTTTATTACACGAAATATGCTAATGGAAGAGAATTTCGTAATTATTGCTTTGCAGTATAGTCCTATTTAGGCCCTCTTTGGAAAGCACAACGTAGCCGTAGTCCTATGCCTGATGCCTATTTGTTTGATTGTGATATTGATTTTTGCTTTATGATTTCAGTCGTGCTAACGCAGCGGGTGCTGTTTAATTAGTGATCGACAGAACACTTTATCATTGCATTAAGTACTGCTAATCGTAACGAGAAAAAGTTTCGAAGACCGCCTTGTTTCATTGCTTCGTTGATAATAAACGAAAATGTTATGAACAGTTTACAGTGAACCATATCGCAGTATTTCTAATCGCTTTGTCTCTTAAAATGGCCCACAAGAGCATGTATATTGACGTTAAATTGTCAACATGCATTCTTTTTTAGCGTTTGCATTTAAGCAAAAAGTGATTGTCTCGGTGCCCCCCCCCCGAAAATATTGGCTGGTTGCGGACCTGGTTGTATGTGCAGGACTGATATAATCGTACTTGCAAAGTACAGTATTTTTCCAAAACCAAAAACACAATAATTATGGTGTAATACTGTAATAATAATTTCTTGTTTATTCTATGGATGATGTCCAGAGAGAGAAAATGGGAGTTGGTTAGTTAGACGTTTACTGGTAACTTGCCAAAAAAAAAAAATTATGCACATTGTGCATATTTTGATTTTTGGAATACATCTAGCTAGACAGTCAGGCTTTCATATTTGTTTTCTACGTTTTTTGCTACTTCGTATTTTTGCTCTCATGCAACACTGGAATATTGTGAGAAGATATGTTTTGCTGAACCAATGGACAACCAACAGTCCGTAAGTATTGTGGTAAAATGCTCGTATATCGCGCATTGGCAATGAAGCATGAATGGAATAAGCGAAAATGTTCCTTGTGCATAACAACTTGGATGCCTGTACCACGCGCGCAATAAGGATTCATTTTAGGCTTGTTCAGTACTTTACTAGTTTGGCTAAATTCAGCTATATAACTTGTGTTCCTTCATTCACAAAAAGTTTCCCTAGCGGGTACAGTATTCCATATTGTGAACGTATTCTTTAGTTTAGAAGTTTGTTAGTGATTCAAAATTTAAAGCCGGGTTTATCTTTCTGGATCGCTTAAAGAAGTTTCAAAAACAAAAAACACGCCTCGGCGAAACCAAAATCAAGCTTACAAGTTTCAACCAAGTAGCAAAAACACATAGCACCATGAGGTACCGCAGAAATCAAACAAATCGATTCTATGTGGATTGAAAAAAAGGTTTAGCGTCTTTTTCAAACTTAAAATAGCGGACAGGACCATTAACTCGAAGCTAGTAGCGTTTCTGTAACCCTCAGGAATGATCATTTATTCACAACCCTGCTTGTTTGCTCGCTAATACTGTAACAGTAGTGGACTTGCAGTCGATAGATCACGATTTAGTGGTGACGTCATAGAAAGTGAATAATGTACGTTGATACGTGCGTCCTAGATTTATTATCATTTTGGCGTTAATTAACCATATTTTAATGGTGGAAAGTTGATACTCGTTTTTCATGCTTTCATGCAGTCATCTCGTTAAGATAAAAGTAAATGAGTTTATGTATATAGGCCTGCGTTGTTACAGTATAGAAAGAAAAGAAAGAAAAAGATTAGTTCAGTTTGAGTTTATAGTAAAAGACTATTATTATTTATAGTAGAAATAAAAGAATGAAAGTTTATAGTGAATTCCGCTACGTAACCTAAAAGTAACGAAGTTAAAACAGACAATTCTAAGGTCATTAGGTCAGAATCTACTGCAGACAAACCTATTACCGTCATTTTTTTATCATGCATGTAGTTGCTGAATACCAACTCGCTCTGCTGAATAATATTTACGTAATTCTAAAAAAATAACGAATGCATTTTAGAAATACCGATTGGCATTTTCAAACGAAACGGCTTCTTTCTTTGATCATTCGTTCAAAATGCTATTAGATTTCTTCAAATGTAATGATACTCTGTCTGTGTAGAAAATAAAATTGAATATTAGCAGTCGTACAGGCTGGGCTAAATATGAGTAGCAAATTACGCAGCAGTTAGGAGTTATTACAGTATTTTGACTCGCAAAGTCTCTTTAGGGGAGTTTATTCAAGTCCAGTATTAGACTTAAAGTTGCTCCATAATCGTACCAAGTGGAGAATTAAGATAGTGAGGTAGAATAGAGGTATTCTGGTAGAATTAATGAGAAGATTAACGCCGCTAATACTTAATCCACTTGGTGCAGTGCCTCCATTAAGAAATGATTACTTGCTTTACGTTCCCTACCCATATGAGTTAAGGTTGTGCTTCCTTCAAATTCTATTTGATAAACGCAGTATTCACAAGTCAGTGGGACACTTGACACTGTTTCTTAGACAGTATTTCAGCATTGACAACCATAAAACAATCAAGATGCGTTACTACCAAAATAAAGTAAAAGTTGATTGTAAAACATATCAGGGCTTACGCCCCTTTGAAAATTTAACAATACCCTTCCTCTAGGGGACGCGTTCTACCTAGTTTAAGAGTCCGCTGGATTATACCATAATAACTCATTCCGGCGGTTTTACGACCTATATTTTAAATTTGCTTTCATGAATTCGTTAAACTTCATTGTAGAGTGTTTTTTCTATACAGTAATGGATTTTTCGTACAGTACAGTACTGTATATTTATTTTTGCATTTAGTTGCGTATTTACCCTCCTATTACGAGAAAGCGATCAAAGCGCTATAACGAGCTTGTTTAGGAGTTGCCGGCCATCTATTTTTCACACCAAGATGGGGGAATCCCGCTAAGTGCCTTTCCCAACGGCACAACAAGTTGACTTGCCGGCTTGTTCTCCACACTGCCCCTTTAATGCTGAGCGTCAAGCACGAAAGCTGTCAATTTTAAAGTCATTGGTTTGGCCCGACTCGAATCAAACCCTAGTCAACAGCTCCAGAGGCGGACGCTCTTACCACTCGGTCATCGGAGTTGTAAAGTTACCAACAACACAGGAAGAAATGAAACCGAGAACTTTAATATTTAGGGTGCTTCAAAAGCTTTCCTGCTTGTATTTATAGCTTTCTTGCTTGACTCTCAGCATTAAAGGGACAGTGTGATGAACAAGCCGGCAAGTTTACTTGCTGTGCCGTTGGGAAAGGCACTTAGCGGGATTCCCTCATCTTGGTATGGTAGACAGATGGTTGGCAACTCTAAAGATGCGAGCTCGTAATGGCGCTTTGATTGCTTTCTCGTGATAGGATAAATACGCTACTAAATAAAAATACAAATTTCATTGACAATATAATTGACCCGATCATTTTAATTAGGCTATACTACCTGACAGATCTAATGTCATGCGACGCTTTACTGCCTGTAAACTTGTATTATAATGACTAATAGCCCCTTAATAAGAACCAATCTTATGTAATGCCCTAATATGTGTTTCCGTATCTACTGCAACTCTATAAGAAATTAAATAACATATTACTGTAATTCTGCAGTTTTGTCACACTGAGATAATGTCATATAGCATTTTTGTTGATAAGGCCTATGTTAGAAAGCCCACCGCAAAATTTTATTTGCGCTGCAGTAAATTGGGAACACTGAATGAGTAATACAGACTGCACACAGAGCAGTAAAGATCACTTTAACAAAGCTGTGGTCGCGCTGTTTCGGGTCCTACTAAACACCGCAAACGACTGAAACACCGCAAAGGACAACAAAGGACCTCAAATTGTACTAAAACCGCAAAATACGACAAAGGACCCGAAAACCCTAACTCTAAACTGACCCTAACCCTAGCCCTAACCTAATCCTAACTCTAACCTAGCCCTAACCTAACCCTAATTTAAAGTCCTTTGTTGTTGTTTGTTATGGTATGATTCCAAGTCCTTTGTTATTCTTTGCGGTGTTTAGTAGATCAATTTAAGGTCCTTAGTCGATCTTTTCGGTGTTTAGTACATCAATGTGAGGTCCTTCGTCGTCCTTTGCGATGTTTTGTAGGACCGGGCTGTTTCAGATTTATATCACTGATCAGCAGAAAGAGGCTCTGAGTTTGGACACAAGTAGTGCTCTCAGTCTCACATCTCTGTCAATTAATCAAAAAGCATCTTCATAATTCATTGTTGGAAGATAAAAATTGTTGCAATCAAAACTGTAAAAAACAAAGGGAAATCTACACCGCTGATGATAACAGCTTAATATTGTCGAATCGTCCTATTTCAAATACATCATAGAAACTCGCAAAGTGCAAAGACTTTGGATATTCTGTTCAGCAAGATCTCAGCGACTAAAAGTAGACGAAGTTTATCACTAATGATTACTGTCGATCTGAAAGCGTTTCAACCAATATCATTTTTCTAAAAAACTGCCATTGTGTAATAGATTATTTCACTGTCGCTTTGAATGGAAATTTATCTTAACACTAATAACGTTAGTTTTCGTCTGGAGCATGGGCGTCCGCAGGGGGGAGAACAAGGGGGGCGCTTGCCCTCCTCTGGATTTTGGATGGGCGTTATTAAGTTTATATAGTTTATATAAACTTAATAACGCCCATCCAAAATCCAGAGGAGGGCATATAGTTACGTCAAGATTGATTTGAGATAATTGTTTTCGGTAATAGTTCTGATGAAGTGAAGACAGATTAAACTAACAAATTAAAATATCTAAGTTCAAATTTTAGTGCATTATAAATAAAAAATAATTATTAAAACTATCTTGATTGATTGATTTTTTCATTTTTATCTTCTTGTCACGAGAAAGCGATGAAAGCGCTATGCATGATGGGACAAATTCACACTCGCATACGAGTGTTGCTTCTGACTTTGTAAATTTTGTGCTTGTTAGATTCCACCAAGCAGAGATACTTACCGTGAAGCATCTTATCAAAGGACGCAACAACGAGGTATGGGAGGGAGTTGAACCATCAACCTTGCGATCATGGCCGTCGTAAAATCAGGGCCGAAACTAGGCAATGCGGGGGCCCCCC
This sequence comes from Trididemnum miniatum, assembly GCA_964006365.1. Taxonomy (NCBI): domain Eukaryota; kingdom Metazoa; phylum Chordata; class Ascidiacea; order Aplousobranchia; family Didemnidae; genus Trididemnum; species Trididemnum miniatum. The sequence continues at coordinate 18,423,857 of OZ023234.1, forward strand.
GAAATCATCTTTCGGGGCCCCCTAAAAAATTTTTCTTGGATAGTGATGCAAATGCCCCGAAGGGGCGATGCCAAGCTAGGGGGATCTGGGGGCATGCCCCCCCAGAAAATTTTGCGGAATTTCACCTTATTTTGGGGGATTTTTGTGCGTTTTGAGCCTTTAAAATTCCTCAGTTTTAACAAGGTTTAGTAGTCTGTTTAACTAGGTCCCTTCCAAACCCACTATAATAATGCTGCAAGCACACTCTACTCTAACATTTCGCTACCTATGCGAAGAAAAAACGTTTTTAAGGCTTATTTTTGCGCCTTTCACTTGAGAATGAGAGGCCCTTGGCAGGAGCGGATCCAGAAAGTTTTGATGGGGGGGATGTGATTTTAAATTAGGTTGAATGTTAACTAAATATAAAGATGTTTAGACCCGGAAACGGGCGTAAATAAGCCCTTTCAAAATGTTTCATGTCAGGGGCGTATTCAGAATTTTTTTCAGGGAGAGGGCACCAAATTTCGTCACTTTTTCAAGCTGGGTTTTTTCCCGGCAGAGTTAATTTCAAGCAACTTAAGTAACAAAAACGACTCTACGGGGGTCCGGGGGCATGCTATCCCGGAAAATTTTTGAAAATTTGCATACAGTAGTGGTCATTTTAGCGCTTTTCGAACAATTCTCAGGCACAGTTTGTTCATATTTCTGGCCACTAACTTTGAGAGCTTCATCAAATATGATGCATTTTGTAAGCACAGTTTCGATTATGCGTACTTAAGGCGAGTAAGGTTTATTGTTATGAACAGGGGTGCAAATCTATGTTGAGCATTGGGGGAGATGATTTAGCAAAATCGACCATTTTTCGATATTGGAGGGGATGATTTAGCAAAATTGACACGTCTGCAGATGTCCAATTTTTTGCCCAAAATGAAGTGAAGACCAAAATAAAAAGGTCATAACGTTCCCAGATGCCCAATTTTTTGCCCGAAATGTAGTGAAGACCAAAAATAGGTCATCACGTTCGCTGATGCCCAGTTTTGGAACATGAAAATATTGGGGGGGATGCTGCCGGATTATTGGGGGGGATACATCCTTCCATGGATTTGCACCCATGGTTATGAGAGGTTCGAAATTATAGAAAAAGTTTATTTATGCAAAGCATTGTTGAAAATGGCTGGTGGGGAAATGCATCCCCCACACCCCCCCCCCCCTGGATCCGCCCCTGGCCCTTGGTATGCTACTAAACGTTTGTTTGCTAGTTTTGCGACTGCTATTTTTCGAAAAAGTTGCATGGGCCCCCAAGGCCAAAAGCATAAATATGGTATGGGAGCCCCACATCCCGCGAGTTAAGACAAAAAATATATTGAATCTTAGAATAGGCTTATTTAAGGCACCTTTATCATACGTTGATTAAATAGTACTACGTACTGACTATTTACGGGGCCCCCCTTTTTGTGCGCCCCCCCCTGGTTGGGGGGTTCGGGGGGCGCTAGTTTCGGCTCTGCGTAAAATTGACGCTCCAAACGACTGTGCCTCGTTGCCGGATAAAGCTCCATGACCAGTTGATCAGTTGCTGAAGCCTGGAAAATTATGCCGAGTGGTTTTAAGTTTAACTCTAAGGTTGACTACTTAATTTACTGTTTGGAATACTATTTACAGTTTTTGCTTGTGTGATCACAGACATAAAAAACAATTGATTCTTGTGCTATAGGCACCAACAAGGCAGGCGAAAGCAAACTTTTACCCTATTTTACTTGGATCCATATTTACATCCGTGAAAATTTTTTAGCTTTTTTATAGAGGATGACAATCTTTTTTTTTCGAAGAAAAATTAGCATGTATGGCGCGATATTGCATTATAGCAGCACAATTAGGAAAATTTACAGTTTACTCATCAGAGTCAACACTTGCCAGTTAAATTATAACAAGCAATAATTCTATTCGCTTGTTTTGTATTTTGCATCAAATCTACTATTGACTTTGGCCTTGTTTGTTTAATGCTTTGCTGCTGGGTTTGGCTGATTGTACCACGGACTGGTAAAACAACATTTAAAGCTGCTGAAATTGTGCAAATATGAAAACAATCGGAATTTTTTTCACGTTTTCTGTTCCTACGTAACAGAGAGGCTGTTAAATTGGCATACGCAATCAAGCTCTTTTTACCAAATAGCGTATACATTATACAGCTGTAGCATTCGACAATTGCTATGCCTATTAATGCTGCATTGGTTGGTAAATGGCGCGATTGCTGTTTTTTTTTTTTTTTTTTCGTTGAATGGGCAGCTGTTTTCATGCAAGCGTGGTCATCGTAGATAACATCAGTTTTCAAGGGCAGTATTTTAAACAAAGTCAGGCTGATGCTGTAAAAACGCTGGTTAACACTAATCTTATCAAAAAATTGTTTGCCCCCCCCCCCTGCGAAAATTTCTGCGGACGCCCATGGTGTGGAGTAGCCTACCTCGTATAATTCTGTAGCTGTTAACTGAAGCATCTCTATCACTTCAAAGCCGTGCTGAATTAGATAAATATTTTAATTTAAAACGTTGATGTTTAGTTATTGATAATAATCAAATTGGTTTGGCTTGTTTTTACACATAATCATTCTAAGCAAAGTAGATACTGTAATTTCTTTGAAATTTACCGGATGTTTGCAATGATTTGTTTATTGCATTTAGAAAATATCATTGCTTCTAAGTTTTAGAAATTGAAAGGTAGTTAATAAAAATTTTCAGTGGGATTAACATTGTTGTACCAGTACTAATGAGCGCAAAAAACTCACAATCTCTTAGCGGTCCCCTTTCTTCTTCATCGAATCCGCCAGTTGGCGTTCTTGCACCCATGCAGAATTCCTATCAGGTCAACAGAACTTACGAAAATCGTGGTTACGATGAAAGAAAAAAATACACAAATTCCTCGAAGCAGTATAGCGTTAGCTCAACATCAAAAAAAGCACCTTCTGAAAAGCGATGGTTTCGAAAATTTTCCCGGCCAATCATTAAAAAAGAAGAAAAACCATCTTCTGTTTCTTCTTGCTCAAAGAACAAAATGCATGTTTCAAAACCAACTTCTTGGACTTTTGTGCAGCCTAAATTAAGCGGAAGTGACCTCACTCGGGACAGACGGACGTCTGTTGGTGCGGAAATACGTTCCCACCGACGAAAAATGTCAAAGCAGCAAGTTTTTAGCATGCTTCCAGCCTCTGCTTTGCCTCCAGCCAACCCAGGACCTGGGAAAGAAAATGAAAGCAGTCTCAGACAGCTGTTGCTGGTCAAGCAAACACCTTTAAAACGACGTCATCTAGCGTCTGATACTCACTTATCAGGTATGATGTCATAACTGACGTTAAAAGCTTCAGTAGTTAAGTTTGAACATTTTTTGCTTTGATTGAGAAATAAAGCATTATTTAACCGTAAAATAATTTTAAACTTAAAGAAAAAACATCGGGTCGTGCGAAGTAGATACAAATTCTTTACAATGGTTAAAACGTCATTGCTGTTCAGCGACTACGTCAACCTTGACTTGTGATTTTATGACATATAAATGACTTTAATGATATTATGATTACATTAATCAATGATCATGCGCTTTACGTTCTTTTTAAGTTTCTATATTGTGCAATATTTTATAACGTAGAACAGCTCTTTCTGTTTACAAACAGACTGAGATTTCAATGCTGAATTTTCCCATTTTAAAACAACTTACGTGACTCGTTTCAGGGTAATTTTTAATGGGAATTAAGTATTGGAAGAAAACTAGAGCACGCAGTGGAATGATATAGGTTGTAAAATAAAAAAACTGAAAAAAAATGCAGCAAACCTTTTCAAATTATAATAATTTGTTTATTGCTTGGCATAGAGTCTCCATAAACTTATTGCTACAGTTGACAATTGCTTCTCTTTTAGCGCAGAAAAAAACAACCCTAAAATTATGACGTGCATTTACAGTTTAAAAATCTTTTCTGCCAACTGCGAAAAATTTAACTTTTTTGACAAACTAATCAAAAATATAGAGATAAATGGTTAGGTGATAGATTCCGCTGCACCGGTAATACAAAATACTGTAACGCAACTGTTCACAACTCTATAGGACAATAAGTTTCTTTTTTTAGTACCGGTATAATAACGTGCAGTGAGAAATCAGGGCTTGTTGCCTTACATGACTATGGGTTGAACACGACACTATTACGCAAGAAAAAACCAAATGTGTCCATTAGTTGTAGGAAGTCAATGCTGATGTGTTTAAAATACTGGAGCAAACAAATCAGTTTATAGTTTAAGGAGAAAAATTAAAGCCACAGGAAATCTCAAACCTGGACGTTTCGACAACATAGACTCAGCTGTCATCATTAGCAGCTTTGAATTTTGTACTGCCTTGCTCATACTGCTGATGATGACAACTGAATCTATGTCGTCCAGCTTTAAAATTTACAGTGGTTTTAATTTTCCTCCTTAAGCTATTTTTGTCCCATATTTATTGTATTGCGAAATCAGTTTATGCTTTGTAAACGTATTCTGTTGATTCCACTGTTTCAACACGATTGGTGATTTGCAAAAATCTCTAAAAAGGATGTTGTTCATATCTTCTCGTATCTCATGAAAGGAGGCTTAATTGACAATTTGCGATAAAGATATTTCGCTCAAATGTTTTGCTTTACAACTAACAACCCACGAGCAAATAAAGTAAAGATAAGAGTTAAAATATGCTGTTTGTATGCTTCGTTTCAATTTTTTTATTGCTGTTATGCTTTCCTAACAGCAACTTGGAATCGAAAAATAAAATAATTGTTTGCATAATCACATTAGAAATCAGATGACAGCTACTTTATTGCAACAATGTCAAATGCGAAGGGAAATTACTGATTTAATTAAAACATGTGATTTGCTACAGTCAACAGAATTTTAAAAGTCACATTTGAAATCAAGTGTCGTAATTTATTTCCAAGTCTATACAATCTGATATGTCTATATATAAATTTTGGAGTCACGATGGATAGAATAACTTTCTCTTTACTTCGTGGTTTGTTTGTGCATTGGCTTCCAGTTTTTAATAAATAAGTTTTATAAAAGTGGCAAGTTAAAATTTTGCAGAATTCTAGCAAAACGTTCAAGTCTAAAAAAAAAACTTCCTGCAGTGCAGTTGCTCATGCCTTTAACTCGTTCAACTGTTTTACGTTAACAGGGTTTTATATTATTGCTTGCAGAAACTGCTTGTGTTATAGCATTAGCCAGCCCCTTAGGTGTATCTGGTAAAAACAGAAGATTTTCATCAGTTATTGCTGCATTATTGTTTTTATTGTTGAGCAGTACCTTCATTTTTCAGAAATATTATTTTTTTGCTAAATAATAGTCTGGCCCGGAACCAGAAACTGAGCTCTGGGGGGGCATTTTTTAACAAGGGGGCCAAAGTTTTTTGCCTAGTTTCTGAATTATCAACTTTAAAAACAGTCAACATCTATGTAAGTTTGCAAATTCAAAGTTTGTTTTTATGTAAGAGCCAGTGGCGCACCCATAATTTGGCAAAGAGAAGGGCACAACCGGGAGTCTAGGGTGAACCCCCCCCAGCCGCCGGACGCTAAGGGAGTCTGGGGGCATAGCCCCCCCGCTGCCAACGAATTTTCACGGTTTTCATGTAAAAAACACTCGTTTTAACTCACTTTTTTACCAAAAAAGGCTTGTAGTGAGAGCAGTTATTATGGACAATGCAAAAATATTTTTGCAGCTCACAGTATGTCTAAAAGCGAAAGCTTGGCTAAAATAAGCGAAAGGAGGCTGCAAACGTTAGTAGTTTGAGAAATTATAAACTGAAAGTTAGGTTTTAGCACCTTATTACAGGGCAAAGGGGGGGGGGCATGGCCGAGTGGTCTTCCCCTGCGTGCGCCTATGGTAAGGCCTAACTAAATTATTACCGATTACTACGTAAGTTGGAACTTGGAAACAATGGCCGGTTGGCGTAATGGTAACGACATCGCTTCCGATGTGGGAGGTTTGGCGTTCGATTCCCGCGCCGGTCAAATCAGACACAGAATCGCCAACGGCTCGCCACCGCTGCGATATTTTTTCGGAGTTCGAAGCTGTTTCGTCCAGGCGCAAAGCTGCGGAGATGGGCCCTGCAACACATTACATGCTTGGGCGTAATACGGCGAGTATACTTAAGGTTTGATTTTGATTTGCAACAAATGTATGAGAAAAGCTAAAATGTTTTACGCTTAGAGATTACAATTGGCTGCTAGTACGTTAAAAAATCACAACAAAATTTCAACGAAATTGCTTTAAAAAAACGTCACACTCTTTAACCGTTTACAATGGAGGCAATCGTGCGCTGTGTTTCCTGCCAAATCTTAAGACAAATTTATCCATTTCAATTTTCCTAGTTCTTGATTTCTCAAAAGCAAGCCGTATAAGATTGCGCTGCCGCCCGTGAATCATTGAACGCCTGTGAGGACCCAAGAGTGTCAATATACGCGACAAAGCAAAGAAACTGCACTCACAAATTGCGACACTGCACCCAAAAATGGCAACAGCTGCAGCTGAGTGAACCGATCAGATGGCCGAGTGGTATGGAGCGTCTGCTTCTGGATCGGTAGACTTGGGGTTTGATTCCGAGTCGGGTCAAACCAATGACTTTAACATTGGTATTCACAGCTTCCCTGCTTGACGCTCAGCATTTAAGGGACAGTGTGAAGAAAGCCGGCAAGTTTACTTGTTGTGCCGTTGGGAAAGGCACTTAACAGGATTCCCCCATCTTAGTGTGGTAGACAGATGGCCGGCAACTCCTAAGCGAGCTCGTACAGCGCTTCGTCGCTTTCTCGTGATAGGAGGATAAATAGGTCAATAATAATAATAAAAAAATAAAAATAAAAAAGTTTATACACATTAGAAATAGCGCGCTTTCGTTCGTAAGGTTTAGGCCCATACAGCAAAATGTTACTTTCCTTCCATTTACTTTGTAGGCCACCAAGTGGGTAAGGAATATGAACGTCGATGAAGTTAGGGTCCGCCAACTCCACACTCGTTGTAATTTATCTTTTTAAGCGCTGACTATACCCGGCGTATTTGCAACAATACTGACTACTGTGGGACTATCTAAGTATGACCCGGTCGTCATAAAACTGCTCTGATTACGTCATAAAGCAGCTCTGATTATTAAATTATTCCAGTCTTGCTCTTTCCCGGTTGTGCGAGAGTGGACTTTAATGACAGCTACTTTTACTTGAGTAGACCCACTACTGTGTACTGAGGGCATATGGGTTGCCGTGCACATTTTTAACACTGTATCGTTGGCTATTAGATAAAGAACCAAGCAAAGTAGCCTATATCTGACGAGGGGGCCAAAATTTTGACAGGAGGGGCCTAGACCCCGTCCAGTTACGGGCCTGCTAATAGTTGTTGATGTTCGGAGAGAACAAGTAACGGGAATGTGAAGTGAAGGGAGGTAAGGAAAGATGTGTGGGGAGTGGAAAAGTGTGGGTAGGAATGTGGAAGAAGGTATGAGGTGAGTGGGGAAGTGTGTTGGCGTGTGGGAAGGGATGTGGGGAGAGGAATAGAGGAGGTGTAGGGAAGTGTGTTGGGGTGTGTGCCCCCAACATACTTCCTCCCACACTTTCCCACATCTCCTCCCTCACCTTTCCCTACATCTGCCCTTACCTCCCCACACCCCAACACACTCTCCTACACTTCCTCTCATACCTCTTCCCACATCTCCCCCCACACCCCAACACACTTTCCTACACCTATCCCCACATATCTCCCCTCACTTTCTCAAAGTGTGGCGAAGTTACCATGTGACGAAGTTTCTGCGGCGAAGTTACTGGCAACCGTGCGTACCATGCACTTTCCTTAAGTAAAAGTCACTTGGAGACAGGCTTGGTGAACTCAAGCTTTCCTCTAGCTAACGAAGCTCACAGTAGCCACATGGATATTTGTAAACGTGTTAATTAACCGTCTTTAAAGGAATGTATTATCCGTTCACAAGCTCCTAGTCTCAGGCTTCTTAGGCAGGAGCATATTTAGAGAGGGAGGCATTGCCCATGTCTCCCCTTTTGACTCTGCCTTTTAGTAAAAAAGAACAATACTATTGGTGCCAAGTGCCTGAAATATGCCAGACTTTTTTGATATTTTTCGTAGCTTATGGCCTGGGGAGGATCTACGGGGTAGGATGAGGGGTATGCATCCTCCCACCAGCCATTTTCAAAAATGTTTTTCATGCATACAATTTTCTGTAGTTTTGAACCTGCTTGATAGCGATAAGCCATACGCCAGCACGCATTATCGAAAATGTGCAAACAAATGCATCATATTTTTTCGTCTTTAGTTGCATATTCATCCTCCTATCATGAGACAGCGATCAATGCGCTGCACTAGTACGAGCTCGCTTAGGATAATAATTTGGCGAAGCACTCAGAATTAGGGTCAAAAATTTAAAATTTGCCTGAAAATTAATCAGAAAGCACTAAAAAAGCCATTCGCAGCGTCTAAGTTTTCAAAAATTTTCCAAAGGAGCATGCCCTCGGACCCCCTAGAGCTTTTTTTGTTTCTCAATCAGCTTCAAATTCGTTCTTCCCAAAAAAAAATACGCTTGAAAAAAATATGAAAATCATGCCCTCCCCCCTCTTCTCAAAATTTCTCGCTACGCCACTGCTCCTAGGGTAAGCTAGCTAATTCTAATTTGATATTTTGTTGTTTCGCTGTTATTTGCCCAAAAATTTCTTTAAATTGAAGAAAATCTCCTTGTGACATCATATTAAAGCTTTGAGAGCTTGTACACGAAGTTACCAAAAATCCAACAGTTTTTGCGATTTCGTTCGCCTTTGACACAAAGTTGCAAAAGTGAGTACGTTGGTTTTGATAGTATCAATGAAGAAAAGAAACAAATAAGAAGTGACGCCATAAGTCATTGTTGAAGTGCCTTAGGCTGTACTGTTATGATAAATTCTTGAAAGGGGGGCTGAAGGAGGGCTCAAAATTTCTATGGGGGGCTGAAGAAAATGTAGGGGGGGCTTCAGCCCCCCTCAGCCCCCACCTTCCAACGCCCTTGATGTAGCTCTACCAACAGGATGTAAAAGAAAGTAGGCCGTTAAAGCTTGCATCTTGTATCTTATAAACCAGAGCCGGCGCAAGAGCAGTCGACTGAGGAGAGCCTAGCGTTTATCAGGGGGGGGGGCAAAGTTTGAAATTAAGCGCAAAAGCCGCTGTTTTCAAAAGAGAAATCTTGTTAATTGGGGGGCCAAGCATGTCGATTGGGGCGCCGGCCCTGTTATAAATTTATATCTTAATAAGCTTGCATCGACATCTCTCTGACCTAGTCTATCATCTCTGCTCGTGCGTTCAACTTGTCATTGCAATTAGGCTGTTACAACATTATAATTCACAAACAATAAAGGCAAGAGTATTATAATCCATGACTAACTTTAATACTTACTTAATAATCAACAGATAGTAGAAGAAAAAAAACATTCTATAAGATTTTTAATCACTACAGTAATTAATTGGGTCTGTGTATGTCCTGCAAAAATCATTTGAAAGTTTTAGTTCTTTTTTTTTTGCAACATTGTCACGGACCCCCTGTGCGGTCGTCGCGGACCCTGGTTTAGGAAACTCTGCAGTAAACCTTAAGTACCGGAAAATGCTGCAGACTAGATTACACGTAAATTGTCACGTAAGCTCATCAAGTGTGGTGTCGCTTTCACCCTGAAAACTTCTACCCGCATTTGATTTCAGGTTTTAAAAAATACGAAATACCCTGGGCAAAAATATGTTACATAGAAAGTTGTTCACGCCAAAAATAACGTAAAAATGCTCTGAAATCTAACTAGGTTGTCTAGATAATATTGAAGTATCTTACACCTCGTAAGGTCAACTATGCAGTGGAATAAGATATCTTTTCTCGATTTAAACTTTGAAGAACCTGCAAAATTATTGAAGCAGATTGCAGGTTTACCAAGTTGAGCGGGCAGTTTCTCCTAAATTTTTGAGTAGTTGGGCCGTTTTTCAAATTGGACCTCTTTTTTTTTTTTGTACAGATTTGTCCTTTTCATAAATCAAATAATGAGCTTTTTATTCCTAGTTTTAGCAATCCGAAAGAAGCGTGCACTTTTGAAGTTACCTCTTTCTTAATGGTAACAACCTTGAACCTAAACAAAGTACAAACCAGATTTTGCTAAAATTGCAACAGAAAATTCTGGTTTTGGGCAGTGGTGTAAGTTGTACTTCTTTTACAACTTGTCCAAGATGCGGCATCTGCAGTATATTAAAAAAAATGTGCGTGAAATGTGATTTTTTGCGATGTGCTCTACTAAAATCAATCTAAACGTTCTACAGTGGCAGCGTTAATCTAGTAGAGATGTGAATCAGCATGGATGATTAGGCGCAATGACACCATTGAGTTTGCTTATCGGCATCAACACTTCCAACTGCGCTAAACGCATATTAATTTGTGTATGATTAAGTGGAAATAAGAAGCCTGCGAATTGAATGACCTTTGAATTATTTAATAATAAAATCATATTCTTTTAGACATTTGAGCTAACAGCAATAGCAAAACTATTCATATTGTGCATTACATTTTTGTAGTTGGAGTGCAGATTTTATCGCTGGCTTCAATGCTTTAGGTTACGGCTGTAATATCACAAGTGTTGCTGTATTTGTTGAAGGTAGTAACAGCCAGGAAAAAACCTTTAGGAATTTACCAATCTAGCGAGACAAATATCGCACATTTTCCCACCAAGTCGTCACAAAGCTTGGTGCTTTTGTTCTGTGCTATTTCTGCAACAACGTTTTGTAGTTAGTGCGGTAGTAGAAGCAAATAAAAGCCAAACAGGACCTAAATAATCGCATGACGGCTTTATGACGAAACAATAAGCACTTGGACGGCGTTTGACTTTTGTAAAAGCTAACCGGATCTCGAAAATAAACGAAATTGCTGTTCTTGCTCCATCTGCTGCTAAATTTGCTCGCTGCATTACGGTTACCCATCTATTTCATAAGGAAAAACAAAACGACAGTACTAGTAGCACAAATGTTGCAAAGCCGTTCAGCTAGCGAAAGAGTAGTTTTAGAAAGCGATTTGTTGAAAGGGCAACTTAAAAAAGCTGCAGGAATTAGTGGGAATTCTCTCAAAAGCATGTCACTGTCTGTGATAGCAAATCGTTTTTGCACGTTTTGTATGCAGTCCCGTCATTTGTACAATAGCATTATTTTAAAGTAAAATTGTCAATCACAATGCGCTATAGTTATTTAGATAAAACAAATAGAATTGAGTGCAAACGTGCGTCTTTAATCATCGTTTACACTAATTCATATAAAGTTACCGCATAATTAACTTTTACGTTTTTGGTGCGGTAATTGCAAGGAAACAGTGCCCTTTAAATGGCACCAAATTTTTGTTTGCCATATAAAACGGTAAGACACGAACGACAACAAGAAAGAAGAGCGCTTCGCGAAAAAAATTACAGTAGTAAAATTAGGCTGCCAGCGTTTCTCTGACGTTAATTGACGAAAGTTTTACTACCGTACTGACGGTTGAAATCGAAAAGAGAACGAATTGTGTAAACACGTGTTGTTGCAAAATGCACAGCTGGAGGTAGAAGTAGTCGCTTTTGGTCAACTGTCACAAGCGCGTTTTATCTTTGGCCGTTACAACGCCTGGCCATTCGGATAAAATTGTGACGTGTACAATTGGATGTACTTGAGAGAGCTAGTGGTTATGTATGTGGTCGATAAGTTAGACACTTGTAAAGTTAAAAGAGTGGCTTAATCCAAGCAGTTATTTGAAAAGTACTTAGTAGCATACACTGAGTAATGAGCGTAATAGTATAAGTAAACTGCAAAGTGTCAAGGACTGAAGAGAGTTCAGTAGACTTCGGTACAAGCCTTCATTGCTTAATCTCATTGGACTAAGGAGAGTGCCGATAGAAGTTTAGCTTAGCCTAAACCCTAATCTAGTTTCACTGTCCACATGCAGGGGCGGATCCAGAAAGTTTTGGTGGGGGGATGTGATTTTAAATTAGGTTGAATGTTAACAAATATAAAGATGTTTAGACCCGGAAACGGGCGTAAATAAGTCCTTTCAAAATGTTTCATGTCAGGGGCGTATTCAGAATTTTTTTCAGGGAGAGGGCACCAAATTTCGTCACTTTTTCATGCGCAATTTTTTCCCGGTAGAGTTATTTTCAAGCAACTTAAGTAACAAAAACGACTCTACGGGGGTCCGGGGGCATGCTCCCCCGGAAAATTTTTGAAAATTTGCATACTGTAGTGGTCATTTTAGCGCTTTTCGAACAATTCTCAGGCACAGTTTGTTCATATTTCTGGCCACTAACTTTGAGAGCTTCATCAAATATGATGCATTTTGTAAGCACAGTTTCGATTATGCGTGCTTAAGACGACTAAGGTTTATTGTTATGAACAGGGGTGCAAATCTATGTTGAGCATTGGGGGAGATGATTTAGCAAAATCGACCATTTTTCGATATTGGGGGGGGATGATTTAGCAAAATTGACACGTCTGCAGATGTCCAATTTTTTGCCCAAAATGAAGTGAAGACCAAAATAAAAAGGTCATAACGTTCCCAGATGCCCAATTTTTTGCCCGAAATGTAGTGAAGACCAAAAAAAGGTCATCACGTTCGCTGATGCCCAGTTTTGGGACATGAAAATATTGGGGGGGATGCTGCCGGATTATTGGGGGGGATACATCCTTCCATGGATTTGCACCCATGGTTATGAGAGGTTCGAAATTATAGAAAAAGTTTATTTATGCAAAGCATTGTTGAAAATGGCTGGTGGGGGGATGCATCCCCCACATCCCCCCTGGATCCGCCCCTGTCCACATGTCGTTTCTCCTGGGTCTCCTCGCGGTCACTGTCAAATTTTTAACTATTAATCATCTTTTTCAACTATGATGCTATAATTTGATTATGACGTATAAAGCCCACGGGCTTTTGGTCCCAGAAAGAAAGACATGTGGACATCGAAGACAAGTAGGGTACCTCCAAAACGGACCCAGGATTTCTGTTTGGAAAAAGAGAATTCCCTTTTCAAGTTTGTATGGCATTAGCATGTGATGATGCGTGGACATGTGACTCCTTTATTCATGACGTTATATATTATGCAAAAACAGCACTTACAACTATTTGCTGTTTTAGACGATTTAGTGGGCAAAACTTTCCCTCTAAATCTGCTCCTGCAGTACGGATCAGTGTGCGCACAAAAAAGGAAAGGCGGTGCAGATACAGTATTGTAGAGTAGAGATCATAGAGATGGCACGGGCTGAGTTTTTTGCAACTCAGACCGCCCATGGCGCGGAACCTCCTGCTCAGTACCAGTCAAAAGACGGGTTAACGACTCTTTAGTGGGTCTCTTAGCGACCCATGCCATCTCTCTTGTAGAGCAGCTTTCGTTCAATTAAAAAGCTCTTCGCCAAAGCTATTTGTTGGTAATAATGCGCTGAGTTTTGATTTGAGTTTTAAATAATTTAGAAGTTGTAAATACTGACGATTGCTCACCGGTGGGAGACCATGAAAAACTCCAGTTTGTCGAGAACTGCAGATTCTACTGGTTTTATACTTACAGCACAGCTTATGCTCTCTGTTGCAACATTGGCGTATTCTCTTTATTTGCTAGCTGCTTTGAATCTCCATGTAAACAAACTGCTTCATCCAGCCTATTGTGTCATCAGAATTATAAAAATAGTAGAATAACAGGAAGACGCTCACATGTTTCACAGTAATCGTCCTTTTTGTGTGAAGTAATGCATGAAAAATTAAAGTTTTGTAGATTTTTTTTGGATTTATGATTGTGCGACTGCTTAGTAGTAGGCTATTTCTTTTTCTTGAATTCGTGCTTTGTTGCTTCCACTTTTTTTACAGTTAAAGAATTAAGGTATGAAATTAAAACGCTGCAAAACTCGGTTAATTTTGAGGCAAGATTGAAAATTTTATAATTAGGTTTGTGCAAAAAATGCCCCGTAGAAATTCATTAAAACGTAAGATGTACAATAGTTATTATTTCATTAATGCATGGGTAGAAGATTGAGTGGATTTGACTCCCATATTTCGCAGTTGAAAAACATTACAATGATTGCTCTCTAAACAATATATTACTTATGCCCTTGATTTGCGCTTTTCTCAAACGAGATGTACTCTATCTATTTGGGTTGGGCAGTGAATTTATCTGTAAAACAGCATTTCGACCGTAAATCGAACAGCTTGGGCGTTGTTTCAACGCAATTAACATTCCCTTTGAGAAGATCTTGGTATACAACAAAAAACTATCTTTTCGTGTCCATGCTTGTTGAAATGTTTTCTCTTGCATGTTTTCGTAGATAAAGCTCTAATTTCTTCTCAAAAAATATTTCGTGCTGTTTATTTGCTGCAGCAGATTGTGTAAAAATTTTTTTTCTTCAGTCTGAAGTGTTCGCTTGATTTTGTTGATTTTTATTTCCTCGTTTCATCTGATTTATAAATGACATCATTTACAAAAGAACTGAATGATGCAAATGCTGGTAAGTGCTATGTGAGAAAAACCTTGAGTGTATAAGATATTTTATTCATTTTTGTTTGGGTGGTCTAATTATAATTTTATGTTTTGTGAAGTGAGCTTGTTAACGCACATTTGTATTTTAGTTGGTTTGCTTTTTGGCCAAATCTTCGCCTTGCTTTTCCTTTAGGTATTTTGTTTTGCAAGTATGAATCGTGTTTTAGCTTAAACTAAATCAGTAAATAGCAACGCAGTTTGCGACCTAAAACAGCGTTTCAGAATGCTTTTAACAATGTTATAGTAAACAGGTCTCAGAATGGTAACCTCCACTGCTACCATGACTATTTTAAACTTTTTAAGTTGAAAAAAATCGGTTTGAGTTGTTAATATTAATTCAACTCCTCCCAACTGTCTGTTTCTCGCATATATATCCGATCTTTGTTCAAATATTGTGGAAAGATTTTTATAATAACTGCAGATTCTATTTGAACAAGACTCCATTATGATCACGTGAGCGAGAAACGGAGTGTGAAAGTTCAGAATTATTTGTTAAAAAAAATCATACTTATACTTTCAATTGACATGCTCGGATCATTAAATTTATTGAGAATTTTTCCGAGATCCACTACAAAATGTTAAACGTAGTGAGTATGCTGGCGTCTACTTTTTAATGTCACTTGATCTACTGATTGATCGCAATCGACGTATTGAGCGACCCTGATCTTTTTTATTCGTACAAATAAAAAATTTGCTGTCGTAAGTTTTTTGTTGATCGTAAATGGTGGAGATAGATTTACGGATCGGAAGACCAAGTTTATGTTGAATTTAAAAAACTATGTTGTGTAGAAAAAGGCTGTCTGTAAATCAGGTTACAAAATCCCAGTCTACATTTCCGTTTCAAGGAGAGCAAAAAGTTACGGGCGTTCTGCACCATGACTGAAGCTTTGATATCATAATGATTTTTTCAATTATGAAATCAAAAACTTGATTATGAAGCTGAAAGCCTAGGGGCTAGTGGCCCACTTAACTAAACATGTGAACTGGGCAAATATTTCATAAACCAGCATTTCAATACTTCCCACGTTTGCATGTGAAATCATGCAGCCTTTTTAATGTGTAGTCTGATTGAGCAAATGTTAGCACTAAATTATTAAAATACTGCAACTCCTCAAGAGTGAGCTCGTATGCTAGCTTTTAGCCGTAATAACAACACAGTTTTACTAGTACTGCAATGAACTATGTCTCGTAAATTTGCAATCGTTTGTTTTGGTGAAATTCTTTTATTGGTTAAATGTCTAGTAAAAACCAAGCTCAAAGTTTGCTTTCTTTTGTGATGGAAAAAATTTTAAAAGGAATTTTAAATGCTTACCAATTCCGTGAAATCTGATGAAAGATTAAATTACAATATAGTTTTACTTCTGGTCGGTGCTGTTTTTGGTCTGCCGGTTCTTTATGTCTCATAAGCCTCCATCTGAGGAAAAGAGATCAAACCACTTCACCAGTCATCACTACTTAAGATTTTCAAATATTTGTGGAGTCGGTATACACATTGTTGCTTGCTGACCTGCGCAAATTTTAAGCAATCACAAAACGGAACTTGGAGTTAACGCTTTCAGATAGTTGGAAAATGTATTCTTTATTACTGCATCTATTTTAGATGTGTCTCGTGCACCCGGACCTGTTGATGGCAGTCTATATGCCAAAGTAAATAAGAAATCACTTCGAGAAAGCTCAAGTCTTTCATCTCTACCCCAAGTAGGGTAAGGAATGTTTTTTTTACTGTATGCATTATCTACTGCATGTTCCTCAAACATATGCTCTACTGCGATAGCCTTGAAACTTTATGGCTTAACAGTCTAAAACTGAAACGAGATGTTAATTGGAAGCTTATCCATGTTGAACAACTAGAGAACCATTATAAAGATTTTCATAAAGATTGGTTTCAAATCGTCTTGCAGTCTATGGATATGTTTGGTCGTTTTTTTATTGACTAGGCTAAGAACTATGGTCGCAGAGAGTTTAGTGTGAACTGTGGCTGCAAAAATGTATTCGTCAAACTCATGATGTTTTAATGTTAGGCTGAAGCCGGAGAATAGACGTGGATCCCAACTCTATCTACTTCCCCATTCCGCCACTGGAAGTACAAGTCAAAGTAAATCCTATTATTTTGCCTGGGTTGTTGTAAGAATCATCTTTTTTTGGCGTAAAAATTTCCACGCCTACAGTTAACGCTTCACAGTAAAGTTTCCGCTTAATTGAAACTTTTTTGTTTCAAGCTGTTGTTTTATTTTTCACAAATGACGAATTCTTTCATTACGCGCGATTAGTTAAAGTTCAAACAGCCTATTAGTATTAATTTGCTTTAACATGTTTATTGATTATGTGCAGTAGTTGCTTTGAAAATCTTAACTTTATCACACGAATGGTGACGGTTTCTGACGATAGCAATGGAATGATTCGTAAAAATTTTGTTATACGGCGCTGTAAAGTCATACAGCGTTTGGAAAAAGTACTGCATTACGACTGCATTAGTTGTATTTTGCTTTCATTGTCACGCGATTGGTTTCGTAACGTTTATTTCTATAATGGTGAATGCCAATTTCAAAATTTTTGAATGACGTGTTTCGATATCGAACCCAGACCTTTCGGCTGCGAATTTTCAAAGCAATGAGGCGATTTAAAAAGTCTTTAAAATAATTAGTGACTAACTAGAAATAAAAATTTTCGGCCACACGATTTTTTAAAATGCTTTCTTGCCGGACACCTGACATATAACGTGTTTAAGGAATAGCATAGGCTTTTGCTTATACCATCTTAGTGCTTGCGACTATGTAACTAAATTCGTGCGTCAGGTGTTTTGTTTGCTTCATTTTTTTTTTATGATTTAATTTTTTGTGTTAGTTTCGTCGCATGGAAGTGTTAGGTTTTCAAGATTTCTGCTTTACTCGCATCTTTTAAAGAAAATTGTATGAGTGTAAAATTTTGGTATGCGACTGTCAATTCTTTCTATCTCGAATCTGTAACACCGCGGTAGTTGTCTCTGAGAAAACGTAGATCAATCTACTGTGCATTGCTCTTTGAACGGTAGTGAATTGCAAATCTTAAACTTCTATCTTTAAAGTTTAGTATTGTTTTTTCGCTTTTAAACTTTTGTTGGCAAATTCCATTACTTGTGGAGCAGTGACTCGTGGTATGATTGCAAGTTAGTTTAAACCCTAGGCTCAAGAATTGATATTCACAGTTTTCCTGCTTGACGTTCAGTATGCAAAAGACTGTGGAAAGCAATCAGTGATACAGTATTGCTGGTTATGCTTCGGTAAAAGCAGTAAAGCACTATGCGAAGTTCCTTTAACTGTGGAATGATGTACAGGTCGTCTACAACTCCGAAGCGAATCCGTACTAGTGTATCCGTCACTTTTTCGCAAAAGAAAGATAAAAATACGAAATTGATAAAAAAAATGTTTGCCTTGGTGGTTGAACCTTTGTTAAATAGAAAATTAGGTTTGCCTTTAAGTCAATGGCTTGCATTTGGGCTGTTAGTTTTATTGAAAAATGCTTTGTTATAGTTGAGGAAGGAAGTCGGAAACCTTCATACTCGGCAAGAAGTAGTGTGATCCATGTCGACATTAAACAGGGGGATGTAAAGCTGGTTGGTTCTCCCCCAAATCTTCTAGCGGATGTTGCAAATATTTCAAAGAAACAGGATGATGAACCACTTTCTCCAACATATCAGCGGATAGAGGACGTGAAATCTTTCAACTGCGAAACTATTAATCCCGTAAATTCGGACCCCTCTCTTGTGGTTCCGCACGTACCGCTCGGTGGATCCCCTAAGTTACCCAAACGAAACGAAACGGTAATTATTTTGGCTACTTGTGATGCTTCATAGTCACGATTGAGCTATTTGTAATTCTCTTTTCAGCGTTCCTCTTTTAAAAGATTTTCTAAGCAAATGGAGGATAATGAAGCCTCTGATCTGGAAACGACCGACAAACGAAAGAAAAGAGCTTCCAAGTGAGTCAAGTAATTCAAGTCCAAAAACATCATTCAACTGTAACTGCTATCTTCAACTTTCTACGATTGAAGGATCGGGTTGGGAATTCGAACATTACACTGGCAGCTCTTAAAATAAATCCATTTAAGAAGCAGTTCATTTAAAAAAGGAGCATTGTGCTGTGCCCCCCCCCCTTTTTTTTTGATGTTGTCATTTTGTGAAAAAAACAACAGATGTTGCTAAGTGTCTGAACTACTGTATCTCAGACTCTTTCGATGTTTTTTGTACAGTTTTTGGCTTCCCCTCATTTAAATTTCTCGCTATTCCACTGTATTGAAGTAACAGCAAATGCCAACTCCACCGCTAGGTAAACATTAGTTAAGTAAATCTTTATTGCCAAAATAAAACCGTCATTTCCAATTACTGTGCAATAATTTGAATCAGCTAGAATGACAATTAGTCTACTACCTTCAGTGCTGAATACCCTTCTACTAGCGGCAATCAAACCTGTGTTGATGTCGGAAATTAGTTGTTTGATCTCAGGCTTCTAGTCGAGTGCGGGTTATGGATGACGAGTTGTGTTTTACGAGCAATTTTCGGCCAAGCTTTCACCAGCGGTATCAATTTTTGTGGATAGAAAATTGTTGTTATGAGCATATTATTTCGATGTTTCTATTACTGGGAAATCGAGTCCCAAGTTGCTAATGTCTTTTAAAGTCAATTGTAACTGCAGCAGGATTGAAGTTACTCACTTTTAGTGCTTTTGTGCACACTGACTTGTGCTTACCCAAGTTTAAGTCTTTATCCAAAACCAGGTCTTCGTTGCTTTCAGCAGTTAGTGGTAACGTCATAATTTAACTGCACTTTTATCTTTAAGGTGTACTCTCAATAAAGCGTATTGATAACGCAAGATGCAGGGTTAACCAGTGACCACAGAAAGACAGACAGAACGGTTTGTTTTGTCGATAATGCAGTAATTATAGCATCACCGACGGGAGACTGCGAAGGAACCATTTACGGTATTCCAAAATCGAAAATGCACATCTTTTGCGAACTGTAATTCTACTAGACCTACTTGCGAGTGTGTTGATACAAAAAGTCGAATTAATACATTTTTAAAACCTGGAGTGAATAGATGGCGCCATTGATCTGATACCGGTGATGCAAATTCTTCAGAATAACGCCAACCCTAGATTACCTATAAGTCTAATGTTCTTACGCATTTTCTACCAATTTCATATTATTTTGAAATCTGAACCGCTGTAGCCTAACTCATCAAAACACGTTAAAAAAAATAGGCTAACATTAACAATCTTTGCGGGCTTGAAATTTTCGCAAGCTTCTCAACTGTCATACTGATTGTTTTTATCAATAAGTTATTTATTTCAATTAAAGAGATCATTAATATGATTGCTTGTTGCAACATTTGCCTACTCTAACTTCTTTCTTAATATCCCCACTTTCACTTGCGTAAATCACATTAATAGCTCTTTTTTCTTGTTCTGTCTTAACACGGATGCCGGTAAGTCTAATTCACTTCAATGCTCCTATTTTAGTCGTGATGATACTAAAATGAAAGGCGCTTTTATTACTGGCATATTTACTAGTAAATGCCGCTAGTGTGTTGTGGTTGTGTCCAGTAGGCATAATGCTAGGGTGCACCCCTGAATTAGAAGAACAGTGCAGAGGATAAAAATTTTTTTTCAGCGAATAGAGTAGAACTTTTCAGTATTATAGTTAATCTTGGAGATACTTTAAATGACATACTTCAAAGGTAAACTCATCCGTTGGATGAAATTTGACAAAATATTGATAGTATGTAAATTAGTAGCACGGTCTTGTCTACGTTTTCGTGTCGAAATGATTGCGTTTATTTAATCGAGAAGCATTTTTTGCATCGCCACTAGGCGGCGGCGGTGGTGGTAGATTTCAATAAATTTGCATGCTCAGTCAAAGACGTCTTTTAGCAGTATTAAAATATTGAATTGTAGTCTAATAGCTTGTGCATATTTTAATATCGATTTATACATCTGTAATTATTTTATTATGACGTCACTTTTGTTGATAATTTAACTTGGTCGATAAATCAATTTTGCTTAAGGTTAAATTTGTCAAGGCTGTTTTGACTGGAGGCTTTTTACTGACAGGACGACTGCGATTTTTGACTACGATTAGAATTCAATATTATAAGCCGTAATTATGAAATTGAAGTTGCTATGATTAACATTTTTGCGGTTTTTGAATTTGTTCGTTGTTTTGTTTTTACAATATTTTCTATCGATCAAGTGGAATTAAAGCTTTTCAGATACGCTTTTAAAACACTTGAAAGCACACACATCGATCTTTTCAAACTGCTGTCCAAGTCATTGCGCTTCGCTGTTTATGGAAATTCATATGCTGGTTGAAGTTAAGTCATCGAGCTTAGTTTTATTCCACATCTCGTGTATTTCCAACGCCTTTTTTTATTTTTTAAAGTTGACTCCTTGTTTGTATCAGTAAGTATGCAGCACTAGTACGATATTCGACTTCTTGTATAGGCTAAATGAGTGATGAGTTTAAGACTAATTTTATTTTTGACCACGATTTGTCACGCTGCCCCTGTTCCATTTGGAGTATTTGGGGATTCTCGTGGTAGTGGGCGACCATTTTTATCTATACTTTACCAAGTTATGTAAAAAACTGAACTGAACTGTAAAGACAAGCAGAAGAGAATGTGCTAGTTTTGTCAAAAATTGAATAATCAAAAAATTGGAACTTGCATAGTGTGAAGTAAAAGTAATAGTTTGAGTTGTTTCGACCTTTTAGGTCTCATCAGTGACTTTGGTGAAATCAACATTTACTCAAGCCAGTGCCGAATTCTGCGTGTTTGTCACAGAACTGATGAGACCTGGGAGGTCGAAACAGTGTTAACCGGTTCAATTAACTAATCATACTTGCGCTTACATTTTTGGATGTTTTTTTGGTTAAGTTAATGGTGTGTTATATCGTAAAAGTCAGATCAAGTGTAACCAGCTTATTAAGAATAGTTTAAATTCTTGATTTACGTTTGTAATGGAACAACGGCTCGAACATATGTTGTTTTCCGCATCTGAATCCTAAATTTTCTATTGTGCCATGATGGCCACGCATATAAAGGGATTTGAAATCAGTAATTTTAGAGGCAGTACCATACATATGCGTAGCGCCATTTCGATTTGCCGTTCCATTAACTGACTGATAAAAATCGCAGCAGATGACAAAACAGATTTTCTTTCGCAAATTTTCGTCAAGCAGTTTGAGTTCACGAAAAAGCTACCAGCAAAGATTGATTGCAGTTAAGAAATTCGAAGAAACGAAGCTCTCTAAGGTTTAATCAACAGAAGTAGCTGGTATTGCCTTGTTTGCGAGATTTGTTGTAATTAGCTCATTCTTTCCTTATTCGATTGCAACCGATCGATTTCAGTATAATTGGACATGTATTAAACGATTTCGTAATTTAGCTTTAAATTATGATAAAAACAGTAAGACTGGTTTTTGCTATTCCCACCAAAAGTTGTTTTAGCCGAGACGCAGACTAGTATCATTTAAACATTCGACTTTTCAGTTCAAGTTTGCGTTGAATCGATCGAATGAGGCTAAAAATGACCTCAAGAGCATTTAGTTGGGCGTCACTAAATCTGCATTGGTTGAAAAAAGATGACAAAATCTCTCAAGGGTTTTTTGCACAATGAAAACGACCACATGCTGGGAATATCAAACCATACATGAAAGTAAACAGCCAAAAAATGTTCATTTTAGATTGATTTGATGCAATAAGGGTGTAGAGTGCTTATGTTCGGAAGTACAAGCTCATTTTTTACCTGTAAGACAATAGAGTTTTCTTTGCAGCGTGCACAACAGCCGATTGCTTCCGGACCTCGTATCCTTTTTACGTAGGTGAAGTTAATTAGAGATTCATTTACTAAATTTATAATTTCCTGAGTTTTCGGCGGTAGTTGTAGCTAAAAAAGTGAATTTGATAAGTGAATGTCTCGTTTTAGACGCGTTTCAAAAATTTAAATAATTTAAAAAGAAACGGTGTGAAGTTATCATGGAAATAGCTGTGATAATAGCTATACAGTATGAATGCATTAGAAAAGTTGAATTTAAAAAGACTACAGCAACAAAGGACTTGTGAAGATTGTGTGAAATCAGCAGAAGTTTAAGAAATGCTGTAAATGGTTTTGTAGAGATTTATTCAAACTTTTTTCTTACCCGTTGGATAGCTTCCCAAGTGAAAACAAGATTAGTAATGTGAAGAAAAATGTTTGCGCAGCACTATACGGGTACATGTGTTGATGTGAAGGCAGTAGACGTCTACGTGATTATGAATAAGTAAAATAAAACGAAACTGCTGCAGAAAGTTTGCTGCTGCCAAAAAGGAGTTAAATACAAAGAAGTTGGAAAGTTTACCAGGTTTTGTCGAGTTTAGTGAAAGTTTTGAGGCTTTTGAGTTTACCAATATTTTCCGCTTGATTAAGGAAATCTTTTCATCTTAGCCTGCTTACTGTAGAAAGTTACAAACAGTGATGCCATTGTTAAATTCTTGTTTCCGAGAAAAGGATCTCTTGTGTGGTCGGTAAAAATGGAATCGTTTTTTATATTCTTTCTGTGCTATCAGATTGCTGGATGGATAAACTCGAGGGGTGCGCCGAAATCTTCTGAAAGGGAGGGGGTATGAAGTTGCTTTTACACACAGAATTTTTGTGTTAAAATTGGACCGATAAGACTTTTAACA
Source organism: Trididemnum miniatum (assembly GCA_964006365.1). NCBI lineage: Eukaryota > Metazoa > Chordata > Ascidiacea > Aplousobranchia > Didemnidae > Trididemnum > Trididemnum miniatum. The sequence continues at coordinate 18,447,059 of OZ023234.1, forward strand.
GAATTGGAGATGGCTTGTAGAGAGGGGGTGCATAAAAACTCTTCTGGGTACGTACCTGGATAAACCCTTGAGGCTGTTCGCAAGTGCGGCCTCAAATTCACCAAAATTTTCAGTCAATCGACTGGGGAAATTATAGCAACAGCGTAAGCATCAGGTTTTTAGGATCACTTAAATTGCTGAGCGAAAATTTAAGACCGCCAAACTTGTTCATTAATTTTGCATTAGATTTATATGACGCATACTGATACGTACATAACCCGATTGTATTATTCATTTTTCAAATTTTTATTTTATTCTCACTCCGTGTACTGTTTGCGTAATTTTTCCGCCCTTTTTCAAATTTGCGATTCAGTACGTGTAGTTTTAAATGTGACTAGGTCGTAATTTTAAATAGTATGTCCGTCTGTAAACCTGTTGCTGAATGACGTCATTTAAGAGTGACGTCATTTTATTTAGCAACAGAAGCTCTGCGTGCGTTTGAAATCAAACAAAAGCGGGTGTAAATCCCAATTGACCATGACTTGGCTCCGCCTTCCAACTAGCCTAAGCTCTGATAATGTTTGGCAAGAAGACAGTCATTGCAAATACCTATAACGTTGCTCACTGTGCAATGTGCATTGTTGGGTTTATTTCTGGACTTGCACCAGGAGCGTAGATCAGTTTCTGGAAGCTGCACAAGAATCGAGTTGGATATGGAAGGTCGATCATTATGAGTTCAATTCCTAGCCTTGTCACGTAATTAAATGTAGCGTTTTACGAAATAAAATACTTTCCAGATAGATAAAGTTTTAAATTTTTTGCACTCTGATATTGTGGTAGGCCTGAAAGACTTAATTCATCCAGTGCGATACGTAGGCTTCTTTTTTTCATACTTTAGCTCAATATTTTTGTATAGCTATCCTAAAGTTTAAAGATCCAGTAGATTTTTTAGGCTTACCGTCACACGTTTTTATACAGGCTTACATCAGCTTAACTGATTTCATGTTTACGCTTTGAAATGACCAGTATTATGACCTATTAAGTTCTTCAAATAGTATGTATCACTTTTGCTGTAATTATGTTTTCAGCTCCAAATGTTTAATGAAGCAATTTCTATTAATTTTGGCACGTTTGCTCTCGATTCTATGTCCACATTTATAATTTTGTTGAGAAGCAGTATGGTTTTAAGATTGTATTGTTCAGCTTTTGCCCAAAATTAACACTCGCATAGCAATGGAAGTTTAGATAAAGACAGTTCTGCGCCCAAAACATACTTGTGCAAGTCTTTATTTTCCTAGAAGCCGCAAATTTAAAACCTGTAATAAGCAAGGTAGTTTCTATTCTGCATTCTACTTCTATTTATGGAGCCTGCGCATTATGTAACCACTGTTTACAATGATAGTACTGCTTTGAGACCATGCTGTTTCGTGCGAAAATTTTCAGGTTCAAGAAAACAGACAGACTATTTCATAGTGAGAAAATCCGTGGCTAATCTTGTTAATCTTTCCGTTATTGTAAATCTTTTCAGACAATCTCTAGCTGTCTTGATGATCATTCAGTATTTAGAGTGTTAGTTGGTATTTATTTGAAGTTATAAACATTATGATTCTAAACAAAACTATTTGCAGCAAACTTTAGAGAAAATGAGCAATTAAATTCTTTCAAATAGTAAAGAACTTAATATTAACACTCGACGCCAGTATAATCAACTTTTTTCTCATTCAATCTGTACTTAGACCCAAGGCTAAACACCGAAAGTGAAAAAAATCTTATGCGCCTTGTATTTCCAGTTAATCGGTATGTAAAATTATGCATGCTAAAGTTTTGATAATTCTTCAAAATCTTTTTGTGAAGTGCAATCGCAAATAGTTGTTGTTGCACTAACCGTTGCTTTTTCTTTGCATTCTCGCTGCTTTGCCTTGTAGCGTTTTAAAGCATATTTTACGAACTGTAAGGGTCTTTGGTGCACAGATAAACACACGTTCTGTAACGCTCTGCGTTGTGTATAGAACTGTGCTTACTCAGTGATGACCTTGTTTCAGGGTGGACTTAGTGCGAAGCAAACTAGTATAGTGCAAAATATTATTTTTTGAGTTTTTCAGCACGAAAATCATTGGAGGAGGCCATATAGCTCGAGAACAGGGAGAGGAGCTGTTCTCTTCCCCATTCCTAATACCTACGACTGGTATGCCACCAAAAAACATGTCGAGCTCATCATAAATTCTCAGCAGTAAGAAGTATGACCCAAACAAAATTAAAAAAAAGGCATGGGAAAGTATTATGCAAAGTTAATGTTTCGGAAAATGTTAAAATCATTGAAAAAGTTTGCAGGGTATTGGCAGCGTGCTTTGCACATGTTGTTTGTTGCCACAAAGGATAAAAAGCTGTAAAACGGAATGCGCGTAGAGCTGGATAAACAATCTTTTAAGCCAAGCTAGAGAGGTAGGATTAAGGTTTTAAAGATCTTGACTCTTACTTCAATCACCTCCTTGTCAGTTTACATCAATATTTGAATGACTCTTTCAAGTCATTGGATGTGACTATTTTTGTTATCGATTTTTTGCCAATTCGCATTATTACATTCGTGATTCAATGTGGGATAATGGACTAGCAGAAAAACGCAGTTTCTTCTATGTACAACAGACTTTTATTTGGTTCAGCTGCATAAAAACTAGTTTATTAGTGTAGAATATGTTCGTAGCTTTTTTGCTAAGTCTAAATCCTTAGGGTCAAACTTTTTAGCTTGTATTAGTTTTCTTTCGCATGCTACATGCGGTAGATTAATTAGGTAGCTATGGACGACTCTAAGCTGTCACTTTGCAAGTCTTTTGTTCTTTTATTTTCTTGGAAGAGTTTGGGCTTTTAACTCTGGTGTGTTAATATTTTGCGTCTGAAAAAATATGTAATCTCTACTAGTTTTACATATTTGTTAGCACTTTCAAAATACGGACTACACAATTACTCTGTCCACATGTCCAATTACAGTGGACAAAAAGCCCACAAGCTTTTTGCATTTTAATTAAATACTTGATGTCATAATCACTTTTTTCAATTATGACATCAACAATTTGATTATGATGCCAAAAGCCTTGGACTTCTGGCTCACTTTCATTGGACATGTGGACAGGGTAAATATTGATGCACTTGTGAAAAGCAAAAGCTTGCTAATTATAAAAATATCGTGTGTTAGTTGCAACACTTACAGTAGTTAGTTTTTCGGCCATCACCAAAAAGATAAAATCGAGTTGAGTTGCATTATCTTTTGATGACTTATAGTGATGGGAAATAGCCAAAGTTATTAAAAGTATTTTCTATTTTGTTTGATAGTTATAGACAGAAAGCTTTTCACCAATCTCGTGTAACAAAAATTGGATTCTAGGAGTTTTAACACGAACTACCAACTTCAAAAAAAATTGTAGTAAATTGTTTTGAAGCTCCAAGTATGTAGTAGAGAATAATTGCCAAGATCCGTTTGAAGGGTTTTATTTCCAGAATTTGCTAGGATTTGTCGTTTGGTAGTTTTAAGCTAGTTTTGAGAACATTAATCCTTTAAGTCTGCTGTTGATATTGGTGGAGATTTAAACTGTTTTAGTAAAGCTTTAGAAATATATATATATACTACGAAAAACGAATATTTTTGATGCAGATATCGTATCTGAACAAATGTCTGGTAATCCCTCAACAGCTTTAAAGTTACTATTTTTAGCTGTCTTGATGCGTGGGCTTAGTGTTTTTTTAAGGCTTGATTTGAGGAATCATTAAGCAATTTGGAAAGACCCAGATTTATTCTGCTCTATTGTAGAAGCAGATTTTGAGAGTCCATTTCGGTTCCTCAAAACGCCTTAAAAAAACATTGCATAGGCTGTATGTTCTTTACTTCCACCTATAAATGACGTGGAAATTATAATATTTGGGCTAAACGACAAGCTTTAGTTTCAACTTGTTGGCAAAACGTGAACGGAGAGTAAAAATTTTGTTCGTTAAACTCAGCCTTGGAAAAGCATCTTTTCATGTCTTTCCTAGTTGTGTGCGTTCCTCGCAAAATTCATCTTGGTTTACTCCAAAAAAAAACTCCCCCCCCAAAAAAAAAACAGTACCAACATAAAAAGCAAACTTTTTATTCAGTGATTCTGAATTGTTGATTCAGCTACGTGTTTTTTGTCCATTATTGCAATTTTGCTGACCAAAAATTTTTCTCTTTTTTAAATATTTACTTAATTAACTCATGTTTTTCTGTTTTCAGATCATTTATTGTTAAATCGGAAATCCAAGAAAATAAGGTGAAAGTGGTTTTAAGCAAGTCCATATCTCTTCCATGTATAAACAGTCCTGATGATATGAGTTATCGGCGGAAGTCCCAGTTGACAAAGCAGCAAGTCCATGAAGCTATGGAGGTCATCAACGAATGTTTGTCGGATCAGCAACTCCGGAGCGGAAACTTGTTTCCACACGATATGTACTTAACATATTCTAAACCAAATTATCTGCCATCGGCACCACCTGAAACCTGTTCGTTGCAAAACCTAAGCTCCCAGTTCGATCAAGCTATGCCAAAATCTCTCAACCCATTTTCAGGTTCTTATTCTCCAGATGTTCTTGATGATGTAATAGCTGAATTGTCAGGTCTTGTGCTCGAACAGCCTGCAAAAGAAATGCAAAACGGTGCTGATAAACAAGCTGAAACGAGCACAGATCAAAAGGTTGAAGGTTCGAATCCTTCCACTATCGAGCCACATAAACAGACCAACTCATGCAGCGACGTTGACAGTGGAATCGACGGAAGTGCCTTGACCAGTTCAGTGTCCAGTGATGCGAAGTCAAAACAGATCGCCGCCGAATCTCCGTCGGGACAAGATGTCGCTTTCGATTCGTCGATTGAATATGGACAAAGTAAAAACTCGACCGAAACTTTAACAACTGTCGACGCTGAAACATCCGAGATAGACGAGGAAAGAAAAGTTAGAGAAGAAATAGAACAAATGCAAAAACGTCTCAAGCAATTACAAAATAAGCAGGTAATTTTGCGTTGACGGTTGTTTAGGCTACGTTTACTCGTGCCGGTAGTAGTTTAAACCACCAGAAATAAGAACATAAGCAGATGTAACCTCATTTTCTCGTTTTGAAACCAGGCTTTGCGGCGCCTTCTTTTCAGCAAGTTTCGAGCTTAATTTGATAACTAAGTAAGTGGCAACGCCACAGGTAATTAGCAAAAACACTTTTACTGTTGAAAATGAATTTTTGCAGAACCAGGTTTTAAATCTGGTTTTCGTGACCTTGTCGCGTGTACATAAAACTGAGGGCAGAAACGATAACTTTCTCTTCAGTTTCAATCTAAGGTTTTAAAAATTAATTTTTGATTCAGAGATGGAATCGGGCCGAGTTGGTTCAGCCCGAACCCGACGAAGTAAGCCCGAACCCGACTCGAAACCGAGGCCTCATAAGGAAGCCCGATTCGGCCCAACAGTAATTTTTCCTGTTCATTGAGTAGGCTATGCTAGATATTTGGATGTTAATGACTTACTAATCACATCACCAAACAAGCATGAAGTGATAGTTTCACGCAGAGTCGTCACTTCGGCCGTTCGGCGCAGAAAAATCTAGTTTTGAGAAATATGTCCGAACGAAAAAAAATTATTAGCTAGTGTGCCCTCGATTGAGCCCGATTTCTCGTTGGAAAGGCAGGCTCGAAACCCGGCCCGACCCGAAAAACCCGACCCGACTTCCATCTCTGTATTTGATTTTCAAAACATTAAGCACACAACTTATTAGTGAGTGCAGTGAACGAAAAAAGTTCTTTACGCTTTCAACTAACCTCACGAAATTCTTTGTTTCATTATTGTCAACATAGATAATTTAATTGTTCGACGATGCTACTGAGTTTTTTTTTTTTTTTGCTTTGATGATGACTTGTGCTTTGATGAAGTTACATTAGTCAGAGATTAGGAACTCATTACGCATTTTAAAACATGTTCTCGAACGTGGTTTGCTTTTCATTCCTAACCTTACCCGGTGTGTGTATGCAGTGTGCCTAACACACGCCAAGGTCAAAAACCTTTAATTATGTCAAAATAGTGGAACAAAGCCTAACGCTGATTTGTTTTTTGATTAAATTTCTTTTTAATTTCTCATTGAGAATGAAAAATGTTGACTTTGAGGTAAAAAATTCCTATTCAAAACCATTAATTGCAGCAAAACTTTGCCCTTCAAAATGCAAAAAACATTTGCCTTTGATACCCCGTAAAAACATCTTTTCAAGACTTTAGCATTGCTGTGCAAATAATGTTGTAAAGACCACTACTTACCAAAAACTACCGCACAGATTTATTATTATGTTTTGGAGTTTTTCACACCGAGCCTCAAGACCTGGAACAACTTTACATGTCTGCTATAACTGCTTAGTATGTTATTCGAGTAAGCTTATTCTTCTGCAATGTGCGCACTTCGAAAAATTCAAAAACAAAATCAGTGCCGTACGAATGGACTGAATTGAAGTTTAGAATTTTAATTAAAACGTTTTCCCATTTGTAATGTTTTTGTAGCTCCAAAAGAGGTCTATAGTCAAAAAATAGCATTGCGTAGACCACGTGTTTATGCTTTTAATAGTAGTTGAAATCTACTTTTTCAAAAAATACCACTTTCAAATAAAATGCATTAAAATACTAAAAAGACCCGACAGTCTGTTTCACTCGGAATCGGGATCATTAAGGGTGCCTTTTCAAATACGCTCTTGTATTTGTATGTTTGTATTTGAAAAGATACCCTTGATGGTCCCGGTTTCGGAGTGAAACAGACTGTCGGGTTTTTGGTAGTTAAATGCATTTTATCTGAAACAGTTTATGCGAGGTCTGTTGGATTTTTTTTTTTTTTTGCTCAAACGAATTCTATTGCTGTTCTATATAGCCTACTTACAGCAGGGGTTCTTAACCGGGGGTAAATTTACCCCTTGGAGGTAAATTTTACCCCTTGGAGGTAAATTTTACTCCTTGGAGGTAAATTTTCTGAATTAATGATTAAAGAAAACTTTAATTTTCGGTATTGAAACAGCAGTAGTGGCACACTAGGGGTAAATTATACTTTTTTCTTTCGGCAAGAGGTAAACAAGACAAAAAAAGGTTAAGAACCCCTGACTTACAGCGTTGTTTCGATATGAATTTCGAAGGTTATTTTTCTATTTAGGTTATTATTTGATTGCTTAAGACAATGTATTGCTATCTTTAGATAAAACTGCGGAAGCAGAAAAAACGTCATAGCATTGATGGGAGCGCTATGCCAGAATCAACACCGACCGTGAAAGGTATTAATAGAGTATTGTATAGGATTCAATTATAGGCACTCTGAAAACCACAGAAATCGTACACAACTAATGAAATGGTTTGCATAGCTCATCTCATCTATTAAAAACGGAAAAACAGGAGTCTAAGCTCATTTATTATGAAAATATGTCGTTGCATGGAATGATGTTTACTTATAAATTCTCGTTGTATCTTATCTATTTTTTAAACGAAAGCATAAAGTAGCGTAGGCTAAGCGTAAACAAATTGAAAACATAACTTGACATCATGTATCATTGAAACCTGCTGTGAGATGGTGTTCTCGGGTGGAGGGGAAGGTTACAACCATTTCAGATCTCTTGTGGTGTGGCCCCTATGTGTACATGGCGTTTGTGATTGAGTGGCACGAGTTTGTAGCTTTGTGATACAATTTTATACCCAAAAGTCACACTTCGTGATCTATTAAATGATTTCTGATTTCCGTTTTTTAAGCGTCGCGCATCTTTTTGTGTCTGCGCCAAGAATCGCACTTAAGCCTTGCGCTTGTATTTCGTTCTTCTGTCGGCGCTTTAACCACTTGGTAATTCTAGTTTACTGGGAATTGGGCGCGTGGGTGGTTTGGGTGGAAGATTGAAACTATTTTTTCAAGCATGCAACAAAATTCAAAAAAAAATTAAATTTTGAATTTTTTTTTTGTTTTGTAAGGATGTACTTTGTGAAGGACTCAAAAAAACTGTGTATAAATTGTATGGTAGATTTTAGATTCTTTTCAACCATTAAGTGTCTTGATTGACTAATGCCTGATTTCTTTATCCCCATTCAAAGTAAAACGGTTAAACTTTCAACCTAAACGAACTTTAGTTTTGACAGAGTGAGCAAATATTGCACATGTTCAAATCACCTTCGGAATTAGCGTGCGGTTATGATTATGCTGATGAGCATTTTAGCAGTTGTTGTGCTATTGAGAAAGGCACTTTACGGAATTCCCTCGTCTTTGAGTGGGTAGACTGGCCACCAGCAACTCCTAAACGAGCTCGTTATAGTGCCTTCTTTGCTTGTTGGCGATGGGAGGATAAAAATGAGCCTGAATAAATAATTAATCAAAAGGTTATTTTACTAACGTTTGGTAGTTTCTCATGCCATGGTATTTGCTGTAGTATTTGTGTTTAATATTAGCCTATCCTTTACGGTAAATGCTAATGCAGGTTATATCTGAATTCCGTTGCGGCTCTCGCATAATTGCAATTCACAATGCAAGCTAGTTCGTTTAAAAAACAACAGCCATTAGAGTGTATGCCTACATCCTGCGTTCAATAAAAAATAGAGTTATGACGTTATTCGCACCTTTCTTTAAAATATTGATGTTTCTTATGCAAAATTAATGACTGTTTTATCGTTTTTTACTTAACATTAGCTCTATGTTTCTGCTTTTTATTTGTAAAAAAACGTTCATCAGTTCTGCTGCTGGCGCTCCTTCCAAAATTCGCTCTTTCCAAAATTAATATTTTATTGATAGAATATGCAGAACTTATTCTGGCTCTTACCTTCAAACAGCGAAAGTGTGTTAAAACTTAGGTATTTTGCTAATTGAACATGTTGTAGATAATTTCTCGCAAAATGTTTTCAATATTTCGTAATAAGCGACATGTTGTAGGAGGCAAACGTGAGAAAGAAAACTTGTTCTATGCCACTCTGCCAAAATCACCAGAGAAAGATCGAAGAAGTAAATTGAAACAAGAAAGTCGAAGCAAGAGTCAACAAGTAAGAAAGCTTTTTAAGGAGGAAAAATAAATGTCGAAATGTCGAAACTGGACATTTCGGCCACATAGATTCAGCTGTCATCATCAGCAGTGTAAGCAAGGCAAAACTGAAATCCTTCAGTTTTGTACTGCCTTGCTTACACTGCTGATGATAACAGCTGATCTATGTTGTCGAAACGTCCAGTTTTGAGATTTACAGCGGCTTTATTTTTCCTCCTTAATCTATTTTTGTACCGTATTTGTGGTATTGGGAAAACTGTGTTATGTCATGCACTTGATTCATTTAATCTTAAAACTGTTTCTGCATTCAAAGCGTTGGGATGCGGCTTCGTTTTTTAATAGGTCAATTTTACCTTAGTGCTATTTCAGACGGATGGTATGGTAACAAGTGCTTGCACTGCAGTTTCTAGAGACGTGGTCTACAGTCGTAAGTTGGGGAGATGAGCTTTTAAATCGTTACGCGCGAAAAAAATAAAGACCCTCATACTTAGTACCGTGTGGTTTTAGCTTTGCTCTGCAATTTGCAGTATTTGTTACGAGAAGTTAGTTAAAATAGTTGCCTTAGCTATTTGTTCTTCGTACGCCAAAAGCCCTTGATGTTTTGAATGACAATTAAATTTTCCATGCCACAATTGCTGTTTCATTCATATCGTTGGAAGAGGGATTATAATACGAGAAGCTAACCAGGTTTTTAATTCACCAAAATCGGAATGTGGACGCTGGACAGGGTAATTTCAGCGCAGTTGTGTGTGAGCATTGGTATGCAAATGTCAACTTTACTCATTTGGACCATGATGCTGATTTGATCGTGTTCAGAATGCTTGGGTTTGTTAAGATAGGTCTGTAAATTTATTAAAACCGCAAGAGCAAACGATTGAAATTAGCTGTGCCATTATTTAAACGACCTTGCTTTATCAGGTTGGCTTAATAAATTTTTAAAATTTAGAATAGAACAGCTGGTTTCAGCTTTTGTTTTCGTTTTTATGAAAGTTTGGCAGAAGCACCACAACAAAATTTAGTGTTATCTGTGTTTCGCTCAAAAAGTGCATTTTGTTCGAAATTTATTAAATCTTGAAAATAATGAGCTTAACATCAAATCACACAGGTCAGATGGCCGAGTGGTGAGAGCGTTCGCATCAGGAGCTGTAGACTTGGGTTTGATTCCAAGTCAGGTCAAACCAATGACTTTAAAAATTGGTATTTACAGCTTCCCTGCTTGACGCTCAGCATTAAAGGGACAGTGTGAAGAACAAGCCGGCAAGTTTACCAATTGTTGTGCCGTTGGAAAAGACACTTAGCGGGATTCCCTCATCTTGGTGTGGTAAACAGATGGCCGGCAACTCCTAAGCGAGATCGTATAGCGCATTGATCGCTTTCTCGTGATAGGGAATAAATATGCAATAAAATTCAATTCAAAAAATTCTTTGAAAATTTTGTTGCATTGACAAGTTGTAATGATGTACTGTACCACATGCTGTAAGATCGAATTTTCAACTACCAATCTAGCTTGAAACAGTGTAATGCTACGCTATACATTTTGAAGTAGCTGACATTCATTGCTTCTAAATTAAAGTTGAATGTTAATAATGAGAAAAAGAATAGATTAAGTTGAGCTTGAGAAATGACTGTTACTTGCAGTCATTTTACATGTAAAGTGGTGAATTGTAAAGTCTTCCGTTGAAATTATGAAGGTATAAAAATTGCATTCAAGCTGCTAAAAAACAGAATGTAGTACCTGTAATTATTTTAAATGTCACAAACAGCATTGTCATCTATCATTTACTTCAACATATCGCTTTTCAAAGAAAATTACAGCTTAGCTGTTAAGTTATCTAGCATTTCAAGCAGCGACGAGCTAGCTTTGCCTTGAACTGTATTTCTTACGAAGAACTAGTGGGTTCACTTTAGACAAGGTCAAAAGCGCAGGTAATCCTAGTCTCTGAACATAGAATTGCTTCTTTTTGCCAGGTACAATTGCAACTGCCTTGGTATGGGCTTGTAGTGCAATTGCCCCAAAATTACTCCAGTAGTTCGTCGGATTATGTTCATGATCTTGGTATGTCTCGCCTACAAATTCACCAATCATTCACTATACTTGTAGCCCTGTCGCTTGAAAAATCCAACGTGAGCTGCTGTCTCTGCGGCCTATCATGGATGAGCTCTGAGTAGGTACCAAAAAATGAATAGAAAGCTTGCTTTTAAAAACGGTCATTTTGAGTTTTTTGTTGTTATCGTAATGGAAAAAAGCAGAAACGGCTGGAGGTTTGTTTGGAAGAAAGAAGGAAAAGCTTTTACCAACAACATTTTTTTGTTAGGTTTCTGCTGCCAATCTTCTTAATTTTTACGACCATGCATGTCTCAGATGAAGGCCAAAGTGAACGAAAATTAAATACATGAGGTCACCAATGCTTCAATGCCAAAAGAAATATTTGAAGTTTTTTCAATGACCTCGTGATGCTATTGCGCGATCACGTGATCAAACATAAGTGCCTGATTGCAATAGATTTAGGTAGATTTTTGCGGGATGCTTGTATTTCGATTCGTCTAAATTGCAGCAAGTTCTTAACCTCCGTTCCGCTTTTTTTCGAGTTGTTATGCTTCCCGCTAAAACCTATTATGCAAGAAAAATAATAGCAGCGTAGATAATATGTTAGTCGAACCAACATCTTCCTACAAAGTCTTTGTAGAACGGCACTCCACCACTTAATCCGTTGGTTTAATGAGCTTTTAATGTCGCCTTTAATCTGAACTAGACTTGCCGTAGATGCCCCAAAAAGTGACCCAATTTCTATTACTGTACATCTCTTGCTGATATTTTTTAACAGTCTTTTCGAGCAATAAATTTTCCAACTGCGCTGTCAGCGTTTGAAATATTTAAAAGGTTGTAAAAATGATTTGATTGCTTCCAATTAATCAACTTAGCGCACGCATATCATAACTCAGTGTTTGATAACATACTGGCATCGTAAATATTGTCTCTGATCAATAATTATGTACACCAATCATACTCCAACGACTTCCTCAATAAAATAAAACAACTTTAATATTTTCCTGTCATGTATCACGCCTTATGGGCATTTTAGAGTTCACATTTTGTTTTGAGCTTTTGGTGATGTTAAATTATTGAATGGGGTAAACCAGAGCTGAGCAAACTACGGCCCACGAGACCATTTTATGCGGCCCGCTGGCACTTACAGGCATATAAACTCCACCTTGAATCAAGCCAAAGACTTTTTTTGCTCATCACTGATTTTTAGTGGAAAATAGGACATCTGCGGACGTGCTGATCTTGTTTTTGCTCTTCCAATTAGTGCGGCCCTCAGCTTCAAATTTTTTTCAAATGCGGCCCTTCGAGTGAAAAGTTTGCCCACTCTTGGGGTAAACAGTTGTAATAACTTCTATACGTCAGCGAATTAGCTTGGCGGTGCAGGTGACGCGCGCGCGCAGGTGACAGATCCTACTTGCCGGGTTCGATTCACGGCTGGAGCAGATCGCATTTGACATACATACCGGGTGGCTTCTGACTCGAAGAGCGCAAGCTCTTTGTGCAGTCTTCCTCAATTTTTGAAATTTCAGCTCAATATAATTTGAAAATAGCCTCAGCTAATTATTTTATATTTTAGTTTTTTGCTGTACTATGGTTTTTGTTTGCAATAGGCTCATAACTATCATTAAAAATAAGTTTAAAGGAGCATTTAAGGTTACTTATTGGTTTTAGTACGCTTAGTTACGTTAGATTGCCAGTGTGTGCATCTTTTTGTTGTTTTCGCAGCGACGCAACACTAATTTCATCCTCTATATTTAAATTTTTTGTTTGTATTCGCTTAGTGGCGCTAAAGGGTTTTTACGCGACAAAATCTGTTTGATTCAATTCTTAGATCTATTGCGATTTGTAGAAACAAATCGCTGGAGTCACTTTTGTTAAGTGAAAAACTGTAGGTTTTAACTGCGTTTATAAATTGACTTTTCTGTAAATCCAGTGAATTTTTTTCGCTTGTCTGGTTATGAGAATATTTTTTTTCTTTTTACGAATGAAACAAATTTTTTTGGTATAATAGTAAAAAGTAAATGGGCCAATCCGGTTTAATTTACAGTGTCTTAACCTAGGTGATCTCTATGACATGAGCGTTAAAATCATTAAGATTCTTTCATTTTAAGTCATAGCTTTATGTGCAAATGCGTCGAATCTTTATGCCGCCTAAAAGCCTTTTCGCTTTTCTAAAAGTTAACCGGAAATTACAGGTAAATTTGCTTTTTCTGTCTCACCGTCTTAACCAGCTCACAGCTGTCACAACAAAGAATTTAACGTTAAGAACCAGATGAAAGTTTTGATTTGTCTTTGCGCGCAAAACAATGCTTGTATTGTACTAGTACTGAAATCACTTTTTGCTTTACGAAGTTTCACCTGAAGTTAAAACCTCGGTTTTGCGATACTGTTTTTGTTTATCGGTGTTTTGCTTTAAAAGCGCTAAAGGCTGGGGGATACGGGGACAAACTAAAAATCGTCAGGGCTAATGGAAACTGTTTTAAACTTAACGAAGATTTTTTGAGTTGTACATTTTCCTTAATGAATCCATCTTAAATTTTCAATGAATTAAGGGGTCGGCATAGTGGTGAAAGACATATACGCTTGCGCGTTGAGGTTTCTGGTTCGATTCCCGGGACGGTTAAACCGGTCTTTGTGTTGCCAACGCTTCGTCCCCCCTGCGATGTTTCTTGTTGCCCATGCGCTAAGCTGCGGATATGGGCCTCGTCACTCGTCACGCGCTTCTGCGTAAAACCGCTTGTAATTAGTATAATAAGATTTGATTGATTTGATTTCAAGAACATTGGATCAGTGTGTAATAAAGCTAATCATGACGCCTGATTTTTTCACGCCTAACTTTTCCGACAAGTAAATTATTGCATTATCAAGCGGTTGATTAGAAGATTTACGTTTGCTGTTGTTTTGTGGATGAAATCTCGGTGCAGATTTATTACCTTCGCATATTGTTGGGGCAAATAAAGCAGGTAACTTGCTTTGCTATTGTAAATCATTTTGCAAACCAGTAATGACGTCACTAACAAAGTATTCTGTGCTAAACTATGCTTGTAATTTAAAAATGCGGCTTTCTGCCATTCCTTATCTCCGCGGAAGCCATTTCATTCTACTTTAGTCGACAATAAATCTTTCAAAAACTATACTTATTTTGCAGTGTTTTGAAACTCTAGCTGTAATTGGTGTTGATATGGCTATACGTGAATTCGCAAGCTTTATTGGGTCACATTAGTAGTAGTAGTAGTGTCTTTTATTTCTGCACCGTCAAAATAAATAAAACACAGCAGCATATGATTTCAAATACAAACGGACGCAGAAAAGGGAAGAAGCGACAAAACGAACAACGTTGTGACATGCTAGCGAGACTGAAACTTGAAGATGAGGGGATTAGTAGGCATGGTCACAACACCCGATTAAACTGAAATAAGGCAAAAAAAAACAAAAGCAGACAAATGACGGCGAGATATAAAAAGACACTGGAGAGACCACAGCTCCAACACTGCTATGACATAGCGCAATGGTAGGAACCATAACAGTGTACGGCATTTCAAGGTTACTCAATGTCTTCACAGTGCAACTAGAAAGGTACATTGCGGTACATTACGTAGTTCAACGTAATTGCTGATGGGTTAAATCATTTTTGTTAAAATATATAGTCCAGAGCCGTTCACTCGTTCTCGACATCATGGGTTAAGTGAGGGTTTTGTTGGGCAAAACAAGTAAATTTTTGCTATACTTGCCATTTTTTAGTATCTTTACGCTTATCACCCTTCACCGCAACTTCGTACGAGCAGTTATCCGCTTTTTTTTTGCGCCGAACGTTTTGTGTAATGGCTCACTCATTTTGACAGCTTGATGCAACATAATGAGGGCTGAGGCCATAATATCAATATGTTTAACAATTTCTTTGCACAAAAATAATTCGGGTGGTTCAGGAATATATATCACCGCAAGAACACCTTAATTTTTGAGAAATGTTTTACATAGACCACAAATACAGCAGGAATGTGATGCTTAAGTGTGTTTGTAATCACTGGTCGTTTAACGTGATGTTTTTTGAGCTGCTTTGAAGATTTAGAATAAAACTATAAAACCACTGAACAAAAATTGTCGGTAAAATTATGGTGTTATTACTTCAAAAACTTTTAAAACGTTTATAAACACACGTGGCTATAAATCCTTTTGGAAGTTGTTAACCTTGATGTAGTGTTGCCAGATGAAAGGAAACTTTTCGTTTAAATTGTGGACATAATTGCTCGTGATTACCCTGCTAATTATGTGCAATGCATTAGATTGTTTTTACCGCCCATAAAGCAGCTTTTGGTTCTAGCCAACAGGTGCGCCGTATAATCGATTCAAAATTGCTTTGGGACTGTTATCTAAACGCATTATTGAGTGATCTTACGCAAGTAGTGACGTCACTGTGACGACATATTTGCAACTATCATCCCAAGCCGTGCTGGTCCACTGGGTGCAACGTTAGCGATTCCTAAACGTTTTCTACGGTATTCTGTCTTCCTATACTGTAGGCTACGATGTCAGTGAGGACCAAGGCCAAAGGGGTACGAAGTTAGCCATTGGTAAGCCTAGCCGAAAGATGGAAGACAAAACTAGTGTTCATGGCCTTAACAGATTCTTTTTGGAAATTTTTATCGTAAATTTATATTGGCACGTTTACTTCATTAGTGTTTAGATTGCTGTCATTAATTACACGCAAATTTTTAGCTGATAACAAATTTTATTGTTGGTTGACCTGCTCCATTATTTTTTTACCTCTATTTTATCAGTATAAATTTGTTTTGCGGCTTATTACTGTGGAGCATTGTTTGGCTTGCGTTATCGTGATCCGTGATGTGTAACATACCACACTTGTCAAGAGCCTACGCAAGCTTACTGATTAAAAAACCTCTTCATTTTAACTTTAATCGCGCTTTATTAGCTCTTCCAAACGAAGAAAGTCTTGTAAATTGTTTCCAATATTCGGTCTTTTGGCTTTAGTATTGTTTGTTTTTGTATACCCAATCACGATTACTCGCAATTGACTGTAAAGGGAACGTCCTTAATATCAATTAATGGTTTTTTTAATTATAAAGTTAAATTGCACTTTGCCTATTTAACATGTAGGCAGACAAACAACGTTAAGATCAAGTACCATCGGCGTCTGTAATTTATTACCTATAATTTATTAAGCGCTTAGACCTCTCGAAACATAAGCTTCTTATTCACATTTGACATGATTAAACAGTAATTACTGTATTCTGATGTTTAAGAAACCTCAATTTTTTTATTAATGCAACCAAAGAGGCGGTTTATATGAGTGGTTGATTGTTCTGATGCTTGTTGCATACAGTTTCAGTTTCTCAGTTTTTATAAATTTTGTTTTTTGGTAGATACAAAGCTGAAAATTTAGCTGCTAGGAAAAAAATTGAAGCAAGTTAACAGTGAGGGGTTGTGTAACTTAGTAAGTTTGTCGACAGATCAACTGAAGTGCATTGCAGCTCGGTTACGTAACTGAACAAACTTATTGCATTGCCTGTAGTTAGATTAACTGAAGCTGCTGTAAAATGCATGGAAGTTTCAAATGCCACCGAAAATGATACCCTAGCCATATATTCATAGTTGGTCGCTCATTTATCCTCCTATCACGAGAAAGCGACCAAGCGCTATAACGAGCTCGCTTAAGAATCGCCGGCCGTCTGTCTACCATACCAAGATGGGGGAATCCCGCTAAGTGCCTTTCCCAACGGCACAACAAGTAAACTTGCCAGCTTGTTCTCCACACTGTCCCTTTAATGCTGAGCGTCAAGCAGGGAAGCTGTAAATACCAATTTTTAGACCTGACTCGGAATCAAACCCGAGTCAACAGCTCCAGAGGCAGACGGTCTTACCACTCGGCCATCTGATGATCTGAGCTATATTTTTTCGATTCGAATATTAACTGAAAAAACACGATGCTTGTATTTCAAAACGTTTCTTACAAAAGGTGGCACTGTTTCTGTAGTTTTCGACCTCATCAAGTTTGATGCAACCACGTTTTACGAAAATGCGTCGTAAACAAAACCATGTAAAGGGCATGAAAGCATCTCTAACATTTTGGATAAAATACATGACATTTTTAAGCCAGTGAGTTCTCCTGTTCTTTCTGATAGGGAAGAAATAGTAAACGGTTGATTCACTGTTTAGGAAAGAATCCATACATCAATGCTGCAGCCGTCTATGCAATCGCAGCGGTAAATTTGACCCTTAAATATGATTCAAATTCCACTTCTTTGTGGCATAAGCTACATCAAATTTGCCCTTGTTTTTGTGAATTGCCATTGCTTAAAGTGCGTATTTTGCCGATCTTAGTATGAAAAACTTCGTCTTTCTTCGAATTAATGCCAACAATGCATCAGCGCAAATCGTGTTTCCGGCACCTTCCGAAATAGAAGTTGGAGAACTTATTGTTTTTCATCTAAACTCATTTCGCTGAAATATTCCGAAGTCTCCTAACATTTGAAAAAGTTCAAGCGTTCAAACATTCGGCTATTTTCCAAAGCTTATATAAAAATAGCCATTATTTCAACTCGCATGACTTTTTTCAAAGTTTTCGTTCGGCGGTTTTGTGCAATATTGTGCAGTTTACAGCAAAAGTTTGGAAAAAGTTCAGAGTTAATTTTAGACTAGTCTGGACAGTGTTTCTTTTTATTTTCGCAGAAAATTGTTTTTACGAAGTGTATTGCTGTTTTTTTTTTTGCAATAGACCATGATCATGCATTGTCAAAATCTTGTAGTTTGAGAGTTGACAAAATGCCCTTAAAGAAGTTGCTACTTTTCAATCTTACGGGTGACTTAGGCTTGGCAGTGTTTTTTGATAAATTAACTTCGGATTTAAAAGTGTTAAAACCAATTTTTTTTAGAAACAATGTTGTTGAACTGCGCAGAAAAATCTATAGTCATTTGTTTAATGCACAGGGTGAGGTTATAGCAGTTTAAACCATGGAGCAGCACTTCGTGTGGAGAAGGTCAAGTTAATAATCTGCGCATTGGTTTTGAGCCATGTTCAAGCTGCATTTGTACATTTTAATCCGTGGTAATACTCAGTGAGAGAGTGCTAGAGCTAGTAGAAGCTTGCACAGTCGGCCTCTCGCTGACATGAGGATTACTGAACTTGCATCTTTCTAATATCAATGCTTTCATCGGTTTAAACTTCGTAAATCAAAGTTTAACTTTCAGTGTAAGAAGTTATGAATAGCAGGCGTAGTACAGCAGAATACGGATTAACACCGTTTGCTTGGAACTCGTCTTACTATTTCAAAACGTTTAGGAACAGTTTGATGAATACAGAACTATTGTATAAATCAAAATATTGCAGGGTTTATTAAACTAGCTAAAAACTCATTATTGAGAGGGCGTTCTAGAAGTACTGTAGTGTAATTAATGACCGCGTTGGAGCGATAATGTTTTAAAATGATGTAATTAATACATTTTTGTTATCATTTTTAAATAGTGCATTAGAAAATAACTACGACACTGAAACTATCACGTATACTAAGTGCAAATGGTTTATTTTCCAATGACTTGGTCGCTTTCGCTGATTTCAGCTTCAGCTAAAATTCTAATTGCCTGAATTTATCTTCAAAAAAGTAGCTGAAAGTTTTAATTTTTTTACGAGCTTGTTTCACGAAAAAGTTTTGAGTGCAGAGCATTAAAACTATGTCTTATGCAAAGAAAGGAATGCATTGCGTAGATCAGTAATCTGTTTGAGAAATGCGGAGTAACAGACATTGCTTTCGCTGGCTACAGTGAAGATGGCTACAACGTTAATGAGATAAGCTTAGCAAAGGTGTTTTGTTTACATAGGAAACTAACTTGATTCTTTCAATGTAAACAAACGTAAAGGTTTGGCTCTGAACCTAAGAGCGCCTTGAGCGCCAAATTTTGCGGTTTTTAAAATTTGAAAAATGGGCAATTTACGAAATTTTCAGGCTAGATCTCTTGTTTTTAAAATATCAAGTCTGTAGCCACTGTAACGAATTGAGTTCATCACCAGCCTTGCAGCAATTTGAAGTGTAAGGAATTGTTGTTTCAACTGAAAGTGACATATGCCAGGAGCAAGTTAAGTGGATTTTGTAAGGATAGCAGCCAAAGACAATATTTGTGTTAACTCAAGCCAAACACAGTACCGGTACATGAGCAATTATGTGCTTGCATTTTTGGTGTTAGCTGCAAGACAGAAGGGCTACGGCAGAGCAGTTAGAATGGATCATCTTTCGTTAATATTATATCATTATTAGAATGACAAACTAGGCATTATTGACTAAACGAAAGTTCCGTAGACATGGCTTTGCTTCGAGCTCTTGATGCGTGATGTGGCTGTTATTTGTTTACAAAACGAAGAGTCTGTGCTCAATTCTCATGTAGGATCGAACATCGACAACTCGTTCCCATTTTCTTTATTCTTTTAAGACACAAAGTACCAGAAGGGAACTTTATTTCCTAGCTCTGTCACTCTTTGTGATTACTTTAAATTTACACTGGCGAAAAAACAGCGCTGAAATTGGAAAGTAAAATATCAAACGTAGCGAATGATCAAAATTCATGTTAAATAATATTTTGTTTCAAAGCATTACATCATCAAATACCATTACAAACTGTGGAATCGGTTTTGAAATTTGGTTCATAGCTTTTACTTTTATGTAACGACTTAATCTGCTGTTTTATAATAAGGCCAAAGTTACTTTAACCTCCAAAAGACCTAATCTGCTCTCCTTAATCGTTAAGCAGTGCTTCATTTCTTTTTCGTAAAAAATTATCAGGATATTGGCGTATTGCACATAGAGCACTTGTCCTAAAAAGACTACAGTTAATTGTAGATGATGTTGCCAGATTGTCGTGCTACCAAGAGGCTTGGCGTTTTGCACTTCTGAGCTTTCCCTCTGTAATGAAGTTTCTGTATCTAAATACAACCGCTGTCAAGTTTGCTGTTCCATTACTTAAACGTCAACACTGCAGAGATAAGATCAGTTCTTAGAGATAAATAGGCTGAGTGTTTTTCAGGCGGATATAACGTAAAATTTTAACGGAAAGGCAAATATTAGTGCACTATTAACGTTTTAGACCGCAAAAGGATGTTAATTCCAAGGTACACAGAGTCGATTTGCATAAACACTGAGTAAGATTTTAAAAATTCCATTTAGGTTTCTGTGTAGGTTCATGTTTTCTAAACTCTGGTCATTCAAAACTCTTGTATTGACTTGTACAACGTTTCATTTGTTGTAGCTTAATCCGAACTTCGGTTGAAATGACTTCTACTGTGTTCATGTGGAAAGTTGTTTGCAGTGTCCGCATATAATTGCCTTGCCATGTTATCATCCCGCCCTGCTTAGCTTAAGTTGACATGGTTTAATACTTTTCTAAATATTTGCTGCGATGTGCTGTGCTCGATGTTTGCTCTTTGCGCTCGTATTACTCTCTCTTTTGTTTCTTCAACAGCATTGTGTTCTTATTCATATTTGCAATTTTTTCCTGCCAGGTTTTTTCAAATGCGACTATGATGTCAACTGCTTATGATCCTGGTCAACAATATTCCACATTTGGGAAAAAATCCCCCGGATTCAACACTCCTGATCCGGTTATGAGTGAAAGAGCAACTGTTTTCACTCCTGCATACGCCCATCCAATGCACCAACCACAACAAAAATCAAATTCAAAATGCTATCAGCAACAGCAAGAAGAAAAGAAAGGAGCAAGAAAAGAAGAGAAGCAATGGAAAAAAGAAGAGGAAAAGAAAAGAATCACTTATGAGTCAAAACAACAGAATTTTCGACCACGAAACAACGTAGATGTCAGGTAAGTTTACAGTTTACTGCATGTAAAATAAGCAAAAACTTTCATCTCGACAATTTTGTACTGTATAAACAGTTGGAAATTGGCGTGATGACAAAGTTTAAGCAGCTGGTTGCATTCGACAATGTATTTTTAAGATTTTCGCTGGAAAATTTACCATTATATCTTTTATCCGTCTTAGATTTTTGATGAAGACAGTCTTAGATATTATCAAAACGTCCTAATTACACGTTCTTTCTAAAATCCAAATTTTTAGTGCTCCATATCCAGTAGATTTGGAATTCATTTCAAACTTGCATGTTTCGTCAAAAAGATCGTGTGATTTCCCGTAATAGCCGAGGGAAAAATTTTTCCGCATTCCAAAGCCAGCTGTTAGTACACAAGTAGTCATTGTATCTTGATACATTATGACTAATGTGCGTGCATTCCATCTCTGTTCTAGCACGTATAAGAGCGTCATTGTTTAAAGCGCTTTGATCTTGTACAACAATATGCTACACAGAAAGATTTAATGTAATATCTCAAGGCTTTATGTTGTCGTGGATGATAGTGAAGATAAGAAACAGATGAAATGTTTGTATGTACAAACGGCAACCCTGTTAACTTGGCATTTTAAAAGATGTTCTTGATAAGTGATGCTTTATTTGAATGTTCTTGGAGTCCCAAGTGATCAGTAAGCTTTTGACGGGACAATTTTGTTTAAAACAAAAGCTATTTACTACCAGCTTTGCATTAATTGAAAAAGAAAGAATGTACCCGTTTATACGACTGGATTTGTGCGATTACGAGCAGCAATGTCTAAGACATTATAATAAATTAGCGTCGTTGAGTATAAAGCTCTAACATATTATGAAACAAATCGCCCTGACCATTTCCTTTAAATAATCATCAGCTACAAGATTTTTGATTGTTTTAAAATTAGTAGCCAATTTGCTTCTCATTGGCTAGCTAAGTACCAATCTCGCGTTTTTGTGATGACTGATGACGCTATTGCTATTCTAGTGTATCTGATCTTTAGGCAAGCCAACGCACTGGAAGTTCTACCATCTTCGCAAAATCACTCGGATGAGTTACAGTCTCAACTAGATGAACTTGACCACTACATTGCCGAGTTAACGCAGACATTTGAACCATCGGGTAAGTTTTACTTAATATTTCAATCATTCTAAAAATGGTTGCTGTGGACTCCGTACTTGTTCAAGCGGTTGCGAATTAAGCTTGGACTTTACGATCTTTAAGAAAGACTTCTGTTGAAATTTTCTGAATGTTCTGATCGCTTGCTATAACTAATACCATGCGATGTCTATCATTGATGGATTTATCATTGGTATAAGGGGGCTTAACCCGCCCACCCCTTATGCCTACTATTACAGTAGTACTTCGATGCTTTTAAACGCACGAAACTGCAGGTTAGCATTTTTTTCAATTCTTGACCTCCTCTCCCCCTTAGGTTTTATCTAGATCCGTCCCTGCCTCTAGGACCACAAAATGTTAAACTAGCACCTCGGAAAATTATCGTGCCTACGTGAACTTGGTCGGTTCATGCTGACCGCGTGCTGATAGCTTGCTTCAGAGAGCGAGAGAGCCACAATAGAAGATGACAGTGCATTTTTTCAATGGGTTTTAGTTTTCTCGCGTCATTTTAAACAACTCAATCATAACGTTCATTGTTTATGCTGCCAAGTAGCACATAGGGGCATGCATAGGTCAGTTTGAGGCTTTTTCCAGTAAACTGCTGCAATGTACAGTAAGCAAGCTGTTGTGCAACCTATTATAACGAAATGATTTCTGTTAACGATCTCGTAATTTGCAAAAAAACAACTCGCTTAAAAGACGTAGTGCCGCTTTCTCATATTTTAATTTTTTTGATAGTATTTTGACTTGATTTTTAAATCGTTCGTTTTAATAAAGCAAAATAAGGTTTGGATAAATCCCTAATTTTACAAAAAGATTGGCATAAAAGTAGTCCCAACACCCTAAAAATTCAAATATTTTAAACAATAATCACTTTGGCTTCTAATAATTAAGATTGATAATAGTTCCAGCTTTGCTTTCCATACATTGAAATTAGTTTTGTTTCACATCTGATTATAATAGGCGCGTTAACAAATCTCTAAAGAAGTTATTTCAAAGCTTAATATGCTTGATCTTGAAATTCGCCGAATGACAAGAAATGTTCTCAAATTATGAAGATGCTGAAAAGGCATACAACCGTGTGGTTTTGGGAAGAAAAATAAAACCACACCAAATCTCGAAATTGGACGTTTTGACAACATTGATTCAGTGGTCATCATCAGCAGTGTAAGCAATGATGATAATAACTAAATCTTATATTGTCGAAACGTCCAGTTTTAAAATTTACTGCTGCGTTTGGTTTTGTGTTTTCCATTTTGTGTTTACGATTATAATTTCCTGTATTTTTACGCGCTTAGTTCCAGGAATGTTTTGAATAATCTTTTGTTAATGTTAGTAATTTACTTCTTTTACGTGCGTAAGTACAGTTGGTGTTTATTATCGTCTATTCTTGCCTTTATGCTGTGTGATTGCTGTTAGTTTTTGTGGATTACCTGTTTCAATATGTGTTGTTTTTCAAATTTAAAACTTCATTTTGTTTTAATATTTTAGAGATTTGCTGCTATAGACCAAACCCGGTTGAGGTGTAGCATGGCGCGTCTTAGAAACGGTTGAGTGCCAACAAATCAGTTTGGTTGACTTGATGTTTTAGGGGATTTGCTTTCAACCTATATGTATTACGTATTTTTTCTTTCAGAACAAGATTTGGATCATTCTAGTTCGCGCCGAAGTTACTCTTACTCGGCTTATTCAAATAACAGCAAAGATAGAGAATATAAAGCAGCTTTTGGGCCCAAATCTACAAGGTAGACTTAATTTGTTGATATCTTCATTTTCTGGTTATAATTAGTGTTACAGTATAAATCACGATTAGCGTAAGAGAGACGTATTTGAAATTTTGAAGTACAAATGACGTTAGTTGTGAATTAAAATCAAGTGCATAAGTATGTAGGGTGCCAAGTTTTTGAATATGAAGATTAAATATACAAAACTGGATTTTCAAAGCTACTCAGTGTGCTTACTGGTTGCCAATCACGCATTGATGGTTAATCTACAAAACCATTAAAATTTTGACCCTTGTTGATTAGGGTGAAGTGCTAACTTGTAATCGTAAGTCTTACTGGTTTTGCAGCGTTCACATCCAAAGCTCTTCTCAACCTCCTAAACCGCCTTCTCGTAGTAAGAGTAGCTACGATTCCGTATCTCGACGTCAATTCTCAAGCGGTTTTGAGATTGAATCAATGAAGACCAAGTGCCCTGACGGCCGAGGTACTGTTATGATAGCTGTCCTATTGTTTTGACGAAATATGTCCGGTCGATTTTACGTTCACTTTTGAATTTGGCGGA
Organism: Trididemnum miniatum; assembly: GCA_964006365.1. Classification (NCBI taxonomy): domain Eukaryota; kingdom Metazoa; phylum Chordata; class Ascidiacea; order Aplousobranchia; family Didemnidae; genus Trididemnum; species Trididemnum miniatum. Next base: position 18,471,355 of record OZ023234.1, read on the forward strand.
CTCGATTATTATAATAGCTTTGTTTTTCCGCACCCTCGCGCTTTGCCTATCAACAACAGAATAGACTTGAGCTTATTATAGCTTAACAAAAAGCCGATAGGTCATATAGAGATGACTTTATTTGAACAAGAGGGCTGTCGTGCGAAGGCCACAGGCAGTGGCCGTGTTCTACATGAAGATATGTGTGTATCGTCATGAATATGAAAGAGCTGTTTTGTTCGTTTATTTAGCTCGTCATTATCTTTTGCCATGGTTTATGGCAGTAGAGTGGTTAGCAGAAGTTTGTAATTGTTGCTTTTTGCAAAGACAGTTTTACATAAGGCAATCTGATCATTTAAGTTGCTTCATTTTTGCGAGATTAACAGGTCAAAAAAACGCAAAAAATCTGACTTTTTAGTTGAGATTAAAACATTAGTTGAGGTTTTATGGTGCTAGTAACTACTTGAATTCAAACAAATTGTGTGTAATCCAGCCGTCAATCATAAATGAGGTGTTTAAAATAGTTTGAATATGATCCAAGCGTTTCACACAAGATCGTTTTCTCATTTGTCAAATGTAAAGAAATGACTTATTGTTGACATGCCGTATGTTTAACGGATGAAGTTTACATGCTAAAAATAAGTGCCGCGGAGAAAGGTTGTGAGGGTGTGGATTTATTAGAAACTAACATTGAATTTTAGAGTTCCGTAGTCAAGGTGTATTTAAATCAGAAATTCAGCAAAAATGTATGTCTTGTATTATATTTTATTATACAGGGTGTTCCGAAAGGTTTGGGCACATTTGACATTAAATATCTCGGAAACTACAGCATTAAGGATATAAAAACTTACAAAAAAATTAACGTAATTAGCTTTAAAACGGCACAACTTACCATTAATATTTAGGAGATATGGGGACTTCAAATGTGCCCAAGACTCTTGAAACACCCTGTATGTCCCATTGCTGCGGACTATCCTTTTGTAAAGGCCGTAATTATGAATTTTTTTGGTCTATTTGCAGTAAGCTTAAATTGAGTTTTAAGAACGATTTGGCTTGCGATCATAGAAGCAATTAAACCTGACATAATGAATAATGTTTTGTGTTATTATCAGATCATTTAAAGTGCAATGCAATTAGTAATAATGATAACGTATTTATAACTTAAGTTATCTGCCTTGAGCTTGGGCTGGGTTGTGCTTTTAAAAGACAAATAAACAGCTTGTGAATTAGCACTAACGCAACAAGTGATTTGCAAAGCGAATTCGTTTTGCTCAAGGCGGATTGTCGTAACTTCATGTATCGGTTGAAGTACAATTGCGCGCGATGCTCTGTGATAAGAACGAGTTGCTTGCATTATGTGGGATTAGATTGCTTATGTTAGTATCAGCGCCATGCTGTATTTATTAAATGCGTTTATCATACTTTTTGTCATAAACAAAATTGCGGAAGAGTTGCAGGCTGCAAAAAGTCAGTTATAGACGAATTTCAGTGCAAGGAAAAAAAATTTGAAAAACGTTAAGAAAAATAACAGAAAGTTGCAGCATGTAGCTTCTCAAACGGAAAAAAAATTATTTATTGGAAAAAAAAAATTTTTACCCTGGTAACCTACTGTACAAATTGGTTACATGCTGTTGGTTTCTATGTCTGCCGGTAAGGATATGCTTTGGTACAGTGGAGCCTGTAGTAATAAATGACCATAAGCCCTTCAGCAACTAAGCCTGTAGTCAAATCCCTCATCACGCCTTTTAACTAAGTATTTGTTCGACCACCTAAGTTGTACTAGTTATTTTAAAAGATTATGTTCACTTCTTTGATTGATTAGTGTATTTTTCAATTTTTTATATTTCTATCGCTGAAGTTGATTTGTTACTAAAATGAATTTTGCTGTTTTGGCTTGAAAATAATTATGCCAGTTTTCGCTCGACTTGCTGTGAAAATTACGGTTCGTAATTTTCCCAGTTTAAACCGACTTTTGCAAATTGAAAAATGCGCCTAAATTGAATGTAAAATAATGCAGAAGCATTTAAAGAAGCTTTAATGTAAATCGCTCTCCCGTAAATTATCTACGGCTGAATATAAAGTTACTATAAGCTGTCATTTAATTGGCTAAATTATGGTATACAAAGAGGCTATTAGTCACTTTTATGGCATTCATTTGAAGTTTTAAAATCACACAATAAAACAAAATGTTTTAATTTACTGCAAGGTAAGTTTTTCGATAATTTATGCTTTTGCACTGAAAATTAATTAAGGACTTCAATTATATTTGTGCTTTATGCGATGTTAAATAGCTTATGGGGGAATTTAAGATAGTTGCTTGTTTTGTTGTCAACAGTATAATCGGCATGTCAAATACTGCTGACATTCAACTAGGCGAGTGACACATTAATTAAAGTTGACACTCGCTTGCTAAGGACTTGTAATGGTTTACCAATTGCTGTTTGTTTTTCTTGGATACATGCCAGCGTGTATTGCTGCAAACTTTGGCTGCAATAAAGCACATTGTCCAACTATAGTAACTCAACTTACGGAAAATTTCTACTGTGAACACGCCTTGTCAGTCAAGTTTGAAATTCTCCGTGCAAAGTAGCGTAGCGTTCGCAGCCAAAGATGTAAAATTTACGCGTGTATTTCAGCAGAACGTCTAGAGATGATGCATAGCTACTAGCGGTCCCTAATTACTACGCTCCCTGAAGGCTTAAAGTTGCATTTTGAGGGGTGAAGAAATGAATTAATTCACCTGAGAACAAGATTGTCCAGATGAGATCCTAAAACCTGCCGCGGTCTAGCGAATGAGGCAACAAAATATTAGTTGCAATTGCTAGTAGATTTAAAACAGATTTAGAGTTGTAGCTCATATTGTACTAATAAATTTTTATTGAGCTTCAAAAAGTTTATCACTTTAAAATTGTGTTAGTTTCTAATCAGAAGTTTCTTTTGTTTGTTTCACTTTTTTTCTTGTTTGACTTAGCTAATGACAATGCCTTTTTTCTTTTGAGCACATAACTGGATGAGAGAGGATTCGTGGTTGTTTCGCGCAATTATACCAGAGCTTTGTTTTTAGCAAACAGATGAGAAGTGATATAGTGAAGTTTAAAAGAGCACTGTATAGCTGTGGAAAAAGTCTTTCTCAAGCAGCCAAACAGTATTGTAGTGTTTACCAAATACTCATTGATATCTTATATTCTTTTACTATTTAGTGATACAATGCTGTAGTATATATCATTGCATTATAAACTTTAAAAAATAGTTTATGAAAGATTATGTTTTTTGATAATATTGCGCCAACAAGTTTTTTCATATTTTCAATTTTTTGTCGATTTGCGCCTTTAGAAGATGAAGCGTAGAGGGAGTTTAATTGCAGCAGCTCAAGCGCGGTCATACTTGGCTTAAGCCCAGCTTAAGTGTAAGCTTAAATCAAAAGCTTAAAAGAGCTCTGATTAACTTCTAGTACTAACTCATACGCTGAGATTCTTTCGGCTTTTAGATATTTTGCTCATTGGTCCCTTTGATCTATCGTAGTTTCAAATCTAGGCTAGGTAAAATAATTCTTTTTTACAAAAAGACGCCTTCCATACATACGCGTTGTAAAAAACCTGTAAAATTTTAGAATTGTTTAGTTTTCCATCTCGTTTTTACAATTTTTTTTCGCAAGTAAGTTTATTGTATTAGTGTGCTTAATAGTATATACGTTTTCTTTATGGTTTTGCTTTTGAATTGAATTATAACGGTTCTGTGTTCATTTGTGTGTGTTCATCTCAGAAACGGAAGTTCAACTTTATGCCTACTCCGCTAAAGTGAACATGATTTGATTAGATACAATTTTTTTGTGAAAAGTGATAATGAGTCCTTTTCATTTGCGCTTTATGTTTTGCAGTTATGTGGCGGCAAAATATTTTAAAATTTAATTTTTTAATGTAACTGCAAGTGTTAACCTCAAAGATAATCATCCTAACTTGATTTGGACACTCCACCTAAAAATGCGAGATAAGCAAATGAAAAGTGTAACGGATTTGGAGCAAGTGATTGCGGAGATGGAAGCAATTACAGAGTTGGAAAAAAAGCAGAGAAACTGCAGCTCCATGAGTGGAAGCGGCCAGGAGAATGGAGAACCTTCTCCTGGAGGTGGAAACGGAAAAACTGATAACATTTGGGTGAAGAGACTGGCGACTGACGATAGCCATATATGGTTAAAACGCGAAAAGAAGTTAACTAAAAGTGTAAAATTTTCCGAGGGAAAGTTACGTAGTGCTTCCCGCTCTTATAAAGAAAAGCAATCCCCTGCTAAAGTAATATTAAAAAATCAACGCAGTTTGTCTACTGAAGCTCCACCGAAATCACCTTCTCATTTTCTCAACAAGAACGGAGATATGTCTGACCTTGTAAAATACCCTTGTGGAAGCCAAACATCAAATCACCTTGACTCGGAATTTTACGGGACTAATCGGAGTTTGTCTGAAATTTCCCGAACATCGTCCGACAATGCTCGAACTGTGAGTGTTCGTTCTACAAGCAGCTCAAACGACGAACTACAAATGAAACAACGCATATCAACGGAACATTCTTCTGAACGCAACTTAGAACTCTCCGATTTCTGCGTTTCGAACGGTAGTCCATATTTTTTGATTTTTTTAAACGTTTCGCTCAAGTTTTTCACTCATCTGTATTTCATCAGCAACTGTGCCTTTTTAATGAAAACAATGTTACAGCGCGCAGCTGTTGATGACAACGGATTCAGTTTTGCCGAAACGTTTACAGCCAGCGTATTTCATTCAATAAACAACTAATGCAAAAATACTGTTCCAGCTGTAAAAACACTTCACAGCTTCCCACAGAATTATCTTTTAACCACCTTCGTCGCAATGTTAAACATTGGGTTGAAATACGTTTCATCGAATCTTATCTTATGACCTTCGTTACTTCACCACGTAATAGCGACTGAATATAGCCTTTTATGTTGCAGGGTTGCAAAATGTGGCGAAGGATGACGAAGTCTTTACGTCACCAGGGTAAGTTGCCGCTGTTCCTGCGCGATATTAATGCGATCAATCTTCCACGCCGGACATCTGCCGCTATCTACGTCATATTAGCGTAGGATTTTAGCATACACTCAGTGGTGTAACCTGCGAAAAATTTAGGGGGTAGGCCAGATTCCGATGCGATGAAAACTAGAAAGATTACCGTGTTTGTAAGAATATGTTGGCTCACTTTAGATTAGGTTTCATTAAAAAAAAGGCAGTACCCCGGTGCCATCCTCCCGACCCACATTCTAGCTATGCCACCGCATGCACCCATACTTTTTAAATGATGTTTAAATGATGCAATACATGTTGAGTAGGTTTTGCTTGATTAGCAAAAGCAATTTAGGATTATGTCATTGTTTACTGACTTGCATTCTTGCGCATACTTTTTACAAAAGATATTTTATATCTATCGCTTTGCTGCATTCATCTGCAAAATTTAATATCCAGTTATTGCTGTTTATTATGCTTTGAAATGATTGTTTTGTTAGCTTGCACGATAGATCATAAAATGTTGCTTTTACGCTTTGCAGTATTTTTGAGTGGTCACAGTAACATATGCAAAACGATCATTATTTTATTCGAGTAGTAGGAATTTCTTTCAATATCTAAGCATTTTAGAGACATTTACAATGAGCCTATTATTTCAATTCTTCAAGTTATGAATTTTAATAAAGAGCAATGAATTAAGTCTGGCCGGTTAACGCAATTGTTGCAGACATTGCTGTGCGTGCGGGAGGTCGGGGTTCGATTACCGTGGCGGTCAAATAGGTCACAGTGTCGCCTGCGGCTCGCCACTCCTGTGATGTTTTTTCGGAACTGTGTTGGCCCGCCGCTGAGCTGCGGCGATGGGCCTCGTCACTCGTTACAAGTTTACCGTACTGCCGCGTGTATAATGAAGATTTGATTATTGAAATCAACGCTTAAGAGATGAATTCGAATTTCGAACACATTTCCAAACCGACTGGTGACGTAGAGTCTGGGTAAATTTTGCTGAGAATCAACGTCTTTGCTCCTAGTTCATTTTTCAAGTTGTATGAATTGATTGAAATTTTTTTATTGCTAGCTCAACGTATTATGTTTTTTAGTTCTTCCCAACCTTCTTATCCTCCTCAAACTCGTCACACTCGTCCTCTTCATCAACAAGTGGTTGCAAGCGCTTCCACTCCTTCCAAGTCTCCTCCTCAAAAAATGAACAGCTTGGAAGATCGACTCTCCCCTCAACTTTTCATTGCTATGTCTGTAAATCCTGGAGGAAGACCAGTGGAGGTAGTCACTTTGAGTCTGTATGGCCGACTAGTTGACGTTGCGGAAACGACATTGCTATCGGTGCGGGAGATCTTGGGTTCAACACCCAGACCGGTCAAATCTGACAAGGTGTTTCCAACGGTTCTCCTCCGCTGCGACGTTTCTTCGGAGTTCGAAGCTGTGTTGCCTCGGCGGTAAGCCGTGGAGATATGGCCCCGCCACTCGTGACAGTAGCTCAATAAAGATTTGATTTTTGATTAATCAAGGATGATTTAGTAAAATGATTTATTTTGTGATGATTTGTTATTTGTCTGTGAACTGCTTGGCTGTGTTGGTAAATGGCGGGGCTTACTCGGACTCAAGATTACAGTGAAGCATAATGCAGTTTGCAAAAGCCATGGAAAAAAACATGTTTATATATTTGCTTTGCTAAGTTCGAATATACTGTAGCTTCTGATAACGCAATATGTTTAATGTGGATTTGATTCGAAATTGTTATTTATTTGTTTGTACAGGAAATTCACAGTTACAAAGAAGACCTTGCTCCAGCTAGCGAAATAGATACAGTTGACTCCGCTCATCCAGCTACTCCAGGATTTCCCGTTTCACCTCAAACTCCGTACGTCAACGATAAATCACCAATTGGAGGTAAGCTGTTTTTATCTGCACAGGGAGAATCACATTGAAATCTGTATTTTGTATTTGTATTTAGTAGCATATTTATCCTCCTATCACGAGAAAGCGATCAATGCGCTATACGAGCTCGCTTAAGAGTTGCCGGCCATCTGTCTACCACACCAAGATGGGGGAATCCCGTTAAGTGTCTTTCCCAACGGCACAAGTAAACTTGCCGGCTTGTTCTCCACACTGTCCCTTTAATGCTAAGCGTCAAACAGGGAAGCTGTGAATACCAATTTTAAAGTCATTGGTTTGGCCCGACTCGGAATCAAACCCAAGTCTACAGCTCCCTAGGCGGACGCTCTCACCACTCGGCCATCTGATCTCGCACTGCGGAACAGAAAAAAGCTGTATCTGGGTCCTACTAAACACCGCAAAGGACGACAAAGGACCTCAAATTGATGTACTAACACCGCAAACACGACAAAGGACCCTAAAACCCTAATCTAACCCTAACCCTAACCTAATCTAACCCTAATTCAAAGTCTTTTGTAGTTCTTTGTTATGGTATGATTCCAAGTCCTTCGTTGTTTTTTGCGGTGTTTAGAAGAACCTCTGTATCTTGTTTCATCTTTCTTCCCCCGCCATCTCTTTTTTTCTAATGAGTGTGAATCGATAATGATTACGTCAAAATTTGTTAACTTATTTTCTCATTACTTTGTTAATTGCTTGCTTTCCCACTCAGATGTGAATGTCTTATCTCAAAATGCTGTTACATGAAAACCAATCAACTTAATGAATGTAAGGTATCAAAAGTTGCAGGAAGGGGTAGTTTAATTGCATGCATATGTGAAGAGTGTTTCTGACTTGACCATGCAAGCTTTTTTGTTTCACGCGTTGCGCCGGTGTTTAAATGTATTAATCACTAAACTTATAGTACTTTTAACTAGGACATTTTCCCGCTGGATTGGTGAAAACCCCTCTGTCTGCTCTTGGTCTTAAACACAACCCCCAGCCTGAAGCACCGGCTGAAGAGAGTTCCGCCTACAATGGTAAGTTCATTGCGCAAAAGTATAACCTTTCCACAAGTACTTGTGCTGCTAGGTAGGTCACATTTGGAGTATATTTTCATACTCTTGGTGTGTGCGCAGCACAAAGGTGTATTATATACACAGTAGCTAAGCTCAAATGTAGTTTAATGCAAGCCAGAGCTGATTGAACCGACTTCGCCCTTTTGGAAAACGGATAAGCTGTGTACGAGCTTCTTATAATGCGTAAATCAACTCCAGGTGGTGCATGAATACACAGTACGTTGTGGTGCGCTAAAAAAAGCTTTCAAGAAGTTTTTGCGGCTAATTCCGGTTTTTGACTTCTGTATCTTGTTGTTTGTGCTTATGTATTCAAAACAGCATTAAAATTCCTCGCTGTCAAGTTGTCAAATTTTCCTCTACGCGTTATTGAGTTTTTTTCATCAGTTTCTTGCATTGTTGATCATTTTATAAAATTACGCAAGCAAAGCCACCACTTTTTCTATCTCACACATTAATCTGATAAAGTTATTGTTATGAATTTACACTGAAATAGTTAGTAGGACGTAAGGCTTAGGTAAGATTTAATTGTTATCACAGCAACAAATGTGTTAAAAAAAGATATTTTTGACAAAAGCAGTGAAATCTCAGTAAGACATATAAGTGAGTTTTCAAAAACTCGATTTAGGGATGAATTATGGTCAAAAGTTTTCAACGAAACGAGCTTTTCTGTTAAAAGGAGAAAATGCCTTTTTCTACTTATTCAACAAAATGAAACTTTTCTAAACAGTTTTTGTAATGTGTTTAAATACTAACAAACAGTAAAGTTCTACTGTGTTTGTTTCATTTTTGAAAAGCCTACCTAACTTGAATGGTCATAGGCCTACCGCATTAGTAAAACAAGATTGAAAAAATTATACAATTATTTGTGGAAAAATATGACACTACCTTCAATCAAATGATTTTGTCAATTCTTTTGTGCTGTCTATATTTCACTCAAAATTTTTAATTTTTCGTGTGATCATGTTTAGTTCTCTGTATTATTAATGTACCTTATCCGTGATAATGGAGATTCGGTGGGAGCATGCCTTAGTTTTTTTTATCCATTTTGGCAAATTTTTTTCACTAGGCAAAAATTCAACTACAAAAAAATTCAGTTTCATTTTTCAATGTTCAGGCATTTTTCTTACTAAAAATAATAATGAGTATGACGAGCATATTTATGTAGCCTAAATTTGCAACTTTGATGTATAGGCCTATAGATCGTGACTTAATTGAGATTATTTTAGGTGCGTGCGCAGTTAAGATTAGGAATACTTCTCTGAAAAAATGGTCTAAATTTATATTTTAATATACTTGTTTCTACGCAATTTTTGAATTATCGTGTCATAATATCAACTGTAATCGACTAGTGCAGATAATTATCCACATTTTTCCTTATCATGTTTTTGTACTTTATTAGATTTGAAAATATCACTGAAATGTGATCTTCTCTCTCAGAGATACATTTTTGTCATGACTTGAGTATGCTTGCTGGTGATGAGTAGTTTTATTGCAAATTTTTTAAAAACAGCATTTCTCAACTGTTTTCTTTTTAAGAGATGAAAAAGTTAATGATGTTTTTTTTTATTTATTATCAGTTGTAATTATTTTTTTGTAATTATGACAAGTTTTAAAACCCATCGTAAAGTTACGAACTCGCTATTTTTAATCACTGTTACTTTTAGTAATTTATCAAACTGGCGGACAGACGTTGCTGATTCATATCCAAAATACCTCAAACTATTATCGTTAAAATCACCAGTCATCCGCTTATAGATTATGTACAAACAAAGCAGCATTTTTTAACAGCTAATAACAAATTACGTCAAAAGGTACAAAATTTGTAAGCAAAATGTTAAGCATATTTGTACCTATTGTTCAAATTCGCACCGCATAATTTATTTGCTGGCATTTAAAATTATATTCTGTTATTTTCCATTAACGTTGGCCACATGACCTTTGTTCTTGTCCCACACGCCTATAGGCTTTCTGTATCCGGATCAAATTTTTGATGCACAAGCTGATTTAGAGGAAGACGGTTGGGGCGTTGCCCCCCCTCCCACCCCTAAAGCATCTACAACACCTCAGCTGAAATGTCTCAAATGTCCATGGATTATTACGTTCCCCAAAATTATGAAAAAATTGCCCCCCTTAATAGAAGTCTTTGATCCGCCCCTGCTTTGATGTCATGATCATATTTTTCAATTGCGATGTTGAAATTTGATTATGATGCAAAACCGCTTGCTTATGGCCTAATAAAATGACATGAGAACTGAACTGTGTAAATGTGTTTGGCTGTTGATTTTTACAAGATTAAGATTACATTACGTAAATTGCACAAGAAAACATGAATTTTATTGACATACCTTGTAAACATGCAGCAAAACAGCTGCAAACACTGGCGTACTTTGAAATTTTCTGTGGGAGGACGCGTAAAGGAAATTCTGAAAAACACGATTTTTAAGAAGAAACTGGGCTTTGACGTGCCCCCCGTGAATTTCTCCTGCTGCAAAACAGGCAGAAACAAGCGGACGCGCAATTAACACTAACTGATACACAAAGTTGTTACCCGCTTCGTTTACATTGGTTCACGACATATAGTAGTGCGAGAGCGTCATCTGATGTTTTACTAGATTTATTTGTTTTTCCACACCGTGAAGCTCTACCAAACAAATGATTATCATGAAAGCAAGGTGTTCTGCATACTGCAATCTTTCCTGGCACACGGAGTTTGCCCAGTGGTTGGTGCATTGGGCTCCGAAGCTGGTTTGCCGGGTTCGATGCTCAACTGGGTTATCTTCCATGATGCAAGTACTTCACTATTAAAACCAGGGATGTGGAAGCGGTATATTTGCAAACAGCTTCCGCTTCCACACCTATCGCTTCCGCTTCCAAAAAATTCACCGAAATTTTGTTAGTAAAATGCGACCAGTGCGTTGGTTGCCGATTGCGTAAACCGTAGCTTTGTTTTCAACTCGCTGAAAGCTCTTGGTCAAGCTTTAGCGAGCGTTTTTTTAAAGATAGTAATTTGCAAAAAGCAGACAAAAGTGTAAAGGAATGATTGTGTCACAGTATTGCGTCACAATCCTGGGAGTCCGAAACTTACTCTTTTTATTAGGAAAATGTTGGTACTCAGCACTCAGTGGCATGGCAAGAGTTTTTAAGGGGGGGGCATAATTTCCACATTTGTTCAAGCGCTTTTTTTTTCAGCAGAGCTAATTTAAGGCGCATTGAGAAACAAGAAAGGCTCTAGGGAGGTCCGGGGTCATGCTTCCCCGGAAAATTTTTGAAAATGCACATGCTCTAATGGCTATTTTAGTGCTTTTAAATAATTTTCAGCCAAATTTTGTTTAAATTTTTTGACTCTAATTCTCAGTGCTTTGCCAAATGTGATGCATTTTGTTCGAACATTTTCGATTATGCTTGCTTATGGCGCAAGGCTTATTGCTATCGAAGAGGCTCGAATTTATAGAAAAATTCTACACATCAAAAACACTTTTGAAAATGGCTGGTGGGGGAGGCATATAACAACAACAACATAAGTTTATTCAGCCTGAAAATTAAAAGAACGTGTATTACAGCGAACAAACAAACAATCAGGCATACCCCTCATCCTACTCCTTGGATCTGGCCCTGGCCATAAGCTACAAAAACTATCAAAAGAGTCTGGCATATTTCAGTCACTTGGCACCATTAATTTTGTTATTTGTTACTAAAAGACAGAGTCAAGAGGATAGGACCGGGGGGGGGATGGTACGACGCCCCCCTTATTTCGCTCGTGACAGCACTCCATCTATTTCGTGACATGATTATAATTGGAAAAAAGTCAAGTATTGCTTTTAGCGCTATTGATAAATTAGTTGCTTTATTTTAAAACTTAGAAAAACTCAAACAAAAAGCGATGTTACGTTAGTACTATCTGAAAGTCAAGCGAAGAGTTATGACCTATGGTGAGATTTGGCATCCATGCGAGGCTAGCGTTGCAAAATAATGTCTAATACATTGAATAAAATATAACATCTAATAAGTTATTTATAGTATGCTTTTTTGAATGATGTGGAAGCGGAAGCGGCATATTTTTCGCGCTACGCTTCCGCTTCCATTAAAATATGACCGCTTCCACCGCTTCCGCTTCCACGTCCCTGATTAAAGCCTAAGCTGCAATTATGTGGCTCAAAGAAAAGGTGTTCTCTCCTCGGTAATGTAATGTTAAGGCGTGCAGATATAGGAAACTTGTCGATGTGAGAATCCGTTCAACCTACATCGCTGACTAGTGTCCTGTAATTGAAGTTAATCACATAATTAGTTTAGAAACAGTTTCTTATTGTTATTATGGCGTAATTTTAGCTTTTGCTGCTCTTACAAATCAGCAGTCAGTTGTGCAAAAAATAATTTCATTATACCGCACTTAAAAAATATGAAAACTTAGCAGTTGAAGTCAGACAGGCAATGATATTCAAAAACTGGTGAAAGATGAGCTTAAGCCGCTGTGCAAGCGCAAATTTTCTTTATACATTTTTCTTTGTACTTCTAATACCTCCCACCGTTTGTTAAGTGCTCACTAAAAGCTTGCGTGGTTCCTACATCCGTCTTTTCTCCGCTGGTGTGGATTTAGTGAAGTAGAAAATGCATTGTGGGAAGATTATTCCACTCGTTGCAAATGTTTAAGCTGTTAAACTTCCCTTTCTCCGAGCTGTATGTTGATGCTAAGCGCTTTTCGTTTCCGTTTAGCATAAGTCTGTTTTGACAAAAGACGTTTGTTTGCGTAAAATTCAAAATTATTGTGCCGAAATTTAAGTCGCTAGCAAAACCGATTTCACGTAAATAAGTCTCTATATTGAAAGTGTTTTTTCGTTTAAGATTGGAATAGCTGGGACGTAAATGGTCGAAAAGGAAATTACTGGTGCTAAATTAAGCGTAAATTTTCCCGAATTGTTCGCGAAATAAAAAATGTCGCTTGGATCAATCAATCGCAATAAATTTTATCTTTTATTTCGTGAAATTTGACTTTCGATAACTTTTGTCACGTGCGTTATAGTACAGTATGTTTGTTCTCTTGGCCTTAACTGTACCAATTAACAACCTCTGCAACTAATTGCATGCACTGCAAGCAACTATGTGGCATGCCTACTAATAGCAATGCTCAGATACAGGTGTTCCTAGACTTCGGTTAACTGAGATTCAATTGATTGCATTTGGTTTCCTGTAACCTTTTTGTTGGAAAGAACTAAAAACACTTCTGCAAACAGTGTGGTCAGTTTTCAATTCGCGATCAGCTTGAATCAAAATTTGCATAAACTTTGATTTGTTTTAGGGGCGGATGCAGAAGTTTTATGGGGGGGGACTTTAAAAATCGAAAAAATATGCTTTTGCAATTCTGTGAGTTTAAGAGTATCAAAGTACTTGCGCATTAATATGTTTACTAAACAGTTAGGGGTGCTTGAGCCCTCTTTTCCTGATTTCACTATGTTGTTGACCTCTAGTATTACGATTATTATTTATTGGTTTGTTACCTGTATTCATCATCGATTGATAGTGTATTTTTGAATTATACCATTACGAAATATTTTTTTATTTGCATTACAACATCATTTCTAGTTTGTTTTGACGTTTGTTGATTTTTTCAGTATCGGTTTAGTTCTTTTATCTACGGTCTTTTCTCCTTTCGTTCTGATGGACAGTGTGCACTCATTTACGTAATAACACATTAGGGAACTTTCTTTCACTTGCTGTGTCAAATGAATCCAAATTAGGATACTAATGCTTTGTTTGGGTAACCAAACACAAGTGATAATTTGCCAGTAAATTGTGAGGTTTCCGATAAAGATTTTTTCCTAGGTAATTTTAGCCCAGCTAAAATACAAAAGCAGTTTAAAGTGGCTTAAAGGCATAGTAAAGCGAAAAACGACGAAAAAATAAAAAACAGATTAGAAGTTTTATTTTGTAATTTAATTGAAACCCCGCTGAGATTTGCTTTGTAGTTTATGGGAAGAATGACGAAGTCTATTTAAGTTTTCACGAATAGCATTTTTCCTAGTATGTAATTACGATTTTCAATACATCAAGGCAGCGGTGCAGAATAGAAAATTCATTAAAAGGTGAAAAGAGATGCGCTTAGAGCAACAGCAAATAAGATTTTCCGGTCAAGCAGTTTCGTTTCGTATCATCGCAGAGATGAAATAAATGTGTTAAACATAAATATGTTTAGTTCTGCAGATTCTAGTTGCCGGTGATTTTTTGCTTCAAATTTCGCATCGTGTTGTTTAGATTTGAGGTGCGTTTTTCAATGATAAAACGCTGTTACGTTTTTTCCTGTGCTTTGACAATATTTACTCAACGTTATTAAGCTGTACTAGTACAGAGAAGGCATTTAAGATGCTAATCTTTTTAAAAGGCTGGATTAAGCGGCGAGAGAAGGCCTGATTTTAGCTTGGCACTGCGCATTAGCTTATAGCCACGTAGTCGCTGAGATCGAACGGCATGTTTTTCTTGCTACAACTTTATGGTTATTATTTGCTTTGTTAAGCCTTTTATTGTAGATTCTTTTGTTGAAAACAACTTAAACCGCTCCCAGCCCTTGATTTCGCTAAAGCTCTTGAGTAATAGAAGTAGCTGCGTCTGAATAATAGTTATTAATATAAAATTGAGCAGTGAGCTTGGAAGAAGCCCAAGTTTTTTTAGCACAGTTATGTTAGTTAACGGCAGAGCGTTGAATTTGCCCAAACTCGTCTAAATATTGACTGTAGCAGTGTAGTGTATAGTTTTAAATGGCTAAGCAGTGCAGAAATTTTACCAGTAAGCTTTGGAAATTAAAAATATTGCCGATTACGCTCGCTTGTCTGTGGGGTATTAGACATTACGTTTTTATCTATGTGGTCTGATTGTATTAGCACAAATAACTAGTCCTATAACTTTGTAAATGTTGATTGATTGAAAATAGAAACTACAACTGTAATCAATTAATGCATATACAGTAAAACAAATTAAAAAAAACTGTATAAATACGAGTTGACTGAAGAAACAACGAGATGTGCTTATAAAGAGTGAGTACACCCATCTTATGAGTTAATGTGCTTGCCAGACATTTGAGGATACAGGGCCAGCGATTATTTTTTGCGGCAAACCTGTAAGGGCGGTGCGGTTTAAAATTTTGAAACAGCAGTAGAGCAGATGTAGGACATAGAGCAGATAAGCATCAACTGATTTTGTAATATGGGAGCTTTTGCGTTGCTGTGTATTGAGAATCACACTTGATTAGGTTGGTAAGAATGTTATGCAGGTGGGAAATGTGAGAAATGCTCTTAAGTGTTTTAAGATTAAGATTGGTTTAAAACTTTTTGAAAATTGACGTAAGGCGTTGTCAAAGTTTTAAAGTAGAAAAAAGAGAAAGAATAGGAATTTTGGTTTGTTTTTACGAAGAAATTATATCTCCAGTACCTGCATCCACACGTTTTTTGTTGGGAAGGAGTGTGCTTCGATTTTGATGAATCACGATGACGTGTGCTGATTTTTTCGATCCAAGAATTGACTATCAGACTCTGCAATAATTTTGAGCCGATAGTTTTTGAAATTGAGGTTTAAGTGAGTCAGAATTAGACATTAAACAACAATTGAAATCGTAAGGGTTCTGAAAAAGTGAAGGTGAATTAGCTATAATATATATTAAAAGTAATGCTCTAGCTGGTGCAATAATAAAAACCTTTGACCTTAGTTTAAAGTTCGACACAATATAAAAGTTTGTGGCTGTGTGAGAATGCATAAAAATCAGTCCAGAATAGTTTCTTGTTTACTGCTTTTACGAGAATCGTAATTTTGCTATCGTTGTTTATTAGATATTTTATTGCAGCGTAGATTGCTGCGTTTCTCAGTCAGTTAGAAGTTAGACGACCTGATTATATTTATAAAGTTTATAATTCCAAATATGCAGTATGACCTGAGCGTATGTATGTATTCATTAAATTTAAATAGTTCCTCATGAACTATTTTTCAAGTGGGGTTAGTTTATTTTTCAACTGCCGTTGCCTATTGATTTTCAATTTTCAACTGCCGTAGTGAGAAGGGGGCAGTTTGGCTCTAGCTAAAGTATAGCAAGCAGAACTTGTTTTCTAAAAAGACTTTACGGTATGTTGGATCGCTGTAGTCATTTGCAAGATATTTTTTCAAACACAAAAAAAAATATGTAAAAACAACAAAAAATTTCTCTCTCTGCAGAGCTTGGCAGCAAACGTACTTTATAAAACGATAGACGCTGGACGTTCAATGCAGTTCCAAGCGCTTTAGTGGATGTAAGAGGGCTAGGGGTATACAGTCTCTTCCACCTGAATTATTAATTGTAGGCCTTACGTGTTCACACATTGCAGATTCTTTTAGGTGCATGACGCTGCAAGATAAGCATTTTTTTATTCTTGCCGCTCCCCTAAAAATTCTTGATTTGCCCTAGCAGTGAGTGCCATATTATATTCAGGGTATTATCAAAAATTTTATTTCTGTGACATCTATTTAATGTCATATGAGATGAACATATCAAATTCATTAGTCACACGAGTGTGTTATTGTTTCAAATTTAAACAATAGGCTCTTCTTATACTTGGGTGGTTGGGAAACATATATATGTTCGTTCAAGCAATCTTATACGCTCATTATATGTACTTTGGGTCGACTACAGTGAAAAGATTCGATTGTATGTGAAGAGATAGTAACAAAAACGACATTGAAAACAAAAAAACAGGCGTGTGCCGGTTGGGGTGATTTTCGATAGTAGCTTACTGAGTAGAACTAGCGTAGCAGCCTCCTGATCTCAATTAACAACCACTGAAGTTATAGACTACAGTTAGCTTGAAGGCTTCTTATTACGATTTTTTGTTGCAAGTTTGGATTTTGACCTTGCCTCACTAATAGGGTACAAAGTTTTGTGATGAAGGTGATAGAGTCTGCATTTTTCACACCATGACTGTAAATATTAGCGATTTACGACTATTTCCCGCTCGTAGAAGTGATTACGGTCTAACATCGTTTGAGTCGCGCCATGCAAATACTGAACGTGAGAAAAGGAAATGCACAAACAGACTAGGAGTTTCGATTGAGTAAATTTCAAGTGGAAGCTTGACTTTGGCTTCGAAGTATTCCACGGCTACTGGTTCTCGCTCTCGGCCTATCGTTTTCATGTTCTTATCTGCAGTGTCTGTTTGGATAAGCCCAGAACGTGCGTTATCACTGAAATATGTCGTGCGCTTAAGCTTTTTGCGACCAACACCGCAACTACAAACCTTGGTGAAAATCAGACGATTTGTTTTGCTTACCGCCTAGACACATTAGGCTGTTTGTTGCTTAGCATGGAGAATAAAGCTAGCTCAAGCTAACTGCTTTAAGTTAGATAAGTTAAAAATAAAATTAGAGTTACATGCGAGTTTTGGCGCTTTTCTGTCAATGTTTCGAAGAGCTAAAAACAGTGTAAGAAAAATGTAAAGTGCGATGTGTATTAAAATCAAAATATTCCTGCTGTGAAAAAGGTTGTCGCCGTAGTAAGTGCTTAGAAACCAGCGCGATAGTTCATTTTACAGTATTAAAAGTCCGTAGTTTGGTGCGATAAACCGTCACAATCTTTGTTGTGGTTGGAAAATTACGGTTAACGACGCAGTTTTACGAGCACTTGAATGCAATTTTATATCACAAAGAAAAGCAAGAATTTGCGGTTTGCAATGAATGGCGACTGACATCTAAAATGTAAAGTGACGAAACTGAACGAAAAAGAACGGTCAGTTCACTTTTGCAGTTTTATTGGCTTTTGTCACTGCTAACTTAAATAAGAAAAGCTTGCTTTCCGATATTGACCTAACCAGCAGACCTTGGATCAATATTTTTAGAAGAAAATTGTAAATTGAAAAGACAAAATGTTCATAAAATTGTTGAAATTCAAGAAAATGGCTCCAGCTAGCTTATTGTTTATTATAGCATAATCTGTTGCCTTGCAGTAGCAGCTATATTTTGTGAGTCTACAAATTTTTTTCTCGCAGGCTGTGGTTTGATACTTCCGATTGCATTGCAATATGACAGTTTTGTGCTTGTAATGTTTAGAGAAGGAGTTAGTTAGTTAGTTGATCAGCTAGTCTTTCTGGCACTCAAAAACCTTGTAATTTTCCGGAATATTGACATTCTGAGATCGAGGGATTCGCAGTGCACATACTAGGTCGTGCACCATGCTATAGTGTTGAAACATTTGTTAACATTGCTCACCGAAGTGGTCTAGCCTATGAAGAAGATAGAAATTTGCTCGTGTTTACATACTTTTAAGTGGATTGCTATTTCTATCCGCAGCAATATTATTTATAATGTTGTCTTTGCTTTTCTTGAAAATAGGCCTAATCTAGCTAACTCCATTTGTCTGTTCTTTACTTTTTCTCTTTTGCAACTGCTACCCTTTTCACTGTATTGAATGTCCAAACGCCAGATTGAGTAGCCTGGTTCTGTTGTGTGGGTTTCGATATGGTAGTCTCTGATTGTTATCACTGATGAGGGACGTAATCCCGAAACAGGATGGCTCAGGTCTTATCTTGTATTTTTAAGATTGAAATAATTGAGACAGTAAAGCAAAATTAAAAAAAAAGATCTGGATTTTTTTTCTGAATAATTATGTTTGTTAATGGTCGTTGATATTGTTTATTGTAATATTATGCCATGATGTCACAATTGCTACCTGTTCTCCGCCTCTCGTTTTCCTGCTGTGAGTTAGTTTTCACACAGTAGGCAAAAAAACATTCGTAATTTGCGCGTCAATGAAATTTTACTCGGTTCTACTCAGCCTAGTCATTAGTTGTCTTTTTTTATAACTTTGATTGAAGCGTTTTTAATTTACCTTCTAGAAATAGAAATTTCGTAACCACGCTGCTTAGGGGAGTTCAGGTAAGAATATGTTGCTGACTGGTGAGTGTAGTTTTCATTAAATCACTTTGGAGTTTACTCTTTTTTTTTTCAAGAACGTCAGAATTCGTAGACCTAGTGAACAAAATTACGAAATATGTAGGATTTCATCTTGAAAACTGTTTAAGTTAATGAGTATGCAGTTAACTATTTATCTGAGTCGATTAAAAAGTATTAATTGCTACTAGGTTGACACTATTGCTAGCTTTGGTGAGTCATATGTAGCTACTATTACTAGTCAGTCAGAGTTAAATTGTAAACAATTTTACTGGTTATTTAATCTTGGGTTGAAGGAATGTAAATTATTGTCCGGCTTTAAATTTGACACTTCAAAGAGCAACGGATCAAAAACAGACGGTGAAAGATTCACTTGAGTTTCTCATGTACACAATGCAGGCGCCAGAAAGGATGAGATGGATATAATTTAACCACTCAAGATATTCATCACCGATAATGATTGGCGTGTTGCAGTCGTGATTTCTTTGCCGAAACATTGTGGCTGCTGATAAGTATTTACGATTAGTGAGATGGTAACCTGCGTTCGATTCTACTCTGGGACCACGAACGTAGCCATCGTAATATTGAGAAAATTACAGTAGGCCAAAGATTGAGGTATTTTTCAAGAATGTTTCAAGCATACTTTTGATTAAGTTTCGTCCATAGGGTACAGTGTCCCAGTGCCGCCCTGCCTACACAGGTTTGGGACAGGTCTATTCAAAAAGTTTTCAAAATGAAGTCAATAATTGTTAGCTTATTGGCTCAGGCAACATCCAACAACAAAGTTTCAAAAAAAGTTAAAAGTGAACGTCGCAGTTGTGGACATAATCGTTTGGTTTAATAAAGTGACCGAAGTAAAATCTGACGATGAAAACTTGACTTCTCCGAAGTTCATGTTT
The DNA here is from genome assembly GCA_964006365.1 of Trididemnum miniatum. Classification (NCBI taxonomy): domain Eukaryota; kingdom Metazoa; phylum Chordata; class Ascidiacea; order Aplousobranchia; family Didemnidae; genus Trididemnum; species Trididemnum miniatum. The sequence goes on from OZ023234.1 coordinate 18,491,104, forward strand.
TCGAAATTATGATAGAAGGTCCATTGGATGAATGAATTATGTTTGTTCTCTGGGAGTGCAGCCGCTTTATTCTCGCTGATTATTTTACCAATTCCTTTTTCTTGTGTTTACTTTCCGCTCTCAGTTTGTTTGGCCATATAGTTAGGCTAGTCAGTTTAAGTCTCTTTACAATACGTTTAAGATCACTATGATTGATATCATGTCTTGTTAGTCCAGCCATTTACGTGGATATTACTGGAGGTAGCTTTCATCAGGGTCATTAGAGGTAGTAAGTCAGTGTATTCGCACAAATTTAAGACATTTTGGCAATATTGATTCACCTGTACTCATCAACAATGTGTGCTAAGCTGTTCTTTATGGAAATAATCTTTACTTTTTTCCAGATTTTTCGAATTTTGATTTTGAATTGTTTTGTTTTTGTACCGGTGACTTTTATTGTTTTGTATTACATTCAACATTTTACAAATTTCGATATACAAGCCTACTTACAAACAGCTGCTTGTTTGAAAAAATGAGAATAACTCAATCACAAAATTGTAATTCCCACACCGACGAACAAAACTCAGACTATATTATTCTCAACTACATGTCTGATACTGGTTCCAACAAAGGTGTGCATTTTCATACAAGCTTTTTGAGGCTTAACTGAAAAACTGCGGGTCACTTTTCAGTGTGATTGATTTTACTTGTCCTATTAGTTACAACATAGTAATTTCTTGACATATAAGTAATGATTAAAGCCCTACAAGTTAAGCGTTTTGTCAATTTTTAAAAATTGATGCGATAGATTAACGTCAAGTGCATTGATTTAACTAAAAATACGTGCTCTTTTCCCATGTCTATCTCAGTTAGTACCGCATAAAAACAAAATTCTTTTGGCGCCGAGTTAAAAAAAGAGAAAGGACTGGTGCCAAAACGTTTAATAGAAGCTAAAATTAGAAGTGAAATGCCAGTTTTCAAGGCGTATTGTGTTTTAGTCTTTTTGCGCCAAAAACAGTCGTAGTTGTTATGTTTGTTGACTACCGGATTTTTCTGGTTCATTTTGGTTGAAAGCTTCTTTTAACTCATCGACTAATTTTGCTGTTAGTTTTTTTTTTTTTCGCGTTTTGATCATAGTAACTTTTTAAGTCAAATCACGTGACTTTGCACTTGATGATTGACATCTTTAGGAAAAGTTAACCCAACTTTTTTAAACTTTGTATTCTTTGACGTCTTGTTTTTGACTTTACCACCTCAGGTATAAATTACTCAAGCGAAGAGACGCTATATTGTAGTTCAGATGAAGCTTGACGGCAAAAATACGTAACCAAGCCAAAGAAATAACAAATATGGTTTCTTGCTCATTAAAAGTCGTAAACATTAGACAAACATTGCTAGTAATAGGCTACAAGCTCCTCGAAAAAACAAATCTTCGATTTTATTGACATTTTCGTCGTACACTTGTTTGCTTTCGGCTACTGCAGAGTTTTCCGGTCGGGTATGGCGGTTCCAGTTCGGCCTTACTATTTTGGGTTCGGGCCTAAACTAGCAGTCCCGTTTACAACTTAGGACTAATATCTTTTGTAATTTTTTAATCCTGGTACTTCACAATAGTTCTTTTTAGTTCCAGGACAAACGAATTCAATTCTAAAGCAAAATGCGCATCTGAATGGTCCCATGACAAATCCACCCAAGGAAACTTTTCAGAGTAGACTGCAGCAAAACGGAAGGTATGCATAATGGTAAACTTTCAGCTTTTCACTTGCCAAATAACTGACTCCAGTCTCACTCCACTATAACGGCGTCGTGACGACGCGTCTCAGTAAAGAATCCGGTTAATAACTTTAGCTTCACTGCTGGTACAGGCGCTTGTGCTTGCAAAGGATAAGAGACTATTTATAAATGGTGCCGATCAAGGCCGAATTTAGGGGGAATAAGGGGAGGTTCAACCCCCCCCCCTCCCCGAAATATATTTATGAGTTTGAACTAAGATAGTCCAAGCCCTGCAATCGTCAAAACATAGCATAGTATGCAGTAGTTGGATGTAACATTTTGACCCGCAGGTCATTTTTGCGGTATGTGTTTCTTGATAAATCATAAAAGTCAACGCTCCAAGCACAGGGTGCCGCTACATTACGTAATTTGCCGCATAATTAATCCAGCTGTAGCCTAACCGTATTGAAGTATATACGACGCGCACCCATGAAAAAGCTGAAGCCTTTGTGTACTGCTCATACAAATGAATTACGGTAAAGCATGGAGACTAATATAAAAATGAACAGTTGTTAGTTAAATCGATTGCTATTATTAGTGGCGCCCGCCAGTGACGTCAAAGGAGCAGGCGCCTGGCTTGTGCTAAAACTGTCACCGTATGTGCACTACCAGTTTACTGCAAATTTTACAATAACGTCATGTTCAACTAATAGATAGCTTTGATTATGTGTCGGATGATACTGTTTGTTTGAAAAAGTTAGTTAGTTGGTTAGTTTCACATTCTGCATAATTATGCTGAACGAAGCTTGATATTATTAATGGGCTAGTGCAAATAGAAAGATATTAAAGGGGTAAACGTTGCAAATAATTTGCTTTTCTATTTTTAAAAAAATTATGGTATTACATAAAATCAATGCTTGCTGACAGAACAGAATGTGAGTTTTCATGAATGCAAATAAGAAAGTGATGTATTCCCCTTACTCTTTTTCGAAACTCGAGTTTTTCTCATTTTGTGCTCACAATTGCAAGGAATCCTTTGCAGTGAGAATTAGTTTAAACACAAAACACGGTGATCTTCAACCAAGGGTTCCTGCCCTGCAGCCTGCATGAATGCAACAGTCTGACGGTCTGCTCCAATTTGATTTTAATCTACCGGTATATGAAAATTTAATCGTCAGCTTAGTAAATGTCTGCCACTTCCTGCGCTGTACCTCTAATTACGCTTAGTACAGAAACTATATGTATTCGCTCTCTGTAAGCATCAAGGCACTGTATACTGTACTGTTTTATTTGCATTGTACTCGAAGAAGTTTTGGTCACAGGAAAATAGTTTTACAAGAAATAAACGTAAATTTGGCAGAATTAGCGCCTCAAGGTTCGGAAAATCGCAAAATTTTGGATCCGGGCCAAGATTTTGCTTGAATTTACAGCCCTAATACAATAACAAGTAACGATAGCAACCATGCATACAATTACAGCAGTGACTGTAGTGCATAGGGAATTAACGTAGCCTCACTGCAAACCAGATCTTTACTGTGAGCAACGTAGCTCAAGCATTTCTCACGTCTTTGATGAAAAATACCGTGGATGATTTTGATTGTTGTTTGTTTCGGGTCTGGCACATTGGACCACGTTAGTTTAAGCCCGGGACCAGCGGCATAGGCGCATTCATGGAGAGCCATATAGTACCATGCTCCCCGCTGTCACCGTCGTTGTTGTAGATTATAGAACACACCTAGTACGTCATTCAATGAAATGCGCCAAAGCTATTAAAGTTGCATCCTCCTTTCATTTATCTTAGCCAAGCCTCTGCTTTTATACATACCAAGGCTTTTAGGTAGGTCTACTAAAATATTTTTGTATTGTCTATTAGAGACTGCATTAACTGCAGGTACGGTACGTTCTTTTTCGATAAAAAGTGTGCTTAAATGAGTGTTTTTTACGTGAGAACCGTAAAAATTTGTTGGCGGCTGGGGGTTCCGCCCCCGGGTTTTGCGCCACTTTGCCAAATCCTTGGTGCGCCACTAAACAGCGGTAGCAGTGATTAAGAAAAAAAAAATTAACAAGCATTGTAGTGTTTATGCCAGAAAGCGTTAATATAGCGTACACAACTTCGTAAAATTTACTTTAAAAATTTTGTTATAGGCTACCGGCAGTGATTATTCTTATCACCCCCCTCCCCCCGCAGTATTTTTTGTCTGACGTTTACCCTGTCCACATCTTTGTTTATCGTGGATCGAAAAAATTCATAGATCTTTTTTGCGTCACACTTCAATTGTTCATGGTCTATTCACTTTTTTCAACTCTGAGGTTATCCATCTAATTATAATGCTGAAAGTTCTTAATGTTTGAGGCCTTTTATCAATGGCATGTGGTCTGGGTAATTCTCTTGTCCATGGTTATCTAGCCAACGAAAATTCAAAAATATGTTATGTGTTTGAGCTGAGAGTGATACATGAAGTTATCTGGATTTAATACTATAAAAAATTTCAGTAAAACCCTCTTAAAATAACATTAGTCCTGTGAAAGACGTTGTTTCACATTCAGCTTGTGGATGTACCAACAGAACATTACGAAAACTAACAGCTTGTTACCGTTGTATAATCGCCCAAAGAAAGTATTTAAATAGAATAGAACAAGATAAAAAGGAGCATTGAAATGTAGGTAATATATCATTATTTTGCTCTGACCTTTCGTAGCTTTCGCACATACCAAAATAGACCATAATTTTGGTTCGATATTTCCAAGGCGTAGTATTTGCCTATGACACGTATGATCGGGGCTTATGAGATGCATAAAATATAGTAGACATAAGCCAGCTTTTGGCGCTTGAACTAAACTGAAGGAGTGGGTTTCAGCCGAGGCTCCGCTTCGGCCAGTGCAGTGCTGGGGTTTCGTAAGTTTACGGTTGGAGCTTGGCTCAAGTACATTATGTTCAGGTAAATGCACAAGATTTTCTCGAGTCTCTGGAATGTTTCATTGGGTTCCGCTCCACCAGAAAGGTTTAGAACCACTGAACCAGAGGGTACAAGTCGCTTTTTATTAATTGAAATTACATCAAGCATGTTTCAGCTGCTTAACTATTCAATATCTTTATCACAATTTGCTGACTTTACGTACCTGCAACTGCAAGTTAAAATATACAGTGGCATGCAGCGCGATTTCATTACGTGTTGGTGGCGCTGGTACATTGGAAATGTAAACGATTGCGCGAAAATTGCTTTTCTACGTCATCAGTAATGTGTTCGTGCTAATTAACCGCGTGACCGTCAGCGCACACAGTGTAGTCTCTTGATAAATTAGCGCTTGCCCTTTTTGGCAGATGGCGTCCTGTATACTGGATTGAAATGTTGCTAAACGAAATCTACTTTTTATCATTTTAGCACAGCCTGAGGCAAAGCTAACTGTTTTTTGAGTCGGCGAATTTATGGACTCTAGTATTTCCAACATGCATAGGTTATATACTCTTCAGAAGAGTTAGCATTATCTATCTGATTTTGGTGGTGTTATCAGAAAAGCAGTGAAATTATAAAAAAGAAGAAACGGTCTTAGACATGAATTGCACTAGAAAGCAGTAATATGTTGAAGATATAGAATACTGAGCGTAAAAAAATTTTTTTGGGTTAAAGCAGCCAAAATAAAAATTTCTTTACGTAATGTAATAATTGCTGCGATAAATTCTTTTGATTTAGTTGAGAAGGCGGGTTAGGTGAAAAGGACATCGCTTTTTTGTGTTTAACGGAGGAACTTGTTGATTAAAGTTGTAGTAAATTTTCTAAAAGGTTGTATTGTGGCAATTGACGCCGTTTATTTAAAGTATAGGTTTCGATTACGTAATTTTTTTAAGCACCTGTGGGCAGCGATGCTTCGTCTTTCATACAAAAGCAACTGTGAAACTTGAGTATACGAGTTGTTCAGTATCGAGTAGGAAAGAGCGCGAATATTTCGCTCGATCTCGCTGGATTATAGTTTGCTAGTCAGCTCAACTGAAGCTTCAATTTTTCCAGGGCTGAGTAGCAATACATAGCCAGAGCTTTTAAGGCGAAAGTTTTGCTGTTAAAAATACTGTTCATCATTTGGTAGTTTTGTCGTTTAAGCTAGTTAGAGTCATCTGCCTGGACAACTTTCTTTATGAAACGAGCTTGTCTTCGCCTGTGGGTACCATAAATTCTTTGCGTGCTTGAGTCGCAGTTGTAGCTGTAGTAAATCATTTTTATGTTCTTTCCAGATTGGTTGAACCACAGCCGCTACCACCGAAAGATAATTTAAGAAGTAGTCCTCGCAAAGTAAGTACAGTTTCACAACTAAAGTTATGTAATTAATAATTGCATTCCACAGTATAAGCCAGGATGGAATTAGCACTTGTACTTAACAAATGAATATTATGTACTATTTGTGATTGATTGTTACACCAAACGCAGAGTTCGATGGCATAACGCCACAGTAGTAACAAAATTAATAAAACCATTAAGAACTCCACAATTGCAAAAAAATAGAATAGCATTTGTTTTGCTTAGGGTTTTGGGTTGTTTTACGAACTTTGCGTCTACTATGTAGTATATCATTATACCTTTTCAGATAAACTGCGCACAATTTGTCCATTAGTCTTAAAATGTACTGCAGCTGATACTTCTTTCTTACAACGGCTTTTTTGGACGCACTTTGATGGATTTTTGCGTGCAGAACTGTTGATTAACTATGTGGATTTTAAAACCCAATTTTATGCACAGGAAAGCACGCACGGCACATACCCATTTGAAACCAAGCAAACATTGTTGAGCAACAATTCTCATGACTCCGGATACGCGGATTCGCATCCGCACGCGTCCACAAACGGATGGATACCTTCTGCATCAGCCAGCAACAACCCACAAATGCGTTCCCCGAATGACCTGCAACACCAAGATCAGTTTATGAAGCGCACTGGTCCGACGTTCGCATACCAGGCCACTACCACTGCTCACGCTCCTCCTGCCTCCACGAGGAGCCTCTCTGGGAGCAATGACTCTCTTCTTTCTAACGGTAGCTCCTCTGGTCACTCACAAAATGCGCATCAGCAACATCAAGGAACTACTTCGCATCCAGCTCTCCCTCCTAAAGGATCATCTTTCCGTCATTCGGGAAACAATTACTTAAAAAACAATTCAGCAGGTAGTAAATAGAAAGATGTGTTGTACCTTGTCAATCAATCTTCGCTGTTTTTATTTGCTTGACCAAACTTTCAATACAATTATACAACTCTGATTGCTTTAAACCTGAACCAAATTTGCTCTTACGGTTTATATATAGCTTTTTTTTAACTGTAGGCTGCATGCTCTACACAGCTGCGGCTATGTCAGTCTATCATTAGAAAAACTAAGAAAAATAAATGCAAATGACCAAATTGTATGCAGTTTGTAGACTTAGTTCAGTTAATTTTTTTTTAGTCCGGGTGCGAATTTTGACTTTTGATGTTGCGTGTAGGCAATGGATATCTACCTGGATCATCCCAAATCTCTCCACAATCCGCCACTTCTGCCGGAGTCCATGCAGCTGTACGTCACGCATTCACATCACAACCACTCCAGCGTCGAGAAAGTCAACTTTCGTCTTATGATCAGCAGGGTAATTATTTTGCCTACTTTCATCCAAACAGATAAAAACTGGTCTAGAAATGTGGAGAAGTGACAAGCTGTTTGCATTTACTCTGGTAATTACGAATATATAACAGATAATCAAACGAATCTGCCCTAAATGTGTTTTTTAGCTGTTACCGTTCCATGATTTAAACTGTAGTCTTTTTGCTTACCTCAACTTTCTTTGCTGTACAGTGTAGATACTTGTATCTTAAAGTCTTTACTTGCTTGTTGTTGCAATTGATATCCATTAAACTACACAAGTATATATCTATTTTTAGATTCTTAACATCATTATTTCAAAGAATGTGTTTTCAGGAACTCATTACCCTCCTCCGAATAACGTGTCATCCGATGATGGACTTGGAAGTCCAACTTCTGCTCGTACGAGTTCTTCATCTTTGGCTGGTGAGTTATAAAACATTATTCTTTGAAACTCTATTCGAAGAAAAATAATAGCAAAATTTTGAGGTAAAATGCCGTTTTCAACTCGAAGTTGTTTGTTTAAGCATGAGATAACTATCTTTTCTGTTTGATCTTTTGCTGTGTTGATGTGTTTCAACATTGCTTTTGTTGTTTCAGAAATAGACAGGTTAGCACACGATTTATCTCATTCAAGTTTAACCAGTCCTACACCCAAATTCATCAAAGATACCACCTCATTCTGGTATAAGCCAGATATAACCAGAGATCAGGTAATTGCATCTTTCGTAATTAACATTACTAATATTTTTTGACATCGCAAAAAGGTAAAGTCTAATAGTTATACAATTCCAAAGCATCAGTTGTATAGATGCTTCTTCAACGCTTATGCCCCTACGGTGCTAATAAAGATACTTTTCGTAAAGATAGCACATAGCAGCAACATTTTTCTTTACAATAGGCTGCTTGATTTAAATAATATTTTATAGGCTCTTGCCATGTTACGCCACAGACAAGCTGGCAGCTTTGTAGTTCGAGACAGTCGTTGTTATCCGGGTGCATTTGGTCTGGCATTGAAAGTCCATCAAGTCCCTCCGGCAGTGCTTGCTACAGCGAAGCCTGGAAGTAAATATAGTTCTGCTTTTTGGATGTTTTGCTTGAAAAATGGTTAAATTTAGATTGTGTATTGTTGTTTGAATGTGAAAAAAAAGCAGTGTTTCATATTTTCTTTTAACCAACTTAGGCCATTTTTTGGCGTGTCTGTAAAAATTTACCAGTAGGCTTATAGCCTATCTTAGCCAGATATGAGAGGTGCGGAATGCAGATAGTTGCTGATCAGTGTGATCAAACTTACTTCTAAATACTGATGCATTTTATAATTTGGTCAACAAAATTTGTATTATTTCGTAGAATCTGGCTTACATGAATCAAAAAAACTTGAATTTAGTAAATGAAAACGTGGAGCGCTTTTACTTACCGGTAGTTCCAACTTTGTTTTAGCTGACATGAACGACGAACTTGTGCGACATTTCCTCATCGAGCCAAGTACGAGAGGAGTAAAATTAAAGGGATGTGCTAAAGAACCGGTGTTCGGGAGCTTGTCCGCCCTCATCTACCAACATTCTATCACTCCTATTGCTCTCCCTTGCAAATTGGTTATTCCAGTTGAAAGTAAGCTATGTTTTATCCAGTCAATGCATAATATATGCGTCTTTTCTGTTTATGTCTCTTTGCTTCTTCTGCTCTACAAAGGGATAAAGTGAAGAAATTGTTAGTTCCCTTACCGTGGCGTAGCTCACTGCAATATCTTCCATGTAAAAGGAATTTTACCCGTTCGAGTTTTATTACCAGGTAGACTATAGGTCCTAAGTAAGCTGAAATATATAGGGAGGGTAGGCATCAACTTACGATGTTTTAGTTGATTTCACGTCTAGTAAGCATTTTCTTCATTTAGATCAAGAAGTACCACTTGAAAACGATCCATCCAGCCTCGTGCCTGTTTCCAACACTGCAGCTGAGTTATTACGCCAAGGAGCGGCTTGCAATGTTCTGTATTTGGGTAGTGTTGATACTGAACTACTAACAGGACCTGAGGTAAGTGGTGATTTATCTTGAATGTTTCATTTACATTACTAAATAAAGGCCTATGCAGCTGATATGTTTTTAAGATCATGTGGGTTTCTTTGACTTGGTGATGTGGTATTATACCCTAATGTTTATAGTAAAGCGTGAGCTAAAGGTTATTCATGTATTTGCGGTTTTGATTTTTACGTGTTAGGTTGCTATCGCAACAGTAGGTCTGTGAAAATGCTTCTATTGCGGCAGGATAATTTCAATGCTAATTTATAATTGAAAACATGTCGAAAAACATGTATAGGAAGTCATATGCGTAATATAATAGTCATTAAGCATTTGATCGATGATTTTCCAGGCTGTGGGTCGATCTATTGACGACTGTGTGAAATCCCATAAAGAACAAAATATCAAAACTGCTGTTGTACATTTCAAAGTGTCACCCCAAGGAATTACATTGACAGATAACGGAAGAAAGTAAGTTTTATGGCAGGACTTAATGTAAAAGTTCTTGTTTGATCATTACTATTACGTCACTGCTGTTTTGTTGCTGTTTCGTTAACAAGCTTTGCGTGCTCAATCTCAGATATTACTTTGCGTTATATAATTTTTGTCCAGAATATTTTTCCGACGACATTACCCCACTGCCAACATCAATTACTGTGGAATGGATCCCAAGTCTCGCGACTCCAAACATCGTCGTTGGAATGCCACTAAAGACAATGGGCCGTCAGATGCAAGGTAACTAAATTTGAAGACAAATTTTCTGATGATTAAAACCCTGATAGGTTAGTTCCGCGCTGTGGTGTAGTCGCTTATAATCTCAATTTCAGCGCAAGTTATTGGGAAAGCTATTTGCAAGCATCATTGATATTCCGCTGCAAGGCCTATAGAGTTAATAAGCTGCGTTGCGCTAAATGAACCTCTGGTTAAAATCTCGTGATGGAGAGGCGGATATTCGCTTAGTCAGCAGCGTCTGAACCTGCACATAAGCAGGAAAAAGACATGACACAAAATTGATGAGAACTTAGATTGTGCGACACCCTACTGCCTTTATAAATTGAAGAAATTGCGTCGCGCATGGAACTTAAGCCACAAACAGTTACGGCAAGCATGCAATTGACTAGCAGTTTTCTAAGGAGAATCGAAAATCTCGAGGTATTTACTCCTCCATAGTCTACTTCATCGCTATTTCAAAGGGTCCTCTTGTTGACTCCATTTAGACTCCTTGACTAAATCGACCTCGACGTGTTTTGCTGTTCCAAGTAGATGATTTATTGATTGATTGATTTTTATTCATCCATTAAATAACAAGATATCAAGAAAAAAATGAAACAAAAAAACTGTTAACAAAGACTACCAAATATAGATAACAATGGATGAGAGACTGCGAAGGAACCTCAGGGTCATCGAGTCAAGCAGCCACCCTTATTTAAGCGAATAAGCTAAAATTTAAAGCGTGGCATGATTTGCATAGCCTACAATCCATAAATTAATAAACATTGTATATAGAACCTCACCCTACAGGAACTCCGTCAACAAGGTTAATACTTCGCAAAAAAATGAAGTTTAAGTTTTTGATTAAACCTGCGCACAGAAAATGATTTTATATCATTGGGAATATCTTTCCAAATCTTCACGCCTTGATATTTAATTGAGCGTTGCAAATTTCGAGCTGCGATAATGTGGAATCCAATAGTTACAACAAATTGCTTGTAATCTGGTTTTTACAGAGTGATATTCGTTTGGTTGGACGAAGAAATGTAACGTTCTATTTTCTAAGTAAAGCTATTTTGAAAATTTTAATAAAATGTAACTATTAAAACTTTTTGCAGAATGTTTGGGTTTGTTGCAAGAAAATCTGGAAGCTCATTGGACAATACTTGTCACGTGTTTGCTGAACTTGATATAGATCAACCTGCTCACGCAATTGTCAATTTTGTGTCCAAAGTTTTGATCGGTTCTGGTTGAGCAATGACCTGGTTTTCTCAAAACAAAATATCCTGCTCTCTTCCAAGCTCAGAATTAAAGGAAACTTTCGGAACAAGAGTTAACAGAGGAGTAACTGGACAAAGTTTCTACTTTTTCCGTCTTGGTCCTTGTATATTTTCACTCATGAAAAATGACATGTATTTGAATTTCAAAATTGTTTTTGTTTTTTCGCTGCGGGGTAAGGTGACTCTAAATGTTGTTTTACGTCATTGCTTATGTCACGCTACGTCACTGCCTAATTTTTGCGCTTGATGCCACCAAGCGTTGATTTATGTAATCAATGCTTAGTTATTACGAGTTATTACGGTAACTGTAATAACTAATTAACATGGAAACAGCCAATGTATAAATAATGGTTAACTTTAGATGGTTAGAATTTTCCTCTTTTAGGCGTTTTTCAGAACCGCATGTTCTATTGGGTCTTCGCCTTTTTTGGTAAAACTTGTGATGCTGTAATTTTATGAGCTGTTGCAATTAGCATTAAAATTTCCACCTGTGTCAAAATGTTCTGGAATTCAATATATTGGGAATTTCTTCTACTATATACGTCTTATTCAAATCTTACCATTGTAGTAGTTTGATTTTATTTCGGTCTCACACTTCAACGTAAACCAGTATTGAGTCTTTCAACTGTAACAATAAGTGGCCAACTGTACGAACTGCTAAAATGGGACTATTTTGTAAGTATTGGGTTTGGAAATTATGAAGAGCGTTTGTATTTTTTGAAGTTTTACACCCATAACGATAGCTATTGTTATAGTGGAGTTTGAGAGTATATTTTTTGCGATTGTAAATGCATTTTTACGTGAGGTGCCCAGTACATTGTGTTATTTATTTTTACAGTGATATGTAATGGTATTTCGCATTTTTTCATCGCTGCACATACTTTTATGAAATTATGAATCGTAGCAGATCTCAACTAGTGCTACTTCTTGAGCCCTGATCAGCTTTTATCGTTTTTAAATCGACATGTAAATGATCTGTAATGAAATTGACTAGTTTGATGCTGAACTTTAAAAATCCCCATACGGATTTTGCATTTCAGGTTTGTTTTTGTGTCATACCACACAACTTTTCCCCCAGCTCTTTGAAACCAAATACGAAGTATAATGTCGATTTGTCCATCTCAAAATAGCTCACGAAGTACCCCAAGATGCTATGGTCGTTTTGATTATTTTTGCAACTGTATTGTTACCTGCAAACAACTTTACGATTTTGTATTGCGGATTCGTGCATTTGCGATATTGTAATCGTATTGTGATGTTCATTTATGTGACATTTTGCAAATGAATTATGTTTACGTATTTTTTATTTGCTTTTACGAAGTTGGTTTTCTTTCAACGACTGATTGTGTCAATAAACAACGTGCAAAACTGTTGCTCTCTAGTTCAAAATTGCCTATCTTAGCGTTGAATAATAGCGTATAGGCGTAATTAATAGTCACCAAAATGTTACCTATCATTATAGCATTAACTATTGTAAGCTACGTGAGTTGAATTCGTGTTTGTACACACGCAAATATTCCATGAAAGAACAAAAAGCGAAACAAAAGGTTTTGAAATTTACATCAAGGTATCGCAAATTTAGCAAGAACAAAAAAGCCCAATTTTGCCGGCTAATTCTGTTCGTTTGACGACCTCACCTCTGCTCTGCTTGCATCAATTGCCAAGGATGTAAACAGTGGCGTTGGAAGTACTTTTAAGTTGGGGGGGCTGAAATTTGTGTTACCATATCAACGTCTGGGGGGCGAAGCCCCCCAGACCCTCCTCTTTGGTATCGCAACAGACGTCGTGCGTACTATGCACTTTCTTTAAGTAAAAGTCACTTGGAGACAGCTTGGTGAACTCTAGCTAACGAAGCTCACAGTAGCCAGATGGATATTTGTAAACGTGTTAATTAACCTCCTTTAAAGGAATGTATTATCCGTTCACAAGCTCCTAGTTTCAGGCTTCTAGGCAGGAGCATATTTAAAGAGGGAGGCATTGTCCCATGTCTCCCCTTTTTGACTCTGCCTTTTAGTAAAAAAGAACAATACTATTGGTGCCAAGGGCCTGAAATATGCCAGACGTTTTTGATATTTTTCGTAGTTTATGGCCTGGGGAGGATCTACGGGGTAGGATGAGGGGTATGCATCCTCCCACCAGCCATTTTCAAAAATGTTTTTCATGCATACAATTTTCTGTAGTTTTGAACCTGCTTGATAGCGATAAGCCATACGCCAGCACGCATTATCGAAAATGTGCAAACAAATGCATCATATTTTTTCGTCTTTAGTTGCATATTTATCCTCCTATCATGAGAAAGCGATCAATGCGCTGCACTAGTACGAGCTCGCTTAGGATAATAATTTGGCGAAGCACTCAGAATTAGGGTCAAAAATTTAAACAAAATTTGCCTGAAAATTAATCAGAAAGCACTAAAAAAGCCATTCGCAGCATCTAAATTTTCAAGAATTTTCCAAAGGAGCATGCCCTCGGACCCCCTAGAGCTTTTTTTGTTTCTCAATCAGCTTCAAATTCGTTCTTCCCAAAAAAAATACGCTTGAAAAAAATATGAAAACCATGCCCTCCCCCCTCTTCTCAAAATTTCTCGCTACGCCACTGCTCCTAGGGTAAGCTAGCTAATTCTAATTTGATATTTTGTTGTTTCGCTGTTATTTGCCCAAAAGTTTTTTTTAAAATTGAAGAAAATCTCCTTGTGACATCATATTAAAGCTTTAAGAGCTTGTACACAAGGTTACCAAAATTCCAAGAGTTTTTGCGATTTTGTTCGCCTTTAACACAAAGTTGCAAAAGTTAGTACGTTGGTTTTGATAGTATCAATGAAGAAAAGAAACAAATAAGAAGTGACGCCATAAGTCATTGTTGAAGTGCCTTAGGCTGTACTGTTATGATAAATTCTTGAAAGGGGGGGCTGAAGGAGGGCTCAAAATTTCTATGGGGGGCTGAAAAAAATGTAGGGGGTGCTTCAGCCTCCACCTTCCAACGCTCTTGGGCGTAGGCACTTATGACACGGTTGGGCCAGTGGCGCCGCCAGAGTAAAAAAGTGGGGGGCAAAATGACGTTACAACTTATTGACGTCCTGTACGTGAAGTCCCTAAGCCGGCTCATAACCGCGCGCTGTGTGCATTCGGCTGAAGTTAGCATCAAGGAAGAAGACGTTGATAATGGCTTGTTTCGGATACTGCTGAACTTATTGTCATTCAATCAAGAAACAAATAGTTTAATGTCAGAAGAGCTTTGTTGTTGCGATAAAAAGAACGATAGTGAAGAACAACAAAGTCGTGAGCTCATGGCTAACACCAGCAACGTGATGTTTTACCAGTAGGCTGCTAGTGTTGATTAGCAGCCGTTTTATCAACAAAAATCCACGCAGTAACGCGCAAGCAGCCAACAACAATTGATTGTCAGTAGCCAGGCTTGATGGGCTAATCTCAAACTCATGGTGCAACTCCCACCCACCCAAGCTTTATTGTCCCACCCTTGGAAAAAACGCTTCATTATGAGAAATCGATGCTTGGTTGATTCCTAACCAGCGGCAATTCGTACCAAATCTTCAAACTCCCTTTAATGCTAAGTGTCAAGCAAGAAAACTGTGAACAGTGGCGTAGCGAGAAATTTTAAAAAGGAGAGGTCCAAGCGTATTTTTTTTTTTTTTTTTCGGCAGAACTAATTTGAAGCTGATTGAGAAACAAGAAAGGCTCTAAGGAGGTCCGGGGGCATGCCCTACCGAAAAAAATTTTGAAAATTCGCATGCTGTAATGGCTAGGCTATTGTAGTGCTTTTTGAATACCGGTAATTATCACGCAAATTTTGTCTAAGTTTTTTGACTACTGAGTGTGTTCGCCAAATAAAATTGCATTTTGTTCGCCCATTTTCGATTATGCGTGCTTGAGGCGCACCCAGGATTTGGCAAAGGGGGATGCAGCACAACCGGGGGTCTGGGGGTAAAACCCCCAGTCACCAGCGGTTAAGGGGTTTGGGCGCGTAGCCCCCAGCCGCCTGGAATTTTTAGTTTTCACATAAAAACAATCATTTTAGCACACTTTTTATCAAAAAAGGGCATGCAGTGAGTACAGTCACTACGGACGATGCAAAAATAATTTCGCAGCTTCTGTCTAAAAGCATGCATAGTCCTCTCATCTTCCCCCCTAGATCCGCCCCTGGCCATAAGCTATAAAAACCATCAAAAGAGTCTGGCATATTTCAGTCACTTGGCACCATTAATTTTGTTCATTTTTACTAAATAAAAGGCAGATTCATAAAGGGGGGGGGGGGCATGGCACAATGCTCTTAGATGTGAATACCTTTTTTTCAGCCTTTCGGTATGACTCGCAATAGTGCGTATTATAATTCTACTCTTTATTATCCTCACTGCCTGGCCCTGATGTAGGCTAATTAAAGCAAAGAGTGTTTTTTGTCTCGACTCTAGCTACCGCTCAACAAGTTCGAACGATGCAACCACTTAATCTAAAGGTGGGTTTACCCAGACACCGTAAGGGCGTTTTACTGCCGTAAGATGTCGAAAAGTAGGACTCTGTTCTACAGTAAAATTTACGGTCGTCACCAATTACGGCCGTAAAAGTACAAAAACGGTTTCTGTGTAAATCCACCTTAAATTTGATTTAACTTAAATTGATTTAACCTTGCCCGATGTACCATTAATTGTACATAAGGTGCTTTTGTGCAAATTGATTGAGGAAATGAGGATATCATAAAACTTTTTTTTTAGAGCTTCGGGAGAGACTTTGCGTTAAGTAGCCATAGAAATGCAACTGTCAGTGCATTTATAGTGAACATTTTTATTGCAGAACTAAACGTTTTCGGCCTTTCATCTGGCCCTCGTCAGAGAAATGAAATAAAAGCATATATTAACTCGAAAAAGTCAGAATGAAATGAAATTCTTTAAAAAATAATCAGAGAGCAGTTAATGCATCAGTGCAATAATAATGCAAATAATGACATGACAATTCAGGTATTGTACATGCATATTATACACCACAGTACGATCATAGGTCTACAGTATTCATACATACAGTTTATAAACAATAAAACAATGAAAAATTAATGGCTACGATGACGGAATAGGCCTACATTTAAAACACATTCAGCAGAATCGACGAACCTCTACCATAAAGTTGGGCATTTAGCTTAGGGTTGTGCTTTTTATTAGTAGGGCTTCTTGAATTATTACACTGATACATTAACTGCTCTCTGATATTTTTTTTTAAGAATTTCATTTCATTCTGATTTTTTCGAGTAAATATATGCTTTTATTTCTCTGACGAGGGCCAGATGAAAAGCCGACAACGTTTAGTTCTGCAATAAAAATGTTTATCTTAAGTAATAAACTTTGTAAAAAATTTAAGTAGGGGAGATGTTGCACCTATGGAGCAAAAATGGTGTTTCTTGCTATACATCAAAAATTTTACATTTTTCGTGAATAAAACTTACTAAATATTGAAGTTTAGTGTCTATGTTGAATCTTAAAAATCAAAAAGAGCTTGAAGCTTGCCGTCTTCCTAGATTTTTTGAATGTTCAATATCATCGATCAGATGTCCGATTGGTGCGGGACATAAAGGAACAAAGAGACATAGTTATTGCGCCTATTGTCTCAGCTAGAAAATATAATTTAAACTTATTGTACGTAAACATTTGTAATTGCATTGAACTTAAACACTACTTTGCGATTACTGCTCACGTTTATAATCATAATCATAACCACATCGGAGTCTACTCATATATTTATGCAATTGAAATCACACATGATTGACGGATGTGGGACTTCGTAGGTCTACACTCCAAAAGCGCTAACTTCAACATCAAACTTAATAGCTCCTGCTGCACGCTTGGTAGTAGCAGTAGACATTGGCTTAGGCAGAATTTTCATTACGTCGGCTAGTTCAATCAAAGCGAGGTCTTCGATTTCTGGATAAAAAGGGCCATCCTTAGTCTTCATGGAGCGTTTCAAAAAAAAAAAAAAATGCTTCAAAATCTCCATCTTCATCCGGGCCATCAATTATCTGAGCAATAAAATTTTTCCACTTGCTGTCCAACGAATAGACTTTGACAACCACAAAATCATTAACTCCCGGATTGTTTACTGGTACGTTTAGTGCTCGAGTTGTGAATACACTTATGGGGGATGGTGCTAAGATTGCCATAATTTTCGGCCGAAAACAAAGTACAGAAAAAAAAAGTCATCGCCTCCACTGATGTCGGATTTTTGGCGCAAATTCAAGTGCAGAGCAAAAAAAGTTTTTCACACAGAAGTAAAGGAAAGATGGTCATTATTTATAGGGCAATGGTTTACGCCAAAATTTTTTTTGAGAGGATGGTGTTGTTTTCCGGGGGGATGGCATCCCCCGCATCCCCCATCAACTCGAGCACTGGGTACGTATCATTGTTTTGGCCACTTTGTTTTTTCCCAGAGTCCTGACCAACAATAGGAGCGATCCCATCATCATATTTACAATATACCGGTAGCCTATACACGGTTACCAGTAATCAGGTAATGTGTTATTGTTTAAAATTTTAATAGCAAAGAATAGCCTATTCCATCACACTTTGATTGCGTGAAGGCACTTATGGGACAGTGTCCGAAAGGTCAATCATTGCAATGTCCCATTGGTCCAACATCAGCCATTGTTGATCAAACCAGTCCTATTTCTTTACGCTCACAACTTTAGGACTCAAACTCTTCTCATCACGAAGCTTCTTTTACTGCCCAATCTTTCACAAAAAAAATGCTTTTAGGAATAATTCTTCGTAGAGAAAACTAATTGTTTTTACCACTATTTTTACATTTTTATCTCAAAACCCTATTCTTAAATCTCGCCATTTAAATCGAAACCCACGTGCTGGCAAGTTAGCTTGAAACGAGTGCAATATCAAACTCCGCTCTGAAACGGAGTTGTTTAAATTTTATTTTCACACGTGTTCGAAATATAGCACTGTCCTAAAGAGATGGCACGGGCTGACTTTTTTGCATCCCAGAGCGCCCATGGCCCGGAACCTCTTGCCCAGTAGCGGTAACCGACCCGGCAACTCATCCCAAAAATAAAGCCCAGCCACCCACAGCCAATTCTTTTATGAACGTTCAACCATATTAAACAGAAAAATGAAAGTCGAAAGGGAATTCAAAAATTAGTAACGGCTCGTTAGCGGCCCAGTAAGAAACAAAAGATGGAACTGGGCCGTTAGCGGACCACTAAAAAGACCGGTTAGCGGCTCTTCAGCGGGTCTCTTAGCGGCCCATGCCATCTCTACTGTCCCATTGGTGCTGATGTCCCATAGGTGCAACATCTCCCCTACTGAAAAACATTACTCCTCTATTTTATCAACATCAAATATTTCGGAAAAACTTTGAGGTTAGCGCATAAAAGACTTTTATTACTTTATGATGACGTAAGAATACCACCTTTATAAAAGCGGAAAAAAAAAGTCAAAGTAATAATTCGCAACGTAACTGCACTTTAGCTTTTTAGTTCTTCTTCCTCGGTATACTGACTCAATGGTTTTGCGGTTATGTGAGAACTGTAAAATACATTGGTTATGTGAGAACTGTAGAATACATTGTAAGACTGCTGGTGGTTTGAGTTGGAGTTGCTCTTGCAACTGTTGGTGATGGGGGATGGTCTGTCCCCCGAGTTCCGACCCAACACGTGGAAGTCGTTCTGACTTCCCATTCAGCAGGCCAGGTAGGACGACGTTGTGTCTTACTGTTGTACCTTGGCCACATGGGGAATTTAACTTGAGAGGTTATCTAACATGATGTTAGATACCACAAAGGTTAAATTTTTTGCGATCAACAAATGGGGAGGGATGCTTCGCTGATCAAGGTCAAGCATTCTAAATAATAAGCGCACCTTACATCTGAGGGCGGCTGAAGAGGGCTAATAGCCCGAAACAGTGCTGTCCCGCTCTACGGTAAGAATACATTGTGTCCCGCTGGCCTACCTTGACTCTGTGACGTAACAAAGGCCATTGACGCATTCAGTATAAGTGAACCCGGACGGTAAGTCTGTTCAGTTTATGTTAAAAACAAAAAAGCAATTCACAGGTCAAACAGTACGTTTTAACGACTTGTTTCATTAGTGGAACAACGAACCGACAAAAGTTTTGGGGGTCGTGGGGCATACCCCCGAAAAAATTTTCTTAACGGATTTGCACGAACTGGAGAAATATCCAAAAACGAAAGTGGGAGGGCCATTTTCCCCTCTTGCCTCCCCTGGCGGCGCCACAGTTATAGACCAAAACAATGTCTTGAGAATTTTTTTAGTATTTATTTTACATTAGTAGCTAATAACGTGCCGTCACAAACAATTTACGGAACATAAATATGTAGGCTCACAAAAAATAAAAAGACTGAACGTTTCTAGCCCGTTATGTCTTTTGTATATGCATTGTTAGTAAAATAGTAGCCTAAATAATGTAAAATAAATGATGACAATTTTTTAAATAATAGCTGTTGCTACCATAAGTTAGGCTTACCATACGTCCGCCTTTGGGCGGACATGTCCTCCTTTTTAACAAAACATGATTTGTCTTCCGAGGATGCTAAAAAATGGCCAAATGTCCTCCTTTTTGGCATTTTGAACAGTGAAACATGTCAAATCACAAAACAATTTGAGAAGTTTCGGTTCAAACTACGGCGTTGTGGACGCGATGACCTTTTGTTTGCTTTTCGCTTGATTTTGGGCGGAAAAATGAGCATCTGCGGACGTGATGACCATTTTTTTGCTCTTCACTTTATTTTGGGCGGAAAACTAAACATCTGCGGACGTGATGACCAGAGTTGTCCGGAACGAAGAATTTTGTTCCTAATTCCATTCCAAACCTAAAACCTTTTAATTGTTCCCATTCCAATCCGTTCCTCAATTTTAGAAAAAAAAATCCTAATTCCTAAATGTTATTAATTTACAACAATAGCCAAAGGTGTCATCATTCACTTCATGATTTTTTTTATTATTATTGGCATATTTATCCTCCTATCACGAGAAAGCGATCAATGCGCTGTACGAGATTGCTTAGGAGTTGCCGGCCATCTGTCCACCACACTAAGATGAGGGAATTCCGCTAAGTGCCTTTCCCAACGGCACAACAAGTAAACTTGCCGGCTTGTTCTCCACACTGTCCCTTAAATGCTGGACGTCAAGCAGGGAAGCTGTGAATACCAATTTTGAAGTCATTGGTTTGACCCGACTCGGAATCGAACCCCAAGTCTACCGATCCAGAAGCAGACGCTCTATACCACTCGGCCATCTGAACGGTTACATGATT
Source organism: Trididemnum miniatum (assembly GCA_964006365.1). Taxonomy (NCBI): domain Eukaryota; kingdom Metazoa; phylum Chordata; class Ascidiacea; order Aplousobranchia; family Didemnidae; genus Trididemnum; species Trididemnum miniatum. The sequence continues at coordinate 18,511,680 of OZ023234.1, forward strand.
ATTTTTACTGCGCGTAAATACTGATTATGTCAATACTAATTCGAAAAATTATCATACACACATAATCTATACTTAGTTAACCAACTTTTTTAGGAAAAAGACGAACATTGAAACAAACAATCAAGGCAAGAGCTCTGTTACATTTTTTAAACTGTCAACCGGAATTCCTGTTCCGGTAACCCACAAAAAAGTTCCATTCCGGCTACTGTTCCCAAAAAAATCTATGTATTCCTGCCGGAACAAATTCCTATTCCGGTCCATGGACAACTCTGGTGATGACCTTTTTTTGCTCTTCACTTAATTTTGAGCGGAAAATGGGACATCTGCGGACGTGATAACCTTCAAAGAACCTGTCCTGCTTTTGCTCAGTGAAAATAAAATGGTATTGGCATAGATGGGCAAGTTAATGCAAAACGATAGCTTCGTTAACCACTACTTCGTTAACACAGTTATGTACCTCCGTTAACGTGAATTCGTTAAATTCAGCTCCAATTAACGTAAGTTAATTACATTCGTTAAATCGTTAATTTTGACTTAAATCGGGGTTTCATTTAAAAAAAAAGCTTAAAATTTTTCATTATCAATGCTTACGTAAGAACTTAGGCAATTTTTCTGTTCACCAGCAGTATGTTTTGTTGTTTTTATCTCGCTTTTTGACCTCATTGGTCGTATTTTGCTAGCTTATCGATGTCAAACTTGGCCAACAATAAGGGAAATAAGCGTTCACAAAAATTTAACGGAACTTATCACGCACTAACGGAAGTTAATTTAGTCCGTTACTTTCAAAAAGAAATTTAACGAATTAACCAATTAATGAAAAAGTTCGTTATTAACGAATTAACGATTAACGAAATTGTGCCCACCTCTGGGTATTGGTAACCCTAGTAATTAGTATCATAAGTAGAGATGGCATGGGCCGCTAAGAGACTCGCCAACAAGCCGCTAACCGGTCATTTTACTGGTCCGCTATCGGCCCGGTTCTATTTTTGTTTATTACTGGGCCTCTAACGAGCCGCTAGCACTTTTTAAATCCCTTTAAGTTTGATTAATGGGATTAAAGATTCATAAAAAGAATGGGCTTTGGACGGGCTGGCCTTATTTTTAGTATGAGTTGCCGGGTCCGTTACGGTTACTTGGCTAAAAGTTTCGGGCCGTGGGCGATCCGGGCCTCAAAAAAGTCAGCCTGAGCCATCTCTAATCATAAGTGCTATGGCTATTGGCTAGTGCCTGGTGGTTAGTACCTTGTACTAGCGAGTAAAGATCTTCTTTCTTCCAAAGTAGCAAATATTGTTAACTCAAAGTCACTGGTCGGTGCGGGCGTGGGTTCAAATCCCACTCGTAATAAGATTTATGTGATTAAATTTTTCTGATTACGCTTAATTTAGCTTAGATCTTGGAGGGTTAGGTGCCAAAATCCGTTGATAGGAAATTTTGTTTTGCTATTCGCTTCGATGACGTTTCGTAAATTTCCAATCACTGTTGCCAACTTAGCTACTTAGTATCTAGATCTAGATACTTTTTTAGTCCCCTTAGATGCCAATTTTTTCGTCTAGATCCTAGCTACTAATCTAGATACTTTTATAACTAATCCAGTTTGTGTATTGTTTTATCCCTTCGCGAAAGAATGCCAGAAATTATCGCTTTAATTTTGTGAGCCGTTCTTCCGAGTGTTCAGCTCAGTACCGGTGCTTTTAATGGCCTAAATTTTACTCTGAACTGAGTGAGCAACACAATAACCGGATTAACTGCGGTGCATAATGCACAAGTAGTTTTCCTGGAGTGCATAAAATCCAATCATATATTTGTTACAGACTGAAGCTCGCCTGTGACTATAGCTAGTTAATATTTAGCCCAAGAGGAGCGCCTGGGCTTTCACCACTTCGTAACTGTGTATCCAACTGTCTTCCAATACCAAACAATTTTCGAATTCTCTTTCTTCTATATTGATTAGTTGTAAAACAGCCTGTAGATATTCTTGAATCAGCACAAAGCGGCAAAAATTAACTTTGCTTTACCGGGTTAAAACTTCAATAAAATCTTTCAGTTAAAAGCACGTCCTTCCACCATAAAACCAAACGTAAAACTGATTTTGAAATTCGCAAAATAGATGTGGCAAACAAACAACAATCACGTGAACAATGACGTAATATGGAGTAAACCAATCGCAATAAAGTTTGAGAGAGGCGTGAAATTGTGTAGAATCAATCAAGTGTGACGGGCAATCGTTGAAGGATGAACAAACGTTGAGAGCAAGAAAAAAATTTACAGTGAGCAGCAAATATTAAACACCGGGTTTGAAACCTTAAGTCGGAAATAAAAAAAAGGTTCGGTGCTGAACAATATTGAAATTCTGCGAGTAGCCTGGCGGTACTTCAGTTATTGTATTTATAAGCTGAGTTAATCTTAACAATTTTTGTAGGGGAATGTTCTAAAAAGATGATAAAGTGAAGAGAGCATTTGCTAATTCCAGATAGTTCAGAACTTTTGTTACAAACTATTAAGTGTTTTACCCTTCGCCTCTACACCGTACACAATACACATTCGTCTTGCAGACTTTTGAAATATTGTGGTGTTTTGTTGAAAAACTTTGATTGAGCACATGTGCAGATATTTTTTAAAATTGTTTTGCGTGAAGTTGCAGTGGAGCAAGCCTACAGAACTGAAAAGGATAGTGTGCTGTGCACAAGATTTACAGATGCTAATATAGGCTATAATTCTGCTGATATAGGCTATATAGACTACACCAGGGGTGTCCAACCCGTGGCCCGCGGAAAGGTTTTGAGTGGCCCGTGGGACTTTTCCGAAATTACCAATATTATCAACGTGATTGCTACGTAATTTAAGGTGAGCTTATATTCCGAGAAATTGTCATTTAATGTTTGCTTTCTTGTAAGTTAATTTTATTGCATCACAATGGAAATTGTTTCGCATCACATTTTCGATATCGTCCCGTTCACACCTTTTCCACACAATTGTGTTCGTGCTTCAAAAGTAGTCAGTAATAAACTAGGTTGGACCGGCCTTTAGCTCAACTGCTTAGCGCACACGCTATCGATGCGGGAGATCAAGGGTTCAAATTCTGGCTCGGTCAAATGGGCACAGTATTGCCAACGGCTCGCCACCGCTACGATGTTTCTTCGGAGCTGTGTAGCCCAGGCGCTGAGCCGCGGAGATGGGTCCGGCGAATTTGTTGCACGCTTCGGCGTAATACCACGAGTATAACGAAGATTTGATTTTGATTTGGTTGCGATCCGATTTTATACCATAGGCGCCCGCAAGGGGAGCACGGTGCCATGCCCCCCCTTTGACTCTATAATAAGGCGCTAAAACCTAACTTTCAGTCTATAATTTCTCAAACTGATAATGGTTGCAGCCTCCTTTCACTTATTTTGGCCATGCTTCTGCTTTTAGACTTACCGTAAGCTGTGAAAATATTTTTGTATTGTCACGAGTAATTGCATTCACTGCATGCCCTTTTTCGTTAAAAAAGTGTGCTAAAATGAGTGTTTGTTTTATGTGAAAACCGACCCCCTTTGCCTGCTTCGCCCTCACACCCTCGGTTGTGCCCCCCTCCTTTGCCGAATTCTGGGTGCGCCTCTGTTTGAGACGTGAAAATCTCGAATTTTTTGGTCGGAAACCGACTTAGTCGAAAAGAAAATCGTTCGATCTTGCCGAATATTGTCAAGTTTGTTAGACAAAAACAGTGCCAAACTTGACATCGAAATGTCGGCGGGTAGCAAAAACTTTGTTGAATTTACTGTTGGTACGTTTATTGTTCTTATAATCGTAAAAATACACATTTCGAAGATTAGAGTTTTAGTAGCGTCTTAGCAGTAAACACTCCGGTGGCCCGCGCAATCATTCGTAAATTGCATGTGGCCCTTTGGTCAAAAAGGCTGGACACCCCTGGCCTACACTGTTAGTGCGTAAGTTTACCAGGAAGTTCATCAAACTGCTAAATTCAAAGATCAGTCCATTTAAAACCATTACAGAGCCAATTGCTGAAAACTGATCATATGACTTGATCGAGTAGCAAATCCATGATATTTCTCTGTTGTGTTTACTTTCATTCATTTTTTGCTTGAATTTGTGGCTGTGATCAGGGGCGTAGCCAGGGGGGGGGGGCAAAAGGGGCAATTGCCCCCCCCCCCCCGAAATATTTTCAGTGACCACTAACCTTCAAACAAAGATACTAATGCTATAACCTAAATCTACTTACAACGCAAGCAGGGGCGGATTAAGACCACTTTTCGTCAAAAAAACTACGCTAAAATGAGTATTTTTCTTGCACACACCCTAAAAATCCGTGGCGGCTGGGGGCAGAGCCCCCAGACCCCATTAGCCTCTGGCGGCTGGGGACTTCGTCTCCACACCCCCGGTTGGGGCACCCCCTTTGCCGAATCCTTGCGCCACAGGAAAACCCTATGAAGTTTTGCCCCCCCCAAAATTTTGGGCTGGCTGCGCCACTAGCTATGATGTGTTTAAAGGTGTTTTTCGATGTTACTGCGACTAAAATGTGTCTTCATTAGGCAGAATATTTCTCGAAAAACTTAATATGCCCTATTATTAAATGTTGTATATAAGTTACTTCATGTCAGACTCCGTAATATCGCTTGTTTTTTCTCGCATTAACGCATTTTTTGTAGTTAGATACTAATCTAGATACTTTTGTTGCCTGGATGTGGTTTAATCAAAAATCTAGCTACTTCCTAGATACTTTTGGTAACCGATCTAGATACTTGAGTAAATTGATATCTGGCAACAGTGTTTCCAATCCCCTCTTGGAATGTAGAAATGCGTGGGCGACCAGCACTGAGCAGCAGTGCTAAGCAGCTACGGGGGGTAAACTACGTAGCAGTGCTCGGTAGACTAGTGGTAGTAAAGTTATTATTTTTATAGCCATGAAATCATAAATTTAGGTTTAATTTTTACATGCTGTAACACGAATCCAAAATGTGTTTTGACTGGGAGCTGTGTGACCAGAAGACATAATGTCACTTCACAGCTTTCTGGTCGCATTATAGTACCAATATATTCTGGTATTAAATTTACTGTATCTTTTGTTTTACCTTATCTTGTTCGCACTGCGAGAAAATAAATTTGTTGCTGTTGTTATAGGCGGTATAAGTTGTTAAGCAGTACGCAAATCACTAGACTATAATCTAAATTTGCCCAGTACCGGTAGTCTGTACATTGGCTGATAAGCAGATAAGGTCAGTTGTTATCTTAATCTTACTCTACTTGACAGTATTCTCCTTCTTTTAGTATCGGTATGGTATTGTGGTAGTTTAGTTAACCTTTCAGTCTGCGAACAGCAAAACAAAGGTTATTGGTACTTGGTATTAGGCCTACCAGTATCAAGTCAACAAAACTGAAAGACGCTAAAAAATGATGTGTGGTAAGTCCGAAAGTTTTTTGAATAGAATATACAAATACAGTGTAGTTAAACCTTGGCTCTTGGTATCTCACTGGTCTGATACCAGCAGAGTAGTGGCACTGCCACCAGTAGCAGAGTAGTGCTCTTCTAGTGTAGTTTATTCACATGCACAGTGCACAGCACATGTCCATTTTTTGTCGTTTTGTTCCAGTATTGGTACCGGTAGTTACCCATAATACTGAAATCAGGTAATAGGGTCTGGTTTACGCAACTGAGCAGTGAGTCGGTGGATCCAGTCAACAGATCAAGTGTAGGCTACTAGGCTACTGGTATCTGCTGTCATTAGACTAGGCTATCTGATTATGTCACTAGCCGCTGTGAGATCCTAAGGTTAATTTTGTGTTCAGATGAAAAGCGGTATGCACTAGACTGTGCAAATGCTTTATTATTATTAGGCCTGTTATTATTATGGACATTTGCAGTTGTGAGTCAGGGATGTGAAAGCAGAAGCTAGAAGCAGAAGCGGTGAAAGTGGTCATATTTTAGATAATAGAAGCGGAAGCGCGAAAAATATGCTGCTTCCGCTTCCACATCATTCAAAAAAGCACACTGTAAATAATTGAAACACAACAACCGTGAAAAAAATTGGTTAGGTATATACTGGTACAGTGTATTGCTATGACACGTTGTGTCAAGTAGTAATAGATAGATGATTCGTTTAATGAGCGAAATGAATAATAGGCTCTTTTTTCTGGCAAGAGTAGAAAAGTAATAAGGGTTGGTTGATATTTGAAAAGTTTTGTATATAAGAAACATTGAAAAATTTTAGTCTGAGCTAGATTTAGGTGGTCGGGTACTTGATCCTCACATTTTGATAAGTTTTGGACAACTTCATAAGTGTCACAACTATTTTTTAAATGAAAGTTGTTTGGAAAAATTTGTACAGCTCTATAATTCGTTTATGCAGCCTTATTTCTGCATTTCTATAAACTCCTTATATATTCTTCATGTAACTGTATATCAAAAGTCATTAGGTTTAAACTACATGTGTTCATCAACATATTTTAGTAGGCTTATACTACAAGAATGCATCTTGATCCTAGCTAAGCGATTTGTATTCTATGCTTTTTGTTAATTTGTTGAAACCATTGGTAGTTGTGTGGTTGTTAATTTTGTGAAAGCAGTGGTAGGGTAATTGAATATGGTAGCTGCAATCTGTACGCTTGTTGTATTTGTCGAAAATTAGGTCTTGAAAAAGTCTGGAAAACGAAATTCAAAATTGTGTGGGAACCCTGCTTGTAATACATTGTGTTATTGCTACTTAAAATACTCATTTAGAATTTTGTTTCTTTAATTGTGCTAAAGACCAATGTGCAACCGTTGCATTGGTGACCCAGACATGATTATTTTGTTAGTGACTATAATGTACTCCTTACCTTAAAAACCCCAGGTGATCGTTTAGTACGCGCTGGTAACTGATTTATTGACATTTTCAGAGTAACAGAGTATAATTACCATATGTAACTTAAAGGTTGAAGTTAAATTGATAATTAGATGACATAATTTGTGATTCAATAAAAATGCCTTTGGCAAATAATGTCATATTGAATAACCAAGAAGCAAATACCTTTTTATCAAGAAAACTATTGAAAAATTCCTGGCATCATTTTGAAGAAGTCAATCAAGGAAATTTAGAAAGAGAATGCTTGGAAGAAGAATGCAGTTGGGAAGAAGCAAGAGAAGTCTTTGAAACTGATGTTGATGGCTTGGTAAGCTTTTTTGATGTGAAGGTTCATTTTACCGGTTGTATGAAGCAAGTCACCATAGTACATTTTTCCCTCATAAGATTTTAGCTTGTGCAAATTTGTTCAAATACAACTTTTAATTTAAGTTTTTTTAAAGTTTTCTAGTTTTTAGTTAAGTTTGCCCCAATTTTAATGTTTTAGTTTGAGTGTCTTTAGTAAGATGTGTTCATTTTGCTTGAAAACATTAAACACTTTCGCACAAATTTGCTAAATGCTGTGATACCAGTTGACACTCTTGCACAAAAATTTGTTCAAAATTTCGTAATTTGCATAAACTTTCATTTTTAAAGAGGGAACTTCGCAATCAGAGCATTCACCTTTTTCGTAAGTAGAAGATACTTCTTCCTGAAATATGATTGTTCTAAAAGCAACACTCGTGGTACCGGTATCTCTTAGTTTTACGTAAAATAACTTGTCTTGGATTTCTGCTTTGGTAACACCTCAAAGCAAGCTATTTTCATCAAAAAACAATATATATATAAATGTTGCTCAATACATTATTACAATATCAATAAAATAGTAGTCTTTGCTATTGTCACAGCAGATTCCGCTGTTTTGCTGTTTGCCAGTAACTTCGCCACATGGTAACTTCGCCACAGTAACTTCGCCAAAGTAACTTCGCCACACTTTGAGAAGGTGAAGGGAGATGTGGGGATAGTAGGAAAATGTGTTGGGGTGTGGGGGGAGGAAGGAGGGATGTGGGAAGAGGTATGAGAGGAGGTGTAGGAAAGTGTGATGGGGTGTGGGGGAGGTAAGGGAAGATGTAGGGAAAGGTGAGGGTAGGGAGATGAGGGAAATTAAAAGTGTGTTGGGGCCCCACACCTCAACACATTTCCCTACATCTTCCCCATTACCCTCCCCAAATCCTTTCCTCACACGCCAACACACTTCCCCACTCACCCCATACACTTTCTCACACCCTCCCCACACTTCACTCCCCACATATCTTTCCTTACCTCCCCCTACACCCCAACACATTTCCCTACATCTCCCCCCACACCCCCCATATCTCTTCCCACAGCTCCCCTGACCTCCCCCTACACCCCAACACACTTCCTTATTCACCCCATGCACTCTCCTACATCTTACCCCACAGTTTCGATTATGTGGCGAAGTTACGAAGTAACTCGAAAAGCCCGATAGAATTTTTTACGGCAGACGGTAATTTAAAGTCTTGTTTCGGTGTAGGCAATGTAAATTTTCGATGTATGAAAGTGTGGCGAAGTTACCATGTGGCGAAGTTACTGGCAACCGTTTTGCTTATGTGCCTATGCTAAAATGTTATCAGTATGGTAAACAAACGTTTGGTTCTGTTTTTATCTTGTCATGGGCCAACGTTTTTAGTAAAGAGGAACATTTTACAATAAATCCTTTGATCTATTTTCAGAACAAGTTTTGGGCTCATTACACTGGACAAATCACAAATGCAAGTGTCGACAATCCGGTCGGAGTAATTGTAGGAGTTGTCCTTGGTATAGCTGCTTTCATTATCATTTGTATTTTGCTGTTTGTGGTTTGGAAAAGAAGAAAGGATTCCAAAAAGCAAGAAGATCCTTCACCTTACAATCGATACCCAGTTCTTCATTATTATTCAAAAAAACAAAGTATGTTGTAGTTTTACACTTTCGATAAAAGTACTTAATATGTAGCCTACTAATTTTTGTCGAAACAAGAAGCTACAATGCCATTGAATTTCAGCTATTTTTTGCAGCACCATTGTTAAGCTATATTTGATATGTATGCAGAAAGATTGGTACTGAGATTTTTACTGCTGTAGAAAGGTTATGTATATTTCGAATGCTGATTCTCATGTATATATTGTATAACGTATACAATTTGATATGGACTTTATTTAAAAAGCGTTTGTCTTGAAAGCGTAATGCTTAGAACTTCTCACAAATTTCAGCAGAAAACATGCTGACGTAAAAAAAGTTTTCAGTTATTTTGGCTGCATGTTAGTTAGTTAGTTGCATATTTATCCTCCTATCACGAGAAAGCGATCAATGCGCTGTACGAGCTCGCTTAGGAGTTGCCAGCCATCTGTCTACCACACCAAGATGGGGGAATTCCGCTAAGTGCCTTTCCCAACGGCACAACAAGTAAACTTGCCGGCTTCTTCTCCACACTGTCCCTTTAATGCTGAGCGTCAAGCAGGGAAGCTGTGAATACCAATTTTGAAGTCATTGGTTTGACCCGACTCGGAATCAAACCCGAGTCTACAGCTCAAGAGACAGACGCTCTATACCACTCGGCCATCTGAGCTGTTTTTTATTATATGTGTGTCTTGATTATTCTTGCTCTGCGAAGCATATTCAATATTGTTGATGCACATGCATCCATTGTGTAGAGCCTTTGTCTTAATATAATATTAATAAAAATTAATCAAACGATCTTGTAGTACAGAACTCACAACACACCTGCGATTAACTTTTTTCACCAAGCACCTGGCAACAAGCTTTAAATGTTTCAAAATTATCAGCATAACTGGACTGGGGATGAAACCCTAATTTTTTGGCTACAAAACAGATGCTTGTAGCTTGTACAAAACACTCCGCTTGCTGCCTAGCTAGCGCGGAATAAAGACTACAATGGCATAACTGACCAACAACCGTTTGCCAATGTCCAAACCTTTATTCATATTTTCAAGGTTGCATATGCTTTGCTCAAACTAGTGGATATGTTTTTGCTTAGGTGCTGTTCCTAGCAACAATTATGAAACACCACTGCTGGATAGGTTTGATAGCGAACTGGCTGCTGGTTTGAGCGAGTGCTACATTGAGAGAGAGCGCTTGCAGTTGGGTGAAGTTATTACCAGCGGCAACTTTGGTGATATATGGAAAGGAAAACTGAAAATGAGAGACAGCAGTGTTGCTAACGTTGCTGTTAAAAGCCTCAAACGTAAGTTTTGTTTGATATAAGTGACTTTTGAGAGCTTGCAAGTTGAATTGTCTTTAGTTATGGTCGGAATGTGATTATAACTCAGTTGCTGGTGATGTTAAACCCGTTGGATTAGCTTGCGTGATTTTTTAGCGGTACTTAAAACCAGTGCCGAAACTAGCACCATCCAACCGGGTAACGCTCCGCACGTAAAGGAGGGCTCCGTCGCGCGATGTGGAGCCCCCATACCATGTCGCAAAACGTGTAATCAGGATTTTGGGGGAACATTGGACGTTGGAAGGCGTGAAGATCTTTTTTTTTAAGGTTTACCCGATGTTTGGGGGAAAATTGGACGTCGGGGCCCCGTAAGATGATTTCGGGCCGGGGGGGGCCACGCATTGCCTCGTTTCGGCCCTGCTTAAAACTAATGGTACTCAAAACTAAAAGCTCATGATAATCAAAATTGCGATTTTCGCAAGCTCATGTCAGTAGTGCATGCTTCTTTTATCAGATCTCAGTTTAACGTTCGCAGACTATTGACGCTCAGAATGGTGAATTCATTATTAATTTGAAAAACGTTAGGCGTTGATGCTGCTATACGATATATGATAGAGATAGTAACAGCTGTAAGACATTACATTATGTGATTAAAATTCGCATGTTGATGAAAAAAAAAAACTGAAAAGAGTCATTTGGTTAGATTTTGATGATCCGGAAGATGTGGAGAAATTTATCAGAGAAGGTGTGATGATGAGAGGACTGGATCACAAACATGTCCTCTCCTTGATTGGAGTTTGCATGGACAGTGATGTAGAGCACTGTCGAACTTCTCCACTCATTGTCCTACCTTTTATGAAGAATGGAGACCTGAGGACATTTTTGAGAGACGGGAATAATGTGAGTAGCTTGGGGGTTAAAATTGTGATGTGCAAATTATAGTCTGCTAAACTGTTTCATCTGGTCCAGGTCAAGAGACTGAATTTATTTTTCCCCTTGCGAGTAGTGTGTATTTAATATCATTTTATCAAAATCAGGCATTTGCATTTGTTAAGGGAAATGTTGATGTTCAAAATTTGATTCCTGTTTTCCTCAAATTAAATATGCTTTCGCCTTTTCCCATTTCGGGCTGGTAGCTTAGAAAAATATTAGTCGATCTATAGTATCTGTTGGGCCAGAATACAGGTAGGAAATTTGCATGTAGGCTTACCAGTTGTCAATTTTATGCATGGTACGCATCGTTTCCGCATTTTGCGGTTCACCTAAAGGCTTATGACTTTTATGATAGAGAAGTACAAGTTTTGGGGACGCTAGCAGATTTTGGAGTGCTTTCTCTGACCTTCCTTTAGTTTTGTTTTGAATCCCAGAGTGAATTTATTTTGTAGAGGTCCGTTATGTACTGACCTTATGTCGTATGTTTCTTGCATAACTAAATTCAAAACTTTTTCTTGTTTTGCGAATCATCAGTTTATTTCATTGCCCGTGCAGAAGAGACATTTTCGATACTTTCTGCTTGTCATATGTTATGAAAATACAGTTCTGGACGTGAAATATACAACACGTTAGAATCACCCTGAATTGTGGCTGGCGAGTGGAATATTTTTTCTGTGCAGTAGTAGATTGATTACCGGTATTTTATCAGACATGTAGTACGTCTACATGGCTCAATCACAAATTTTATCAAGTGCAATTAAAAACAATGACCTTGAGATAGTTACAGAAATCGTTTTATTGAATGAAAAAACAATTTTTTGTTTCTGGATGCTTTTGTGTTTCGTGGTATGTGCCAGCAAGTTGTTTCTGTTTGCAGTTTGTCTGCATTAATCACTTCAAATGATTTATAATTTTGAACCAATTCTATGTTTAAGATAACAGCTTACTAGCTTTTAGACTAAACCAGCGACGAACTAGTATTTTGCTTTGTTGACCTTAACCGTTGACATTTTATGGCCGTCGTTAAACATATATTGCTATTTTCCGTGGGCTGTCTTACTTAGCTATTTGAATGTATTTATCTATTACCTACTACATAAAAGTACAGTTTTGTCAAGGCCGACAGTTAGTACGACCTGACATAACCATCTTAAAAACTTGGTGTTGTTTGCATGCGATTAGCATTTTTGCTTGTAATGCATTTTTTACGAAAATGACATCAAAAGTTTTTGGTCACATATGAGCTGTTTTTGTCTTTGTGGTGAAATATATCAAACGACTTAAACGCCTGTTTGCTTAGTAAGCTTTCAGCTTCATTTTCTCAAAGGTGACTCAATGACCTTATAAAGCTATTCGTTGTTGGAGAGAGAAGTTAGCAAATAATGACTCGAACCAGTTCCAAACGACCAACTTGGTTAAGTGATATTGGTTTAAGTATATATGATTAAGTGTATTAGTATCTAGCAAAGCGTACCGGTAAGTACTGAATTTCATGTCATAATTCACTTACACAAATCTTATATTATATACTTCGTTTCATCGTATTAAGGCTATCCTTTTGGAAAATGATTTCATCTTTTTTTGTGTATATATTTTTTTTGTTTAAACTACGTTTTTTATGTGAGCTGTTCGAGTGGTCAAACTGACCTTGAACAGAGTGGAATGCTGTGCTAGCTTAGTAGCGTCAAGGGACACCCTAAACTGGTAACGTGCTTTAGCGTATGAAAAAGCCATGACAAGTTTGATGTTAGTTAATTCTTCAGCAACGCTTTCTTGCGTTACAGGTCCTCACTGTGTTTCATCTCATTCGTTTTTGTCACCATGTTGCGCTCGGAATGGAATATCTGGCCGAAAAGAAGTTTGTGCATAGGGATTTAGCCGCGAGAAACTGCATGTAAGTATGCAGTATAGCAGGGCTACTCAACTATAATCAGGATCGGTCCTGTTAGAAAACTTCAATATTTGCAAAGGTCCAAAAAAAAATCTGGTTTGATTCCGGCAAAAAAAAAAAACGATACCAGCCGGTTGGCTGAGCAAATAAAGACATTGCTATCGGCGCAAGAGGTTAGGGTTCAATTTTCTGACCAGCCAAATCAGGCATAGCTACCCTGTCCACAGGTCCAGTGTAATAGCTCAGATGGCCGAGTGATAAGAGCGTCCGTCTCTTTAGCTGTGGACTCGGCTATGAATTCGATGAGTTGGATCAAACCATTGACGTTAAATTGATATTTACAGATTCCCTGCTTGACTCTCGGTATTAAATGGACGGTGTGGAGCACAATTAGCCAGCAAGTTTACTTTTTGTGCCGTTGGGAAAGGCGCTGAGCGGGATTCCCTCATCTTGGTGTAGTGGACAGATGGCCGGCAACTCTTAAGCGAGCTCGTATAGCGCTTTGACCGCTTTCTCATGATGGAAGGATAAATATGCAGCTAAATACAAAAAATAAGTTGTAATTATTTTTAATTTTACCGCTTTGGAACTTGACATTGTATTTTTTTAGGGTTGAAGAGAACTGGTGTGTTAAGGTGGCCGATTTCGGTCTTTCAAGAGATCTTTATGATCGGGATTACTATCGCAGTAGTGTCAAAACACAACTCCCTCTCAAATGGATGCCGCCAGAAAGCATACGATATGGTCGCTATAATGAAAAGACTGATGTTGTAAGTATAATCTAGAACATTTTTGTAAGTGTAATGTAGAACATGTTTGAAATAAAAGCAATGCCCAGGTGAATTTGTTGTTGCCCGATTGCTTGAAAATGGGTCAAACTTTTTGTTTCTTTAATTATTTTTACTTATTCTTTATGCATTGGCAATGGCTTAGCATGAAAATGTGGTGTTAATTAAGTTAATACGTCAGATAGGGCGATGCTGTTTTAACAACATGCAAGTTTATTTATTGGTGGGATGGCGAGAGTTACTACGAAGCTATGATTTTATTTGAAAGTTATTTTTGGCTTTTCATTATCCATGTCAATTATACACATTAAATGAAACTTCGGTGAATCACTGGTGTAAATAAGACAAGACTATATTCATTGTTTACACGTCATACTGAGCGCCATACGAATACTGCTTCAAATTTTTTAATTTTGCTCGTTCAAAAGTCGAATTACTCGGTTACATACCCACAAGCCTAAACCAATGCATTAAGTCCATAGAAAAAAAGATGTCGTTTTTGTGTTTTGGCATTTTTTAAAACCTGTACCGGTAATAGTGCGATGCGGTTGGCTCTTCGGAAATTGCTTGCTTAATTTTAGAGGAGGTTATTTGGAAATCTTGTGTTGATTAAGTTAATGATGAATCATTGGCTGTTGCTGAAAAAGCGTACATTTAATCTTTTAGTGGTCTTACGGAATCGTTTGCTGGGAAATTATGACCAGAGGTGCCATTCCTTATCCCACTGTGCAAGCTGTGAACATACTGGAATATTTGAATGAAGGAAAACGCATGGAACGACCAGAATGTTGCCCCTACCGACTGTAAGTTGTATTTTTAATCAATTGGAGTTCATTCAATTAGATAAGTAGTTTTCAGTATTTTTTGCCTTACCTTTTAATCCAAAGTTAATTATTATTAGCAACAATGGGCATGCATTGGAAGGACACTTTGCTACCAATACTTGTTACTGTCCTGATTTTTTTTTTGTGCTGTAAACTTCTTCTCTTCGCTGAAATCATTCTTAAAGTTAACGCAAAATTATAGGTAGCTCGTTACCCCGGCGAGGAAATCCTAGATTAGTGATCAGTGGTTTATCTTACGAGAACTATGATGTAAAGATACGAAGGTGGTTAACATCTCTGACAACTTCATTTGTAGTAGATCAAGTTTTTCTGTTTTAAAATGCTTTCGCTGCGTGTAATATATTTTAAAAATATCGCATGGCTGGTAAAATAAACTTGACAGTAAATTATATTATAATCTAGTTATCTTGACGTAGAGGCGAAATTGCAACGTTGTGATTTGAGGTTACCATTCAGCGAAAAGCCTTTAATTAAATGCGTAGAGAAGCGAGCGAGAAGTGTAATTAATTAAAGCTTTTGTGTTAAAATTAAATGCTTTTCATTTTGACTGTTTGAAAATTTCGTAAACATTGCGCGAGCCACATAGATGAGTCGGTTCTTTTGAATGTGACGTAAATTAGCGAATGTATTGAAACAGCGAAAAAATAATGTGAAAATTTAGTCGGATAAAACGAAGCGTTAGATCATGAAGAAATAATTTCTGATCATTGGTTTTCTATTTCAAAAAACTGTGATGAGAAATTGAGTCAGTATGAAGTCATTTTTTGTACATTCAAAGTTAGTGACACAGTTGGATCTATTTTACTCACACTGTTTTAAGTTTGATGCTTTAATCAATAGAAGTCGCTAAAATGGCTGAAAAACATAGCGTTGATACTTTACTAAATGCCTAGTTGCTTACTCTATTAAAACATGCGGTAAAAATATGAATGGGTAAACCCAAAGATGTGTTTAACGCCAAAGTCCAGACTTGGTATTCTCGGATTTAGTTGGATTTTGGATAAATTTTATATTCGTTGTATTAATACCATAATTTGAATTTTTGCCGTTGGGAAATATTGCTGGGTGTTATGCTATGACTGTTAGTTCCGTGATATTCCTTTTTGGTTTTTCCTAGTGTTGCTTCTAAGTTGTTATATCCTGGTTGCTCCTTTACCGTGCCCATGCATGCATTTTTTCGCGGGCCGAAAGGTCACAGATTTTTTAAATTATAACTTGGAAAAAAGATTATGACTTGAAAAAGTAAATTTTCACCGAGAAAGCTCACACCCGTGGGTTTTTGGGGTCACGAAGATGTGCATTAGGGCAGTGGTCGGCAACCGGGCCGCGGTCCGGTGCCGGTCCGTGTGTGAAGTTTAGAACGGTTTGTGTGAAGTCTATAACGTTAGACGCAATTTTGAAACGTTTTTTAAAAAATACTTTATAGCACGATTCTGGTGATCCAGTTCAGCAAATTTACTCATAATCATAAAATTGACCGTGTTGCAAAGGAAAATCTTTTAATTAAATAGCTACCATTTGATTATGCTGTCGTTTTATCGTAAATCTTGTGTAAGTTAAATAGCGTTAGGCTAAATGAGCTAGTTCAGAGAAGGAATGACGTTAAAAATCAGGTTTGAGAAACCACTGAAAAAAATTAAAGCAAAGCTGCTGCAGCAAGATTTAAGAAGTTTAATACCTTAGTCAGAGTAGGCTGAAACAAGATCGAGGTTTTCGGTTCTAATTAATCAAAGCTGTTTTATTGCTAAAACATGTGTGATTTTTCGAAGGCCAGTCCGCAAAAAAAAAATTTTAACCGGTCCGCTGTGCGAAAAAGGTTGCCGACCACTGCATAAGGGTGTTTCATTTTTTCACCACTTTGGAAATCGAAAATGCCTGGGGTCTGATTTGGTGGGGTTTTGGGCACAATGAAACAATTCAGAATTGTTTTTTGATTATGACGTCATATTGAGGCGGTCCACCCCCATTGAAATTTCGAGGGAACCAATTTTTATGGGTTTTTCATATTTCTGAAACGGCTTATCGTAGATTAATATAATTAGAGTCAGAATGCGCAGAAGGGTTAGTTTCTTATAAGAAAATGTAAAGCTCTATCTGCATTTAGAAAAAAGCTACTTAGAGGAAACGTATTTTTTGCCGTTTTTGTTACATTCTGTCATATTGGACCATCATCTACGTTTAATTATTAGTTCGCAAGCATAATGCAAATGATATACCAGTTCCGTAACGTTACTGCTGCATTTCCCAACACATATTTAACCTGCAGTTTTAATTATTTGCTACTGTAAGACAAAAATGACCTAATTAACTTATTTTTCGTTCGCACCAACACCTAAATTTAAGTGCATTAAGAGTGTTTATAATTTTCCCAATGTTTAAAACTCGACCCTTTTATATCGTAGCACAACTGCTGCTTTTATACTATTTTCACTGTCAGCTAAAGCTTTCATTCGGATTTCTTGACGCCGGCGGTGGACAGTTGCAGGTGAAGCAGCTATATTTCTTTTGCCAATAACCGACTGCAGCTGACCCGACTGCTGTCCTATTGAAGTCATCCTTCGATCAGCTAAAACACAGCTTTTATCGGTAACTGAAAATATTTTCATTTTCTCGTAATTTTTTCCGCCAAGTGTTTTTATTGGTTGGTACTCTTCATCACTACCTACATGTATGTCATCTTCTGTCTCATCTTGGGCCATAAACCTCGCGCTTCATTTCCTCAGTTTTGTGCTGGTTAGAAAAGTATCACTGGACTTGCTTTTGCTGTGGAAGACAGCAACAGAACCATGTAAATCTTCGAGAACTTCAACAGGCCTGCTTAGACGATGGTTACCTTTTTGTATTTCTCCTCTTCTAAAACTGACATCAAGCGTGGAGATGATCATCTTCCGCCCACTTCTATGGTCTTTATTAAATTTTAGTTCTTTTTCGGGAACTTGGTTGTCGAAATCGCAGCTGCATTTGAATTTTTTATGGTGAATTGGTGGAACATCAGGAATAGAACATTTACATGTACATACTGTAGATCAAATAAATTTTTCAGCCACACTTCATCTATCTTCTCATCTCCACGGATCAAAGCTTTCTTTCTAGCCGCAGTATACCTATCGATCAATTCCTTCAGCTTAACCTCAACCCTTTCCTTGCTTACAATCGGAAGATCAGATTTCTTCCATAAACCAAATACGTCTTTGAAAAGCTTCTTAATATTTCCGGCAGCGGGTATTTTATTAAAGAATCCATGGTGACTATCGCTTAAGCTATTTCTCAAAAAAAAAAACAAAAAAACGTAGAGGCTAATTACTTCGGAGTTGAGCGGCAGCATATTGTTATCCAACTTCTTAGGATTTTGTCAAGATTTGCATGCGTCAGACCTAGACCTCAGCCATAATCAATTATTTGCAGCTAAATCTATGCTATACTCTTGCAACCCAATGTCAATTCAAGTTTGGAAATCTGTATTACGCGTATCTAGTCCTTTACTACAGTGCTTTGAACGCTTTCTCCAATATATTGTAACAGTACTATGCATTATTTCATTGAAGCTGCTTTGTAATGGAAAAATACGGAAAAGTTTACTATTTTTATGAAAAAAATGGCAAAAAATACTTTTTTTTCACATAACTTTTTTTATGCACATAGAGCTTTACATTCTCTTAAGTGGTGATAGGAACCCAACCCTTCTGCGCATTTTCACACTAATTTTATTAGTCTATGATAAGCCGTTGCAGAGATATGAACAAACCCATAAAAATTGGTTCCCCTGAAATTTCAATGGCCGTGGACCGCCTCAATATGACGTTGTAATCAAAAAATGATTTTGAATTTTGTCATTGTGTCCAAAACCCCACCATTATCAGACTCTAGGCATTTTCGATGTCGAAAATGATGAAAAAATGAAACACCCTAATGTGCATATTATAGGACAGTAGTATTAGGACATTTTGACGTGAAAGGTAGTACACTGCATTTGTTTAAAAAACTTCGGACGACTGACGTCATAATCTTGAACTGTACTGCTTTTAGTCCTTTGCATTACTCTTCATCATAAGCGCCCAACAAGATTTATTGCTAACATACTTTTTAGTTTCTTAGTGGCCTGATCTTGGATGTAACTACATAGGGGCGCACCCAGCATATTTCAAAGGGGGTTTTTAAAAAAACTCGATCTCGCACTCAGGAGCGGATCTAGAAAATTTTGGTGGGGGGATGAAATTTTGAATTAGGTTGAATGTTAACTAAATACAAAGACGTTAGACCCAAAAAAACGTAAAAAACCCTTAGAAAAATCTTTTCAGGTCTGCGGCGCATGCAGAAATTTTTTCAGGAGGGGGCATCAAATTTTGACATATTTTCAAGCAATGTTTTTTCCGGTAGAATTATTTTGAAGCATATTGAGAATAGAAAAGGCTCTAGGGGGGTCCGGGGGCATGTTCTCCCGGAAAATTTTTGAAAATTTACACACCTTAGTGGCCATTTTAGTACTTTTTGGACAATTTTTAGGCAAATTTTGTTTAAATTTTTTGCCCCTATATCTGAGTGTTGCATTAACTATGATGCATTTTGTTCGTACATTTTCAATTATGCGTGCTTGGGGCGTACGGCTTATTGTCATCGAAAAGGTTCGAAATTATGGAAATATTGTAGGTCTATTCATCAAAAACATGTTTGAAAATGGCTGGTGCGCCCCTACCTGCTCTGATAACAATGTCTCTTACCACTACACCAACCAGCCAATTTGGCTTCAGTATGATGCGGGCAAAATTCTGTCACAGCTGTTTTGAAATAAAAGCACGTACTGCGCTTGCACAGTTTGGACACTTCACTTTAAAAACAAGGGCTCGGTTTCAAAAGGGGGGGTCGACCCCCCAAACCCCCTCCCTGGGTGCGCCACTGTAACTACAATCTCCCGGGTATAACTTGTTTGACTTTAGCTGAATAGCCTAAAAGTTGTCGTATTGCGTGCATCTCCTGCTACACTCCGTTTCATGTTTCAAAATCTGAGACTGGCTTTGTTTGCGACAAGTTTATAGTGTACTAAGTACTGACTCTGTGTAGGTGTAGCTAAGTAAAGTAGTTACAGCCACCTTCCCACCAATGAAGATGTTGTCGACTTGAAAAATCTCTAACCAATCGTTTAAAAGCAAGTAGTGTAATGTCTTAATCAATTTGTCAAAATTTTGTTAAATTTCAGGCATAAAGTGATGAAGAAATGCTGGGATGAGGATGCAGATCGTCGTCCTACGTTTGAAGAGCTCGTACAGTCCACTTCCACGATCCTCCGAGATGCAAAACAGTCCATGAAAGGAAGGAATCGTTCCTCTGATGCCAGTTCCTCCAAGGGTGCAAATCCTTATCAGGATAACACCACTGAAGGAGACGAAAATGTGTACGTACTGCATTATGTGCACTTGTATATTATTAACTTAATATTTTTAGTGAATTACGCAGAGCCGATGTCAACTAAACATTTGAGATACATTTTGGTAGGCCTTAACAGATCTATTAAATGAACACTGTAAAAACTAATTGCACGACTAGTTTTGCAGTTTGATTACTCCTCAGTTACACTTACATTTGAACCGAGGTCTATGTGATTGAAACAATTTTAATCACAAGGCTGTGGGTTCAGTCCTAAGTTTACCTGATGAACATTCTAAATGCGAAACAAGTCCTAGCGTTTTTTTTTTTGTAAGTTCTTTGAAGCCTACGTACCGCAATATCTTTTATGATGTTTATGTTCATATTTGTAGGAATTAAATTTTTAAGGTAAATAATGTTACAATATAAGTTTAATTCAACAAATGTGTTTGAAAAATGGACCAAAAATCAAGGTCTTCTTGAAAGTGCAATAGATTGATCAGTGTACCTTAATAATATTATGGTTGTTCTCAGAAACAAAGGAGAGAAAGCTGTTGTAAGCACCGCCCGAAAGTATCATTTAAAGCAGTGGTTGCGTTTTAACCTGCTCCACTTGAACTGCATGGGGGCATGGATGACCCATAAATTGTCATGTCTCTGCTGTTAATACGTTGACCATTTTGTGCCACTGTAAAGTTTTTGTAGCACTAAAATTCTGAAAAGCTGCATTTATTTTTAAAGAAAGTTTTCGTAAAAAGTTGGATTTAGGACTATGCATAACGAGCAACCCTGGTTCTGACACATAGGTACTAGAACTTCTAGGATTGCGGCTGAGCTTAAATACTACAAACCAGTTGTTGCATCATAGATAATATTCAGACATAGCCTATCCGTCACAAAGCTCGTTGTTATACGATTCAAAGAAAATACTACTATTAAATTAAAATTCTGTACTAGTAGTGGGATAAATCTGAGAAATAAAATGGCTAACGCCAAAAAAATTGCAAGAAATTGTTTTATGGCATTTTCCTTCAATTTAAGCACCAGGAAACCACACATCAATAGTTTACCACGATTTGAGCTTCAGGAAGAGTCGAAATTTGATTTGAAAAAAGACTTACATTTTTGATAAAAAATCTTTGTAATTTACCTCCGCCACTTCGTTTACAAAATTTTTTAAATAAAATTCGGTAATATAGTTTTTTTTAAATAGATGCTTACAGGGGCGGATCCAGAGGGGGGATGTGGAGGATTCATCCCTCCCCCCATCAGCCATTTTCAAACAAGTTTTTGATAAATACAACTTTTCCATAATTTTGAACCTTTTCAATAACAATAAGCCGTACGCCCTAAGCACGCATAATCGAAAATGTACGAACAAAATGCATCATAGTTAATGCAACATTCAGATATAGGGGCAAAAAATTTAAACAAAATTTGCCTAAAAATTGTTCAAAAAGTACTAAAATGGCCACTAAGGTGTGTAAATTTTCAAAGATTTTCCGGGGGAGCATGCCCTCGGACTACCCTAGAGCCTTTTTTATTCTCCATATGCTTCAAAATAATTCTGCCGAAAAACTCCCCTTAAAAATACGTCGAATTTGCATGCCCCCTCCCTGAAACAATTTCTGAGTACGCCCCAGACATGAAAACATTTTTCAAAGGGCTTATTTACGCTTTTTTTGGGTCTAATGTCTTTGTATTTAGTTAACATTCAACCAAATTCCAAATTTCACAACCCTTACCAAAATTTTCTGGATCCGCCCCTGGATGCTTAGTGTTGTTAATGCTTTAGAGGTTCATTTTGCGTTACGCTGACGTCATTTCGTTACTACGACACCATGACGTTACACTAAGTGGCAGTAACAATGCTAGTGGAACACAGAAACGATGAAAACAGTGTAAGCAATGAGTGTTGTCCATCAGGTTCTCGCGAACTGCATTATGGTTTCTGAATTCAGCGAACTGGTTACTACATGTTGGACGCATTAAACATAATATATGATCAAATGACTAGGGCACTTTAGAGTAGTACGGCGGATTGATGAAAAATTTTGGAAGAATTGTGGGTTTGATGAAACAAGCATAACACTTGGCAGGCTGTTAAAATAAGTCTACCAAAACACATTTGGATGTAGGGCCATTCCAGATTTATTCTATGAAAGTAGTTTTTGCCTTTCACAAAATGATAGCTAAATCATCAAAACGAGCATTTTGGGGAGGTGGCAAATTTGCAACTCACCTAAATAAAAGTTGTTTGAGATGACATGGAGGTCTGAGTTTTTGCATGGTGTAGCTCCTCTAATAAGTTTTCGTAAGTACAAAACGAAATTTCGATGACGTCATCACAGAGAAGTGACGTCACCCGTTACTGAATTTATAGCTCGCTGTTTTCTGCCGATTTTTAGGCATTGAATGCTAAACTAAACTTCACTTTAAGTTGTGATGCCTAGACCGTGGCCTGGCAGTTTTCTGGCAGGCGTAGACAGACACAGGTTACCGTCACGGATTAAATGCAAGCTACCTTAAACACTGGGATTAATAATAAATATAACTCCATAAAAGCCAGCACAAAAGATCGTCCCAAGGTTCTTCTAATTAGACCCATACGCACTATTCGAGATGGGTGCCGATCCATTTGCGAGACATGATGTCGCTGAAGCAACTCCATCCTGATGTCTACACTGAGTTTCTGTAAGGAAAATTTGTTTAGAAACCAAAGCTTGCCCTCTCTGCTTTGCCACTGACCAAGCACATGAACTAAGTAATGCTTCCGTAAAAGGAAACGGTGGTGCTGTTCGTCACTGGGTGGTGTGTGGTCCAGAGATGGCTCCTTTGCTCCAGGAATTCAAGAGAGCAACCGAGAGGAGCGAAAGCATTGATAGACGTCACCACGAACAGAAAAGTCATGCTCAGATAGCATTTCAAAAAGATGTGCGATGGCTGACCCATGCCGTAGAAGGGATGGGAAATCCATTCACTGAGTACGGCAGTGATCTTCTTGTCCTGAATAGCAGAGACGTTTTGGTCACAGCAGTGGCAGAAACAGTAAGGTAGATGCTGAAAATTAGACTTGAGCAATACGAGTCGTATGTTAAAAAAGGATTGTGAACCAGACGATGCTTGTTACAGATCCTATCAAGAGAAACAACCTACAATTTTTTAGCCGCCTACCATGCAGGGAAAAATCTAGAAAAGATCTACAGATTTCATCCCTGAAGAATGACTTTTCACTCTTTTCTAAGCTTTACGTTGCTTCCCAGATACGCCTTAGTGATTTAGGCAAATTCTTTCAGCATGAAAACCAGGCATATCCACCATCTTTATCTAATATGGGTAAACTAAGAACTGGAAACTAGTCGGACTTAATTAATGCCTTGTCTGGAAAATCTTGCTTCGGTCAAAGTGTGTCTTTCCACCCCCAGAGCACAGGTCAGCATCCTTGATGGTGCTGGCATTGTCAATACTCTGCGACCAGGGACAACGAAGACATATAAAGCTTATGTCACCGATGTCTTTGTGCCTTGCATTTTATCCCAGCAGCTTCAACTTGTGGAAAGACTAGATATTGTCAGGTATCGGTGCATTGCTGACAGCTTGAAGTCGTGAACGCGTAGCAAGAGAGGAAAGGGAATTCGGCGAAAAGTCCAACCACTAAGTGCAGTTCCTGGAAATTGGCAAGAATTTTTTCGCATCGATGACAACAAGAGGGAGCTTTTCTTTTTCCTGGCTTCTAACGTGGCTGAAATTGAAACTAACAAACATCTCATCACCACACAAGGCAATGGCGTTCTTTCCTCCAATCAAGAGGATGTCTCTACTCTAGTTCCATGTACGCACGAGGAAGCTGATACTCGTATCTTCCTGCACCTGAAAGATGCTGTACGACATTGATATAGCAATGCATCGATACAGATGTGGTGATCCTGGCTATAACATCAGTCAATCGTCTAAATTTATCTGAACTATGGGTTGCCTTTGGAACTGGAAAGAGGTTCAGACTTATCGCTGCTCAGGAAATTGCCAACGCTCTCGGTCCCGACCGATGTGAAGACTTGCCGATGTTTCATGCTTTTACTGGATGTGACACGGTGTCCTGTTTTGGGGTAGAGGAAAAAAAACTGCATGGGACACGTGGACCACCTATGAAGATATCACTCCTGCATTAATTGCCTTGGGTAATATGCTAGACTTAAGTGCCATTTACGAGTGGACACAACAGCTGGAGCGGTTAGTGGTTCTATTGTATGATCGCACCAGTATAGAAGAGGGTGTGAATCGGGCAAGAAAAGAGCTGTTCAGCAAGAAAGGCAGAGTTGTTTTTGGTTTGCCTACTACACTAGCTGTGCTTATTGAGCACACCAAGAGAGATGAGGGGGGCAAAAAATATTTCGGGGAGGACCAAATTATTTATACCGATATCATGTATTAATAACCGATTTTTTGTTGGGGGTAGGGCGAAAATTTGTCCAGGGGGGGTGGAGTCCTGGACTCGGGCCTAAACTAATTTTATGGCGATGTCCAGCGCTGCCCATTTTTGCCCAACTGTGTGAAATGTATTTGAAACTTTGACAAAAAACTTGAATTATAAAATTTTGATATGACGCATAAATTGTGATGTAATAGCTGATGTTTTCATATTTAGCAATGGCGGTCCATGGGAAACGGCATTTGTGTGTATTGCATAAATCTGCATTTATGTCTTAGAAATATAAAAAAACTAAAAAAAAATGCAAACTCCGTTTTCAGAGAATCCTCACATTTTACAAAATTTAGGGCTTTATTTAAACGTCTGGTGTTGCTTCTACTTATTTTTAAATTGCATTTTAACTTCAAGCTAGTAATTAATTGCGATTTTAACTGTTATGTATGTATACAATAAAAAGGAAAATCACTGGTTGTCCTTAATTAAGAATTTCGAACACGCAATTGCGACCATCTTGAAAATTGCCTAGTTTTTGTTACAGGTCGAATCTGAGATGGCCCTATGTCCAAAAATCACCTTTGAGGCATAGACTACTTAAAGAAAAAAATTCATGCTTGTTTCATCAAACTCACACTTATTTCACCAACCCGCTGTACTAGAGCTCACAAGTTCCGCTAAACGTTTACTATGACGATGTTGCCTGTTAATTGGTAAATAATGATGTCACATTAGCACGTTATAGGCACGAAAATACAAGCAATTTCAATGTAGTCAAATTAGCCTGTTCGTCAAGTTTGTCTACCACCGCTGTGCAAGAGCAATATTATTGAACTGCGAATTAGTGTTTGTTTTTTGGTTAAAGCCAGAACTTTCAATTAATTGCGTATCAATACCGAATATTTTGGCAAAATGCCTACCATCTCAAAACGCGCAATATTTAGTGGCTTTGTGACGTTCCGATTTTGGTAAATTTTTGAAATGTTGTTTTGCAGACCTTAAACTACTGAAAAACGCCATAAAACGTTTTCTTGAAATTTTTTTGGGGTTGGTTCGCGTATTGACTCTACTATAGTTTCAAAGCATTATTTTCAAATTACATTTTGACTTTTACATTTTGCGCAAAAATTTAATAAAGTTGCAATAAAAAGTTGCACGTAAAATCGAAAAAAGCAGCAAAAAGTTGCGAAATAAAATTTATGGAAACAGCTGAAAACACTAAACTTCGTAGAGTCTGAGTGTTTTGGAAGCTGTCGAAAGCTGTAAAAAAAAGTTGCAAAAACTTGCCCTAACGACAATAATTTTTATCGCAATGTCAGTCTTTCAATGATAAAAAAGGCTAATTTTAAACTTGTTAGTTCGATCAAACAAAACGCATTAAATAGAGCAGTTGTTCATGTATGTTACATTCATCAGGCCAAAACCCAAACCACGGGTTTCCAAAAACCACAAGTCCAATGGCGAATGGGATGATTATTCCAGCAGAACTGAAGTGCCAACAAATGGTCGCGAAAAAGCGAAGCAACGCGAATCAGAAAGTAGCAATAATCGCAGGTAATTTTTAGTCGTTTTTTTTTTATAAGACAAAATCGTTTCCTGTTCTATTTCTGCGGAATATCATGCCGCTTATTTCTAGTCTTTTTTGATAAGATATTCGTTAATAATTTTTCCTTTTATAATTGCAGTGGTTCCAGTACAAGGTCGCATTCAAGTGGGGGTAATCGAGACCGAAAAATTGCTGTGTGAGGCCTTAATGACATGTGATCAACTTTAAAGAAATCCTGCTCCGCCGTTAACCTACTTGCTTTTGTACGAAGCATTTTTTTGATCCATGCCACTGGTCAGTTTGAGGTAGATCGTCCGTTATTATACTCAGCGGGAATATTTTAATAACATAGTTTTTTTTATGAATTATTGTTTCAACTTCGCGTCAGATTGGCTGGCGCTAAAAAATGTCTTGAATCTAGTTGAAGTATTAACTGTTACGAAATTATTGGCAAGTTGAAAATAGCGGAGACATTGTATTGAGGATTTTCATTAGCGGATTGGTAGGGGGACTATAGCCAATTGCTCTAAAATTTTTAGTCACGTATAGCCTAATTAATTATGCTTCAGTTCCACCCTTCATATTTTGTTGTTCTGATTTGTGAAAACCGTTTGTTTGCCTTTCCGATTAATATTTTTTCATTGCGAATATTCTCAAAGCTTATTGTAGACTCTCGCCGAATGAATCAACTTTCGGTGACTCCCGTTAATACAGTTGAGCGACAGTACAAATTGCTTTTAGTTGGCTGTTTACCTGCTGAGTATTAAACCCAATAAAATCATGGCCGTCTCCTTTGTGAGTTTTGTTTGGTTGAAAATGTGATATGGATAATAGGCCAATGATGCGATTTGAGATGACGTTGTTATAATGTTCTGTATTAGCATTGTGTTTTACCATTTTTAGTAATTCATAACCTTAAGAATAATACCAAATATTGATGCGAGTAGTATTATGTTTTTTGTCTTAATTTTTTTGAAATTACCAATCAAGTAATGCTGTTGTAGGTGCATTTGTGCTTTCAAAAATCAACAAAAATTGTGTATAGTGAATGAAATATTGTGGTCTGCACATTAAGTTTTTTCTGTTTTGTTTTAAGCTATCCGCCCTTAGTTAACAACCTGATAAGCTAGCATATGTGCTGATATGCCTGGGCAAAATTTTAAAACTGTCAAGCCAAATGTTTGGTTAGTTTATTGCTGATTTAATGACCAGTGCCAGTTCGTCTTACTGGCGAGTTTTTGGGCCAAAATCGTGTATCAGCAGCGACCTTTTTGGTTGAAATTGTGCATTTTTTAGCAGTTTACTCGTGTAAATGCATTTGCTTTTCTACTGTACGGCTGCCATTATGAATAACTATTTTGTATAAAAAGATTGTTGTATTTATAAAAATACCACGCTGAAAAGAAAAATTTGTACATTTTATTGCGAACAACAACAGGCAATGTAGTGTATACAAGACAGACAAAAGGTAATACGAGAACGTAGAAAAATCCCTGGCTAATCATTCCATCTAAATAGCCTTCAGCTTACAAAGTATAAATAACGGTTTGAAGAGCGGAAGACCAGCTTCACAAAAGGTAAGATCAAGAATGTGCAAGAACGCATTTCATATAACTTAATAATAGACGGTTGTTTTGGTAGGTGTAATTAGGAACTGAAATAGTCTTTACTAAAGCGCAATATTCTATGATTCACAATAAAAATAACCTTTTAACCTCAATCAAAGTTAAAAGGATTCAGTTTCATGAAATGTGAAGGTTTAGCAGTAAAAATGTAGAAAGTAATGGCAACTACGACTTCACACAATGTTTGCTTCATAATCTATAAAAGGCACCAAAATATCTAGGCAGGAGAAACATGTCTTGATTAAAATTTCATCAAACAATGACGGTACAAAGGTAGAGACAATTTAGACGCCGGTTCATCAGGCAACTTGCATTTTCGACGCAATTGCGGCCGACTGGTTCTGTGCCGGATATCCGTGCATGTTCTGCTGATTGGGACTTCTAGTCGCTTCCGACCAGTCGGAGTTGCTCACTGGAGAACTTATCCACTGATCCGCAGAATCCGGACTAGAAATGTCAAACTGACCCTGAAATAAAATTTATTAGTAAAGAGTCTGAAGAGCTATTTTTTATCAGCTGGTATTAGTTGCATATTTATCCTCCTATCACGAGAAAGCGATCAATGCGCTATACGAGCTCGCTTAGGAGTTGCCAGCCATCTGTCTACCACACCAAGATGGGGAAATCCCGCTAAGTGCCTTTCCCAACGGCACAACAAGTAAACTTGCCGGCTTGTTCTCCACACTGTCTCTTTAATGCTGAACGTCAAGCAGGGAAGCTGTGAATACCAATTTTAAAGTCATTGGTTTGACCCGACTCGGAATTATTAAACCCGAGTCTACAGCTCAAGAGACAGACGCTCTATACCACTCGGCCATCTGAGCTGGTATGCAACCAAATGATAGAAAATTGGCTGTAAAAGGCAGAGCAATCCTGCGTGACAGGTTCAATTAACGAAGGAGCAGAATGCTTTTGACATGATGTTTCCCAAGTGACTGTTGACTCGAAATGCGCTAGTTCATTACAGCAGAGCAAAGTGAAGTCATTACTAACAGCCTCAATATTACTGAATTTCCGTAGGAAATGAAAAGGCAAGACAAAAAAACAAACGTGTCATCAAAAACTTTTAAAGACCAAATGACCAACTGGCCATTACGTCGATGCCGGTATGCTGTTTAGAAAAATTAGCACCAAACCGTATAAGGTTAACGTAACTGAAAAACATACGTAAACTACATCAAGTATAAATTCAATCCCCAGACTATTTGCCGATGATACGTGTTTAGTAAAAGAAACAACATAACTAGTGAACTGCAAAAGGTACACATTTGGACAAACGCCAAAACAATTACCGTCAATCCCCAAAAAACTATGACTCTAATTATACCTCCCAAGATTACCAACCCAAGCCCAGATATTGAAATACAATTCCTAAACTCGTCAATTTCAGGAAATGATCAAATTAGTACTTGGGCATCACTATTGACTCAAGACTAAATTTTGAAGAACATAGTGGCGAAAAAAATTTGTAGATCCTTAGGTGTAATGTGTAAACTTAGAAACGTGCTACCTCCAAAAGCATTGCTGGTTATATATTATTCCATGATTTATCCACATCTGCTATATGAAGGATTGCCATACCGTTCTTATTTCTAAGATTTGTCCTTTTTTAGGAGGTGCGTGCCTTAGAAAAATTCCTTGTACTTATTTCTAAGGAATGTACTTATTTCGAACATGTGTCCTTATTTTGTCTTATTTTCAGCGTAAATGTCAGAAACTATTGCAATGATAGCAATCAGATGGCGATGCTAAATGTTGCGCGGCGGGCATGCGTTTACAACAGTATGCACACACAAGTTCGTGCAAGATTGTTGCGATACTGTTGCGTAACAATGGTATAAAATGTATATGGATCGCTTTGTCCGTGTGATTTTAAAATGGCAACACTACAAGCGTGTTCGTCAAAGCCGCATTTTCTGCAGTAGTAGCCCAGCCTAGCCCTTTTTGCTTAGCCTATACTTGGCAAGTTGTACACGAATGTCAAATTTGTAAATACAATTAATGTGATGACTATAGCGGCTGATTCTGTTTGATAAGTTAGGCCATAAGTCGTTACAAATGTGTGCAGCGGATGGCTAGCCTACATGTTCGAAGAGAAGCAGTCAGCTAAAAAATTGAGATAAAATAACAGGCTGTCAGTTGTCTAATGCCATATTTTTAGATTTTTCCCTTGAAATTTTAATATTTAAGCTAGAACAAGACAACGAGCAAGCGTAAAAACAGTTTTCGTGATGACTTTGAGAAACAATTTAAGAACATCAAACGAAGTTTAAAGGGTGTTCACTTCGCGCACTGCAACGTGTGTGACTGTGAAATTAATTTGGAAGCAATAGGAAAGACAGCTATTTCTGCTCACAATGCTACCCAAAAGCATAAAAAATGTGCTCGAATGCTTGATTCAAATCAATCCATGGAAAGTTTTTGCACAAGGCCATCTCGGCCAACAACCATAGATTATAAGACTGCTGCTGCTGAGGGTACGTGGGCATACCCAGTGATGGGCACGATAAACCTTTCTGTACCAAAGCGATGACGATAATCGATAATTTCAAAAATGCTCTGGGCGATACCGATAATCGATAAATATCAATTTCTTAAAACGATATCGGTAATCGATAAATTATCGCCGATAAATTTTTCCGATAAATGTTGCGGTAAATTTTCAATGTGTTAAACGAAGTTTTTTTCTTGTAAGTCAAATCACAAAAGTGTTTTTCTAGATTTTTCAAAAGAGAGCAGTTCACGGACTCTGCCGTGAGATTAAACAAAACAAAGAGAGATTTTTGCAATGGCAACAAGACTTTATCGACATCGTGAATTTTGCCACAGCGCCAACTCCCTCACTTTGAACAGTGTGTGCATAAAGAATCGTTTGTCGCGATAATTTATCGGCGATAACAAAATATATCACAAAAGCGATATCGGTAATCGGTAAATCCAAACTATTTTGAGCGATAACGATAATCGGTAAAAAATTATCGCCGATAACTATCGCCGATAAATTATCGCGATACATGCCCATCTCTGGGCATACCACACTGTCAAACATCATCAATCATTTAATTCCAATGACTGCACGTCTCAATTATTCAAAGTAATTTTTCCGATTCAGTGGTTGCTAAGAAGTTTGCTTCCGCCAGAACGAAGATAACGAGCATTATTACTGGTGTTCTTGCTCCCTTCGCTCAAACAAAAATGCTATCTGACCGTGGTACCCAGCCCTTTTCAATCTCACTTGATGCCTCCAATTCCGCTGGTGATCACGTTCTTTAGTGCCAAAACAGGAGTTAACGTAAGTCTTCTTGATCTACAATCGATGCCAGGTGAGACCTCGGAACAAATCATGAATTTTATTCTTTGGAGCAACGAAGAGAATGAGCTGGACGTACAACAGTTGACATCATTTTGTGCTGATAATGCACCGGTGAACTTTGGAGGCTCTAACCAGGGGGGAAAAACAATGTGTTTTATCACCTTAGAGAGCGAAAAACTCGCCTGATTCCAGTTGGCTGCCCTGCCCATATTTTGCATAACGCCGCAGAGAAGGGAGCAGAACGTCTTACAACTGACATTGAAACAATTGTGTTAAAGATTGGCAGCAACTTCAAAAGCCAAACGGGTAGGACGAATAGCCTCAAACAATTTTGTGAACAACTAAATACAAACTATTCAACTCTGCCGACCCACACGCCTACTCGATGGCTCACTTTGGATGCTGTGCTTGAGCGTATGATCGTACTACGGGAACCACTCCAAGCACATTACATTTTAGAGACATTTATTAAATCTGAAACGTCACTGGTCATCGTGACATTTCTCCACAGTGCTCTCCAGCTTTTCAAGAAACCAATATTACTTCTGCAGAAGACAAATGCAGTTTTTCCGGAGCTGGCTGAGATAATTGACTCGTTTAGATGCAAAATTCTGCAGCTCCAGTCTTCAGAATTTTTCGGAGCATCCACAGCTGATCTGTTGAAGACAATCGATGAAGAGAATGCTAATCTTCTTAAATCAAGCTTTCAAGAATTTTACACCATCACGTTGGAATACACTAGTAAGTGGTATCGATTAGAGAAGCATCCGAGGTGCATCAATGGACCCAGCTAAGAGTTCAGACGATTGAGTACGAGGAAGTTAAAGAGTTAGCGAAGCAAGTTGATCCACAAATGGCAATCAAAGATGAGCTATTTGATGAGGTTTTGGCTCTGAATGATCTTCTCAAGAATATTCCGGATGACGAGTTCTACAACAATAAAGTCGAACCAAGTGGATAAAATTTTCGATGGAAATGACTCTTTTCCGCTCCTTTACAAATTGGTCAGCATCGTTTTTTCTCTTCCAGTCAGTAACGCCTTTGTGGAAAGGGTGTTTTCTCTTGTATCGGCTCAATGGACCGATGAAAGGAACAAGCTTCGTGAAAAGACAGTCAAATCTCTGCTTCAAGTTCAAGTAAATTTCAACTACAGCTGCTATCAGATGCATGGAGTAATATCGAAAAACAAGCAGTTAATGGAAAAAATTGTTTCTGGGGGAAAATATGGCACTAAATAAATAACTCAGCCTAACCCAATATTTCAAATAAAAAATGTGTGCTGAAAACGTTGTTTTTTGGTTGTCCTTATTTTTGACTTAGACTCGATGGCAACCCTGGCTATATGGTATTACTATTTGGGGGAATACATACGAAAAGTATCTAAAAAGGTTAAGAACACTCCAAAATAAAGCTGTTAAAGTATTGGGCGGTGGTAGATGGCAGGACCATGCCTCTGCTTATTATTCACAATTAAATATCTTAAAATTAGAAGATCTTTATACTTACGAAGTAGCTAAATTAATGCATAAATATTAGCAAAATAAACTGCCGAAAAACTTTCTTCCTTTTTTACCCCCGTAAGTGCGATACACTCACGAACAACCCGGTTGGCATCATCTGGCCTTAATCTGAGCTTACCGTTTTATAGAACAGAAAAATTGCAGAGATCTTATAAATTTCAAGGAGTCATAATTTGGAAATCGGTACCACAAGAGATGAAAATACTGTCTTTTAATCAGTTTAAAACTAGATTCAAAAAGCATTTAATTTCAAAGTATTAGACTAATAGCTTGTACTATCTAAATGTGATAGAATTCAAATCACTTGAGATTAAGAGAAATAAAATGAAAGGTAATATAGCACAAAAATTTATCCAGGAAATATTATGTAAACGTCCTGCAGCTTGAATTGACTACCAGGGAGCTGCTCGACTCGATGAACGAGACGTCCCTTCGCAGCTTCCTGCTACAATTCATGAAACCTTACCTTTTTGTTTACGTGCGCGTTTATTTTCCATATCCGTTTATTACCGCTGTTTAATGTAATTTAGATTTGCTTAGTGTAGTTTTTTGTTGTTGTTTATCTAAATGCGTTCGGTTTGGTGTGGCGTATTGAGTTGTTCAAATGAAATTATCTATCTACCGGATGGTGACTGTGCACTGTGCAGTCGCAATACCCATTGATCGAAAATTTTGTGCACTGAAGTGTGTTGTTACCTGGGACTGATAATTAACTTGTTGTGGTCCTGGAGGTGAGAAATTATCCGACCCAGAAGAAGGTGACATTGTGTTGGCAGACGGTGGAGTAGGATACAGCATCTGAGAAAATAAGATAATGCAAAATATTGTTGAAGTAGCAGAATATAAAATATTGTATCTTTGACAAAAAAAGCAAAATCTTATTAAACTTGCGTTATTCCACCGAAGCGTGAAACGAGGTGAAGAGCCTACGCAGCACAGCTCCGAAGAGTCGTCTCGGCGGCGAGCCGTTGGCGGCACGGTGTCTGATTGCCGGGATACGAACCCAAGACCTCCCGCATCGATAGCAATGTCGTAACAACTGCGCTAATTTTTATGGATAATTTTACTTACGTCGACTCTGACAAGCCAGTTGGTAATAAAAGTCTAAGAGGGTAAAATTTAAAAAAAAAAATATCGCACCTGATCTTGCGGCGATTGAACATAATTTGACATTTGCTGATGAGTGAGTAAGGATTCACCAGTGTGTACAAAGCCTACAGCGGAGTTACTGTGGTGGATCATGGGCCGGTTTCTGTGGGGGAGTGTTCCTCCCGCTCCGTTATGCATGTTCATTTTAGGATGCGATGACGTTACAACTTCTGAAAACCTATGGAAAATTGATCTCTTAGAAATTGGATGAAGATTTTAATCAAGGCAACGGCAAAATTGCCATCAAAGTTGTTTCAGCATCATTAATGAATTAGCTTAGTACTACCAAACAGGCATATTTCTTAAAATGATAGAGTGTTTTCTTACAGTTAAAGACAAAAAAACAACGTAAAACCAGCAGCAAAAGTGAGTCGTTTAAAAGAGTAGGTATAGGTAATTATTATTTTCAACCTATATTGGGCAGATTCGTTTCCACGGGGCTCAGGCTCAGCTTCACTTTTATAGACTCAATAAAACAGGGAGAGACTTGTTTAAAATCAATGCGCAACATCATGTTGTCGAAGAATTTTGCTTTATTTTTCTCACAAACCTTCTTTGGCCATTGTATGTTTGTTCTGGAATATTATTGCTTTGTTGTTCAGGGACGCCAAGTGCTTGAAAGGCGGCGATTTGGGAAGGGTGAGAGATGCCTTGTTGCACGGCACCATTGTATAGTTGCTGGTTCTGCTGCTGAGCTATCTCACTTCTCTGCACCCAATCTTGCTGAATCTGTAAACGGCAACAAAATAAAAAATAGTTTTATTGCATAGATCTAAACCAAGCAGCAGTAGACATAAAAACGCTGACAACCTTACATAACCGGGAGAATTACTTTCGAGTAGCCTAAAAAAACTCTGTATTTTGGTATACCTATGTCCTATGGAACACATTGAGCAATCACACGCAGCCTTGTAAAGCAAAAGCCTTATTCCTCAACATCGAGTCGGTCACAGCTCACTCCGATCTAAGAGATGTTCTTTCTTTAATGAGAAAGTGGTGAACATCTGACATTATCCAGGACACGATTATTGATCAAAAGAAAAAACACAGACTGGGTTTCAGATATATCCCAAAACATAGTAGCATAAAGATTTAAAGGCTAAGGGTTATAGAAGCCAGAAACGAATACATTAATCCTTGCTCAATACTTGTCAGCGATTGCTTCTTGGTATAAACAGTAAACACGTTATCTCAGTAAAAGTTGATCGAACAACTCCCAACTCTTGTTTATGACTAGGAGAGCAGTGCTGGAGAAAGGCAAATATATTCTTGACAAAGAAAATATAACAGCTCAATATTTTTTGATTTTTAATAAAAATTGAGATAGTCACAATATTAAATGCAGTCACTAACCTGTTCTGATTGCATAGGATTGAAAGCGTATCCAAGTCCAGTGTGTGATGAGGGAACAGTGTCGTGAGATTGCGATGACACAAAACCATGAGATGAGGAGCCCTGTAGAGGATGAGCGAGTCGTGCAGGATAACCAAGCAAACGATCGCTTCCGCCCTGAATGTTCCTGTCATCATAAAATATATTTAAAATGAAGTCAAGCTTGGAAAAACAAAGTGAAACAAAAGATAGAGGCCCAAATTATGCGCCCACCAACATCATTAAGTTCGGCACAAAATTTCTTCGTCCACAGAATAAATGAATGTAGCAGATACATTTAAAATTTTATTTTTTCGGCATCCAAAATCACTCTGTATCGCAGACTAAAATTTTGAAGGAAGAAAGATGCTGTCGTTATCCCATATACTAAAAAGTGGATTGATAAAAGTTTTGATGTCCCACACTACCGTCGACTGAAACGCATGCATTGATATACCAGTTCTGGTTCAGCTGTTTACAATTTTCACATCGAAGTGAGTAATATTATTCAATTTTTTCAACCAAGAATTGCGCTGGCAAGCAAACAAAACAGCATTTGAACACAAAATTGCAAATTAAAATTTCAGCCGTGGAACTTAGGCTTGCTTTGGCAATCTCACGTGATTGTATACGGGTTATACTGCGTGACGTCAGCCAAGCTGATTGGTGGAAGACGATAAGCACGTGACCTAACCGTGGAATCACTCAAGTGGAAAAAAGCAGAGATATTGCGGCAAAAGTCAATGTGGTGTTGGTAAAAACTGCAAAATTTTACAAATGAAACTGCACAAAAAGCGTCAAGTTCACCAAACTTTATGCTTTTTAAATTTTATGATCTATCCGCAGAAAGACTATAAATCAAAGAAAGCGAAGATAAACAAAAATTCGGGTTTTGTACGTTAAAACGAGAGCAGAGCGCAAACTAGTTAAAGTAGTCTTCTGACTTTGAAATTTTACTCATTTTTTTGTTTAGTTGCCTATTCATCCTCCAATCACGAGAAAGCGATCAAAGCGCCACAACGAGCTCGCTTAGGAGTTGCCGGCCACCTGTCTACCACACTAAGATGGGGAAATCCCGCTAAGTGCCTTTCCCAACGGCACAACAAGTAAACTTGCCGGCTTGTCCTCCACACTGTCCCTTTAATGCTGAGCGTCAAGCAGGGAAGCTGTGAATGCCAATTTTAAAGTCATAGGTTTGATCCGACTCGAAATCAAACCAAAGTCTCCAGCTCCAGAGGCAGACGCTCTTACCACCTGGCCATCTGAGCTGTTAAAGAAAGAAAATATGATCCAGCTAAAATGTTTCGAAATTGCGTCGCTACGTTTTGCACGCTAGTCCAACATGATCACCGATGTTAGAAGTTTACAAAGCGGGTTAAAACTAGTTGAGTTTTAAAACAATGCTTACTGCTTACCCTTGGTGATCTTGAAACATTCCTTGTTGGTGATAACGTTGGGGGTGGTAGGATCCGTTGGACATGGGCTCCATGGAAGACGGGGGTGAAAGGGAATGTTCTCCCGTGTAAATGGTGGAGGGGGAAGAAAGCGATGCAGTACCTGGTGAGAAATTACTTTCCCCAGTGTATACCATACCATAAGGCACATTGGCCCCCATATTGGGCGGCGTGTTGGCGCTGTTGGGGGAGCTACCACTACTTTCTGTGTTCGTTCCAGATGACGCAGGTTTCTTTTGCCGCCGCGCACTTTTGGTTTCATTTTTACCACCTTGCCGTCTTGATTTTTTACTCCCTAAAAAACAACGTAAATTTCACCACAAAACAACACTGCCAAAGCCTTTTGATGTATTAACTGTCGGTTAGAACAACCAAATCTATTCAGAAAGTTACGAATCGTAGTGTTTGCATTGAAATAAGACGTTACCTTGATGAGTTTTCACCCCTGCGTATCCATCTTTCATTCCATTCACCATGTGATTGCCCGGCATAGAATTGTTACGTACGCGGAACGTATCAAGTAACTGCACTATATCAGTATGCATTCTCTCTTGCGCAACATCTCGCGGTAATCTGTTCAAAATAAGATTTCAGAATTTAATGTTTACACAAATAATTGAAGTAGCAGTAATTTCAAATGACTCCACAGTAATGAGCTTGCACTTTAAGTCTGCAGCCACTCGCAACATAATGTCAAATGCGATCGACTTCTGTCGTCAATCGAATTCGTCACGAAATATCTGCAACTCACGCTGGGCAACTAGTCCATGCCGCTGAGTTATTATATTTTGTTAATGAGGAAATGTTTTACTAAAATTATAAATATATCTCTTTTTAATACCTTGATGATATTCCAAACTTAAAAAAAACAACTTTACAATAAAACCAGTAAAACAAATTAATCCAAAGGCACTTAATACTTTTGTCCACACCTGTCCATGTGATCAGTGACGTCACGATTAGCACCATGTTCAAGAAGCATTTGCACAGCTTCATAACTGCCTTCCTTCGAGGCCAAAAACAAGGGGGTCTCATCCCGGTCCGTTTGAGCGTCTCGGTTGCAACCTGCCCCAAGCAGGATAACTAGGGCGTCCACATTGTTGACAGCAGCGGCCCAGTGCAGAGCCGACTTGGAATGATCGTCCACAGCGTTTATATCAGCATTAGCATTAATCAGAGCTTCAACTACACCTTCGACAGCGAGACGAGCTGCGAGAGTCATCGGTGTTGTGCCGTCGTTTGTTCTGCAAACACAGGTGGTAATAATAATTCAAAATGTAGCAAAATTTGCTGATGATCTGTAACAATTTTAGTGATAGCAGTTTCTATGCTTTCTATGACATGAAAGCTTTAAAATAACCACAAGAACTCGTTATACTAAAGTTACCAAATCAAATCATTATGCTCGAGGTATTACGCCGAAGCGTGTAACGAGAGGCGGGGCCCATCTCCGCGGCTTAGCGCCTGGGGAACACAGCTCCGAAGAAACGTAGCAGCGGTGGCGAGCCGTTGGCGACACTGTGCCGATTTGACCGACCCGGGAATCGAATCCCAGACCTATCGCACTGATATCGAAATGCTTAACAACTTATTTAACGGGCCAGTTAGGCAAGAGTTAATGCAGTAAAATTGGAAAGAAAAGGAATTCGCCGACAGAGGAAAGCAATTTAATGGCACATTTCAGCAACTAGTATGTGATTATTACATAAATCAAGATCGAACAAGGAATTTGGAACTGATCTAGTAACAAAAATTAAATAATCCTCTTTGTTCAACCGGTTACTACAACCGCAGTTTAAGCACTTGAAAAAAATGCTAAAAATCAAAACTGCAATGCTGATTTTGCTGTAAAAAAAAATACGACATTACAATAAACTTTAGCGAAGTACGCAAAATAATGCATGTGGAGACGGAACAACTTCTTACTTGGCATCCAGGTCTGTGGCTCGATTTCGGAGCAGAATTTGGAAGACTCCTTGCGCATCAGCTGCTACTGCGGCGTGGAGAGGAGTGCGTCCAGTCAGATCTCGGATGTTAGCGTCTGCTCCTGCATCCAACAAACGCTTCGCTGCATCCGCACGAGCGAATCGAGCAGCTAGATGAAGAGCTGTCTCACCTTGAAATGAATATTGTTTGAAACTATGAGCCCAGTTGACAAAGCACTAACAGGAGCTTTGAAGCTAACAATTCAAAAATCAAACCAGAACAGTCGGTCAAGTAACATACCAAGTAACAATTTAGCAGCTAGATGAAGAGCAGTTTGCCTTGAAATGGAAATATCGTATAACTATCTAATACCAATGCGCGCTTGTCAAAGCACTGCTAGGCGCTTTTGCAGATGGTATAAGTAGTAGTCAAATTTGATTCTTAAGTCATACCGGTACTTCAGCCACTGGACTATTCAAGAAGTTAAAACATGGTAATAGTTATGAAAGATGTGACATGAAAGCATGCTCATGGCGTGATAGTGATAGGCTGGTTCTGTTTACCTTAAGATACTAAAAGCTTTAGATAATAAACATTTAAAGGGTATACAATAAGCAGCTATGCATTTGTGCCAGCTTCAAGTTAACGCTACACGTGAAAATTTACATCACGTTTGCCAAGAAGCACCGATTTTTACTCTCGTTCCACAATTTCAATTAAATCATTGGAACTTTACTAACAACAAAAAAATCGAGTAAAATATTGGGGTGAAAGCGGGGTTCTACGACGATGCACCAAGATGGCAATGTTCTACCAAATCTCATCTAGAAAGGCATGGACTTATTGGACTCGCTCCCGCAAAGCTTAAAAAGTTACAGCAAGCAAAACCCTAAAGCAAATATTTTAAAAAAGTTGCATTAAGGTTCTTCACCACTTCTGTCTGTCTGTGCACTGAGAGATGCTCCTTGTAGAAGAAGAGCTGCGATCATGTTGTCGCTTCCTTCTCCTGCACAATTTTCATCACTGGTCGTGTCTTCCTCACTCACTTCAATCTCCACTCCACCTCCTCGGACTGACGCAACCATCAGAGGAGTCATTCCATCTGAGCATAA
Source organism: Trididemnum miniatum (assembly GCA_964006365.1). NCBI lineage: Eukaryota > Metazoa > Chordata > Ascidiacea > Aplousobranchia > Didemnidae > Trididemnum > Trididemnum miniatum. Next base: position 18,550,993 of record OZ023234.1, read on the forward strand.
TCCAAGAGTTAGGACAATATACTGAGCCTATAATCGCCTTTATATCAAAAGTTACCAGGTCCTCGTGCATTGACATCAGCGTTCAAATCCAACTGAGGGGGTGGAGTTAGATCTCCAGTGCGGAGATCAGCAGCTTCCAGATGCTGCGGAGTCCATTTCCGCGTGTCCTCCTTCTCACCACTGGTGACTCCGCTCGGATGAGATGATTGGTTATGACGAAAATATGTACCAGCGCTTCCATTGTTCTGCAAATTTTGTACATCTTCATTCGTGTAAAAAATTTTCACTCAAGTCTTCAGATAAATAACGATAGAGCGCAATGAACCCTGTGGCGCTCGTCAGTTTCGATCACTATCAAGTGCTTATTGCAGTTGCAGAGTTGTTATTTGATTTTTTTCAAGCTCTGCTGTAAATTAGTAAGTAAATTCCCAAATAAATTCAATTACAATTTCTTTGCAAATCTTTTACACTTTGAATTTCAATAAAAGAGGAACAAACTCGATGTGTTTGGTCAACGCCGGGAATAATACAAGCTCTGAAATTACTAAATTCTTGGCAAACCCATTGGTACTTACAATGAATTACAAACTGACTAAAAAAAAAATAGTAATAGAAATTTACTGAAATGCAAAGGTTTTTGAACGAAATAGAAGCTATCAGTCTACTCTATTATAGGTATAAAAAGAAAAAAATGCCAAAGAGTGTGATTTTCTTACTTCCAAAAACGTCTGATGTTCCTTTGAATCAGAAGTTCTATATTTGGAAGATTTAAGAGTGGAAACATGATTTTTATGATCCCAGTCATTTGCACCAGCGCCTCCTTCTGGTCGACTTTCCTGGTTTAAAGGCTGCAAAAAATGCTTATAAAAATCCCAGCCAAAAAGCAAATTCATTATAGGCCGTACAATTAAATGAAAGCAATGGTGGGATTCGAAAATTTTGCCATCCAAAATTGTTTTATTTCAACTAATAGCAGAAGTATAATAAACAGCCCTGCTAGCCGGTTTGCTATCTAACAAAATTTCGTGAGATGGTTCTACAGATCCGGTGCGACCTGGTTAAATGCACAAAAGTGTATCTCGCAGTAAGACACATGATGTTAAACGAAAAACTTGTTTTCCAAACTACTTAATGATTAATTTGAAAGAGGGAAAAGTGATCAAAATGCTCATTTACAACACGAATTATTGACAGTTCAGCTTACAAATTGCCGTTGTTCTACGGTTTGAAGTTGTATACTACCATTTACTTTGTGCGCTCTGCAATGCTTTACCACCAAGTTTGGGCAACGCTTTACTAAAAACTGACTGGGCGAAGAATTGAACTCTGATTATGTGATGGTCGCCACAGCAATAGTCATAAAACTGACAGCGTCATGTTGTGGACCAATGAAGCTGACATACAACGAAACTGTTTTTTTAAGTACAAGCTTGTGAGACACGGCTGACAGAAATAAACCAAAAACACAATTGTTTACTTGGAGTTGGAAGTCATCTTGGCCAATCGGATCTTTTCTTTGTTTTTTATTGGGTGAAAAACCTTCCGGAAGCCACAATGTCCCAGACTCTCGTTTTCGCTTCCGGTGGGCCAAGACCCCGATAATACCAACAACGACCACAAATCCAGCTGAAAATTTCACACAATGATTATATAACTTGACCTACGCATCAACAAATTACGTAAGAAAAATTCAATTACGTCTTATCGACTGAGTTTCACCTACTGATGTGCAACAAGAACACAACAAAACCGAAAATAAGTTGACTTTGCATTCAGAGGATGTTGTTTCTTGTTTAGAATTCAAGGCAACGTCTAACTGTTATTTCCTGGCGGAAAAATGCTTAATTGACAAAAAAAAAAAAATTAAGCCACTTAACGATAAATTTGGGTAATTTTTTTTGTGGGCAATGACAGTCCAGAAACAAAATTAAAATAATAGCCCATCATTCAACTCTTCACTATTAGAGCTATTAAAAACGTGTTGAACCAAAGCCATGGTGTCATAATTCGAGTTTAGGTAACAAACGGACAGCATCAACAATTAACGTATTGTGAATCAAAAAAATATTCCAACGCTAACAAACAAATAAGAGTAACAACCGTACCTGCTGCACCAACGATGTATGAGAAATCTGAAGAAGAGGATGTCGAGCCTGATGCACTGCCTACTCTCTGTAAATTGTAAGCTGGTAGGCTGAGAGTGTCACTGCCAGCTCGTGCTGCAATAAACGATGCTGCCACATCAGCGCTGCTAATGCAGCTGTCCCCATCACCACTGTCACATTTCTGATTGTTGATAGTCAAGTAAGCCTGAAAAATGAAACAGTCTGGTAGTCTAGCTAAGGAGGGGCAGAAATTTTCAGAGTGTGGGGGGGGCAAAGAAAATAAATCATAAAAGATAAAAGCCCGCAACCCACCTTCAATTTATGATGAAATGAAAGCCAAAAATTGAGTTCAAAAAATAAAGCCATGGACAGCAAATGTTGAAAACAAAAAACAACGAAAGGGTTGCTATCTCTTTGTCAACGTGTAGAACCGGTATGCTGTGCGTATTAATTGAGTGTCCAACATAGTAACACATGCAGATACAAGAAATTAACAGAAGAACTATACGAAGGAATGTAAGAACTCACTCTAGTTACACCCCCGGTGGCTCGACGGATTCGTGATGCGGAGGATGACGAGTTTGTAAAATACCAGAGTGTAGATGAGGTGTCTTGACTAAAAGAGAATCCGAACAAAGAGCGTCGAGTTCTTTGTACTTCTTCCACTTCTTCTTCGACTCTGGGCTGTCCGTTACTATCAAGCTCAAACTCCACGATAGAGCTGAGGATGTGTCCTATGGAGCGCAAAAAATCCGCTTTTCGATTAAGGAGTTCTTCAGGAGACAAAGCGACCACCAAAACCTGAAAATCAACTTCATCAACACCTTGGCTAAAATTATTTATAACTCTTTTGTCACCTTTATAGTAGGGCAGTAATGCGATACATTTCACCTACCATAACACCTTTAAACTGCTTTTCTTGACCTTTTTTGGGCAGCCGACTACTAAAATATTCCAAAACCTACGGGTCCCTTCATAGGAAACACGTTACAACGCCCCAACTGATACCGTAATTGTTTTGGGGAAACCCCGTCCTAGAATATGAATTGAGAGAAAACCAGTGTAAGAAACTGTGACAGTCGACCTATGAACCAAAACCACTTCTCACACTTAAACGGCATAAACATTTCGTACTTTCAAGTTTCATCACTTACAAGAACTCTATCTGCTCTCTGTTCCGGGTAATCTCCTTCGCAATCCAGACCATCCCAACCGCATCCCTGAGTATTGCAACCTTCATCGCAATGTCCGTTCGCATAGTTCTCAGTGCAGTAGTCAGTATATCGAGCTCTGAACAAAAAAGTCTCAACAATACAGATGGCAATTTCAAAATGTTTTAACAAGTAGCACAATAACCAGAGAAGCACTCGCAAATGTGTGGCAAATTTACACCGGTAACCATTTTTGGCCCAAGCTTTAAAGCCGTACAATTGTATTGAGTTGTTACTTAATTTGCCCGGTTTTCGGCTAAATTTCAACAATCTTGAGATTTTTCGCTTGATTTTAGCCGACCATTAGAACGTTAACAGTAGCAGCAAAATGGTAATGTCAGTGCTGCACGGTTGCACGGTTGCTGCTCTTTTTACTTATACACACCATGGCTTGGACATTTGGACAAAACCGGAAGGAAAATGGCATACCCACAATCGACTCAAACAAAATACTCTGGCAATAAAGCATAGGCAGGGATTCAAGAAAACGCAATATTTGAAAGAAAAAATTGGTAAAACTGCAAGGTCAGGAACATCCTGATTTTACAGCGCATAGCTGGATAAAATTTGGCTTATGCAAAAAAGTCTACACAAATTAAAAACGGAGCTCAGAAGCGGTAAACTCAGATTTGATTCCGAGAGTGGTCAAACCCACAATTTTACTTAGTATTCAAAGCTTCTCTGCTTAACTCACAACGTTAAAGTGTGAAGAACAAGCCAGCAAGTTTACTTGTTGTACCGTTAGAAAAAGCACTTAAGGTAATTCCCTATTTTTGAGTGGTTAACCAGATGGCTGGCTGCTCTACAATGAGCCCATTAGAGAACTTTCTTGTCAATATGCAACTACCAAACTACACTAGATGCTATTTTGTTTTCGTAAACTACTCACGGGCAGGGTACGAGAGGAGTTTCACAATCAAACCCGTCGAAAAGGCATTCTTCACTATCACACTGCCGATCGCAACTTCCATCGTGGAAGCGGAGTTGGCATTGAAGTGCATCCGGACAATTAGGGAATGGATCCGAAATTCCCAACGAACAATCCCCACCGTCATATTCACATTCGTAAGTATTGCATTGCGACTGCACAACATCGGCCAATGTTAATCAAATGAAAAAAATTACCCAAATCGCTGATACAAATATTTCTGCCATTGTTGCTCAATCGTAAAGAACAGTACACGACAAGAATCAACATTTTTATTTGCTGCTGTGCACACAGCGTTATACTCACACACACACACACACATACACAAATAACATGTTACAGCAGCAGATGTACACGACAGTAGCATATTGAGGGCGTTGCAGCCTCATGTTAGAGGCAAAAACTCATGAATCATGGATCTCTACTTCGGTTTGCAAACAAGTGTGGTCTTGTTTTTGCTTACCCTAACCACAAAACGGCTTTTCTTTATTACTTTAAAGTTTAACAAAAAAATTTCAGCATCTTTTTCATATACCGGGTGAATATTTTTATTTTCAATTTTAAAACCAGGAAAAATGCAAGGTCACGAAAGCAGGTATCCGATATCGCTAATGGCTCAGATAATATTGTACATCAACTAGAAGTTAACAGTTTTATAATGTGTAATGTACAAGTCCATAGAAATCTGTAGAATTATCGAAACGTACCACAACTACAATAGTGCTATTTTTGCACTAAATGTTTGGTAAATTAATAACAGCTGTAAAACTCTGCCACTTAAATAAAATAGTTGAAACTGCATGCAAAAGTCAAAAGAATGAAACAATGCTTACATCGCATTTGCCGTCCCCAGCTAAGGCAATGCACGATGAATCGCTGCAAACTTTTTCTGCAAATAAGAATAATTTTCAAGTCAAAAAAACACTTTTTTTGAAATTACTCATACAATATATTTCTCCACATCGGAAAAAATGTACTGAAGACTAAGCAAAATAAAACAGCTAGTAGAACTTGAAATTAATCCCCTGCCTTCTACGCAAAATTAAAATAGGAGTTGAAATTATTATTGCGATATAATAACGTAATCTGCATTTAACCAAATAACTTTCGGAGATGTTACATTTCATCCTTTAAAAAAAAAATAGGAACTGGGGTCATTTCACAAAATCTAACATACAGAGCACTACTGTGCAGAGATTACCAGCGACCAGAACGGTAGTAAAAAGACATACAAAGCACTTTGAAAAAAAAACAACATAAATGTCGTGATCTAGGTGTACAAAAGCCTTGCAACTACTTTCTACGACGTTATTCGTAACCACGTACCTAGAGTTGCCGGGATAATTACATCATTTGTCCCTGGTCCAGCAGGTTGTCCCGGTATGGCATAGATGCATCCTTCCCCATTAAAATTGGCAGGACAGAGACAAACTTGCAAACCACTGGATTCTTGGCACGTGCCACCGTTGTAGCAAATCAATCCACCAGCACATACAGATAACTGATCTTCGCAGTTTGTACCGCGGAAACCCTGCGTCAATACAAAGAAGACTTCGAGACGCGAAACTTCCAAGTTTCTAACAATCTTAGAAACCAAGGTTATCAAACTAACCAAACACCAGCACTTACCAGCTGTGTTTTTTTGGGGGAACATTTTTCGGACATTGTCCGATTTTTTTTCTCCATGTCCGAAAAATTTTATCTGGCTATGAGCAAAAGTTTGGCCACTTTTTTTCGTTTGTACAGCTACAAAATTTCTACCCCATAAGCGTCAGTCTAGTCTTGTAACAATCAATTACCATCGCTTGCTATATAGGGTGTTAACTTTTTTGACTTTTTTTTAATTTGCACGAGTTTATATGATTTACAGGCTACAAATCATCACAGAAACTTGATGCAAAAAAATTTTTTTTAAATATTAATGTTTCGATACCCTGGGGGGGCCGCAAAGATTTTTCGGGGGGCGCAAAGCCAACTTTTGACGTAACTCGAAAACTACTGCGGATAAAAAGTCGAGTTTGGTGTCAAACGATGCAGAATACCTGATTTCCTATCTGCTCTCAATACATGTTCATTGCCTATCTGCTACAGAAAAAATGTTATGAGCAAAAAACGTGATTTAGCAAAAATATATGTACCGATTTTTTTTTCTACATGCAACTCTATTACGGACTTTCGTTACTTTTATTGAAAAACGTAGAATGAGGGCGTCAAAGCGAATCGGAACGTAAACCGAAACCCTGTTAACCGCTTCCTTTCATTGAACTCAAACCGAAGACTGTAGCAAGGGTTTGGCCAAGATCAGGATAAGTGTATACAAAAAGACATAAGGTTGTTGCTGCAAATTAGTGTTTCTGTGTGGAATTCATGTTTTGTTTCATTGAATAAAGAGATTTCATGAGCACCAAAGCATACGTCACTGTTGGCTAAGGTTTGCACTAAGTTTTTGAATCATAAGTTATAACCAGGGTCGGATCGGAGGGGGATGTGGGCATGCATTCCCCCCAACCAACATTTTCAATAATACTTTTGATCAATACGATTTACAATTTTTCCATTTCTTTGAACTTTTTTGATGACAGTGATCCTTACGCCTTAAGCACGTATAAATCGAAGATGAGCAAAAAATGTATCATATTTGGTGAAGGACTTTGGGTTAGGGGTGAAAAAAATTAAGCAAAATTTGCTTTGGGTTAGGGGTGAAAATAATTAAGCAAAATTTGCCCTAAAAATTGCTGGAAAAGCACTAAAATGGCCATTACAGCATTTACATTTTCAAAAATTTTCCGGGAAGCATGCCCCCGGACTCTCCTAGAGCCATATTTTTGTTCCACAATTTGCTTCAAGTTAACTTAGCCAGAAAAAAAATATTCTAAAAAATGTAAAAATTTGGTGATATATTTCTTTGATTACTGCCGATCTAAAAATAAGGTGTACGCGCAAAGTGACCAACTATTTTTCAGTTGCGCTGTTTGGCCTAGAAGCCGTAGAAGCTCACCTATGTCTTTCTCGAGCTTTGAAAACAGCTGTGCGGCTAACTTCTTTTTGAAAATTTAACGTTTTTGTTGCGTTATTGACCACCACTTGCTGCTGTCTAATGCTAGCATCTATTCTATCAGCATCTTTGCAGTTAGCTTTAGTCAATAAGTGAAAAACTTTTTTTTGTGAAGCTTGCTGATTTCGGGGGGAGGGGCGTACTAATCATATTCATCGTCTTCTAATCTCTAGGTCTCAATTTCGTAGGTTAATGCAGAGAAAAAGTCTACAAAACTTGTGACCTACCTAAAAATGACATCGATCGCGGATGAGATGTCGATAGAAGTTGAGGAGCAATTTCTTTCTTTCGCTATTGGCAGCTGCAGTCTAGTAACGCACTATACCTAACCAATCTCGCTGACCCAAACTCATTTTACGACAACCTCTTTGGTCTCTCAAAAACTACAACTCTGTGGGTAAGTAGTAAACATTAATAAAACTTTGGTAACAGCCAATTTTGCCAGAAGACGGGATCCTGTAACTCGGAGCACAGCTGCAACTGATCTTTCCGTATTGCCCAAGAGGGTTTTGATGACGACACTTGCATGAGCAAATATCGAATCAACCAATTCTAATTTTGGTATTCCATCTTGTTTAGTGTTAGCATTCGCATAATCACTAATCAGTCAAGTTCTTCAATTTTGTTTCGACAAACCTTTGACCAATTATCGGCAGGCTGCTCTTGCTTCATAAATTCTGAATAGTTCTTGATACTTCTATCTCGCAAATATAAAATGGTGGTCTCTTCTTTAAGCATTCTTTTTTGGTAACAATTAGAAAATTTAGGACATAAAAATAGTGCCCAATAACCTCCTTTTTATTCGGTAAAATATGATCCTACATTTCCTGCGCAAACTCACATTCCTTCATCAGTTCTTTTATACTCATCTTGATTCTCGACTCTCCTGTTCACTGCTCAGCAACACACAATCAATCCTGCTCTTGCTCGAATGTCAAAAACTTAATTTCTTGAAAGTCTTGCAAAAGCATGCTGAATTGGTGATATCATAGTCCGTGTGATATCATGATAGTCGTGATAGGCTTACACTGTTACATACCGGTAGACGAAATGTTCGTGATTTTAGTTTTTTGCTCATAACATTTTTTCTGTAGCAGATAGGCAATGAACATGTATTGAGAGCAGATAGGATATCAGGTATTCTGCATCGTTTGACACCAAACTCGACTTTTTATCCGCAATAGTTTTCGAGTTACGTCAAAAGTTGGCTTTGCGCCCCCCGAAAAATCTTTGCGGCCCCCCCAGGGTATCGAAACATTAATATTTAAAAAAAATTTTTTTGCATCAAGTTTCTGTGATGATTTGTAGCCTGTAAATCATATAAACTCGTGCAAATTAAAAAAAAGTCAAAAAAGTTAACACCCTAATGGTATGCAGTAACGTCCGTCGCGTTTCGGTTTGACCGAAGAAGAGAAAATCATTTTTGCATTTTTACGATATTTGAACCAAGTCTTCAGAGTTTTTGTTGTGCTAGCGTTCAAAATGTAACACACGTAATTCCGCGTGTTAGCAGATGCGTACACGCCAGTCGTTTATGTCGATCAGGGATGGCAATCGCATCGAATCGAACGTTTTTTCCCCAAAATATCGCATCCAAGAATCGCATTGAAACTCATGATTAGAATCACATCAAAAATTGCATCGGGTATAATGAAAAAATCAGATTTTTGTAGATCGAGAAAATAAAAGTAAAAATATTTTAGGAGATGATACCATTCATGCCATTCTGGTTCTTCGTGCTAATAATTAGTTGTGTTTTTGCAAGCACTTTTTGGGCTTTATGCCCTTAAATAAAACTTGCTTGATGATACTGATCATCTGCAAATAATTTAGTACAATGTGAGAGTTAAAATTGCTCAAAAACGAAATCGCACGAATAATCGCAAAAGCGCACACAAAAATCGCATCGAAAAAAAAAAAAATAGATAATCGCAACAAAAATCGCATCCACAACATGCTTTACATCGCATCGCAATTAGACGGTCGTTACAAATATCGCAGAACCTTTTCGATGCGATTGTCATCCCTTATGCTGATTGTCATGATTAATATTCGACGGTGGAAAACAAACAGAAACGAATTTTTAAAGTTGAAGAATGCACTCAATTAAGATTTGAAAGTTTTGCTTTAATTTGCTAGCGTTTAAAATTTCACGCACGTAATATCACGCTGACACGCTATTAATTCGACAGTCTTTTCCAATCGAAAAGTTTATGTTTTCTATTTATATCAGATCATTGGTCCTTAATGAAAGCAGGCAAAAAAGATGGAAAGCTGAGCGCAATAACGTCAGCAAGAAAAGCACAAAAAACGCTAAATGCCCTAATTCATATAGAAAAAAACAATTGTTTCTTCAAGCTGCAGAATAAATTTTAAAATGTCCAAAATTTTTCTAGTCATTTCGGACAAATAGCCAAAATTTCTCAGCGAAAAAACACAACCCCAGCTTACCAGTGGGCAGGAACACCGATAACCAGTTGGTTCCAAGCTGTCATCTGTACAAGTAGCTCCGTTTAAACAAGGGGCAGTGCTACAAGTTGTAAACCGCTTCTCGCATTGGTCACCGAAATAGCCCTGAAAAGTGAAAATGCAATGATATTGAAACAAAGAATTGAAATCATCAACGTACCTTTTTTTTTTAAATCAACTACTTTACCGCACTGTGCACTCATTTATGCTTATTCCTGACACGTGGATATGAACCTGCAGTAACCGAACGCGATCGGTACACAGCTAAATCAAACCTGTTTTTAACTGCATTGCAATACAGCAAATACATATTGAGACCTGGCTGAACGTTGCATAACACAAATTCTTGCACGCAAACTTGTTGAAGGATTGACTAATCACAATCGAAAAAATAAAAGTTTTTTTCATACTTTAAGTCTTCAAATTTAAAAACAGCAGGTCATCCAAGCACAAAAAATGTATCCACCCATTAAACAGTGCCACTCACTGTACTGATACTGTACAAGAAACACAGCAAGTTGGACAAAAGACAAAAATTATTACGATTTCTATTCCATCACCTCATTACAGTTGCACGTGTACGTGTTAATCCCCTGTTCACAACTCAATGTACCGTCCTGGCTGCATGGACTCGGATCGCATTCATTTATATCGCCTTGACATCTAAAATACAAGATCATAACATAAGTTGGTTTACTCCAATGCTGTGCACTTTGTTATAGGCGATCTGCACGGACGGGGCAATAATTTAAAACCAGCTCTGCTAATGATGCTACCCAAGTCCTATTTGAGGAAACGTTGTATCAATGTCAGCGACATGACCACGAGGTACTACGCGCAAGTTCAAAACACTACTTGACAGGTTCGATTCTCAGACGGAGACGATCGCATTCACACCGGGTGGTAGCTGACTTAAACAGCACAAGCGCACTTCGCAGTCTTCCTCAATCACTCTTAAATTTTTTGTTCAAAAATTTGAAAATAATCTTGGCCGTTTTTTTTTTATTTGTTGTTTTGTCTGATTTTTTAAACTTTATTTTACTGGAAGTAAGACATTTACAAAAACTGAACCGGAAGTATTCTTACCTGGATCCAGTGTATCCCGGAAGACAGGTGCACGAAAATCCTCCTAATGTATCCACACACTGACCACCGTTCGTGCAAGGTGATGTTGCACAATCATCGATGTTTACTTCACAACGTGTGCCTAAGGATAAAATCAAGCAATGAAAGAAATATAGTTTCATTTCTGTATAACATCATACACCACAAAGAAAAATGAAAGTCGTCTATACAATACACATACACGAATTACACAACTCCAAGTGTCTTTTTACATAGAGCTTTAATAAGCAGTGCTCTCTTTCGTGAGTAAAAACGAATTTCAATTTTACACTTTCCTGTTTGGTTGTGAGAGTAAAATAAAGTCATTCAACTTTTATGAACGAAGCGCGCCTCGTATGTAATTCTACACACAGTTTCTGCTAAATAAAAACACACTAAACCGACACGTACCAAACCTCAATTAAATACTACTGTTTTTATTAGCGCAGTTGTTAAGACATCGCTATCGGCGCGGTGGGTCAGCAGTTCGAATCCCAGGTCGGTCAAATTCAAATCGAACACAGTGCCACCAACGGCTCACCACTGCTGCGACGTTTCTTCGGAGTAGTGATGTTCAGACGCTAAGCCGCGGAGTTGAGCCCCGCCACTCGTTATACGCTTCGGCGTAATACCGCGAATATAATGAAGATTTGATTTTTTTGTTTGTCGTTAAAAACTAATTCTAAATCGCAATATCACGGCCGGCATCACAACCATAGCTGGCTGGATAACGAATTACTTAGTTCAATGTCTCATTAAGAAACTCTCAACTTCTTACACTTACCAGTCGCTCCAAACGGACAGGAACAAGAAAACGAATTAACCTGGTCCACACAGGTCCCACCGTTCTGACATGGATTGGGCAGGCACTCGTTGATTTCGTTGTCACACGTGACACCTTGGTAACCAGGGACACAATCACAAGTGTAGCTACACCAAAAACGAGTACGTGATAATGCTGTAACTTGAACGCCACCGAAGATAACAAACGTTACAGATGCAATAGTGATATGCTCTTGGAAAATAAATTTGGGTAAATTTCTACATTCATCTTATAGCAATTACCATCTCCGTTCACCAGTTAACCAGTCATTCAATGTAATAACCACAAGGTTTACATCACGTATTCGCAGCTTCCCCGAGTGGCACCACGCACAAGTATGAATGGTCAAGTGTATGCTTGCTGTACTACACGTCCTACTAACGTCACATGATCGATCCAATTAATATTGCATGGGACCATAACCTAAACACGACTTAACGTACAATATACAGTACATAAAGTAGGCTACCCGCTATTTGACATTTTTACCTCAATGGGTAATAAAAATGATTCAGAAAGAGAAAATACATAAAAACAAGTCCTCGTCGAAGCTTCACCAATCAATAAAAGTTTTAGCAGTTACACACTGTAATTAAAGCAGGTTTTACAAAATCAAATGCATCTTAAGGCTTGGTGCTGCGAGACTGGAGAAGGCCAAAGCACATAAAATTAGTTACTTCTGTATTAGACCCACAGAGATATTTGTAATATACTTTACCTGTTCACGTAATCATTACAAGTGGCGCCATTTTTGCACGGATATGATGCGCATTCATCTATATTCGTTTCACAGTAGCTACCCGTATATCCGGCAGAACAAGCACAGTGGTGGGAGGTTGCTGTGTCCTGGCAGCTGCCGCCATGCTGACAAAGAGCCGACACTGCTACCGCTGAAAAATAACGGCAGTATTAAGACAGCAGAAAAAGAAAGGATAGGAAACATACCATTATATCTTCTGAAGTGAAAGGATTATAAGCACCAAGCAGACTTATATACCGAAAGTGCAAGAATTGGGGTCCTATTGAAAACGGCATATGTATAGGCGCAGATCGTTCTTCAAACTTTTGCTAATCTGACCCGATCTATTTTACTCTAGAATACCAAGAAAGTGCATAAATACTGTGTGAGACATTTTCGCTGGCTTCACTACTGCGAACTGATCGCTCTGAAATAACCTGTGGAAAAGAATTTTTTTTAATTTCGTGGCTATTATAACGATATCATCTGATACTTTTAAAGCTTTCAACTTTTCAATTTACTTTTTAACTAGATCAATTCTTTTACATTTTCACTCAAATTAACTAGTTCATCGGTACTTACTTTGTGACGCAGCAGCAGCTTGACATGACAGACTAGGTATATCACACACAACCCCACCATACTGAACCGTGCAGAAGCAGGTAAAACTGGTACCTGATTGCGAACAGCTACCACTGTTCAAGCAAGGGTTTGGAGAACAAAGATCCACAAGCAACTGAAAAAAAACAACTATATAGTATTAAATATTCACACTATTATCAACAAAACCACAGCAACTTCTTAGAAAAAATATTTGACGGCTTATTCAATGACACATGAGTGAAAAAACAAAAGCATTTTCGAAACAATTTGGTTGTGATTTTGAGCTTTACAAACTTCTTCGATTACGTAATACAAAAAATTTAGCTTGTACGTTGCAAAAAATGTTTGGCTTATATTAACTACAGTAGAGCGACTAGACCAATAAGACTTCCGATATGTGCTAAGACTGTGCTAAAGGCACCCTAGCTAGACTGTCGATGGCACACGACCAGCGCTAAAGCAACAGTTTCCTTTTTGCACCACCTTTCTTACTTTTTTAAGTGTATAGTTCACAAAAATTGCAATATTTGCAACTGCGGATCGGCCGTCTCACTATCGTTCCTCGCAAAAACAGATGCATTATTTAAAACCACAACTTATTTTACGTAGTTTCTTCCATTAGATAAAGATTTTTACTAAATAAAACAAAATCAAATCTTCATTATACTAGCGATATTGCGCCAAAGCGTGTAACGAGTTGCGAGGCCCATCACCGCGGCTTAGCGCCCGGGCAACACAGCTACGAAGAAACGTCGCAGCAGTGGCGAGCCGTTGGCGACATTGTGTCCGATTTGACCGGTCTGGGAATCGATTCCATGACCTACAATAGCAATATTTTTAATTACTGCGCATTAAGAAGTAAATTTGCTATTTCTTACATTTCCAAACACATAATATTTGTAGCGAGGAGTATCTTTGCTACACTTACCCCACACGTTGGTCCTGTGTATCCGTGTGGACAACTACACGAGTATGAGTTAATTTCATCGTTGCATGTCGCGCCATTTTGACACGGCAAAGCGGAACACTCATTTATGTCAGTGGCACAATTGTTTCCTGTGTATCCACTTGGACACGTACACGAGTACGAGTCAATACCGTCGACACATGAACCTCCGTTGACACACGCACCCGATCTACACTCATCTATATCGACATCGCAGACCAAACCCGTAAATCCAGGCTGCAAAAGCATCAATCTTCAAACATTTTTAAAAACTCAACGCTATAAAAACCAAATAAAAATACTTTGGCCTCCAGTATCTTATTACTAAACATCTAAAAAGAATTTCAACAAATTTAAGAAAAAATTTCAATAAAAAAACAGAAACAACATTGCCAGCTTGTTACTATTGCTAAGAAAAATGCAAAATCGCTGCATAGACGAACTTTACTGATCGTGGTGTTAATATTCGCACATCAATGACCATTAAATGGTCACTGGGCCGTCCTGATCGCGTTTGCCCTATATTACTGGCTGCGACAAACAGTGATTGATCGATTTAGTAAAAACGTTTGGAAGTTTCAACTTTTCGAAACTTAACACTTACAAAAATTGAAAAAAGTACAATTTACACTACAAAAAAACTGCAATTAACCATTTTTACGAAAAATTATTTAGCCAGCAAAACTCCATCGAGTTGATGATACTCACCCTACATGTACACACGTAGCTGTTCACATAATCCACGCATGTACCACCGTGCAGACATGGATTGGTGGCACAATCATTCACGTTTCTTTCACATTGCGTACCGTCGAAGCCCAATGAACACAAACATTTGGAACTGTTAATATCATCGATACAAGTAGCACCATTCAAGCATGGGTCTAGAAAAATTAGAAGCATGAGACAACTAATTTTCAAACATGTAAAAACAAGAAGGATTTAGAAATTAAAGGAATACAAAAAGCAAGCTTATAGTAAAAAAGTTAAATTAAACGTTGAAGGTATATGTGCTGTTCAGCCACCTTGAGTAAGAAATATTAATAAACTGTAACGTTTTCAGCAGCTTTACCCTGGACATTTGACAACATAGATTTAGCTGAAATCATTAATACTGTAAGCTTAACAACACAAACAATACACACCTACAGTATTACAAACCATTTTTACTTACCCGGTGTACAATTATCAATGTTAACAGAACAGTCGGATGACGTAAAACCCGGCACGCAATCACATATATGCCCAGGTACAAGGTTGCGGCACGTACCGCCATTCTGACACGGATTTTCAACGCATTCATTAATGTCGTTGCCGCATGTCGGACCTACATATGAAAATATACTCGTTAGACTCATTACATACATAATGTCTAGCATTAATAGATATTTTCAAAAATACTGTATTTAGTTTTGCTACGAGAATGAAAGACTGTGGTTCTAGTTCAGCACACTCAAACTTAACTCGTTTTTTTGTGATTACTTAAGGTTTTGAACCACCAACTCGACGGAAGTAAAACACTCGAAACAAATTACCTGCCAGGTTCTACTGAAGTGTTGGCAACTCAACAAGCGAGCTCAAATTTGCACCTTTACAACATTGAACGTGTTTTTGAGCCAAAGATTATGATAAAAGATGAGAAATCGACGGGTTACGAGAATGAAATGATTGTCATGCGTACTACGCAAAACTGCTAAGAGTAACCAAGTAACATCCAGTAGTCCAGTATTAGGAACAAGTAAGCACCAACCTTGATAACCTTGCGCACAAGCGCAAGTGTAACTCAAATAATTTGCGGTGGGAGAACAAACGCCGTTGTTTTCACACGGATTGGGATCACACGGGGTCAACGGTGTCTCGCATCTTTCGCCTTCAAAAAGAGTTTTATCGTTACAGTATCAAAGTGTGTTAGTTTGTAAACGAATTCAATTTGTTTCTTTGAATATTTCTGGACGTTCCGACGACATAGATTTAACTGCCATCATCAGTAGTGTATGCAAAGCAGGAAAAACTGTGTAACATTCCCTGCCGACGATATAAGGAAAATTACGTCGTCGAAACGCAAGTTACCACGAAAACAATAACTTTGATTTTACTTTTTATTCATTGAGTTATTTTCCAATATTCGCTGCGTAATGACTTAAATTTTTTACCTGTATACGCAATTGGGCAGGCGCATTGAAACTGACCAGATGCAACTGAACAAACTCCACTGTTAAGACAAGGGTTCGGTAAACACGCGTTTCTTTTCAACGCACAATTTCGTCCTGTCAAAACAAGCCATATCTGTCAGTCACATGAAATTTAAGCTAGCGAAATGTTGCATACACATTTGTATCAGTGCAATAAGTAATAGGGTTTTTGGGAAAAAAGTGTAACGTGAAAATGATTTTTTGTACAAAGTTCGCTATGCAGTCTACACAAATTGGGCAAAGTAACTCAATAAACTGAATGTAATATTCAATCTTAAACAGACATCAGGGTAGTAGAAAAATCATTTATTGAAGAATAGCTTTGAAAAAAGCTGTTTTCGCATTAGGCTTCAAGAAACCGTAGTGTCATAACTCAGTGACAGAGCATTTCTTGAAACTAACAGCTCAACAAGACGGCAGCCACTGCATACGTTAATATGTATTACGAATTTTAACGGCTTATCGAATCATTAACACAAAACCCTGTACGTGCAGCTCCAATACAAGTCATTGTCAGCACCGTATTATAACCGACAGGATTGGGATTCGAACCTAGGCTTAGAGTTCCAGAAACACAAAATATAAAGAAGCTACATAATTGTTCACCTGTATAACCAGCCCTGCATTCGCAAGTGAATCTACTAGCTTGGTTAATGCACCTGCCTCCATTGCGACATGGACTACGAGCACAGGCGTTGACGGTATACTGGCAGTTTTCTCCGTGGTAACCAGGTGGGCAATCACATGTGTACCTAAACCAACATTCGAAATATCTCAATTAACATTCAAAACACGTTCCAAGTATGATTGAGATATTCGCAGTGACTCCCACATCAAGCACTTTTTGAAAAACTGATTTCAACCACTAATAATCAACATTCAAAAAATGTAAGAACCGCAAAGTTAAAGAATGGATCATATGTGCTTCAGCAAAAGATCTCCAACTCTCTGATATCTTTTACACTGATGAACAAAAATCGTTAAACGATGCAGTGAATTCTCGGTCATGAAAGTAGACATTCTGGGAGGAATTACAACTGTCAAGTTCCTAAGTTTTTTGTTGCTTGAACAAACAAAATCTTCCCTTACAAAAATCATGCACAAATGAAAACTTCGTTCACAAACTTTCAAAAAAGCTCTGCCAACGGTGAAAAATAATGACAAAGAGCACTTAAAATCACGCTGTGGTAACAGTATATTGAAAAATTGTAGCCCAAAGTTATCTATTCATGCGCAAAACCTTTTATGGACTGATTTGTATTTCGTACTCTTTAACGTAAGGCAGATTTACATAAACTCTCCACCAGCTAACCTGTTTACATGGTCGACGCAATGCGCTCCGTTCCTACACGGATCACTTGCACATTCATCGATGTTGGTGAAGCACTGAGTATCCGTGAATCCTAAAAACAGACGATCAAGTTCAAATTATTGCATCAAAAAATTTTGAGCATTTTTATTCATCTTTATTATACTGGTTTCACTTAAGTTTCGAAAATAGACATGTCATGGAATTGCGAGCTAATTTCCGTGACTCAGGAGTCAGTACCCAAAGCTATATTTCGTACGTACTAGGAAGCACTAAGATGATCTTTCATCAAGCTGTTTGGTGTAATTCAAATGAGATTGAACCCAGTCTTTCGACCGCAAAGCAAGGCTCTTCACCTCTGGGCAAAGCAGAGGCGATTATCGATTTTAGAATTTTGCATTGCTAGGTCAGATGTAGTTCAATGACACAAAAAAAATTATTGATGTACCGATTAACCGAAATCGGTATCGGGAATCGGTGTTTTTTGGGGTATCGGCATCGGTATCGGATCGGTCAAAATGCCTGTAATTACCGATCCGATACCGCTTCTTTTAAAACCAATTTGACAATGAAAATGGTAGTAACCAGCAACAAACTTTTAAAAATAATTTAAAAATTAGTAACAAAAGACTATCTGCAAAATTTATTAGTTGTTGGTTAAAATTAACAATATTTGCCTTTAGGGATTGCAAAACTTGAAATTGCTTTTGCGTCAGCAATGTAGCAAGATTATCTGATATGCAAAAAAATATTCTGAAAAAGTGAGCCCAAACAGCATGTGGTATTTAGGCTCACTTTTTCAGATCGGTTGCTTTGGCACATCACCAACCTGAAATTCAAAATTATGGGATTTGCAATAATATTGGTATGTTTTGTGCTAATTCAAAAAATCAATAAAGGGAGCAGAAAAGGTTTGATTTTAAAAATTGTATTTTATTGACTATACGATTTTGTGTATGGTAGGTTGAAGTTATAAACATACATGTAAGCAGTATGGCCAAGAAATCATGGATATTATTTCTATATAATATAAAATCTTTGATCCATGTCACCACACTTTTATTGCATTATTCTACCCTCAGCTAAATATTTTTATGACACTTATCTTTGCATGGTGAATTTTAACAAGCAGCAACATTGCGTGACAGTTTTTATAAATTCAGTGTTACGTTAAGTACCGCTATTACATTAGATAGGAATCGGCAATCGGATCGGTATCGGTAATTTTTTTCGGTATCGATCTCGGTATCGGGCAAAATTTTGGTATCGGTACATCGCTAAAAAAAAACACAGGGCATATAGGGAGCGTTCTTTGCCTACTCTTGCTGCAAAGCTTTTTTCGACCACTCTGGTTATTTAATGCATAAAAATGCCTTGTTTAGTTTTTCAAAAACCATTTACAACCGATTCGATGCAATACACCAACTACACAGCATAATTTTTACAAAAATATACATAACAGATTTACCACAGAGTTAATTTACACGTAACAGATTACCAGATTTACCATTCTTCGAGCATTACCTGCCAGGCAGTGGCAAACAAACCCGTTCACTTGATTCTGACAAACACCATGATTGTAACAGGGACTTGAATCACATTCATTTATATCCACATTGCATAGAGTACCTGAAAGGTAACGATCATATCAACCAGTATAATGCTTGTTTACACAGATACTTGTTTAACCAAGCAGGCCTAAATAGACTGCTTGCAAGATTAAAGAGTTCAATGTATGAGCTATTAGAACAGAATGCGTCTAAAACAGCGCATAAACTGCACAAAATACGATAAAGCTGGATTCGGTCACAAAAAGTATAGCAGTTTAAAATTGAAACTTTAATTCGACTAACCTGTATAACCGGGCAGACACGCACACGTGTAAAAATTGACGCCGTCCACGCAGGTACCGTGCTGACATGGATTGGACGCACACTCGTTAGCATTGATTTCACAACTAAATGATAACGGTCGTACTAGTATAGGCATTTTTCTAAATTACCAATGAATTTGTAGTTGTAATTAATCGCTTGTTAATCGTTACACGCTTCGGCGTAATGTGACGAGTGTAATGAAGATTTGATTTTAGCAGGTAGGCGCGCGTAGGGGTTGAAGACATCGCTATCAGCGCGTAAGGTCAAGGATTCGATTACCGGGCCGGTCAAATTGGACACAGTGTCTCGCCACCGTCGCAATGTTTCTTCGGAGCTGTGTTGCCCAGACGTGAAACCGCAGAGATCGGTTCTGCTACTCGTTACACGCGTCGGCGTAATGCTGCGAGTATAATGAAGATCTGATTTAGTTTGATGCATAAAATATAAGAGTAATCGCAAGTTAAGCTTCTTCACAGCTTAAGCATTTTGCAATCGAAAGCAGTACGTCAAAAAAACAGAATGGATTTCAAAACATTAGGTTTATAGCGTAGCCATTTGTAGCTAAAGCTGCTAAGAATCGCACACAGCGGAAACTTCACGTTTCTCATCGCAAAACGAATCCATAAATAACAATTTCTTTTTTGTATCAAATGTGATCCATAATTTCAACGCAATGAATAAGTGATTGGTCAAAAAAGCAGCAAGTTGTAGAAACCACTCCGCAAAAAACAAAAAATAAAATCGTTAAGAGCGCATGCGCAATCGCACAAATGTAGGCACACTCGCGACCTCACGCACATTTTAACACTATCCTCCTCCCCAGAGGCTGAAGAAGCGGTAACTTACTGAAATAACAGTTGAAAGGATATTTCTGGATATTTCTATTTTTCGATATCCAATAACGAACTCAATCGGTCCGTTATGATATCACTAGAGTACCAAGAATGGCAGAAAATTGTACAAATCTACAGTACTTACTTGTCCCCGGTTGTTCCAGGTGGACAATCACACCAGTAACCCGCCCTTTTATCGACACATCTGCCTCCATTTTGACAAGGTTGAGCGGCACATTCGTCGATTTGTTGATCGCATAAAGTACCTTCATACCCAATTTGACACTGGCACGTGAATCTAAGAATAAACGTATGTGAAAAAAGGCTAAATGTTAACTGATTTAGATCGCGCGTGGCTTGATAAACAGGTTTTACCTGGAACTTTAAAAAAGATATTAAGGTAAGCCTTAAAAAACTTACTAAATAAACGCTGTAAAAACGAATTCTACGACTAGTTTCGCGGTTTGAACGCTCATCAGGTAGACTCAGGTACGGTAGACTAAAGCTTTAAAAAACAGCTGTTGTTTCTTAAAACTGCAGATAATGTGAAAGTCCATGTTACTGCACAAGTTTGAGTAAAATTTTCCAGAGCGCAGCAACGTCAATGACGGCAAACTCGGTTTCTATTCAAGAAAAAAAAAAATACGCAAAACCAGCAGTATTCTTGTGCTTGCTTGACAGCTTAGCTATTTTTTTAACGAAAGTATTTTGTGTAATAAGGATTTTTTTACAATATTATTTATATTTGTAGTACGAAAGCTTCATACTGCTTTGTCCCGAAATGAAACAACCAAAAAGCAGGATAAGCTTATAACTAATTTTGGCTGACAATTTTGTTTTAGAAAACTTACCAGATGAATATTGTTAACCAATTAACGCCCCTTCAACGTTGTGGTCAAACAGACATTGCTATCGGCATGTGAAGTCAGGGGTTCGATTGTCAAGCCGGATCAAATCGACGCCTTACCAAAATACCCCGAGTATTCAAGAGTTTTTTTTTTTTCGCCAATCATTTCTTTCGTAGTCGTTCGTAATGTGACAAAATTGAAACAACACACCGAGCAATAAATTAATAACTTACTGGTTTTCCCCATCTACACATGTACCATAATGACAGGGCGATGATACGCATTCGTCAACGTTTTCTTCACAGTTCGATCCTGTAAACCCTGAAAAAACATCAAATTTTAGACAAAGAAGTGAAATAAATAACTCTTTGCAAGGGAAAACTAGCAAAAAAGTCATGACGCTCTTATTCGCTCCGTCTTAGCATATTCAAGAATTTATTAGCAAAATATAAAATCACAAAGCCGAAATCAGGAAGCATCACGAAATTCCAGCAATGAAAAACCGTTCTCCAACCATAACCGACTTAATTTCAGAGCAAGAAGAAAAAAAATCACACCAAAAAAAAGCTTTCTTTAATCTTAATGATGAAAAAGTAGATGATAATGTAAATTAAATCCTCATTATACTAGCCGTATTAAGCCAAAGCGTGTAACGAGTAGCGGGGCCCATCTCCGCGGCTAAGAGCCTGAGTAACACAGCTATGAAGAAACGTCGCAGCGGTAGCGAGCCGAAGGCGACACTGCGCCGACGTAACCGGCTCGAGAATCGAACCCCAGACCTCTTGCACCGATACCGTGTGCGCTTAACAACTGAGCTAACCGGCCGGTTCATAATTATTTAATAATAAATAAAAAAGTATGTAAGTCGATTTCACTGCGCCTCACCAGGCTGACAAACACAGTGGTAGGCATTGATGCCGTCTTCACATCGAAGGTGATTGAGACATGGTGTGGAAGCACAATCATCGATGTTGCGCTCACAATTCGAACCACTGAAACCTGACAATCAAAAATTACTGATACAAAGCTAACGCAAAAACTGATCTCTCAAAAATGTCTCCATTCAAAAGTAGTAGATTAAAGTAACAAATTATACTTGAGTAATGAACGCAAGATTTTTATTTTCGTGCTGCGAAAACGCAACGGTGGGGATTAGTGAGCTCGCTCTGAAGTTGCGAGCTGCCAGGCCCTGTCTACTTCTGAACACCGTGAAATCTCTTAAACTTTTTCCCTACAAAACAAGCGAACTTGTTGGCCTGTTTTCCACACTAGATCTAGCAGGAAGGCTGTTAACATCAATTTTTGAACCTAAAGCAGAATCGAACCCTACGTCTACCGCTCTGTTTATTCGGCATCTAACTCTATCCATTACGAACAACTTTACACTTCTTGAATGATAAAAATCCAGGCCATAAAAATGTGCATTGGAGATAAACGCATGATGCACATTTTGTTTAAGGGTTTGCGCAAAAGGCATATTTCGAAATGGTTGCCTTAAAAAGACAGGGTTCGGTCGAGATGATAATAAGCATAAAAATTCCACAAGTTGGCACCAACAAAGTGGTGTAGTGGTCTGAATGCTGGGCTGTTAGCTGTAAGGATCGGGGTTCCATACAAATCTAGATTGTGATTTATTCATCATAGATTCTAAGAAGTAAGGGTTAGAATAGTAGGACGATGGTAATAAAATGAACAAAAAATCCGAAATCTGTACGCTTACAAACCGTTTTGAAACATGCGTCTATATGCCTACTGATGTTTCTACCAGTCGCAAAAACCTAAATGAAAAAGGGTCTCGCCATCGCATGTTGTCGCCATAAGGTTATGTTCTAATAAGTTAATAAGAAGGAATTTCTAGGTATTTTCTGGCAAACGTCTATTTTCTGCAAGGCTAAAACCTTCGGAAGAATTCCAAAAAGCGAACTTATTTTCTTACCAGCAGGACACACGCAGGTGTACTTGTTTACTTCGTCCTCACAGCGTCCACCATTCATGCACGGGTTGCTCTCACATTCATCAATTTTAATTTCGCACAAGTCTCCTTTGTAACCTACACAAAAAGTTGACCAAACTCACCGAAAACAAGTGTAACAGGATGAAAATTCGTAGATAAAATGATTTCTGCACTCAATAATAACAAAGGAACAATTTGCAACATTGTTTTTTTGTAAGTTACCGCGTTTGACAAATCATCAGGGGCACTAGTCAATAGATTGCTTTGTTTGATTGTTTTTTTTATATACATAAGGCGCTCAGGATTATAAGATGCAGCGGTTTTTGAAAAGCATCGGGTTGCCGCATTAATAATAAAACAAAAAAATCTATATTACAGCATAATGGAAATAAAGCATGAAGCACACTACCTGATCCATACATTAGGCGCACCGGCTCATAAAGCGCACGATTGATTTTTGAGAAAAAATATAGGAAGTGCACATTGTAGTGCGTAAAATACGGTGGTCAAAGATAAGTAGGAATAAATTATGAACGAAGATTTAATATAACGGTTTGATCCTAGCACAGATAACGTAAGAAATGCACAGATCATCTACAGCGGATAAGTTCATAGTAAAACATATTTCCTCATAATAATCTGACTTTTATGATTCTTCAATGATTTCTACTGTTATAACAATACCACAAAAATGTGCAGAACATTCACACTTTTAGTATTTACCGATAACAACTGATTGAGCACAAGGCTGTCATAAAATGGAAAAGTACTGGAAATCTTTGTTCGAAAACAAAGCAATTAAATGATGTAACACAGTAAGCACCTGCTTTGCAAACGCATTTGAATTTTGCAACTTGGTCCAAACAAGTAGCATCGTTCTGGCAAGGGTAGGACTCACATTCATTGATATTTGACTCACAGCGTGGTCCTGAGTAACCAGGAATACAATCACACCTGAAACTACCAGGAGCGTTGACGCAAGAACCTTGGTGGGCGCATGGGTTATCATTTCCTGAAAAGTATTATATTGGACTCAAAACGCTGTAAGCCCGGGGGCCGAGTGGTAACAGAGCTCGACTTTCAATCACAAGGTCCTGGGTTCGAACCTGAGTTTACTTGAAGTACGGTCAAATCAAGAAAATAGTCGTAGAATTGGTTTTTAGAGCGTTTATTTAGAAAGTCTTCTGAAGCCTGCTACCATATCATCTCTTGTTCACATGTACAGTTTATAGACTAATATCGGTCCCACATGTTGCAATAAAATTAAAAGTCTTTCCCAACTTTGATAAATACCTGTGCATATGAAGCGATAAAAATAACTAATTTGGACATGCGACAGGGTAACAGTCACCAAAGCACACCGCGATGCTAAGCGCAAGTATCTACGTAACTAAGCAGTATGCATGCTAAAAACTTTTGAACTGGAAAACTAGATCAATATTTTATTTAACAAATTTGTGTTTTCGAGTTCCTAGAATTTTCACGCGAAATAATGAAAACATATTTGACAGCTCGGATGGTGAGATGGCCGCCCCTGGAGAAGTAGACTTGGGTTTGATTCCAAATCGAGTCGAACCAGTGACTTTAAAACTGGTATTCACAGTTTTCCTGCTGGACGCTTAGCATTAAAGGAACAGTGTGGAGAACAAGCCGGCAAGTTTTCTTCTTATTTCCTTGGAAAAAACACTTAGCGGGATTCATCCATCTCGGTGAGGAGGAACGACAGCAGGCAACTCATAAGCGAACTCGTTATAGCGCTTTGATCGCTTTCTCGTGATAGGAGGATAAATATGCAACTACATACGATACAATATCGCAAAAAATTTTCAATCCCGTTGTTATAGCAAAATTTCCATCACAAACTTTTAACTTTACCCAGCAAGCATTCATCAATATCAACAGAGCAGTCAGCTCCTTCATAACCCTTTGGACAATCGCATATGGCTTCACCATTGATGGGGTTTGCATTGCAGTGCACGCAACCTGGTGGTCGGTTGGTGTAACACCCGTCATCCAAATGACAGAGTAAACCTGTAATAAAATAATTAAAATGTCATGAACAAGGTACGTACGTAATCGACTGCTGCTTGACGATGAATTTTGTTGAATGCGAAATCTGTTGCAGCTAGGTTGTTTTACAACCAAATCAATTCTTTATCATACTCGCCGTATTACGCCGAAGCGTGTAACGAGTGGCGGACACATCTCCGCGGCTTAGAGCCTGGGCAGCACAGCTCCGAAAAAACGTCGCAGCGGTGGTGAGCCGTTGTCGACACTGTAGCGATTTGACGGCTCGGGAATCGAACCCCAGACCTCTCGCACCGATGCGATGTCTTTAACCACCGCGCCAACCTGTCGGTCACAAAATAAGGTCACTAATTTAATGTAAAATGAAGAAGTGTATTATTTATTAGTATTAAAGCTGTGTGCTTGCTGACGGATTGATGAGAACACGACGAAGCCTATAAAAACCTTTGTAAATAAAATACATATTAAATTACTGAGGTAATTTTCAAAATATATTGAACTGATAATTCAGCAGATTGAGGGAGACTGCGAAGTGAGCTTGCGCTCTTCTAGTCAGCAGCCACCCGTTGTATATGTCAAATGCGATCGGCTCCAGCCGTGAATCAAACCCGTCACGTAGGATCTGTGACCTGCGCGCAGTACCGCTAGGCCATGTCGCTGACGAATTGTGCCAGCTTCGTAATGTATTCACCATTTGTTGGCAATAAATGTAGATTTGTTGTTGGTAGTAGTAACTAAACCGTAGCGAAATATCCATTTGTTAGTACTAAATTAATGATTTAATTTTTCCAATGTATTTTAAAATCTTAAACAGAAATCACCAGCAATCAAAATGCTGTAAAAAGAGACTGGATTGAAAATACAGATCGGGCGCAGTACAATTTTTGTCATTAAAAACCATCAAACAACAACAAGATTTATTCAGCCGTTTGTAAAACGTACACTTAAAAAAATAAATAAATGAATAACATTGATCATTGGCAGGGAGACTGACTAACATATTCCAGCCAACAAGGTAAGAAAATCGAAATCTTGGGGCAACTAAATAAAAAATATTCGTCATGCACGCACACGCATTAACCTGGCATGCACGCATCACAGTAATGGAGATAAGTAAGCCTTAGTTAAAAGTTTTCACACGCTATTACTTACACATCAACAAAGCTTTAAGAATTTTTTCGAAGTTATTTAAATCTAATTTTAAAAATTGCTACCATGACGTCAATACAATTCAGAAAAAGTAACACGGAACTTCAAATTGAAGACGCAATAATATAAATTTAAGTAGTAAGTTGATATTTTACATGCTTCAAACCAAGGGCTTAAAACATCAAGGCTAACGAAGCAGCTACGTTTTGGAGAGCAAGTATATCATTTCAAATTCATCTTCAAACAATTTTTTGTCAAACCAACCGAAGGTTCATACCTACTGAGTAAAATTTGGAAAAAAAGCGAGAAGGCAGAAAATTTTCAAACGCGTTACTTATATTTTCTGTTCAGGGTAACTTTAATGAAATTCTAAACAAGATGTAAAATATATTCTAGCGCCTGGCGATCAAAAAACGAAGAGCTGAGCAATACAGGAAAGGCAAGATTTCCTTATGGCTGTACTTTCTCTCAAAACAACAGAGCTACTTTCCCCATAAAGAAAATGGCCGCAATGCGCCAGAACCATTACACAGCAATACAAGAAGCATATAGTGCTTGATTAGCTCATACAGCAGCGTACGCTCTACGATTGCGTCAACATCATTTCCTAACTCACATCGTACGTGGGTGCGTCGCAACCAAAAATTACAGCTGGTTACCAATATACAAGTATTTCTGTGCAATTATAAATGTCTTAAAATCAAATCAAAGTCTTCATTATACTCGGGGTATTGCACCGAAGCGTGCAAAAAGTGCCGAGGCTCATTGTCGCGACTAGCGCCTGGGCAACACAGCTTCGAAGAAACGTCGCAGCGGTAATGAGCAGCCGATGGCGACACTGTGTGTGATTTGACCGGCCCGGGAATCGAACCCCAGACCTTCCGCACCGGTAGCAATGTCTTAGCAACTAAGCTAACCGGTCGGTTGTCTGAAAAACACTTTTAGAAGTTTTATTTATTTGTAGTAGAGAAAAAACCATCAGACCACTTTCGGGTCGGTGGGATCATTCATGTTAGCTTACACTTGTAAAAAAAATTAGCCTGATTACTTCAGATAAAAAGGTACCGCATCTGAAGCATTTCTAAAACTACAACAAAGGTGAAAACGACCAAAAAAACAAAAATCATTGAGTGATATTAACTTCTATGCACTGAGATGGCGCATACCTGCTTTTCCTTCGGGACATTCGCACCTAAAATTGGCTACTTCATCCACACACGTTGCACGATGATGACATACATTTGGGTTACAATTATCAATGTTCGTGTTACAATCCCGACCTGTCCAACCGCTGACACATGTACACATATAAGAACCTAAAATATAGGAAAAATATTGACTTTTCCACTATCTTTTGCATTGTTTCTGGAACAAAACTCGTGATTCGAACTCATTTCCGGGTGTTGCAACCATGCCCACTCTTGTTTTTTTTAACTCCTTTTCTACTACCCGCATGCCTTAAAGTTAATTGTTTAGCTGCCTCTTCCTTTTTCTTGTGTCGAGTCATATTTCCTTAATCCTATCGTATTCTTTGCCGCGATGGCGATGCGAAAACAAAAGATACTACTACAGCACTACTACCTGTATTCGCGGAGCATAACAAATATACTAGGAAGAATCACCTATACTTGCCAACAACTACTAGTATTTCTAAAAACTGAGATTATTTTTATGCATTGATAAATTAAAGGCAAATGCAATTCATTTCACGAAGTTTCGCAACGAAGGCTGATCGATCAAAAAAAGAAAAAAAAAAAACACACCCTATTTCGGGCCCACTGCTACGAAAACTGGTTCATTCTACTTAAACTTATCCGAACGGGAGTTATTTCAAATTTATCGCAATCAATTGCTTAGTTCTTTCCGTGAAATTGATCCACCCACGCATAAACATTTTTTGGATGCACCCGAACACTTTCGCATTCAAAAAATGCATTTGAAGCAAAATACAAAGTTGGTTTTCCATCAAGATAAATCCCAAGCTCTTGATTGCTTGGCGCGCCTCCAAATGCAAATCGGGTCCACAGAATAAAGGAGAAATATAGTGTAAAATAGCACTTTTTGTTTTGGCTTCTTAGCTCTCTACAGGTCTATATCGGGTTCCTATCAGATTACATAGAGCAGTTCGAGAACTAAGCATTTTCGTTATAAAAATTGCTTACATCAAAATAGCTTCGCAATGGAACACAATAAGAGACTGTGGTACCTATTTCATGCGAACTTGTGATCGAAAATTGCTTAACCAAGTTCAGAATCAGCGGTTTTTTAACTTCGTGCAATTGCTGGTGAGATTCTATATTCGGCACCCAGAAATGATTGTTCGAGCCATTTGCTCAAGCGCACGAAATTAGCTATTGACCGGTACATCCGATCGCGTAAAGGCAGTGTGTGGTGAAATGATTTTGGACTGCAAACAGGCTATGTCAGCGACAAGGTGGTCCAAAATTGCCAACAGAATGCAAAGGCATCTCATTTAATAAGTGCAATGGTTGTTGTTACATCAAGCAAAAAAGCAATAAAATACCCAAATATTGGGTCAATAATTCGACGGTTGGCGATGTACTACAAGGCCTTCACCGCTTACCCAAAATCAAATAACATTAAAACTTATGCAGCAACATCAATCCACCAACTAAAACTTACTAGAATTTAAGTAGCGTCAGGCTTAGGGCTACATGCTAAGCCCATACACCAGCATAAGGCCTGAAACCTTAGCAAAACAAAGCAATTTTTCTCGCAAAGATTTCCCTACGTGTCATACTATGATAATTTAAATCCGCCATTGCTATTTTAAAGACTAAAATTTCATGGTAAGCGCGAAGAAAGGTATAATTTTCAATTTGCCTTCTAGCCAGTTGATCACTTGGTCAATACGTATTTTTTCCAGATTTCAGACAAAAGTACGCAAGTCTTGAACATTTACAAATTGACTAAAACGATAAAATAAAAAGTTTTCTACACAGAACAAAGGCAACTGTTGTTCAACTACAGTGGTATTATCGAAATTTAACACAAAATGCACGAAAATTTACAATATTAAAAAAGCTTTTCAACCACATCTTTTATCCGAAGATGGAGAGGAGTGCAAAGTGAGACGAGTGTGGTTGGAAGCAACGGCCAAAAATACGAACCCGCACTACAATAACATAGCTTTACTATATATATAACAGCACTGAGTGTCGCTGATACCGAACTTATCAACTAGTAAGAGACAAAAGCTAACTGTTTGCATAAAAAACATCGTGTTCAGTTTTTTTGCTGCAAATTACTAAAAAAATGTTGAGTTACCGGCACGGCAACTTATTTCACGCCATGTTTGCATTATTTTACCAAGTAGGCCTACCGTCCTCGCGAAATCGCGATACGGTTTCAATTGTGTGTCGCTTGCTGCACGTCGCGAGACGATAAAAGTATTCTTAGTTCTCTACGATATGTAATTATTGAAGTGTTATATCAAAGGCTCAAGTCTCAAACTTTTATATGTAATTTGACAAAGTAGTTACCGTCATTATTGAGGCAAGTTGCACCGTTAAAACACACAGAAGTGCTAGATTCGCATTCGTTGACGTCTTGGCTGCAAGTAGTACCTGTAGGAACGTAGTTGATCAGAAAACCATATTTCCCTACACTTTTCAAGTATTGCACCACTTTGCAGGCAAACGTTGCTAGCAATTTTGTCAAGAGGTCAGATAATTATCAGTAAATAAACATGGATCATCGGACAAGAGCACATTATTTTAAAGAGTTTCATTTTATTGAATTACAATATTAAAATCAGCCATAAAATACCAACGATCTTCGTCCTAATTGTCGGTCAAAAAAGATTAAATTTCATGGCACAAAATAATGATGATTTCTTCGTTTTTATCCTCCTGTCACGAGAAAGCGACGGAAGCGCTATACATAGGACGAATCCAGACTCGCTTAGGAGTTGCCCTTGTTTCCGAGTTCTCTGCTTCAATTTTGCATCTGACTTCTTCAATTTGCTGCTTGTATGATACCATCAAGCATAGATAATTGTCGTAAAGCACCTTATCCAAGGACGCAACAAGGCTTGGGTGAGAGTTGAACCATCAACCTTGCGATCATGGCCGTCGTAAAAACGACGCTCCGAACCACCCGGCCACTCTGCCAACAAATACCAGATCATCTCACCATTCCAACCGGGAGGACACTGGCAATGAAATCCGTCAGCAAGATCCGTACATGTTCCTCCGTTTCCACACGGTAGACCCGCGCAATCATCTACGTTTTCTCCACAAGTTGATCCTCGAAACCCTGCAAGAAACAGTCAAAAGGAAGATCTTTTCGTGCAGCCATATGATTTTTCACTTGCGATTATGTATAGATCTTTCAATGTAAGTAACTTAAACCTGTGACTGAAACACAGATATTTTTTGGTAATGTTATTCTTCTTTTTCCAATAAAAGCATCCTACACCTGCAGCAGACAGTACGTATTACATCAACACGCAGCGATGCACATCTATACCTAACGACTGAATAAAACTACAGGCAATAGACACACAAATGTTGTAAAAATAGCAATAGATATTATCGTTATATGCAGAGAGGTAAATCGTAAGTAGCAACCATAAAACTTTTGTGAAAAAGGAAAATTTAATACTTAAGAAAGGAGTGATTTAGATATCAAAATGTTCTACCTGGGTTGCAAGTGCACGTATAGTCGCTCACTGACAAATCCGTACATATTCCGTTTGAATTACAAGGATTGGAGCTACACGGAGTGGCGACTCCGCTTCTTGCATAACGATTTTCACAATTCTTGCCATCAAATCCAATCGGGCATTCGCAATTGTATGACCCATACACATTATCGCACGTTCCCCCGTTCTAAAACCAGATATATGTTAAGTTACCAGTTATATAATCACGGCAGAGTTGTAAGAGACCCAATATGAGGGGTAGCGGGATCGAATTTGAAAACAGAAGCCTATATGCCCGAAACCGAAATCTTACTCGAAGAGCATTTCCGATTTACAACTCAGATGTATCGTTTAAACTATAGAAACTTTCAGAGTCTGCATTCAAAAATGCCAAGTTGCAAAAGAGAACGAAAAGGCCGATTTTCCAATGTGAACGCTTGCATTAACAACGAATAACTCGCGAGGCGAAAATAAAACACTAGCATTGATCCTACACCGAAAGAGCTTGGATCTTGGATGCTTACGTAACACCACTCTTTTACTAACAAAAGCACTTCACCAGATAAAATCAGAACTGTGTGAATGGCCTGCCCTTTTTGTAGCGATTTGGCTTGAACTGAATCAAGTGCAACAAACCAAACAATTCATTTAAACTTTTAACGTAGAACCCGGGTAAATACAACGTAACTATAGCGTTGCACAAGCTATAGTGATTCACGTCTGGGGCAATATTTTGCAATAAGCTTAACAATAAGAGCAATTCTTCATGCTGCTGTTTCGCATTCAAACGTGTCGCCAGGTCCGGGTATCAACATTATGCTGAATTTTTGCAACTTAGCAAAACACAAAACAAAAACCGTCATTGAAAAAAAAACTTAATATGTATGAAAAACGCTGTCAGCGCAAAGCAGTAAGAGAAGCAGAGAATAAAATAACACTAACACCTGTTGCTAAACCAACAATAACAAACTCCAATGGTAGCTAAGACAAAGTTGGCTGAGACGACAATTTAGCTATTTTAACCGACAAAAACACACTTTAAGTAGGTTAAGGCGCCTCCAAGAGCTATTGGCTCACTTTAACTGCCTTCCAACAACGAAATAGAGGAGGTAGACGTGCGTAAAGTCAAATTTTAATTAGCAGAAGCGCACAAATGGAATTCGTGGTCGCGAGCGTATTGTCGGGACTAAGAAGGATTTTTTGACGCAAAGCGTTTTCAACCCACTTTGATGACTAACTTTCCCACGCTACATAGGGAGCGCGTGTTAATCGAGTTAATGACACGTGTGTGCACATGGTCAAGCGCGACATCGTAGAATTGAATCGCTGCCGCGCCAAACTTCTGTCCTTTGTATAAACCGCCTGTGGATCATTTTTAATAAATTTGAAACTGTAAATTAAATACGCAAAAGAGTTTTGATAAACGATAACAACCGAATTAATTTCGCCTAAACCAACTACCATTTTGGGAACCACCATTACTTGTTAGCCATTGAAAGCCTAAACAGTAGTCACTAGTATAAATAGCGCAAAATCGTATCGCCTATCTCCTTACATCAACACGGGCTTGGATTTGGTAACTTTAGCTAATCGAGCACAGTTTACACCAGCACACGAACAATGGTGCATCGAGCTACAGGTTTAATTGGCTTCCACGTCAAACATTCTTAAAAAACGCGTTTGAGAAAACAAATATTGCAAATAATACGGCGCAATACGGCAAAAGGGCTCCGTATCCCAAAAAAAATTGAGAACACGGCTCAGCAAATGAAAAACAATGGAAAATAGCCTTTTTATAACCGAGGCGCGAAATACTCGTATTACTTTCACCGTCTGCGATGCGTTAATTTCAATTGAATGGGAACCATTTCCGTGCGCGCGACAATTCGGCGTTGAGCAGCTCGTTGTTGAGACACCAAACCCTGGCCCCGACCCGGACATTAACACTGAATTCCAAACCTGCCCAGATCTAAATCAAATCCGGAACCTTACTCAAACCCTAAAGCCTTGCCTTAAACGCCAGGTTGTCTCACGCCAAAAGTGTCTCGGCATTTTTCCACCAAAGCTAAGAACACGAATACTGCTGCTAAATAGCAGCTTAAGAAGTAAATTTTCAGAAATTTCCCACCTTGCAAATGCTTGGAATGTGGAAACATTCGTCGTAATCAGTTTGGCATGTATCTCCTATCCAGCCATTTTGACACTGGCACGAATGTGTCGTGGCCAGAGAAGTGCATATACCTTCGTTTCGACATGGTTTGTCGTAGCAGTAGTCCACTGAATTACAATTCGAACCTGCAACAAAATAAAAAATGTCAAATCACAGCGTGTTAAGGTACGGAATTTTCTGGGATCTAGCATTATTATTGCAATTCAGCTTCAAACAAACGGGAATGGCGAAACTCCTCTTTAACATTGTTCAGCGTTTGTCAGCCTTACGTAAATCATTCTCTCAGCCCTCGTATATATTGCTCCAATAAATCAAACTTTGTCATTCTGGTATGATTACAAAATTGAGTGAAGTGTGTACTGTTCAAACAGAAATTGCTCAAAAAACTTAAGTGATTTTGACAATAACTGGTAAAAATACGAAAAAATAAAGGGTTAAGTTTTTGGTGTAAATTCATTTAAAATGCACTGAAATCAAAATTTAAAACTAATTTTTATCATCTTCAGACTATCCGAAACCTGCGTTTAAACCTACTTTTGCGTTAACACTTGACTTCGAATCGCAAGTTTTTTATTAACTGTTATTTTGAGTTCAGAGTACTTCGATTAAACCTATTTAGCTTCCTTCTAAACTGACAGCAATATACAGTACTTACCCATATAGCCAGGGTCACAAACGCAACTATTTGTTTCCGCGCTAAAATGACCATAACTGCCACAAACAGCAGACACACTATGCTGACAAGAATTGCCAGTGAATGAACTGGGGCAAGTACAGGTCCATCGCACTTCGCCCATGACCAGTTTTGAGCTACATGTACCACCGTTTCGACAAGGGGATGGGTGGCAAGACGAATCTTCTATCTCACAAAACTCTCCACCATAACCATTATTACACCTGCAAAATAACACTCGTAAAAAGCAATACAAGGTTACTCAAAAAATAGCTGGTAGGCTATACAGGGTGTCCCAGAAGTCGCGCACCATGTAAATTTAATGATTTATTTTTTATGTTCCAGATATGGGTGAAAAACTAACTATACAGGAAAGAGTTAAATCAGTTTTGTTGTTTGCAAACATAAGAACTAATTTAACTCTTTCCTATAAAGTTAGTTTCTCACCCATATCTGGAACATAAAAAATAAATTATTAAATTTACATGGTGCGCGACTTCTGGGACACCCTGTATAAATAGCAAGCAACCAAAAAATAGCTCATCTGGGAAATAGCCTTTAGTCAAGAGCATCTCAACAAAAGTGTTTGTTTATTTTATTACTAATTTGAACTTTCAAAATCTGGAGATCGGTGGCACACAAAGTTAAACTCGCTGGGAAGATTGAAACTAGTTGGTGTCGATTCCAGATTGATAGAATCAAATTTCATGACGTCATCTCGAATCAATGCACACGTCATTTCTCCGGTGGCAGGTCAGAAGGAAACCACCAAATTTTTTAAAATTAACATCGCTACAAAATTACTTTTACACCATTTTGATAAAACAAGTGAAAAGAGTTATACTCAAGAATCAAAATTCTAAAAAAATTGAACAAAGCATAATATACCAAAAAGCACACTGATAATAATGGACTGAAAACGCAAAAACTTAAAATAACTCACTGGCAGCGTAAGTTTAAACTTTCAACGATACAAGTACCACATAGAAACAAATTTCTATAATTGCAACAAAAATTATTATGAAAATTCAGACATTAAACTGAGGCAAATAATTACAATAAAATTTAGCTTCGCCTATCGCAAAAAATTATCAAGGAGAGTATTTCGAACGCATCAAGACATGCTAGTTTTCAGTTCTTTCCTTCATAAAGCTACAAAATTATAGAATAACGGCTGCGTGCATCGCTTAAACCTGAAATCTTAGCTCTCAGTTTGCAATCAGATAAGTATAGTTTCACCCCGGTCAAGTTATACTTAAAGATTGACTGTAACTTGTTTCATATTTAACTATATACTCAATTGAAGCCTTTAGTTTATTTCGATTTACTACTTTGCCCAGTCTTAAACAACAGTTAACTTTGTCGACTGATGACAAAAGAAACGAAATAACCCAAATTTTAAATAACTGAGTATCAACACTACGAAAGAAATAGAAAACACGAATACAGCTGGACAAAACGAAGTTAAAACCCCATAAATGATCACAAAGGAACGACTACAAGCAACCGAACAATCAAGCATATTGGAAAATGAAGCATTAACAATCTGTACCACTGAAAAAATAATGCCAAGTCACCAAACTTACAAACGCACAGCGTAATTAATTCAACAAAACAATATGCTGCGGTTAGCAGTAAGAATACCAAAAATACTAGGCCGAGGTAATTGACAGGTAGTTAAGTGACGTGGCCGCGGGCCAACATTGAAGATTTCGCGACCAATTAAATGATCAATTTTAAAATGTGTTTTTCATTCGAAAAAAACTCATTTCTGCAAAAATACATCGCGCAAAAAGAACTAGAGCGTTCGTCGCCTTCCAAAAAACCGGAAATTTCCGTGGGGAGAAACTAAAAAAATCTGGAGGCAATTTTTAATATGTATATAACACGTGTGCAAAATGTCACCATGGCGTTTAATGTAATTTTTGTCAGTGTGAACCTGGCGT
The DNA here is from genome assembly GCA_964006365.1 of Trididemnum miniatum. NCBI lineage: Eukaryota > Metazoa > Chordata > Ascidiacea > Aplousobranchia > Didemnidae > Trididemnum > Trididemnum miniatum. The sequence continues at coordinate 18,586,618 of OZ023234.1, forward strand.
AATAATCTCGCTGTTGCAAATTTATGGAACAATATCGCAATTTCTTCCTGAATAAATGTGAAGTTCCCACGCTACAAGCTTCGCACTCAATTACACCTTTCCTTCGTGTTAATCGCAAATCATATAAATTCAAAGTGTAAGGATGACGCTGGCGTGTGAAAAAGATAGAAATCAGTCAAGTCAAGCGATTGAAACAGCATTTTGACATTACTGCACGATCTATCACAGCCATACACGACAAGTACAATGACGGAAAACCCGCGCCGAATCCAAAACGATTGCCAATACATTGTATTGGTCACAATTCATTAAGTTTCTGGTAAACACAAGACCTTTATGGTTGTGAAAGTGACAAAAAACAAAATGAAGCTTTCTACAACATATTTCGTGCACTGATTTATCTTAAAACCGCAATTACATTGACATACGCACGACGAAACGAAAATTTGAAACGAAAAAATAAAATCGATCGTCAAAATAAGAACCATGCTAGCGCTTATCAATCCGTGGGTCACGACCCCAGGGGTGAAACATTGTTTTAATGAAACTGTTGCGTAAAAGAGAGTTTACTTGAACGTAAAGGTACACACACATGGGGGCGCAAAAACAATTTGTTCAAAAAGGGCCGTAGGAGAAGAAAGTTTGAAAAGCTCTGTTACACCCAATGGCAAAGAAAATCGACCGTAAAATACCATTAAACTTTTTTTATGTTGGCGTAAAGAAAACTACATACAACACTATCGCTTCAGGAGAAAACTTTCCTTTTGATTGGGGGCACTTTCGGAATTCCTTTCAGCAACGAACAATGTAAAATAACGAGGCCACCCTATCATTTTACTTAAAAGCACGTTGTTAAAAAAACCTTAGTTGCGCAAACGATCGCCAGTTATCGTTCTGAATCACTACGATCTTTTGTAAACTGTGTTTTTTCAATGAAAAATAGCGCTGAATTTGATCTTTTTCTAACAAGGATTCGTATCATTGATTAAAGCCCCGGGACTTTACTAATGGACAATACATAATCCCATTTGACTTTGATAGATTTGAAAACGCCTACTTCGCGAAATATCACTCCACTTCATACAAAGATGTTGCTCGCCGAAATTCAAAAATTAGTTACTGTACAACAGCATTTAATATCATAGACCACGAAAGCTTACACAAGGCTATTGTTTAATGCGACCTGACAAGTTGTTTCATTTTTAAACAAAGCAAAGATTAAAACAACTTTGAAAGCTGATACCAACAGTTGGTCTTATAATACCTGGCGCGGAGATTAACATAAAAGATTTTCGAGCTATAAAAATACCAGAAAGTTGGTCTCTTTTAATGTACCAAGCTTTCATCCGCTGTTTGATCTATAACAACCCAAAAATTCAAATGATCGACAGAAATGGTATATTTAAGTTTAAAGCATGCTTATTCAATAGATGCATATGGTGGGTTATTTGATTCGTCTTATTTCAACATTGACAATCTAGGCACAATTTATCTGGTTTAAAAATCAAATCGTCATTATACTTGCGTATTACGCCGAAGCGTGAAACGAGTAGCGGGGCGCGTATTTTGAAATGGTTGCATAGAAAATTCCCACTTTGCTCTTCGGCGATGTGATGGGCTAGAGCAGTAGCGCGAGTATGCAGCGAGTAATGAAATTTCTTGTTCATTCTATGATTCTGTTACCACCATTCTACCCCATTCCGAATTACATGATAAAGAATTACCCGTTAAAGAAACCAAGTTTTGCTGAGAATAAAATAAAAACCAAGAGCGGCATCACACCCAGATCCAATGAGTAGCAACCCAGCGTACTTACCGCCACTCCACATCGCTGTTGCCGAATCTGCGTCCAATTTTTCTACTTATACTCATTTCGGTCGGGCACTATCGTTCTCCTAGCAAATGCTTTAGCCAATCAGAACGCTGGAGAGCAGAGTAAGAGCAAAGTGGAAATTTTCTATGCAATCATTCCGAAATAGGCTGGCGGGGCTCATCTCCGAGACTTAACGCCCGGGCAACATCAGCTCCGAAGAAATACAGCAGCGGTCTGATTTGACCAATCCGGGAATCGAACCCTAGACTTCCCGCACCGGCAGCAACGTCTTAACAACTGAGCTAACATCAGCTTAAACTTCCAAATTGGGCGCATTGATTATTATAACCACCGTGAACTAACTAAGAAATTTGCGAAAAGGAAACTCTGGGGCAAAGCAGAATAGCTATTTCACAACCAATTGTGCTAAAGCATTCTCCTTTTTTCTATTTACATATCTTCATCTGGAAAAGACAAAAGCGTCTTTGGCGAACTGTTTCGCACAATTCGGAGCTCTACTGTAATTAACACTTGTCCTCCATAGGTAGAGCACATTTTGCTGAAGATTAACTGAATATATCACTACGATAATAAGAAACTGTAGTGGATAGTAACAAATATATGCCACGCATTTACTGTAGATCGTATCCAGACTTACCTGCAGAATTCACTTCCATCTTCTCTTGTAACACAAACCCCTTGACCCGAACGACATGGCGGTGTTTGAGCCGCACATGATAAACCTGGAACATGACTGAGCTTAATATCAAAACGTAGAGATGAAATTAACATTTAAAACGCATCAATCAATTTATTGCACAGAAAAAGTAAGGTGCAATAGCGATTGAAATTTTAAGTCAATCTATCACTTTTGTAAAGATCACACATTTTATACTACGTACCATTTAATCACACCGATCATACCTTTGACAAATGTATGAGACGAATACTGTATCGTAATAAAAAGAAACAAAAGGCACTTCAGATGGATATCCATTGTCAAAATTTGTTGCTTCCTTATTTAAAACCCTGGGCAAGTGTTTATGGGAGCAGTAACTTTGCAATTTGTATTTGCTAGACAGAAGTTTGCTGTATTAATCTAGTTAAACCATTGGTATACTCTAATAAATCCTTTTCACACTAATTGAATCACTTTCATAAACACAACTGTAACAAAGCAAAATGTCAAAAGACTAAGAAGAAAACATTAATATTGTTTCTTAACCAACAGAATGATTGGTTAACTTATTGACAACATCGGGAATCCTGATCACGAATAAGGATGTGGTATTAACTGCTAACAAAAATCAAACCTTCATTATAATCACGGTTTTACGCCAAAGCTTGTAATGAGTGGTGGGGTCCATCCCCACGTCTTTGCGCCTGGGCAACACAGCTTCGAAGAAACGTTGCGGCAGTGGCAAGTCATCAGCTACAATGTGTTTGGTTTGACTACCCCAGAAATTGATCGCAAGATATTTTGCACTGATGGGATAGTCTTTAACCACTTTGCCAATAGACGGCAAATTACAAACAAAACTGGTTTGTAAACAAAATGAACTCCAATTTTTGCTAAGATTGGATAAGACTGCAAAGTAAGCTTGTGCTCCTGGAACATCTGCCATTCTGAATATTGTCCAAGAAGATTGGTCTTAGTAATGAATCCATCTCATAACTTATGACCCGGAACCACTCACAGTACTGATGCAACATCTTGCAGATACACCTGCTACATCTATCATCTGCAACACGCATACTGCATATCTAACAAGTTCAAGAAGTCCAAGTATGTCAACCAGTGCATTAAAAGATAGCAACTAGTGACACTTGGTTGTTAAGCTGAAAATTGAATAGCGTATCGTATTTATTGAATGGACATACAAGCTTTTAATTGTCTCATGCAACAACTTGATTTAAGTTTGAGATAGCCTAATTGAAATTTGCCAAAACCCAGTTTGAGCAAATATGGGGCTACATACAGAAACTTATACACATACCATTCCTGCTTGGCAGTCACCATCAAAAAAACAGTGTGAAGAACAAGCTGGCACGTTTCCTGGTGCTGCTGATGGAAAAGACATTAAAAAGTATTTTCCGTTCTCTAGGGATAGGCAGGGGCTAGCTACTCCTAGCGAGATTGTTAGAGATTGCAATGAATACCAATTGCTTTTTCTAAAATTTCAGCAAGTGCAAATCAGCCCCATAACGATCATAACTAAAATTTGTCCCAAGTAAGAAAAATTAATCTATGCAGTAGTAGTGCCTTTTATTTCTACACCATCAAAATAGATATAACACAACAATTTAAGAATTTAACCGCAAACGAACACAGAGGGAAGAAGTAACAAAACGATTAACATTTCAGCATGAAAGAAAGAATGAAAATTGAAGATGAAGAGAATAGTAGGCACTGTCGCGACACCCAAAAATTAAAGTAGCCAAAGTAGAACACTCAAGATGCTCAATATTTTGGTGTAAGATGTAGGTATCCTACTTTGGCCACTCAAATGAGACCTAATTTGAGTAGCCAAAGTAGAACACCTACATTTTACACCAAAATATTGAGCATCTTTACTCTTCAGTCAAATTTGGCTACAATCATCATTCCAATTTGCATTTTTAAGAAAAAAATTACAAAAATTTGCTCAAAACTTCCTATTTTCCTCAAACATTGCATCTTAGAGGACACAGTGGGTCCAAGTAGAATGGTAATTGCATAAATCCTTGTCACATGCACATGGTTTGCATTGAGCAAAAGTTAAAAAGCTTGATTTGGAAAAGTAAAACTGGGAAGATAAATCTGCCAACGTCCACGAACTGCAGTCACATAAATAAGCCAGATTTTACGCAAATTAAACTTTATCAGTTTGTGCTAACTTTAAGAGCTAAGGTCTTATAAGAATCAGAATCAGTCCAAGAAACTTTTGAATTTACTGATTTACTTGTATATGCTGTATGATATCTCAACAGACGATTTCTTTACTCAGGCCTACTGGTAATTTTTGATGCCAAAAGCTAAGCTGGGTAGCAACTAAGCAATGGATACCATTTTTTTTAATTCTCACTATTTTCATATGGAAGCAATTGACTTTTGAGCCATTAATATCAAACTGCAACTGTGTAGTCTCCTAACTTTTCAAAGCAAACCATTGAAGCATTTTTGTGAAACGCAGCTGGAATATCATATGTCACTAAATTTCCCAGCTTAACAGCCATTAGCATGCCAATTCGCTTAGCAATTAAATTACTGTTACTGGTGTGGATGATTGGGTAAAACAGACCTCGCATAATTTGCGATATCAATTATATACAAACTCTTAATAGTCAAAAAAATTCCAGCCCACACTTTGTAGACACAGGTACATCACCAAAAACTAAATTTTGAAAAAGCATGAAAGCTAAACATGCGTGTTCTGTGTTCCATTTAGTGTTAAAATTGAAGTTTATTGTTCTGTCGCACATAGCAAACATAAAAAAGCAACTCCAACGAAATATACACAACATATCCCAGCAACAAAGATGCTGCAAAGATACAGTTTTAGGGTCTTTGGGTCAAGCAGTCACTCTTGATAAAAAATATTAATGAGTCTTTAGGTCATAGGTGTATATCGATAAATATTTACACACTGTCCAGTGCACAAATCCAATCCTAGCAGGCCAAGGAAGCATACCGCATAAACAACCACAACCAAGAGAGCTCGTGGGCACAAAGCTTCTCACACAACAAAAACAACATGCAAGCAGACGTGATAATTATATATACACAACACATACCAGAAGACTAACAGGAGTATGGACACAGATCAAAGCACATTCATTGGACATCAGTGTTCCCTCTAGGATTTTGACTGGTGCGAATTTGCCCAAATGATAAATTCATTGAAATTTTTGCCCAAACATTTCACTGCTTTGAGGACCCCTTTTACAAATTTTTTGCATTAAATTTGCTTTTCCAAGATACAAGCTACAGTCTTGGATTAAAATATTCAAGTTTTTTGCTTAAGTTTTTCAGTTTTGCATTTTATATATAATATTAATTTCTGGTTCAAAATTAGTAAAAATTTGCCCAAAAATTTTGCTTTTTTCTAAAATTTCTCACTTTAGAGGGAACACTGTTGGGCATGTTTTATTAATACTGTAAGAAAATTAAAAACAAATTACACACGGAAAAAAGAACAAAAAAATGACAAAACAAAAAGTAAAATGAAATTTTGTCAATAATTGGAATTTTAAATGTGTGACATCGTGGCACACTGCGCATTAATAATACAGCCTATTAACGCAATCAAAAATCAGCAATTTGACATTCAAGGTAATCAAAAATTGGTCATTTGACATTTAGACTCCCAAGATTTAAAAAAAATATAAAGACTAACTCAATTGTCTTTGGAATTGTAATACCACACTAGTATTGAGTGAGAACAAGTTTTACGACTCTCACTAGCTTACAGACTAGATCTGGGCTGGCCAAGCTTTCTAGTGGTCTGTTAGCAAAATTGCTGACCAGCTGTTAGGGTACAGCAAGTAGGCAGTTCTGACTGAGAAATATCTATCCTATCACTTTGTTATCAAGTCGGTAATCAAGTCTACCGCTGCCGCTACTAAGATTTGCACAGAGCTAGCCTAGTCCTAACACTGTTAATCATCAACTCAGTTGTACTTTTGTATTTAGTTGCATATTTATCCTATCACGAGAAAGCAATCAAAGCACTATGCTCTGTACTCTAACCAACCTCGACTCAACCAGCCAACTCAGAATCAAACTAGAGTCTACAGTTCTAGAAGCGAATGCTTTTACCAGTTTACAACTCGACCACTGGAAAGTTATAAATTGCTTCACTCAAACTCTTGCACCTCAACGTTTTAAGTGCCGGTATTCCCCAATCACGTTTTTATTCTCACCTGCACACTACTAACTTAGGGGTCTACCGGTAGGCCAACTGCTATTCATCGGCGTCTCACCTAGAATAATAAGCCCCCACGCTTTTTCTGTCAGCTAACCTTAACCTAACCTATAACCTGCCTCTAACCTTAGCCCTAACTGAACCTAACTCTAACCAAATTTAACCCTAACCGAACCTATTCTTAACCAAACCTAAACTTAATCGAACCAGGGGGCTGATACTACATCTAACCCATTCATCGAACAAAGGTACAAACCACTACAATGCACATTGCACAAACCGCGAAAAGTTTGTATTTACGTACCGGGTATGTCACGCTCAATGAACACTGAACTGCTCTTGTTGCATCAAAAGTGACCTCTACTCCTCCAACTGCATTTACAAATTAAAAATTTTAGGCACTAAGCGTCGTGCTTTCGTTGTGCAAATTCAACCTAAACGGTGGAGAAGGAGTTGGCCGAGTAGTCAGTTGCATTGGGCTCCGGAGCTGGCTTCGTGGGATCGATGCGCAACTAGGTCATCTTCCATGAGGCGCTTACTTCACCGACGTAAAAACCTTAGCTGCAATAGCTGCATTACGCGGCTTGAAAAAAAAAAAGAAAAAAAAGTGAGAAAAAGTCAGCAAATTTGTTTGTAGTGTGCTTGCGAAAAGGACTTCTAGTTCTAGGGAAGAGGTTTTCCGATCCTCAAGGTAGACATAGGGCTGTAGAGAACCAACCGAGGTCCGGGTTCCCTTAGAAAAAGGGTTCTCTGCTTTTAAAAAGTGAACTTACGTAACGTATAGGCCTACCTATAGTTAATGCGTGATGCGGTTTAGAGTTTTAGTTTGAATTTTAGATAGCCTACAGCTTATTTATTTCTTCTGCATGCTTCATGCTTCAGCATGCTTCAGCAAATTCTTCAGCAAATGCTGCATGCTTCAGCAAATTCTAGGGACGTATCCCAAATTTCCCACGAGGGTAGTAGTAGTAGCAGTCTTTTTTTATTGTCACAATTTTTAACAAAATATACAGAAAAAGAAAACAAACAATGTAAAGTGACGAGGAGGCGCGAAAGACCGTGGAAATGCAACTCATCCGGTTGCTCGGTCGTCAAGTCTGCACGCTCCTCATTGCCATAATGTGGCAAAAAAATAAAAAAAAACAACACGTGGCGAAAACACAACGCACAAAAAAAACAAAAAAAGAAAAAAAAATATAAAATAAATAATAATAAATGATTGTACAGAACATACGAACAATAGTTTAAATATACCAGAGCAAGTAAAAGTACGGTGTACAAGGCTACATAAAAATATTTATTACAGATGCTGAGAATTTAGAAAATGTTGTTTTAATAGTTTGGATAAACTTTTCAAATTGATATTGGCGGAAACCTTTTTAATTAATTTAGGGAGGATGTTCCAAATTTTTACTCCCATTGTTTTTGCGGATTGTTTCGATTTGGCAAATGAAAAACGTTGAGGGTGATAATTATCACTAAGAGCATGTCTGGTAGAGTAGGAATGAACTGAGGACACTTTCCTGAACTTTCGAAAGTTATCGTCTGTTTCAGGAAAATTGTTTGCATGAACATTGGCCATAAATTTTGCAGTTTGCAATTTATAAATACCTTCAATTTTTAAGATTTGCAATTTATGATACAATGGAAGTAGCTTCAGTTTCCTACCATGTTTTTTGCACATTATTTTCACCATACGATTTTGCTTAACTTGCAATTTATGGATATTAGATTTTGCGGAGTTACCCCATGTAATGATTGCGTATTGCAAGTGCGAATATGCTAAACTATAACAGACTGGAACCAACGTACGCGTTGGTACGTACTTGCTTAATTTAAACAGAGCACCGGTAGCAGCAGATAATTTTGTCTCTATGTATTCCACGTGCTTATGCCAATTAAGTTTGTCATCAAGGTATACTCCCAAATATTTTACGTGTTTACTCTGATTGATACGACAACCATTTATTTGAACAAAAATATTTTCATTAGTATTAGTGAAATATAAGAATTTAGTTTTGTTTGTATTCAGGGAGAGTTGGTTATGTTTAAGCCAGGCACTGATTTTGACTAACTCATTGTCTAAATTTATTTGAAGGCTCTTTGTATTTTTGTGGGATATCGTTAACACACAATCATCAGCATAGAGAGTAGTATCAAAGTTTGAACAATTTGCCAAGTCGTTAATATAGATACGGAACAAGATCGGTCCTAATACGCTGCCTTGGGGGATACCAATTTTTACATCACTTAGTGGGCTTGTAAAACCTTCACAACACACATATTGTTTGCGGTTGGTTAAATAAGATTTTATAAGGTTTTTAGAAACACCTCTTATTCCGTAATTCTCCAATTTGTGCAACAAAATATCATGATTCACCGAGTCGAAAGCTTTGGCTAGGTCCATAAATATAGCACAGGTCTTCCTGTTATTATCTAGGTTACTTAAAATGCGTTCATGTAGGTGAGCTATAGCCAAAGTTGTAGAGTGATTTTCTCTAAAACCGAATTGGGTTGTGGTAAGAACATTAAATTTGTTCCAAAATTTCGTCAGCCTTCTATTCAAAAGAGTTTCCAGAATTTTATTGAAAGAGGAAAGAACAGAAATAGGTCGGTAATTTTTTGGTTCTGTTTTTGAACCACCCTTGTGCAGGGGTGTAACTCGTGCAATTTTTAGTTCATCAGGATACTCTCCTTTCTCTAAGCATTGGTTAAAATTTATGGTTAGATAAGGTGCAATCACATACTTTGCAGCTTTGATTAGCTTCGTTGGTATCTCGTCTACGCCGGGTGCTTTATTCGGATTTAGCCCCGTAATGATTTCGAGGACTTCGTTTTCACTGATGGGTTCAAGATAAAAAGAATTTTTAATTTTCTGTCCGCGAAACGATTGTGAAATAAATTCAAGGGGAGAGGCATTAAAGGCTTTCGCTAATTTATGACCAATATTACAAAAATGCTGATTCAATTCGTCACAAATGGTAGAAGGATTTTGTATTGCTTTTTCATTTACATTCAGCTCCGAATTAAGGTAGCGAAGTTTGAGTTCGCTTATTTTTTCTTAAAATTTGATTAATTGTTTTCCAGGTCATAGACGAACTATTGCTTTTTCCCAACAAATTTTGGTAATAAGCCGCTTTTGCGGCTTCTTTTGCATGCGTGGTTTTATTTCTAAATTGTTTGTAACTTTTAAAATCACATTCGTTCCCAGATTTTTTGTATTTAGCAAAGAGTTTATTTTGGTGCTTAATAGATTTTAAGACATCTCGGATTATCCAGGGTTTTTTTGAGTGCTGGTATTGTTTTCTGGATAATCTAATCTTTGGAAAGGTTTTGTCAATTACATTGGTCATGCTTTCAATTATCGTTTTAAGGCTCAAGCTACTTTTGTCACATTGAAATGGTTCATCCAAATTTTCTACAAATTTCTCGATATCTTGAGATTTAATTTTATTTATAAAAGGTCTTGGAGATTTTTTAGTACTAATTTTACACTTAATTTGAATCAACGTCGGGAAGTGATCAGATATATCACTTGCAATTACTGCAGCGGTGATTACGTCATTTATCATCACACAACTATCCACATAAACATGATCCAAGATGGATTGTCTGTTGGTAGAAGAAATTCGAGTTGGCCAGGTGATTAATTATTCACATCCAAGGCTTGTTATTTTATCTGCGTAGGACTTGACTGCGGAGCTAGTATTATAGCATCCATAGTCAATATTAAAATCTCCAAGATCTACAAATTTCGTAAAACATTTTAATTTTTTTAGAGTATTTTGAAAGGCCAAGGAAAAACTTTTTAAGTTCTGCTGAGGATGTCTATAAACAGTTCCAACCACAAGCGACTGTTTATCTTGAAAAATTGCTTCTATCCAGACATCCTCACAACCAGTCAAATTCATGCACAGATAGGTTAATTCACGACAGTTTATGGAATCGACTACATAGATACCGGTTCCACCAGCTTTAGTTTTAGAATTTATGTAAAAAAATTTGTATTCAGGAATGTTTACAAATTTGACATTACTGTCATTCACTCTGGTTTCACTAATACAAATTATTTCGGGTTTACTTTTAAATTTGTTTTGAAATTCGTCAAGATTGTCTATGTTTTTGTTAAGGCTCACCATGTTCAAGTGACAAATAGTTACACCTATTAAAGACTGGTGAAAACCCGCATCCTAGTTTCCGACTCCACTATACAATTGACATACAATTTTATCTTCATTGCCCTAAGGACAACTTAAACTTAAGTCGGAGTAAAATGTGAATTAAGGAATATTATTCTATAAGTTAAGCATAAAATATTGCATTAATGTTCAATCTTGTTCAAGTCCTCTTCATTTTGAATCATTACACTCGTCGAGTCCCTCATCTTTCCGGACATATATTTTACCATTCATGGTCCACAAGAATTTAATTTCCAATTGCTTCATACGCTGCTTAGTTTGCCATAAAAGTTTCTGACGCTCTTGCGTTAAATTTTCGTTTATGTATAATCGTTTCATTTTGGAGATTGGAAAATCGTTCTCAGGACTAAGCTTTGCGGCAGTGCGCTTGCTGTAGATAAGATTGCGCAAGTTTCGGTTGATGAAACGCGCAATTATAGCAGGCGGTTCACCGATTGTTGATTGGCGTTTCGGGCGCAGCCTGTGCGCTGTCGAAATGTCACTTTTTGCTATGTCAACACCAACTAATTTGCTGAGTTTGACCACTATATCCATGACATCCTCATTTGCTGTAACAGGTATGCCTAAAAATTCAAGATTTTGTCTTCGGCGATATTGATCAATAGCGTCTAGTTTAACAGCTTCAGAATTAGATTTTTTTTGAGGTCTGCCGAGTTGATCATCAATTCGTCTAATTGATTTGTCTGTTTTTCATTAGCTAACTTCAGTGCACTATAATCAGTTTTTAGCTTACTGTAATCAGTGCAAAGAGAGTCATGCTTTTGTTTTAGCTCATCAAAATCTACCATTTTTTTGCTGTTCAACTTGATGATTTCATCGTATTGCTTGCTAATGAAATCTTGGCTTCGGCTAAGTTCTGCAATTTCTGCCTTAAGTGCAGTTATTTCATCGGTATATTTGATCTGATATTCTTTGCAGGCTCTTTCGTATATGCTTTTCAAGTCTGATTGTAAAATTTCAGCAACTTTGGTCGTTAAGGTTTGAATTTCTGTCGCATTGCTCTTTGTTTTGCTATTAGGCATTGCTTTGCTAGTGACTTGACAGAGCAAAAAAAGTACGTCCTTACTGTACGAGCTCACGAGGGAAGGGGGTTAAAAACAATTTTTTTAAGCGCAGTTTCTTTCGGCGTGTGCCGTGTGATAACAATGAAGCTGATGCTAATTAGAAGCGGAATGAGAAATAATAACGGCTGTAGGGGGGTACAAAAGCATGTTACCCCAAGAAAATTTGCGAATAATAAGCTTTGTTCGACCGTAGTTTGCTGCTTTGTAAGTGCAATTTCTCCACGACGTTGACGGGTCAGTAGGGTTGTTTGGATTCGGGTCATGAATCATGATCAAAAAGTTATGTTTAAACCAGGGATGCGGAAGCTGGAAGCGGAAGCGGTCATATTTTAATGGAAGCGGAAGCGCGAAAAATACGCCGCTTCCGCTTCTACATCATTCAAAAAAGCATACTGTAAATAACTTATTAGATGCTATATTTTAATCAATTTATTAGACATTTGCCTATTTTACAATGCCAGATTTGCATGGATGCCAGATCTCACCGAAGGCGATTATTCTTCACTTGACTTTCAGAGAGTACTAACGTAGAACTGCTTTTTCTTTCAGCTTTCTCTAAGTTTTAAAATAAAGCAACTAATTAATCAATAGCGCAAAAGCAATAGTTGGCTCTTTTCCAATTATAATTAACCATAACACGAAATAGATAAAGTGCTGTCACGAGCGTCTTTAGGGGGGCGTTGTGCCATCCCCTCGTCCTCCCCTTTTGACTTTGTCTTATAGTAAAAAATAAACAAAATTAATGGTGCCAATTAAGTGACTGAAATATACCGGACTCTTTTGATGGTTTTTGTAGCTTATGGCTCGGGGCGGATCCAGGGGGGTAGGATGAGGGGTATATGCATTGACTCCCACCAGCCATTTTGGAAAATCTTTTTGATGTATGCAATTTTTCCGTAATTTCGAACCTCTTCGATAGCAACAAGCCTTACGCCATAAGCACGCATAATCAAAAATGTGCGAACAAAATGCATCATACACTGCAACGATATAACTGTTTAATATGTTTTGTTTTAATGCTTTGTTTACTGTAGAAGGTTCCGTACTGATGCGTTGTTTTCCGAAGTTTTATTCGTGGGATTGTTTCGTAAGGTTGCATTATGAAGTCATAATTTTCTACTGACGTGATTTTTCCGTGAATATTCTGGACAGGGGGGTTATTACAGGATGCTCGTTAAGCGGTTTGCGAGCTCGCAAACTGCTCGGTAAAAAATTTTTCCTCGCTAACGCATTTTTCGGGATTACAGGATTTTCCGAGCTGGCGAACTCGCTCGGCAAGTAGCGAGAAAAAAAATGAGCACGTTAAATTACCGAGCGACTATTTCATACACAACTAGCCATGGCAGAGCGCGGTTTTTAGGTCATAGTTCATGCACAATAGTTTGTACCTAGTTTATGACACAACTAGAGCTTTATGCAACTCCCAGGCTTGTTGTGAAATGGTGGATTCAAGTTCAAGTTTATTCGTGCATGCGAATTAAGAGCCAAAGGCTCATCAAGTCGCTATTCTCTATCTCAAAAATGACATATGTCAACAGAAAAAAACAGACTTTCAAAAATAAAAAAAACAAAAAAGAAAAATGCAAAGCATAGTCAATATACAAATACATACACATCAAACCAAGACTAGTGGGCTAGCAGCAGTTTACTGGCTAGCGCCTAGTCTAGTGCTAAAACTTTGCCAGTATTACCAAGTTGGGATGGTTTTGACTAGGTTACAGGTGAGAGTGTAGGCTATGTATAGGTGTCTACAGATGAACCGGTATAGGCTTGCTGTGAGGTGCTAGACCAGTAGCTGCTGTTTGATGGCTAGCGCCTAGTCTAGTGCTAAAACTGTGCTAGTAGGCCTATTGCAAGCATGCGTTGGCTGCAGACTTGGTCGGAGAGTATGAAGTAATGGTATCTTCCACCAGTAACTGTGTGAGGCCATGGCCAGCAACTGCTAGTCTAGCACCTCACAACAAGCCTACGCATCTGTAGACACCATTACTGCATACACTCTTACCTATAACTAAGTTAAAACCATCCCAACTTTGTAATACTAGCACAGTTTTGGCACTAAACCAGGCGCTAGCCAGCAAACAGCAGCTGCCAGCCTAGCACCTCACAACAAGCCTATGCATACCGAGCAGTTAGCGAGACACTCGGCTTTACCGAGTGGCTACTCTTTCTGCGAGCGCAACCTGTAATCCCAACTTTGCGAGCTCGTTATCTCGGCTGCCGCTCGGAGAATTTCTCCGAGGAGAATTAGCTAGAGAAATCGCTCGCTTACGCATAAAATCCTGTATTAACCCCCCAGATCTCTCCGTTACGTAATTTCACTGAGTTAAAATTTGTGTTTGTGACGTCACAATTGTGTTTACTGTGGTTTGGAGTGAATTTTTGCATGTCATATATGATTTCTCTTCAAGGCCGGATTAAGCTTTTTGTGGGCCTGGGGCTATTTGATAATCAGGGGCATATTTTTCATTCTATTCTTTGAAGAAAAAAGTAACCACAATTAAAGAAAAGTACAAATACATAAACGAAGTCTTTACTTTGTATGCACACTTTCAAATGACACATTTTCTGGATTTAGCCAATGCAAAGCTCTTAATAACGTCATCAGCGTTTATTCTTTCCAAAAGTTCGTTTTCAATGCCGAGTAGAGCTAAGGAATTCAACCTGTTTTGGCTCTTAGACGAACGCTCATGATTCTTTACTCTTTTTAACGCTGAAAATGAGCGCTCGCCAGAGCAATTAACAATTATCAAGGTACTGCCTAACTAAGGTTTAGAGCGCAAAGCAGTTGCATCAGGCCTACTGGACGTCGTCTCTATACGCTGTTGCTTTTCGGTTTGCTTCGTGGCCGAGTGGTTTGGAGCGTCGTTTTTACGACGGCCATAATCGTAAGGTTGATGGTTGATGGTTCAATTCCCACCCAAGCCTCGTTGTTGCGGCCTTAGATAAGATGTTTCGCTACAATTATCTTTGCTTGGTGGAATCCAGCAAGCAGCAAACCAAAGAGGTCGGAAACAAAAAAATTTAAGAGGAAAACTCGGAAACAAAGGCAACTCCTAAGCGACTCTGGATTCGTCCTATATATAGCGCCTCCGTCGCTTTCTCGCGACAGGAGGATAAAAATGAAGAAATCATCATCATCAAGCCTGCATAAAAAAAGTCAGTCACTTTTTGGATTTTGCAACAGCTTTTTTTGGTTTATCTTCTGCTTCTCTTCTAGATTTTTCCTTTTCCGAACTGCTTTTATATTTTCTCATTTTCGTTTTCAAATTACTCCAGCCGACATAATATGGAATCTCCTACTTTTCAAGCTACATACTGAAATCGACCATCGATGGTATTGGTATAACTGGCCGAGCAGCCGCGAAAAAGGATTGTTGGGTCATAGTGAGCAAGTAGGGTTTTACAGTGACAGTGCATGGACACAAATTGAGCACTGTTTTTCATATACTATATAATAGGTGGGAGATTTCTAATAGGCTACCTTAGTTCTATTATCACTTCATTGACCTAGAATAGTGGTGGGCCTATTTTTGGTTGAGGGCCTGGGCTGCAGCCCCATCAGCCCCCGCCTTAATCCGGCCCTGTTTCTCTTTGACGTCACAATCGTGTTTACTGTGGTTTGGTGTGAGTTTTGCATGTCATGTGATTTCTCTTCTTGTTCCTTTTTGAGAATGTCGTAGAACGTTCTCGAACTTGAATTTAGAGTATAAATAGGCGTGAATTTTTGAGCGTAATTATTCGAGTGTAGATTTAGTGTGCGTAGACTAAGCAATTTTGTTGTATGCTGAAGGGTATATAGCCCTTGTTTTGTAGTGTTAAGCCGTGGTCACACGAGGCGAGTGACTCGCGCGAGCGACCAGCGCGAGTAGTCGCTCGCAAAAGTGGTCACACGGAGTGAGTTACTCGCGCGAGTTTCAACCAGCGAGTAACATTCCCGGGTGGCAGTTACTAACCAACCTTTCGCGCCAACACTCCTGCCATTTAAACCAATGTTGTTTTGTGATTCTATGCAATTTAAACCAGTGGTTTTCAACCTTTTTGAAGTCGCGGACTCCTTAAGTTAAACAATTTGTAGTTGCGGACCCCACAAAAATCACCAAAATCAAGCGAAGACCGAAAAAAAGTCAACACGTCCGCACACGTCTAATTTTCCTGCCAAAATCAAGTGAAGACACTCGTACGATTTTTCGCCCGAAATCAAGTGCAGGGCAGTGCAGTGCAAAAAGAAGGTGCGGACCCTTTAACCTTTGCGACCCCTTCAAAATCATTCGCGGATCAGTTGGGGGTCTGCGGACCCCAGGTTGAAAACCACTGATGTAAGCTAATTATTAGTTAATCCAGAAATGTGCTTATTATTACGTCACAGTGTATGCTTTGACTATTCATTTGTGTCTCTTTGTTTGCTGCGCAGTCGTTAGTTTCTAGTCCATAAAGCAGGTGACAGGCTGTGTAGAGTTCGTTTGCTTAGTCGAGTGCAGCTACGCTGTAGCCTGAGTTGTTTACATTTCGTTGTTGTTGCAGCTGCGATTCAATAATCATTTTTCACTTAATATACGCTAAGCTGAAAAATGCGATGTTTCTTCATGGTTATTGAATCGCTAGGCTAAGACTTGTTTAAACTAGGATAGCTAGTCATGGTGATCATCTCTTGTGCTTTTCCTGGGTGTGAATTCAAGACAGAAGAGAAAAGACCTCCAAGAAGCCGTCGCTTGCACTATTCTACAGAGTCACGTCTATGGCCACGCTATATTGCCACCTCCTAGTGTGGGCGAGGTGGCTCCTGACCGCCGTTGCCCCACCCTCGATCGACCTAGCATTGACATTGGCGTCAGTCTAAAAGAGTGGAACGTATTTACTCGACGGCAGGGGCGTATTCTCCGGAGGTTCAAGGTGTTCAGCGCACACCCTGCGATATCTCAGGCACACACGTTAATTACATTTAATTAAAACATTAGAATTTTCTCGTCTTTAATCCAGTGGCGTACGGTGAGCATTTTTTAGAGGTGTGCTCCTCTACACAATATTTACTGCCGCATGCAGCCATTCATTAAACAAACGTGTGGAAGTGCTCGAAAGCTTAATGCAAATGCGCGAACCAACATCAAGCGCCTTTTCAAGCAGCCTAATTTGCTATTTAATATATTTAGTTTTGGTGTCGGCTTTTTAGCTTTTGCTATTTCCAATTTTTTGTCGTAATTTCTGCTACAAAACGGCTTTTCAATCATACTGTCAACACTTACTTCCATTCCACTAATTTAACCTACAACTTGAATTTGACTAACAACTTTAAAATGTAGGCCCATATATATTGACCGCCACACTTTTAAAAATCACAAGCAATTACTCGCAACCGCATCCTAATACGATGTAGAATACAATGGAAAAAGTTTGGCTTGCTTGTGTTGAACGATACCTGTTAAACCTGCTTTAAGAAAGAGCCATTAAATCATTCTTCTGCGATGAAAAAAGCAGTTTGCTGTGGCGTGATTGAGCATGTGTCGTGACGTTGCGTCTGGGTTCAACTTTCAAATAGGACATTTTTGCATTTATATCGTGTGGAAAGAGAAAAAGTATGGGGCGCCGTTTGGAAAAAAACTATTCGTTTTGTGAACCATGTTTTTTGAGCTTATTTAGACCATAGTTTGTCCGATATGTATATTGGAAATGTCCTACTTATATATCGGACAAAATGTACTCTAAGTCGGACCAAAATACACGCGCAAAATAAGTCGGACAAAATCGTTTTTTTTCAAACGGCGCGTCACACGCTTTTTGGAAAAAAACGATTTTGTCTGACTTATTTTGCGCGTGTATTTTGGTCCGACTTAGAGTACATTTTGTCCGATATATAAGTAGGACATTTCCAATATACATATCGGACAAACTATGGTCTAAATAAGCTCAAAAAACATGGTTCACAAAACGAGTAGTTTTTTCCAAACGGCGCCCCATAAAAAAGTCACTCTCCGCTATATAATATGATTCAGAATACAATGAAGAAGGTCTGGCTCGCTTGTGTTCGACGATATTCTGTTGAACCTACCATACAAGAGAATGTTGCGTCATCGGTCAGCGTTGAAAAAAAAGCGATTTGTTCATCAAAGCAAAAAGAACTCAGATTGCGCTGATATTAACAAAGATTAAAGCAGGGGCGTATTCTCCAGAGGTTCAAGGTGTTCAGCGCACACCCTGCGATATCTCAGGCACACACGTTAATTACATCTAATTAAAATATTTGAATTTTCTCGTCTCGACAAAACTCTAAACCGATCGATAAATCTTTTTCGCAATGCACAAATCTTTTTTGCGATCGACAAATCTTTTTCGCGATGCACAAATCTTTTTCACAATCCACAAATCGTTGTCGCGATCGACAAAACTTTAAATCGATGGACGTTAGCTCTGAGACCGACTCGTTTAACGTGCGTGTGTTAAACTAGCCTAGTTAGTGCAGTGTTATTTTATGGGGGGATGTGTTGGACATAAAAAAAAACGTTGCTTTATGGATAGCTTAGCAGTGCGAAATTTAACCGAGTGCGCCGTTACTTTTGATTTTAACTTTGGGGGATTATTTCGTGAGAATTACTTTTTTTGGGTTAAGTTATTTTTAACGACGTCAAGTTAATCGGGGATTTGTTTTTTTTTTTTGTTTGCAACTGTTTTGGTACTAACTACGATTCTATTTGAATAAGACATCTTGCCTATTCTAATTGAATAAGAACTAATCTGAATAAAATCGTGTTCTTTAATGATATCTTGCCTGTTTGATTTGAATAAGTGTGAAAGTTACAAAATCCATCCGCGTGCAGTTGGTTTGGATGGTAAACACGCTGAGCCCAAGAGAACGAATGTGTACGCCTGCCGCTGGGGCTCTCTGCTTCCCAAGGAACAGTCACAGTTGACGCCATAGTGGAAGCGGCCGCTGCAACTTATTTTTGTGTTTTGCACTTATGGGCTTCCGTACATTAGTCCGAATTATCTATATCAAATCAAATACATATTTTAAACTTCTAAAAATAAATTAAATTTATTTATATTTGGCCACTTTGCGATGCTACAGAATCACAAACAGATTAACGATACTAAAAAAGAATTGCTAGAAATGTTAAGTAGTTAGGGTTAGATTTATTACCGGCAGGGCAAATTGGGGTACGAGAATGGGTAATGGAATACAAGTTGGGTTCCCAGTACAACAAAAGATTTAATGCAAATTTCTAGCTGAAGATACAGAAGACCCGAATTCAGTGAAGCAATAGACGGGGTGTACTGGTAAGGTTTTACTACGGCACCACCACCGGCATTGAGTCAAAAGTTTGTGATGGCTTTTTGGTCTGTAACCTACCGGCACTAGTCTAGATTGTGAATACAAAAATTTTAGTGACCATCCAAATATTGATATGTCGGTTATATTTCAGATTGACTCCCAGCACTGAGCAGTTTTTGTGCTTGATACAGTGTATGGTCTTCCAAGCACCTGTAAATAGAAATTTAAATGTGTATGACGTCACTGATGACGTAATCATGACGTATGTTGATGCTGACATGCTTTAGGTAAACTTCCGTCAATTATTACCATTTAGTAACCCATACACTGATGCAACAGTGGTATTTGTGAAATGAATCAGCATAGAAAAAAAATGCAAAAAGTCCAAAATTAATTACAGACTGGGCGAAACAAATGCAAAATTTAATTGCACGCTTAACTGGGCCCCCAAGTACAATTAAGCACTCTGCTAACGTACCTGTCCTGTACAGGAACAAACATTTTGACTTTGCTTGTACTCAGAGATGGGCATTTATCGAGATAATTTATCGGCGATAATTTTTTACCAATTATCGTTATTGCTAAAACTAGCTTTGATTTATCGATTACCAATATCGCTTTTGTAATATATTTTATCGCCAATGATTTATCGCGATAAACGATTCTTTATGCACGTATTGTTTAAACTTCAAAGTTGGTGGAGTTGGCGCTTAGCAAAAATACACGGTGCCCATAAAGTCTTGCTGCAATTTAAAAAAAACTCGTTTTGTTGCCGCGG
The DNA here is from genome assembly GCA_964006365.1 of Trididemnum miniatum. Lineage (NCBI taxonomy): Eukaryota > Metazoa > Chordata > Ascidiacea > Aplousobranchia > Didemnidae > Trididemnum > Trididemnum miniatum. The sequence goes on from OZ023234.1 coordinate 18,606,643, forward strand.
CAGAGTCCTTGGAGTGCTTTTTTTCTTGAAAAATCTAGAAAAACATTTTTGCAATTAGACTCACAAAAAAAATTGGTCAAACACATTGAAAATTTACCACAACATTTTTCGGAAAAATTTATCGGCGATAATTATCGATTACCGATATCGCTTTAAGAAATTGAGATTTATTGATTTTCGGTATCGCCCAGAGCTTTTTAGAAATTGTCGATTATTGTTATCGTTTTAGTACAGAAAGGTTTATCGTGCCCATCACTGCTTATACTGTAAACTTATAGTAGGCGGTTAAATGTTCGAATTGGCTGAAGCGTTCATCTATATTAGATCAACGATGAATGAATTCTTCTTCAGCGATTCTGTTCTGATCACGCAAATTTTTTTTATTTACTTATTTTTTATCGGAAACAATTTTTCATGTAGCCTGATAGTAGAAAGGTCGATGGTAGGCTGTGAAGCTCTTTATAATGACTTTATACAGGGTAATTCAGTCAGTCGTTAGTACAATAACAATGATCGTTGTGATGTTTCATTTTTAAAAAAGACGTTCTGCATTTCCTTCGCAATAAACTAGCAAAAATAGCCAGAAAAACATGCCACTAAAACCTTAATGCTGCATTGAATTTTTCCTCAACCTGTACGTGAGGAGAATCGCACTCACAAGTGAAATAGTATTTTTTCACGTAGACAATTCTGAATAGAAAGACCCCCACCCCAGACTCCTTTCTTCACTCACCTTCATTGATTCTCCTTTCTTCACACACCTTTGAATCTTTATGACCTAATCCTTGTTCATTAGTAAGAACGAACAGCTTAGATGGCCGAGTGGTAAGAGCGTCCGCCTCGAGAGCTGCTGTAGACGTGAATTTGATTTCGAGTCGGGTCAAACCAATGACTTAAAATTGGGATTCACAGCTCCCCTGCTTGATGCTTAACGTTAAAGGGACAGTGTGTAGAACAAACCGGCAAGTTTATTTGTTGTGCCGTTGGTAAAGATACTATAGCGGGATTCCCCCATCTTGGTGCGGTAGACAGATGGCTAGCAACTAAGCGAGCTCGTTATAGCGCATTGATCGCTTTCTCGTGATAGGAGGGAAAGTATGAGTAAACCTTGTTTTTATTTAAATAATTTGTTGGTGATTATCCATTGACGTTTAGTTGTGTGTTTCACATCCGGGAGCTTAATTTCACTACTTAGCCGTAAGAATTAGCCATGTTTTCCGTTTTAATGCAAATGTCTTTTTATCATCTTTTGTCTCGGAAGCTGGCAAGTTTGCTGTACTTAATTTTTATTGTTTAGGAAATCACCGTAAATCCTAATGCTTTTAGTGAATCCTATTTGAATGCTGCGGAGTGCTAATTTGTGCTTGTAGGCTACTGCGTGGCGTGCTATTTTTGTGAAGTTTTCGAGGGTGCGCAAGTTTTTCAGAGGCTAATAAACTTCGAGGTCGGCTCCACAGTGTTTGGATTCACTTCGTTCGCCTTATTCAAGTAGTCTCAGGCAATCTTGTTAGTGTTCAAGAAAAGGCTGCTTGAGTATGAAACTAAATAAATAAAAATTCTCCAATGTATAACCAACTTAGAAAAACCACGTAAGTTTTCACGAATTTTAATTTTTAAGCGACAAAAAGCAACAATAGCAAGAGCGTGAAACCGGTAGGCCTATATCTTGGCCAATGGCTATGGCCTGAAGCACAAAGTTTGAAATCCGACCATAAGCTACAGAAACCACCAAAAGAATCTGGCATTTTTAACCACTTGGCACCATTGGTATTGTTCTTTTTTACTAAAAGACATAGTCAAAAGGGGGGGGGGGGGGGGGGCATGGCACAATGGCCCCGCTCCTAAATACGCTCCTGTGGACCGGATTTAGACAATGCGAGGCCCTAGGTTATTAGATCACACTGATTGGAAGAGCAAAAAAAGGTCTTCACGTCCTCAGATGTCCTGTTTTCACTGAAAATATCGGTATAGTGAAGAGCATAAAAAAGGTATGCACGTACTCAGATGTTCTGTTTTCCCGTGAAAGTATCGGTGAAGAGACCAAAAAAGGTTTTGATTGTTTGTGATGAAGCCCCCCATTTTCTACGAGGCCCTAGGTTTCAGCCTGCTTAGCCTATACGTAATTCTGGCCCTATGCCTACGACCCATATTTAGCCTGTCCACATGTGACGTGTCTAATTTATGTGGGCTTCAGACCCACGGTTCTTACTTCTAGTTTCTATTACCCCACCGCACAAACAAAATTTTAAAGAAGACATCTCTGGATTTAAGCTCTTTCCTGGGTTATAATTTCGATGGTAGGCCTATTAAGTTTCAAATACAGTCATGCAGCGGCAACATTGTAAAAATAAACGCGTAAATTAGGGCCCTCCCAGGCCCTCCGTGATAAAAAAGTGGGGGGGGGGCCAGGGCCCCCTCGCCCCCCCCTCCCCCCCGGTTCCGCCACCTATGGATGCAACAATGCTTAGTCTTGCTTTTTATCATTTTCAAATTTTTTGTAACTGCTTGTTACAAAGTTTGTCACTATTTTGCTTCTCTTGTACCATTTTTAATGTCTTCCAGTATTTAATATCTTACTGTATTTCTTGTGGCATTGACGCTTTTGACGGTGTGGAATAACTGTATAAGGCACTGCTACTACTAACTTGATTTGTTGTTAATTGCAGAATACTATTTTAATAAAGTATTTTACATGTGTGTGTTCTTAATTCGGAAAATGGAAACTTTAATTTTCTGATTGTTAGAAAATACTTTTTTGAATCGTTCATTTGATGAAAAACAAGAAATTGCCAAAAGAGGAAAGTGCTATGAAAAACCTTGCTAATGTTTGCACATTGTGGAACAAAAGCAGTTACACACAAAGTTTCTTGCTCTTAAGTTTGATGAGATACTTTGGCCCACAGATTTTGTTCTGTGCGATTTGGAATAAAGGTTTCTTGGATCATGCCCATTTGACTGATAGTATGCAATGGCAGAAGAAGTTTGAAAAGCATATGTTGGTGCATTTTATACTTTGGATGTGTTCTGTGAGAGTGAATGCAGCTCTAGATAGTCAAAGGTTGAAAAGAGATTTGTAGTTGCAATGAGAAAATATAGAAGTTTTTACGAATCCAGCCTTAGAAGTTGCCTTTGTTTCCGAGTTTTCCTCTTAAATTTTGCTTCTGACTTCTTTAATTTGCTGCTTGTTAGATTCTACCAAGCAGAGATAATTGTCGTGAAGCATCTTATCCAAAGACGCAACAACGAGGCTAGGGTGGGAGTTGCACCATCAACCTTGCAGTCATGGCCGTCGTAAAAACGACGCTCCAAACCACTCGGCTGCACTACCGACGATCTGTTTTCACGGGGTGCGATTGACAGCTGCAGTCTGAGAGCACTGTCCCAGTATGTTGACGTCAGCGATGAAAGCCATGTTTACAGTAAACATTACACCTGCAACTGCGATAAACACAGCGTGGGGCAGTCAGTCGTATCAGCGCAGTGGGGCAGTCAGTAGTATCAGCACACGTGCAGGAAAGCGGCGAGAAAAAAAGCGGACGATTTTTTGGTTACTTCCAGAGAAATCTGAGCGCTGTTATTAAAAAAAGTATATCTTAATTAGCACTTGAGCATTCACAGTTCTATTGTTGCAGAGGCAGAAAAAACTTTTGAATTACTTAAAGCGCAACAATGGAATCAGATCACTTATTCTTCAACATAAACTGATAGGCCTGACTGAAAGCTCAGTACCAGCAATTCGATGGAAAAAATTGTCCCCCCCTTTTTCTTTATGTCTGGCTGCGCCGGTGGTCTTGTGTTACTGACTTTTCAAATTATTTTTGAATGTTTGTTGCTGGTTATTACCATTTTTATTGTCAAATCTGCTTTAAAAGAATCGGTATCGGATCGGTAATTACAGGCATTTTTGACCGATCCGATACCCAAAAAAACACCGATTATACCGATTCCCAATACCGATTAATCGGTACATGACTAATCATTTGTGATTCAAAAAACGTTGCAAGATCATGCTCGTGGTGAAATCAGAAAAAAGATATGAGCGATTCTGGATAGGTACCTGGAGACGGGTGAAATGGGACAGCAGAAGGAGACTTGGAACACGAGACGGGGAGATATCAGACACTGCGGAACAAATGGGAGAAGACATATTAAGCACCGTTTATATGCCACGCATCTTAGTTTTACACTTGTTCAGTGGCGCCGCCAGGGTCAAAAAAGTGGGGGGCAAAATGACGTTGCAACCTAATGACATCACGTACGGGAAATCCCCAAGCCGTCCCGCATCCGCGCGCTGTGTGCATTCGGCTTAAGTTAGCAGAAGTTAAGCTAGTACAGTGGCGACTCTAGCTTTTTATGGCTACTCGGGCTGGACATAAACAGTGTTAAAAAAACGGTAAAAAAAGCAATAAAATAGCAACTTACACAACAGTTAAATTGTTGCAAAATACTTTCATTCATTTGATGGCAAACTCATACTGAGTTTGTTGTGTAGCTCTTTGTTATCAGCTACTCATTGTGAGCCACAGAGGAACAGATATTTATGACCAAACAAAAAGCCTGCATTTACTACATGGCAGCATGATGGCAGGCGTCTTACGAAATCTTTTTTCTATTCCTCTCTCCAATTGTAGCTCGGGCTATTTCTCGAGGGCCCGAGTTCCACAAACAAGTTAAGGAAAGAATTGTGTGAAACAACGTAACAAACGTTTGCATTGTCTGACTAAGGCAAATGCGATCGAGCCCGAGTAAGATGTAATAAGGAAAAAGGCTTTTGTCTCGTTTGTCTCTTTCTTTTCTCCGCAATGCGGCTCGGGCTATTTTCCTCTAGCCAGAGCTTATGGCTGGACAAATCGTTGAGCGAAAAACGCAACTGCCTCCGCACATTTCGTTGTTTTTTACGATGACTGTTTCTTTCAACGAACTTGATACGAATTAAGTTAAAAAAAGCTTTAAGCTTACTTTTTAAAATTTAAATAATAACAAGCCTTCCATCATTTCGTAACTTAGGCTCAGCCCGAGTGCCGGAGTCGCCTCTGCATCATTTTGTAACTCGGGCTCAGCCCGAATAGCCCGAGTGCCGGAATCGCCACTGAGTTAGCATCAAGAAAGGAGAAGGCATTGATGATGGCTTGTTTCGGATAGTGCTGCTGAACTTCTTGTCATTCAATCAAGAAACAAATATTTTAATGTCAGAAGAGCTTTATCCTCATAAGAAGAACCATAGTAAAGAACAACAAAATCGTGAGCTCATGACTAACACCAGCAACGTGATGAATTAACAGTATGCTGCTAGACTTGATTAGCAACCGTATTATCAACAAATCCACGCAGTAACACGCAAGTAGCCGGCAACAAATTGTCAGTAGCCAGGCTTGATGGGTTAATCTCAAACTCGTGGTGCAACTCCCATCCACCCAAACTTCATTGTCTCCTTACCCTTAGAAAAAATACTTCGCTATGAGAAATCGCTGCTTGGTTGATTCCTAACGAGCGGCAATTTGATGCAAATCTTCACACTTCCTTCAATGCTAAGCGCCAAGCAAGAAAGCTGTGAATACCATTGTTTGGGGTCTTTTGGTACGACTCGCAATCAGTGGTGTAAAGTAACGAAATACTTTTACTTGAGTAGATTACTTGAGTAATTTTTTTCAGTAAGGAGTGCTTTTTTGAGTATTTTTTTTTTTTTTGATACTTTTACGTTTACTTAGGTACTTTTAATATAAAGTAACTTGGTAGTTTTTATTTTAGAAAAGTACAAAGTAGTCCAGTTTTTGCGTTACGTACTAGTCTCACTGAAATCCCTCGTTGCACCTAAAATCTTGCGTTGCAAAGATGGGTCGCATGCAATGACACTGCTGTCTGTAATTACTGCATGACCGTAACCGCAGGACCACAAATTACAGATAATGCTTAATATGTTCACAATAATACTGTATCTTCATTCCATAAACCTGTAGGTAGGCCTTGCAGTAAAACTATCGTAATTCTCTTTCAACTATAATAATGATAAAATAGGAAATTGCAAAGCTGAAATTGAGTGTTAACAGAAATGAGCAGGTTTCCGCATTTGAGTCAATGCTTATTTATTCATATGTTTATCTTTATTTGCGATAGAGGCGCAATAACGAGCTCCCTTAAAAGTTTCGAGCCACTTGTCTGCCACTCCGAGATGGGGAAATCTCGCCAAGCGTGGTTCCGAAAGGCATAACAAATGAACTTGCCGGCTTGTTCTTCACGCTGTCGCCTTTGATGCTAAGTGTCACGCAGGGAAGCTACAACTTTTAAGTCATTGGTTTAATTAACCCTATACTCTGAATCGAACTCCGAGTCTACTGTTCCAGAAGCAAACGCTCTATCCACTCGGCCATATGGACGGTAATAATTTTTTTTGGTTTACCATTTTGCCACCTTCAAAGCAAGTTATCATCGGCAAGTGTGCAGTTGACGCTTTAACGTTTGGGAACGCTATACTTTTACTTTAGTAGTTTTTAAATGACTACTTTTTTACTTTTACTTCAGTGCTCTTTTTAGTCAACACTTTCTACTTTACTTCGAGTAGTTTTGCCTTTAGTAACTATACTTTTACTTAAGTGCAGTTTCAAAATACTTTTTACACCACTGCTCGCAATAGTCCTTATTATAATCCTACTCCTTATTATCTTCGCTCCCTGGCCCTGATATGGGCTATTTAATCAGAAAGCGTTTTCTTGTCTTAACTCTAGCTACCGCTGAACATGTAGTTCGAACGACGCAACTATTCAATCTCAATCGATTTAACCTTAACCTTTTATAATGGCACATACGGTACTTTTGTTCAAATTGATTGAGAAAATGAGGATAATAGGATATCATAAAACTTACTGTAATTTTTTGTTGCATAAAACTTAAATTCTGGATAACTACTTACCGCTTTGTAATTAAGTAATAAACTTTGTGACAAAATTAAGTTCTCGAAAACATTTCGGTAGCCTACTCTTCTGTTTTATCAACAGCAAATAGTTTATATCGGAAAAACTTTGAGGTTTCGCGCAAAAAATAAATTTTATTACGTTATGGTGACGTAAGAATGCTGCCCCTATAAAAGCGGAAAAAATGATGTCAAAGTGATATTTCGCAACGGAATTGAACTCTAGCTTTTTAGTTTTTCTTCCACAGCAACGGCGTAGCGAGAAATTTTAAAAGGGGAGGGGGCATAATTTCCACATTTTTTCAAGCGTACTTTTTTGGCAGAACAAATTTGAAGCTGATTGAGAAACAAGAAATGCTCTACAGGGGTGCGGGGGCTGGGTTATTTTTTTCAAAATTTGACTTCGGTCAACTGACCAAACTGTCTACAAAAATTTCGGTCATTTCAATTTTTTTTGGTCATGCTTAAAGCGGTCTTACTAAACACCGCAAAGGACGACTAAGGATACCTCAAATTGATGTACTAAACACAGCAAAGAACAACAATGGACCTTAAATTGATCTACTAAACACCGCAAAGAACAACAAAGGACTTGGAATCATACCATAACAAAGAACGAGAAAGAACTTTAAATTAGGGTTAGGCTAGAGTTAGAGTTAAAGCCAGTTAAGGTTGGGGTTTTAGGGTCCTTTGTCGTACTATGCGGTGTTTAGTACATCAATCTGAGGTCCTTTCTCGTTCTTTGCGGTGTTTAGTAGGACCCTGTTTAAAGTTCCCGAATCAACCGTTCGACTCAACTGTCACGGAAAAAGAAAATTTAATCACTTTGGTGTTTGGTCGGCAAGAAAAAGCGAAACGCATTAAATCTTTCAATTTGAAACCGCAATGCAAATAAAATTATTTTGATGCTTATTTGAAGCAGGCGCTTCGCATATACACCTACTTCTTTGTAACCGCAAAACAAATAAAAACTACTTTGATCAGTTTGATGTCTGTTAAACCTGACACTGTGACACCGGTAGTCCGTTCGTAGGCCTAATTGTTGCTTGCATATTGGCACGATATTCACTTCGGTCAATTGACCAAAATGGTTATAATTTTTTCGGTTTTTACGAATTTAATTTGGACGATGACCGAACTTTTACCGAAAAAAAAAAAAACAGTACGAGGGTATGCTCGAGGGTATGCTGAAAATTTACATGCTGTAATTGCTAATTTGGTTAGAGTTTTACCATATTTTCACTGCGCAAAAGGAGGACAGGTTTCTTTGGAGGTCATCACCTCTAAAGATGTCCAATTTTCCGCTAAAAATCAGAAGAACAAAAAAAAGGTCATCACGTCCGCCGATGTCTAATTTCCCGTTCAAAATCAAGTGAAGAGCAAAAAAAAAAAAAGATAAATAGCCTCAAAGGTCATCACGCCCGCAGATGTTCAATTTTCCGCCCAAAATCAAGTGTAGAGCAAAAAAAAAAAGTCATCACGTCCGCAGATGTCCGATTTTCCGCCCAAAATCAAGTAAAAAAGAGGTCATCACGTCCGCAGGCCGTCGTTTGAGTTGAAAATTCCCAAAATTTTCGCGTAACCATGATTTCACTGTTCAACTAGCCAAAAAAGAAGACGTTTGGGCCTTTTTTAACGTCCTCGGAGGACAAATTATTTGGTGTTAAAAAGGAGGACGTATCTTCCAAAAGAAGGACCTATGGTAAGCCTAAGCCTAATTTTAATGCTTTTTGAATAATTTTCAGGCAAGTTTTGTATAAATTTTTGACCCTAATTCTGAGTGCTTCGCCAAATATGATTCATTTTGTTCGCACAGCACATATTTGATGATGCGTACTTAAGGCGTAAGGCTTATTGCTATCGAAGAGGTTCGAAGTTATGGAAAGATTGTATACATCATAAAACATTTTTGAAAATGGCTGGTGAGAGGATGCATATCCCTCATCCTGCCCCTGAACCCCTACCTAGCCATAAGCTACAAAAGTCTGTCATATTTTAATCACTTGGCACCATTAGTTTAGTTTTTTTAACTAATAGGCAGAGTCAAAAGGCTCCTGGCACAATACCACCCCTGCTAAGTACGCTCCTGTTCCTCCAGTATATTGACTCGATGATTTTGCGGTTATGTGAGAACGTTACTGTAGAATGCATTTGAGGCGGTGCTACTAAGCACCGCTAAGGACTGAAACACCGCAAAGGACGACTATAAGGACCTCAAATTGATGTACTAAACACCGCAAATAACGACAAAGGACCTTAAATTGATGTAGGCCTACTAAACACCGCGAAGAACAACAAAGGACCTGGAACCATACCATAGCAAAGAACGACAAAGGACTTTAAATTAGGGTTAGGTTAGGCTAGGATTAGCTTAGGGCTAGGGTTATGGTTAGATTAGGATTTTAGGGTCCTTTGTCGTCGTAAAATTCGTGTTCTGTGTAGGTTGGTTTGTAGATGTACAGTATTTTTGCTTTCGCTGTATAATGACTGGAATGACTAAGATGCTACAAATTCTATTCTATTAATACCGTAGCTGCGCTGTTTTGGCTTTGAACCATCATTTGGGGAGTGCTTTTTACTTTTACGTTCGCTCGCCGCTATTCGTAGACATGCCATTAGTCGTCTAGTTACTTGTCTGTAGTGCACTAGAGCGCTTTACGCGCAAAAGAGCGATAGACTGGAGTTGTGCTGAGATTTTTGAGGTATTTCACGTGATTTTATTAATTAAGAAAAAGTGTAGGCTACGTTTAATTAGTTAAGTATTAAGAAATTGTAGACACAGAAATTATCATTACTATTAATATTATGAATACGCTATATTAAGGCTCGATTCTATTTGAATAAGAACGAATAGTTCATACAGTTGTAACGACGTATTAATCCGCCTGCCTTTCTACCGTCTTTACAGATATTTACGCGTCGACGACCAAGTTGTGAACTTAGGATTGTTATATTATTCGCCAACGGTTTCTAAAAATTTAAACAAACACATAAACAAAGGGCTTAACAATTTTAGCGATCTACGACACATTACAAAGAATTTACTTACGCGTTCGAATCTTTACATTACACATGAAACTACAAATGAAATCAAACACAACAGAATAAACAATGCAACTTACCAACGATTTTTCTTTTGGCAGCGGACAGACGATCTATGGCTTTCTCTCGAACTGTCAAACTGACCTCGAAAGAAGCTAATGGTCGAACCCGTGTTCCAAAACTGAGCCCCAGTAAAATTATTTGTAGCACCAACTCGGTAGCTTCGAGGTGACAGTCAACAGACTATTTATGAGGGAAAGGGTCCCGGAAACAAAGATGAGTAAAGGCTCTGTAGACAACGGTCTACGTTACGGACAATGGTCCAGAACTAATTGGAGAACGGACAATCAATAGGGTCCTAGTATAATAACTAAAGAATTCAGTTGACTTTCTTAAATGCTATTCGGGCTCATAAATTTCGGTCAACTCTTCTCAAATTCTATTCGAGTCAAACGTCTGTCTTCAACGACGACTCATTTTATCTGTTGTTGTTATTATGTGAAGTAGAAAAATAAAGGCGCATTAACGACGATGGTTTTGTTGCGCCTGGACACAAATATGGAAAAGAAAATTACTAACGCAATACTGACACTTACGAGACACTAAAACAAAATTTGAAAATAGAAAGCAGTCATCTGCAGCGATAGCAGGCGCCTGGTATCATCACAGAGGACTCAAAAACATAAATTCTGAAATTTGGGCGTAAGTCTCGTAAGAGTCGTAAGTAACGAAAAGTCGAAAACAATCATAACGTTACAATGAGAAGTATGAAATGAAAGAACAGGAGATATGTTTCGCAAATGTTGGTTATCGAAGTGGAGAAAGTTAACAAATAACAAACACAATCAGTATCACACTTGCATAAAGGTCGAAAGCTTATCATAACGAACGAACTTCACTATTATTACCAAACACTGGAAGAAAATTGTTTCGTTGTAGCCTACTGGAAGTAAAATTTAAAAGGAACGAAATGATGTGCAGACATAATTGTGTATCACTGAGACAATTAAATGAACTTTTTGCAAGATTTAACAAAATCGCAAACACAGTCAAATGTACACTAAGTCTTGTTAGTTAGAATATCATGGAGATCAAATTTTAAACCCATATTATCTACATAATTTTTCATGACAGATCGGAAATGAATGTAATGTGGACAATGAAACAAAAAATGTGAAACCGATTCCGGAACATTACAAACTTGACATAAACCAGTTTGATGTTTTGCTATACGATGCAAGTGGTAGTTCAGTCGACAGTGACCGGTTTGAAGCCGAAAAATTTGATTATTGTGGTGTTTTGGATTTTTTGATTGAACATCTGGAAATAACGATTTGTACTGACTGCCAGTAGTTGGTTGAATGTATTTCTGGTTCCATTTCTCTAAGCAGTGATGACGAATGATTGATTTAACTTCCGAGTAAGATAATTTGGTTTCAAGTTCTATTGTTTGGACATCAGATTTGAATGATTCATCGTTTGATCTAAAAACAGATTTTGTTAAGTAATCAGCAGTTTCATTCCCGATGATTCCACAGTGACTAGGAACCCAAAGAAAGTGAATAATCAAACCAGAAAGAGTCAAACGGTGATATAAAAGCAAAACTCTTGATAATATATAATGCTTACCAAAAGTTTTGGATTGAATTGCCTGTAAAACAGAACAAGAGTCAGTTATAATTAAACTTTTTTGTTGTCTGTTTATTGCTATCCATTGGAGTGCTGTAAGAATACCGTAAAGCTCAGCAGTAAAAATAGAAGATGAACTATTGATAGCAATAGATTTTTTGGTGTTGGATGTTGGGACGAAGAGAGCCGAGCTTGTCCCGAGCTGACCTTTTGACCCATCAGTATACAATAACGTAAAGTTACAATAATTTGTGTAAATAATTTCTAAAAAAGAAGCATTAATTATGGAAGGATTATCGTTTTTCCCGCAATGGAGTAAAAAATCGTAATTAACGATTGGTTTATTGATGAACCATGGAGGTACATCCGAAACAAAGTGCTTATGGGCTGTGGTGTTAGTGTTTTCAAAGAAGGTCCGAGTTTGCATGTTAAAAAAACAAAAGTTTGTGTGATCATCCGGCCACCTTTCCTGCCAACTGTCGATTGTAATAGCTGCAGTGGGGTGGTCCGTAAAAGTGGAAAGATGAGCTCTGTAATATAGGCATAGTTGCTGAAATTTAATTTTAAGTGGCATTTCATTGCAATAATGTTGTAAACAATCGATAGGTGTGCTGCGAAGAGCACCAGTACATATTCGTAAACATTCGTGTTGAAGAGTTTCAATTATTTTAAGGGTTGAATCTGAGCAGTTGAAATATATTTCCATACCATATTCTATGATTGGTCGAATCAATGCCCTGTAAAGGGATAGGAGGGCGTCTTGCGACATCCCCCAATTTGACCCTTTCAACATGCGTAGAACGTTAATTCTTTTTAAACACTTTTCTTGAACGTATCTTGCATGAGCAGAATAGATTCCATTGTCCTGAAAGATAATGCCTAAATATTTAACTTGCTTTTTCAGTTCCAAAGTTTGATTGTACAGCATTAGTGATACATTTTTGTTTTTGCGTTTTTTCGTAAATAATAGTGCGGCAGATTTATTAACTGATATTTTAAATCCATTGGTTTCACACCAAGCTTCAACGTTGTTTAATGATGCTTGAGTGAGATCATTTAAATGTTGGATATCAGTTCCCACTTCCCAAAAACATAAGTCATCAGCGAACAAAGCAGCTGACGAATTGAAACAAGATGGCAGATCATTAATCATGATAGCAAATAATAAAGGACTTAATACACTACCTTGTGGGACGCCATTTTGCAAGGTTTTGATTTGTGATGAAGTTGATGAAACTTTAACTTGAAAGGTACGATTTGACAGGAATGACCTCAAGAAGTTAAACATAAAACCTTGAATACCAATTTTTAATAATTTAAGTAATAGAGTATCTTTGTGGACCATGTCAAAAGCTTTTTCAATATCAATAAACACTGCCAGCACAGATCTCTGATTTGCCAATGCTTTGTAAACGGTATCGTGTAAATTTAAAAGGTGGTCAATTGGTCGCCTGCGTTTGCGAAACCCAGACTGATACTTGTTTAAAATATCATTTTTCTCCAGACATCACCGGAGTCGTGCCGCAACCATTCTTTCCATTAATTTGCATATGTGACTAGTAAGAGATATCGGTCTGTAGGAATGTGGTAAATTAACCGGTTTATTAGGTTTGTGCAAAGGAACGATCATAGAGTGCAGCCATTCTGGGGGAATTTCACCTGTAAACCATATTCTGTTAAATAAAAGCAATAAAATTTGCAAGCAATGATTTGGCATGTGCTTCAGCATTTCGCAGTTCAGTTTGTCACTGCCTACTGCTGAATTGTTAGAATGAGCTAAAGCATCTTCTAATTCACTTATGTTAAATGGAGTGTTAATCTCCATTTTCTTGTAAACGCAACAACTTAGTTGTTGCTGCAATTGATGAGAAATAGATTTAAAGTTGCTTTTATGAGTGTTGGAAAAATTTTCGTTACCACTGATTGTTTGAAACTGATTTGCCAACATATTTGCTTTATGCCGGTCATTTGTACTAGTAATACCGTGTTGCTGCAAAGGTGGAAAATGAAATGAGGTTTGGTGCCCGGTAAATTTTCGAACGGTCGACCATATCTGGCCGAGTTTAGCGTTCGAAGAGATCGAGGAGCAATAATTCTGCCAACAAGATCGTTTAGCTTCATTAACAATTTTCTTAGCTTTGGCTCTTGCCCGCTTAAAAGTTACGATATCAGTAGGATGACGGGTCTTAAGCATGCGATTTAAAGCATGTTTTTTTGTTATTAATTGCTATTTGACAATTTTTGTTCCACCACGGAACAGATAGTTTACCATATGGTTTAGTAGTGGGGATTGTTCTCTCTGCAATAGAAAAAATGGTTGAGCTTAACCTGTAATAGAAAAGATAAGTGTCGGTTGAAAATAAATTCATTGTTATTTCAACATCGCACAATTGATAGAAAGATATCCAGTCAGCACGACTTAATGACCAGCGTGGTGACCACTGTGATGGTAATGGGTTTGCAGAGGAATTTATCTTAGCTAAAATTAAGCAATGATCGCTGCTTAAGAAATCACCTGTAACTTCTACAACACATTTGTGGGCTATTGCGGGAGAACATAGTGTTAAGTCGATCAGCGAGCAGTTTAGGCCTGAATTTAAGTTAATATGGGTTGGTTGATCAGTGTTCATAACAGAATAATCATTTTGCTCAATGAAATCAAGCAGCCGGTAACCGTTGCTGTTTGCAGGCCGAGCATCCCACATTTTGTGGTGAGCATTAAAGTCACCACAAATAATGACGTTGCGGAAGTTTGTGATAAATTGTAAGATGTTATTGTCTACTAGATTTGAAGGAGGGTTATATACATTCAAAATAACGATACCACTTACTTTAATGGCCATCGACTCCATATCGTTTTGAGAATTTGGGATAATTACTTCCGAAAAAGGTATGCTTGGCTTAATGCATATGCAAATACCGACACCTCTCTTACCATTTGATCGATCCTTTCGAATAAATTTGTAACCTGGTAAAATCGGTGTAATATTTTTGGTCAAGTAGGTTTCCTGCAAACATAAAACATCAGGTAAGTTTACCAAGTTAGCCAAGTAGGATAGCAGTTCCGGTATTTTGTTTTGAATAGATCTGCAATTCCACTGCAAAATTTGAAGAGCCATTAAATCATAGATTTAAGCTGTTCTATGTCAATGGGGATCCCCATTCGCTTGCCTGCAGATTTAGATATTATTTCGTAAATGTTAATATTTTTGTCTGCCTTAGTAGCTAGAATAGTGCGGTTTATTACTTCTGTCAAAAAAGCCAGAAAATATATCGGATTTCCGAACATAAAGTTGTGGGAAAAATCAACTTCATCCATTACCTGCGTTTGTAGCTCATTGTTTTCATGTGTCGTAGTAAGTGTTGGTGAATTCGTAGCCACAATTCTGTCCTTGCTCGTGGTTGGACAGTTTGTTGGTATAACGTGACTAGTGGGCAGTGGAGGAAATTCATCAGCATGTAGGTTGGTATTATATTGACTAGTAGTTACGATAGCCTTTGACCTGCTGGTGGCTCGCGTACTATATTGCTGAGCGGCCTCAGCGTAAGTGAGATTTTTGTCACTTTTTATTTTAAGCACTTGCACCTCTCTTTGGTACCTGGGGCATTCTTTGCTGGAAGCAGTATGGTTGCCATTGCAGTTAACACACTTCACAGTAGAAGTTTGGCAATTCTCGATTTTGTGTTCACCGCCACACTTAGAGCACCTTTCTTTGCCCCTGCAATTTGCCGTTACATGCCCAAAACGATTGCACTTAAAGCATCGCAGCGGTTGCGGAATATACTTTTTTACGTTAAACCTCATGTATCCAATATGAACAAAGAGAGGTAAAGCAGTACTATCGAATTGCAATAGTACTGTTTTGGTATCAGTTAGAACCGGTGGTAAGTCAACCAATGATTTCTTCACAAATCGTTTAACATAAGTGACATGATCATCTTTTAAACACATAAGTAAATCGTCGTTAGTTATGTCCAACGGAACATTATAAATAACTCCTTTGGCTCCAGCTGGAATAATAATTGAAGATTTTACTGGAATGAAGTTTTCGTATTAGCGTCGGCAAGATTTTCAAGATTTAGTAGGGTTTTGATTTGATTGCTAGTTTTGCAATTTACTAATAAGTTGCCGTTGCGAATCGGTTTACACGAGTCATACTGGCCAATCAAGTTTCGTAAACATCTGTCGATTTTAATTGGGCTGAATGAAGCAAGTGGTTTATCACCATTGACAGCAGCCAGCATCACAGGTTGCAGCTGCGTTATAGCAGCCCTTTTCATTGAGCTACATTGCTCATCGCTAGAGTTTTTTGAAGAATTTTTTGTTGACTTTCGTTTTAGCTTTTTCTTATTTGTGACCAGTTTGAAAGTCTCGTCACTCGAGGGATCGCACGATGAAGACATTTTGCTAAGACAAACGACGCTACACAGTTGTTAATTACGATAAAACAGTGTGAATGCAGTACAGCGTTATTATGCAGAAACTTGAAGCTGAAGTGTATTTTGGATTATAATTTTGGAGTATTCAACCCGATCCCGATCGTTTGTGATTGTGATTTGTTGACTGCGATCGATAAAAAACTGGTATGTTTTGTTTTTTAGTACTTTCCTTGAATAATTTGGTAAATTTGTATTGTGTTGATGAAATAGCCGTATTTCTATTGCTATGGGACATGCCAATAGCTTGTTGGGTCAATTGTCAAGTTGGTACAGTATATTATTGTTTCTAAATCAGAGTTGGATAGTCGTTTGTTAATGAAGTCTTTAATTGCGCAAGGATCATCATCGAATTGCATATTCTTCAGCAGTCCGTATGCTTTGGTTATTGCGCAGGCACTTCCTTCTAAGAACTCTACGTGGCTGCTAGAGTCCGGTATTGATTTATTTTAACCAAGTCCAACACCAAACCTTCCACATTGATAGCGTCTTTTGGTCTGCTGACTGAGAGGCCTGCACTTGTCCAATTGTTGACAATGGTACGAACAGCTGGAAGGTTTTCACTATAATATATGGCAGCTCTAAGCCAAGTTGCCCATCTTGTAATTACAGGGTCAGGAGAAGATGGCAGACCAGCATCATGAAAATCTTTCTTGCGATCTTTGTTTATGATTGTTGCTGCCTTGGTCGTTGCTATTACTTCATCAATATTTTTAAAATGAGCACGCACACGCATAGCGCAGTTATGTAGTAAGTGCAGGTGACATGTATCAAAGAAGAGTATAATTCCTTTAAAGTCTTTCCAGCCGAAGGCATGTACCGAGCAATGAATCAGTCTAGAATTGTGACGATAGTGCAAATATTGCAACTATTTCAAAAGTTTAAAATCAAATAAAACTGCGCATAAAACTTTAATAGCAGCTCAAAAATTCAAAAAAATGTTTAAAAAATATAAATTTGATCGTTTTTGTAAGGAAATTTTTGATAAAGACAATTTTGACAAATTTCGACTTTATGCAAAATTGTGACTTTATTTTGACTTATAAAATCTACCAAAACAGACTCCTGAACACCTGAAACGAACGTTAGTACACATTTGATCATGTAACAACGTCCTGAAAAAATTTTGACTTTATTGACTTTAGCGGGCCCTAATAATTAGCTTTTATTTCGTAACCACATAAGCACACTAGAAAGGAAAATTGCACGTTCAATAGGTAGGCTACTATTGCTAACAGAGCTGGAACGAGGACCGAACCTACCGAGACCGAGACATCATAGCTTCGAGACCGAGACGAGACATCATAGCTTCGCGACCGAGACGAGACTTTAAAGTTACGAGACACGAGACTTCATAAACCAAAAATTAGAAAATATAAAAACGCTAGTAACACTCTGGAGTATGGGCTCTACTAAGCCAAGTTATTGAAATAACTTTATAGCAAAATAACATTAGCAAAAACAAATGAAGCAATGAAGCCGTCACGGTTATGAACTGATGTGGCCTATTATAAATGTGCTATTGGTCATTTCCTTTTAACGATTACAATTAATGATTTAACGAGTTCACCATAATAACTAAGAAACAGCTTAGCCTATTATCACAGAAGATTTAAGTCCTTGTAGCTTGCAAGGCAAGCAATACCTCTCGCAGACGATTACACGGCCCAATATTCTTTTTTAATCTAACGAAAAAGATGTCAAGAAAACTTTCAACAAAAAGTCATTGGTAGGCTATGTAGTTGGTCTAGACCAGGGATGTCGGCATTGCAGCCCACTATCCTCTGTTAAAACAATTTTTTAGCAAGTTTATCAAGTATTGAGCACGAGAGTGTTCATGAAATTTAATCAAAACACTTTATATTTGATAAATAATAAATTAATTAACATAAACATTTTAAAGTCATTGTGACACCATGCATTTTTGAAAATCTATCTGGTTGATAACTTTCTCATAAAAAGAGCTTGCTCAAATCTAGAAGCACTTCCCATGTCGGTAACCAAATTTCCTGCAACTGTAATCCCTGCAGTTTTTTCGATTTGAAGCCTTTTTTGGGCCTGGACTGCTTTGAATAATCTTTTGATAGCTGTTGAAAACCAGACGAGAATAGCATCTTTCATAGGGAACAAATTTGTAGAAATCTTAATTTTATGACATATGACACGTCACTCTCTTGAAAATGTTTTGATTTGACACACCGTTTGCCCATAAAAAATACATTAATTTTTTAGACGTGGCTAGCGGTCGTTATCTCTTTGAGTGAAGGCCGTATAGTTAAAAGTTAAAACTAAATTAACATTATTGGATTAATTATTACATTAATTAATTATATTAATGGGTTTTTAAATTTTCTTTGTTGTTAAAAAAGATGCATTTTCAGCAAAATGCGGCTCAGTACAAGGCCTACCTATCAATGGTTAATTTTTTTTTTGTTAGAACTATAATATGAAATAATGGAATTCTGATCGCTTTGCGGCCCAGTTAAATATTTAACTTTGCAATGGGCCCCTAATAAATTAAAAGGTTAGACATCCCTGGTCTAGAGTAGATTACCATCGAATGCATGTGCTTGGTGGTTGAAATAGACCAGTTTTCATATATGCTGCTCACAAAAAGAAAGCAAAAGCCTGCAATTCTGCAGGCCTGAACAACAAAGCAAAATGGTCTAAACAAAATGTGGCTAAATGTTTTTGCAAAGTGCGAAATCACGCACAATGTTTTACTTTAAATAGATCGGTAAGTACCATTGTTGCTTCCCTATCAAAGACCTGAATGCTGTTTCAAATCCAAAATTTTTTCATGTCTCGATCGAGCATGACCATTTTCCGAGACTTTCAAGGTCCGAGACCGAGACGAGACATTGGCATAGCAAGACCGAGACACTCAAAAACGTGTCTCGAGACCGAGACACGTCTCGAGACATCCAGCTCTGATTGCTAAACTTAGACATTACGTTCCGATTTCAATCTTGCGCAAATTATACTTTGCATACATCCACATCTTTTGCATGGCGCTATTTTATGGATGTCAACTTACAAATCATATCTCAACAAAACTTACATCTCTTCAAAACAGAGCTTTAAGATTAATCACGAATAATAATACTCACAACCAACACCCTGTTCGAATAACATCTTTATATAAACAACCGAAAATCTTTGAAGTCGCAGATTTGTACTCTTACGAAGTTGCTTCTTTTA
Organism: Trididemnum miniatum; assembly: GCA_964006365.1. Classification (NCBI taxonomy): domain Eukaryota; kingdom Metazoa; phylum Chordata; class Ascidiacea; order Aplousobranchia; family Didemnidae; genus Trididemnum; species Trididemnum miniatum. The sequence continues at coordinate 18,625,859 of OZ023234.1, forward strand.
TGCATAAATTTTCTAATAATTAACTTCCAAGCTCTTTTTCGAAATATTTCTTAAAACCCAAAGAAGTGCATAAATTAGGTACGAGACAAAATGTTAGCTCTAACTTTAACGTACCACGTTACAACACTGCTCGTTTGCAAGATCGATCAAGTACAGAGGAGTTAAAATTTGGCAATCACTTTCTTCAGAAATTAGAAGATGTAGTTATAAAACTTTTACCAAAAAGTTCAAAAAGCTTGTTCCTACTCAGTATTAGTTGGGTATTACAGTTTCAGAAAAATTATTTTCTTGTTCATTAAATTTTGAACGTCGAATTAGTAATTTTTGTGACCCCTTAATAGGCTGTATGATTGATGCGAAGTATGGCCACGTTGCCACTGATTTAAAAAATTTCGCTAAAATTCCTATTATTATTTTATTGTTTTGTTTGTTGTTCTTGTTATTTCCGTTCTGATGTGAGTTCATTTACACTGTACTTGAGAATATCTTATCTAGGGTGACTGCTTGACTCGAAGACCCTAAAACGGTCACTTCCTCGTCGCTATTTTGTTGGAAGTTGCTTTTTATTATTGCTATATGGCGACAAAACAATAAATTTCAATTAGAGCAGTCGACTTAGGGGGGCCAAGCGTTAATCCACCCGGGCCACAATTTGAAATGAAGCACAAAAGCTATTGCCTTCAAAAGAGTAAGCTTGTTAATTGGGGAGCCAGGCCCCCACTTGGCACCGGCCCTGGTGTCGCCAGCGACTCGCCACCGCTGCGACGTTTCTTCAGAACTGTGTTGTCCAGGCGCTAAGCCGCGGAGATGAGCCCCGCCACTCGTTACACGCTTCGGCGTACTACCGCGAGTACAATGAAGATTTGATTTGAAGTTTTACAATTTCAAGTACAGTATAAAAATTTTCGGGGATGCATGCTCCCGGCTCCTTTTAGAGCTGTTTTTGTCTTTAAATTGCTTCAAATTAACTCTATCTGCTGTTACCACTATGTCATCGGCTTTGTTACTTTAAATCTTGAAGGTACATTCCAGCTTTTGGTTTTATTAAATCAAGAAGGCCTATTTGACAATTTAACTTACCTATCAATTGCTTTTACAAGAGAGCATGCTGCTTCCTTAAATACGCGCTAAAAAGCCACAACTGAAAATAATTATGAAACTATCTACACGTATTTTCTGGTAAACAGCAAGCCCACGTGATCAAGCAATTACGAAAGTTTTTTCTTATCAATGCTTGATTTTAACATCTGCCAATTTTTTGTATTTAATTTACGAGAAAATACAAATTGTCCACAGTATGCTCCGGTTTAACTATTGGCACTTTTCCCCATTTTGTATCTCATAGTAGCCTACAGAAAAGGACCCCTACTAGGGCGGGGCCAAATGTGATAAAATCGGCTAAACTGGCCCTGACTAGGCCTCCCTGGAACACACAAGTGGAGGGAACTTCGGAGAAAATTTTCTATACTAATACCTGCTTATATCAACAAAAATCTTGTTTCAATTTTTTCCACCAAAAGTTTTTAAAATATGGTCATTGATCACGTTATGCTTAAATAGTTAGCGCAGGCTAACATTTTCCAAGCTTTTGGTCAATGATTTGTTTGGTTTAGCCAAAAGCTTATGTATAATAAGCTAACCAGCTACTAAGTTGACTTTTCGGCTTCAGATATGCGGTAAGAAAACTTTCACGTTAAATAATCGCAGTTACAAAACAAAAATTCTATTTGCGTTATCGAAAATGAACTAAGCAATATTGATTTGACGCAATAGTAGAGGGTTAATTGCCTCAGAAAAAGCTGGTAGATTTGGGATTTGATTCCAAACTTGCCATTCACAGTTTTCTTGCGTAACGTTCGACGCTACAGGGTAAGCACGGGAAAAAATGCAGGAATTTGTTTTGTCGTGGAGCAAAACATTAAGCGGTCAGCAACGTTAAAGCAAGCTCGCTATTAATGTTCAGGTTTTCTCACGATAGAAAGTAGAAATTATGAGGTCACTCATTCCTATCGTTCCAAAACTACTGTACATACTGGCATATCTATCAGTCCAAGCAGCACTAACATTGCCTCGAATTTGCAACAAAAAGCTGATCGTCGACGTTTAATCTACTTTTTGCACCACAATTGTAACACACGGCCGTATACGCTGCAGCAACGCTTAAATCAACATAGACAATGGGCTATGCAAAAAATATGGTAGCAAAATTTTTTTGACATTGTAGGTAATTTACTAGAATGCTACAGCTGCTTAACCCATACAACTTCGCGTATCACATAACAACATACAATACCTCAACATTATCAGCAATTCCAAAAAAAAACCTTCATATTTTAGGTATCATTTATCACACACATGATTGCCAAGAGTCAAAGCAGTTTTAACAACTTCTTCGTAAAAATGAAATGGCTTCTAACGTCGTGGAATATTGCAATTTTTGGGACCCGACAGCCAGCTGGAACTTAAAATGCTTTGGCAATCTTGGGCTTCTCAAAGCGAAGATGTTTGCCCTTTGTTTCCTTTTTCTCCACGTACACAACCTTTTTTTTGCTTTCAGGGGCTTTCCGTTTGATCAGTTTACCAACTTGCCGGCAGTGAACATCAAAATCAACGTATGGGGGTACTGCGAACCCAAATGATCGTGCTACTTTAACCAGATCCAATGTCTTTACATCAAATATTGAGTCGAGGTAGTGAGAAGCATATGCCCTGATAAAAGCCATATATCCTTCACGGGACGATGTGTACAAAAAATACATAGTTTTGATCGCAGTTTCGACTTCACTTTCAATTTTGTGCAAACCTGCACTGGGCAGTTTGATTTCTTTCACAGGAACTTTAGCGTCGCGAAGATAAGTGACGAAATCGATTTCTTCTTTTCGCAAAAGCAACATGGCATCAGTGGAATCGTCGACGTTACCTACCAAGCGACCATGCCGTTTTGTATACTGATTAATGTCATCAGGTGGGTCATATTGAACAATCCAATCACATTCTGCGAAGTCCAAATCAACAGCTGCAGCATTGGTACAAAGAAGTACACCTTCTGACGACTTTAAAAATTTCGCATAGTTTTCTTTCCTCATTTTGTTCTTCAACTTGCCATGAATGCAAACGCATGAAATATTGACATAATCCAAGATGTCGTAATGATATTGAGCACTCAAACAAGAAGAAAAAAGAACAACAATTTTCTTATCTTTTCTTGAGCGCAGAAATGAATACAGAAATGGAAATCTTTTTTCAGTAGGACAAATCATGCATTGCAATTGTGAATTTTTCGCATTAGTTGAAGTTATTTCATGATCAGCAACAACATAGAATGGTGTTTTCTTAAGGCAAAATCGAGCAATTTCAAGTGTCTTATCATTCATATTTCTTGACAACAGTAGGGTTTGCCTTCTCTTTGGAAGTAGCTTTAATATGTGAGCAATTTCAAATTGAAAATTAAGTTCAGCTATTCGATCAGCTTCATCTATTACCACATACTGAACGTTTGAGTATTTGAAGACCGGTGCATTGTGCATGTGATGGAGTAAATGGCCGGGTGTACAAACAATGATATTCACGCCTTCTCGCAGGTTGTTTGTTTCTTCATCTCTTGAATTGGCATTCATAATGGTACAGCAGTTGAATGTATGAGGTCTAAGAAGTAACTTAATGAAATCATAGACATCCCGAACCAATTCTTGCGTTGGCAATATAATAATAACTCCAGTTCCATGGCAACGATTAAATTGAAGTTTGAGCAAAATTTCCAGAGCAGGAACTAAATAAGTTATCACTTTTCCACAGCTAGGAGTCAACGTGGCAAGCATATCTCGACCCTCAAGCAATGCTGGAATAGCTTTGGCTTGAAAGTCTGTCATCTTTTGAAAACCTAGATCTTGAATCCGTTTGAGCGTCAATTTGTTTACGTTACATGTTGATAGGACTGACAAAGAACTTTGAACACTATCATCTTCCAATGTTTTTACATTATAATCATGACCAGGCAACAATTCAGTTTTAACTTTCACCATATTAATTGCAGTGGTTTAAATCTGTAGAAGAAAGTTGAAAATAAAACAAGCAAAACCAGGGCATTGCACATGTCTTTAGAGAAAGTAGGTACAAGTAAATGACACAAGTGCACAACTATTGAGCTTGGCACAACTGGGTACTGGAACGCCTTAATGGGATATAACTTAAAGACGGCATTCTAACTCTCAACTCTAGCCCTTAACCAAACTATTATGATGCTAAGTTACTTCATGCCGATAAATCCTGCTTTGAAACATGCGTCAACTTTTTACTATCATTTGTGCCCTTATTAAGATTTCATTTTCATCTACTATACTCCTTAATTACATTACAAGCAGCCAAAAACAGTGAAGTACAATGCATGACAAGCTCAGCAACAACAAACAAATTTAGTGGTGACTATAATTTTAGCCCTAAAATGGCTCATTTAAGGTTTCTAAAAATAGCTAGCACACTACAATAAACCTAAAAATATTTACACAAAATAAATAACAGATTATTTTCAAATTATATTGAACAGAAAAATTAAACAATTGAGGGAGACTGCGAAGTGAGTTTTGCGCTCTTCAAGTCAACAGCCACCCGGTAAATATGTCAAATGTAATCGGCTCCAGCCGCAAATCGAACCTATCACGTAGGATCTGAAACCTGCGCACAGTACCACTAGGCCATGTCGCTGAAATAGATACTAATCGAACCTGTCACGTAGAATTTGTAAGTTGTGCGTGGTACCGCTACACAAAGATACGTAGGTTACTTTAAGCTGGCATTGCAACAAAGAAATTGTCGGATAGCAAATGGTTTTGGGGAATCTGCAAAAGGACACCTTCACATTAGAGTTTCCCTTTCGAGATTTCGGGACGGGAAATTTAAAACTTTTCAATCTTTTACTCATTCTTTCTCTCTGCTTTCATAAATACTCACCACAAAACAATTTGCATCAATTGCTGTTTGTAAATTTCCCGTGTCCCGGGAATTTTTTTTACATTAATAAGGGTTTTAGTGGTACTGATATCTATCATTCTGACATAAAAAATGCATTACTGCAAATTTAAAATTTTTTTTGCTTACAGAATTTTTTTTTCAAAATTCGCAAAATTTTTTAAGACGAAATGCTTGTAAGATCAAAGTTTTTTTCTCACTTTTTCAAAAAAAATGAAAAACTCGAATTAAGTTTGCCAAAACAACATAACAAAATGCCAAAAATTAGATCTGAAATGCTAAAATTTCCCGGAAAATTTCTGGAATCCCGAAGATTTTCCGCATCCCGGGAATTTCCCGGGAAGTTAAAAATATGGAAAGGGAAACCCTACTTCACATAGAGGTAAATAATGCAAAAGAGTAGGCTATGTTTTTGGTTAATATGATGTGGCATGAGAAATTCTGCAAGTTTGAAAGCACAAATTTTAACAGCTAAACGACCTGAATAATAATAACCGCACAATTCCAACTGACCATATCAACGACACAAAGCCAATATATCATAGCTGGTCTGCTGATTTCAGTTTTGTTTTCTATTCCGAACTTCTTGACAATTGGTCACTAAAAAAATTTTGTCAGCATGAAATACCTAAATACTGTATTACACCTAATTTTCCAATCACAAAATAACTGCTCACTACCATCGGTTGAGTGTGAACAAAGCTGATGATGTGCAAAGATTTATTAAGACAAGCTTTGAAAATAAGTGACCTAGACTATGTATTGATGATGCACTTTCACGTAAAAAAAAATGATCACTAGCGCTGACATCTTTTTTGAAATAATGATTGCATGATTTCTACCTGCAGAGGCTGCATTGTGAAAAGTTGTAAGGTAGCTTGTTACTGTGTTGAGATTCGCGATGCAGTATTCTGTTTTGAAAATTTTAATCTTTTCATCTTGATCTTTTATTTCTTTCCATGGTGTTTATTGGTTGAATCTAGGGACATCTCAGGATCATTTAATTCATTTTCAGCAGGCAGCATTGACTCTGGAAAAGATTTGTTTTTATCTTACTCAGTTTATTTGGGACTTGGCCTTGATTGCATCCAAAATGCCGTTAGACTGTTAAAAACTATCTTAGTCATCTGATATTTCCAACTTGTACTAAATTCATCTATTTCTTTTATCTTTCGGCACAACGTTTCTGTGTCTTTTTGCACAACTTTCTACGTCAAATTCACCTGACGAGCTCATAATGAGAGCGAAACCGGTCGTGGATTGCTATTTTTATCTGCAACAAGATTATTTGTAATGTTGTCTTTGCTTTTCTTTGTACCAACTCTATTTGTCTGTTCTTTACATTTTTTCTCTGGCAGTGGCTATATGTACGGGTCTGTACAAACAAGCGCTTGGTTTATTCTATTATCACTTCATGTTAACCCCGATTCAAGAAAGCATGACCAAAGTAATAAAATAAACAAAGTCCTCCTTTGTACAGGTCCGTAAGAATAGCCACTTTGTTTTTCTTTTGCAATTGCTATCCTTTTCACTGTATTAATTGAATGACCAAAGGCAGTGGCGTAGCCAGCCTTTATTGAAAGGGAGGGGGGGGGGGCAGGCTGGGGACAAGGCTTCGGTGAAGGGGGGCAGTTTTTATTTGACAATAATTAGAAATGCTTACCCTGTAGAAATGACTTTCTGGTTCTGACATAGTTTGGCTGTGGTGTAACCACCATCAGCCAATGTTCTCATTGTCATTTATACTCTCACACAGTTTTTCCGTTTTAATTCCGCTTTAACTAATTTTTCACGGTATAAATATTGGCAACGAAGCCGCGACAAGAATCAAACCCAAAACTAGTGCAGCGCTTCCCATTATACGCTGCGTTCTCTCCACTGAGCTATCGAGAAGTCATGACAATCTAGCAAATAATGGCGCTAATAAACCGATGCTCGTCGCATGACTCTCACGTAACTTTGAATTCAGAAAACGAAAATTACAGTCACATAACCTTAGCCACTGCCGTAAATATTGGTCTAATTCAGTAGTTCTTAACCTTTTTTAGTCGAAGGACGCCTAGAGCATTGTTCAAAAGCTTTGGATTCCTCTGGGCTGGTAGAACAAACAGACTGCAATATCTTGTGCATATTTATGTAACTGCGCCATCCACCAATCAAGCGAATCCCTTAAAACAGGGGTTCTTACCCTTTTTTTGTATTGTTTACCCCTTTCCGATTGAAAAAAGTATAATTTAGCCCCAGCGCAACACTTTCACCTTTTTAATACTGAAATTTGAAGTTTGTTTTAGTTTATACTTGAGAAAAATTACCCCCTCGGCAGGCAAAATTTACTCCCAGTCAAAAACCCCTGCCTTCGAGAATCTTTATGAATCCCTAAGGGGAGAGTATAGCAGTCCCAAAAACATTTTTACAAGGAAAGCTACACACAAAACCAACAACTGTTGCCTGTTTCTCGCCATTCTATTCTCTGTAACAGTTAGCTTGTACTGTATCAGTGTATTGTCTAATTGTGGTTGAATATTTTTCTTTAGTCTATGCAACATCAAAATATTAACCCAACAACTTAATTATTGCATCTACTGTTAAATCTGAAATTCTTTACAGAGCAAGATGTAAAAGACTAATTATCAAATCCGCGAAAATTATCACTTGGCTGCAAACCAACAGACCTGGAAAAGATATGAAAAATTAATGACCAGATAAGTGTCCATTTAACAATGTATTCTAATTAAAAATATATCCTCACAGAAAGACGGCACCCCTTTTGCCTTTTGGGACAGAAGATTGAAAACAATTATAATAATAATAACAATTAATGAAAGGAAATGGCTAATCGAGTAAACACTCTTTGGGTCCTTCAAACGAGAATCAAATCTATGTATTCAAACATGACAGCCTAGAACACTAACCTTGACAATACCTTAACGCAATAATCGACACATAATTTCAATACACTTTATTTTGATAACATACTTTCAAGGGTCCTGCTAAAACCTAAAGGAGCATAAGAACCGCCTTTGCAAGTCATTTAGGAGCACAAGGACTGCTAGTGAGTTATTACTAAGGGCCCTAACCCTAACTAGGGATGTTCATTTCAGAATATTTTCCTATTCTAGAATAATTTTGAATCTTTTTTTTGAATTCCAGAATCTTTCCAGAATATCGAATCCTATTACAAAATAATCTCAAATTCTTGCATTTTTCAAGTCACAGCCTTGTTCTGCAAAATTGAAACACTGATAAAAACCAAAACTACACAGAAATCGTTAAAAAAGTAAAAGCAATAGAAAAAATCACACACAAAAGAAAATACTGTTTAAAATGTAACTTGTAAACAAATGAGTACTACCATAACATGTAAAAAAAAACCAAAGAGCATAAACAAAACACTAAACACACCAAAGAGCATAAATAGGCAAAACACTAAGCAAACAAAATGTTGCAACTATGACATTGACAAGTGTTGCTCGCATATGTGTTGCTTGCACCAGCCGCACGTGCGCACACACACACTCGTGCAACCACTCGCGGTTGCACTGTGCGTTTACACGGCAGCGTAAATGCACTGCGCAATGGCTCTCTGATGTGCGCGTTTGTTCTTATTGCGTGAGAAATGCGCGTGCACTGACGTTCATACACAAACAACGCTGAAGGAGCGCATCTAGACGAACTTTAATTATTTCGATTCCATAATTTGGAATCAGTTTAATTTTGAAACCGGTTCCGATGGATTCGGTATTCTGGAATGAACATCTCTAACCCTAACCAAACCCTAATCCTTAGTAATGATTAACTACCGCCACTAGCAGTCCTTGTGCTCCTAAAACACTTGCAAAGGCGGTCCTTGTGCTCCTGCAGGTTTTAGCAATATCGTAATTTCAAAACATGAATTCAATACTTTAAACCAATTAATTCTCACTACTAGTATTTTAAGATCGACGCTTTTTTCATTTTAAAGCATTTAATATATATTCCTACATCACTCTGAAAAAAAACTGCCCTTTTGGCCTTTCGCTATCATATAAACTTTTTAAGAGGTATTATAATGCATGCGAATTGCGATTTGATTGATAACACAATGGTTATAGGTCACAATTTATGACTCTGACATTACAATGGCCAATATGCATTGTCCTTTAAGGTCTCAATCAAAACTAAAAACTTGGGCCCATAATGTGATGAGGTCATGAGCACAGCAAAAACTAATCTATGCGTGGGGGCTTTATGTTAGCTTTACTTCTAAGTTTGAAGCAGTGTTCCCTCTAGAGTGAGAAATTTGAGAAAAACGTGAAAGTTTTGGGCAAATTTTGCTGATTTTAAACCAGAAATTGATATTATAAAACGCAAAACTGAAAAACTTACAAAAAACGAATATTTTAATGCAAGACTGTAGCTTGTATCTTGGAAAAGCAAATTCAATGCAAAAAATTTGTAAAAGAGGTCCTCAAAGTAGTGAAATCTTTGGGCAAAAATTTCAATGAATTTATCATTTGGGCAAATTCGCACTAATCAAAATCCTAGAGGGAACACTGGTTTGAAGAGAGTAATTGCAGCATTGTTTTGAAAACAATTGGAAACTTTTTTAGAAGGAGGGGGCAAGAAGGGGGAACAGTTCTTACGGTATTAAGGAGGGCAATTGCCCCCCCCCTGGCTATGCCACTGACCAAAGGTCAGATTAAGCTGTTGAGTAATTTTGTTGTGTGGTTTTCATTAGGGTCCTCCTTGATTGTTATCACTGATAAGGGACGTAATCTAGAAACAAGATACCGGTAGCTTAGATCTTATCTCGTAAAAAATTGATCAATAGTCTACATCAGCATGCAACTTTTAATGTCTAAAATCCACAACGTCATGCATTTACCAGACCATACTTTTTCATTTCCATGCTACTTACTGCCTAGATAAAAAGTAAAGACCCAGGTGGCAGTCTGTGAGACAGCAATCTACGAAGTACATGCATACTACCTACAAGCAACTTTCAACTTCACAAGCAAACCAACTGTGGTACAGATACAACTTGTGCCAGCAGGTAATTGGCAACTGGGCTGACTATTCTAAATTATCAGTTTTATCACTGGTAAAAAAAAAGAGCAACAACTTGACAGTGTACCGGTAGCACACAATTAGCTAATGTCAATTGAACTATACCTGTATACTGTATAGACTGTGTTAATCACAAAAAACAACCGCAGACTCTATCAGTACCGGTATGTTAAACCAAAAATAAAATTAATGATTAACTACAAAGCCCATATGGTATCGTGTATAGGCTACAGATATATGGTACCGGTACTGGTTACTTTAAGGGCTAGTATATACAAAATGTAAGAAAAATTCAATCTTCCAAATCGACTTGCTGCATTCAGGTACCCACAGTAGCCTACCAGTACCTGTGCTCAATTGCACTAGAAAACTTCCCAGTTTTAGTAGACCAAACTACAACCATACAATCCTTAAACAGCTAAGTTTTTTGGTTGCACTACCAACAGGCAACCTAAACAGTAGTACAGTACACACTGCACAGTCTGACAGTACAACAGAATACTGCATAGTCTGACAGACAGTACAAGTGCTACTCTTGATCCAATTCTAAAGTATCGTCGTAAGAAATCATACTCCGTGCAATGTAGTTTGTATAGAAGTGTGTAAATATGCCTATTAAGCATAGCAATGCCTTTTTTTTTCGCGTGAGTACACACGTTCTCTCTCTGTAAAAATAGTGTAAATTGCTTTTTCAAATTTCGGCAATTTTCCTGAGGGTGTTTTATTTCCCTTTTGCAGATGTAGCAACCATGTGCTAAGCAATACCTAGACCGTGTGAAGTTTTGCTTCAAAATTATCATGTGTTACAACATGCTACATTTTGTTGCTAGGCCCCCTACTTCCTTTCTTTCGGCTATTGTTAACCTTGGCATCAATTCTTCACTTATTGTTATTTCTTAGTCACAAAATAAAAACAACTACTACCACTCTGCTACTACAACCTGACAACAGCTTCATCACGACCAGTCGACCACCACTAGAGTAGCCAATTGGTTGAGAAGCGGTGCTATATACTGATATACTAGGCTACCAGTATAAGATATGATTCAACATTTAAACCTCTTCAATCAACTGCAATTCACAGGTTTAGTTAGGATAATGTTTTTGCGCATAATTTCAGTTCTATCCCACTTCAGGGTCGTTCCAGTTAGTACCTGAGTACCACAAACATTGAGTAAATATGACTGTATGAACGGGAAACTATTCTCAGTTCTACATGAATGGGCAAGCTCGTTCGGTAAGGGTAAGGTAAGTAATACTTTTGCGATCGCAGCTAACGTCGTTTACGTGAACGACCCTGGAGTGGGAGAAATTTTGCGTGAAAACATTAGGGTATCCGTTTATTCAAAGCACATAACAGCCAGCTACAACCACTCTACACCAGCTCCACTTGCCTTGCCTTCAGTGTTCAGTCAACCATGACGTAAAATTACAGTAGAACCTCTACTGACGAAAGACTCCAGATACGAAATTTCCAACTTACGAAACGTCTTTTTGTAGAAATTATGTTTCGAATAACGAAAGAATGTTCTAGTTACGAAACGCCGAAAATCAAAATTTTACTGTACAGTGTGTGTTTTGAAATCAAAGTACAGGTACTGTACTGTGTGTGTTTTGAAATAACCGTGTGTGTTCATTTTCGTACATTCCGTTCTGTCAGCTGTGAATCGTTTGCTGCTGCCTACCACCTCCGTCCTCCCGTTCACAGCTGACTTCGTATAGCGTTTCTACTTACGAAATTTTCGGCTTACGAAACGGCTTCCGGAACGAATTAATTTCGTAAGTAGAGGTTCTACTGTATCTCGTTCGCGGGAGAATCTATGGGAGTTCAAGCGTGAAGGTAGTGAAAAGAGAGAATATATTTCGTTGCTCATAATGAACGACACACAAAAAAAATAAGCATAATATATCGCAGAATAGTGAAATAAGAAAGCTATTTTTGTAGTCGGCAACAGTGCTTTTTGAAAGAATTGGCTATTTTTACGAGCCCGTAACATTTGTCTCTTTGGTTTATTCATTAGGCTACTTCGTCACGCTCTCGCAGAACCGGGAGAGTGCGAAGGGATAATAAAAGAAATTACGCGCTTATTTGTGCGGGCCGTTCAAATAGCTACCGCCTTTTTTAAAGGTTTAACTTGAGAAACCATTAGGCAATTTTGAAAAACCGCCAGTTGAACGTATAACGTAAAACACAACTTTCTACACTATTGTAGAAGCAGATTTTGAGAGACCGCTGGATAATTTTGAGAGACCATTTGGGTTCTTCAAAACGCTTTAAAAAACGCTGGTCAGCAACATGAAGGTGCTGGAAACTTCCCGAATACCAGGAAAAAGTCGTTCACTCGGTCACGCTCTGATGCATATGAAAAAAAGCACTAATTTTGTGCGCGGTTTAATGGAAAGAGAGAGGAGATAGGTAATCTGCTGGCATAGTTTCTGTTCCTAAATCTGTAAAAACAGGAATTAAGCCAGTTGAAGGTAGTAAGGATGTAAGTATTATCCTGCACTTTTAAGTTTCAATGCTGACAGACATACTTAGCCTGTTTCCATGTCCAAAAATTGTGGGCTTTTGGCCCGCGGGCTTTGCTCGAGTCAGGCTTTATGTGGGCTAATTTCAGCAAAATCGTGGGCTTTGCTGGCCGCATCTAAATAGGTGGTCTAAGAACGTGGGCTTTTGCAAAACGGTGGGCTTTGAGAAAGTTGTTGCGTGAGGTCTACTGCTTAGACTGTAATATAAATCAAATCAAAATCAAATCTTCATTATACTCGCCGTATTACGGCGAAGCGTGTAACGAGTTGCGGGGCCCATTTCCGCGGCTTAGCGCCTGGGCAACACAGCTCCGAAGAAACGTCGCAACGGTGGCGAGTCGTTGACGACACTGTGTCGATTTGACCGGCCCGGGAATCAAACCCCAGACCTCCCGCACCAATAGCGTGCGCTTTGCAACTGAGCTAACGGCCGGTTAGACTGTAATATAGGCTGTTGATATTTAAGAAGTTGGCGTATGATTATCAAATAAATGTAGGTTTATGGCAAATTTCGCTTCATAAAAGTTAAAATTAGAGTAAGCTGTTGATAAATTCAACTTGCCTTGAGCAGTTAGCTGGTTAGGCTCGTTACTGAATTCACCTATTAGCCAGTTAGCCTTGTTTTGCTATTCTGAAGTACTGGTAAGAGTGAAGTCAATTCACAGTTCAAGTTCTGAAGTCTGTTTGCCTAGTCTAGTTGCAAAAACAACCGGTACTGGTAGGTGGTACCGGTTCGTTCTTACTTAAGTGGTCGCTGGGTCAGCCTTGGCTTTTTTGCATGGCAGCATTGAGTGACATAGGTAATGCTACGCAAGCAGCTTTCACACCAGTACTGCATGCTACCAGCGTAGGCCTACTGTACTTTATTTACTCAATTGCAATTAAACTTTAAAAAGTATTGTTGGTGTTGCAGTTGCTTTTGATGACCTTAAACAGTTGAATATTTAAAGGCAGCACTGGCTATTTGTACAGGCTTGTACAAATAAGCACTTGGTTTTCACGCCGACCTCGATCTAGAGAGCATGACGAAGTGATAAAGTAAACTAAGTCGTTATTTGTACGGGTCTGTAACAATAGCCACTTTGATGTTTAAAAGTTTGCTTGTAGGTGATTTAGCCCACTGCTACTCCTGATATCTACTACCCTTACCCACGTCTAATCATGACTGGTACCGGTATTAAAATTGGTGGCATTTATTCAATTTTGGCATATCACTTAGTATTCACTACCGGTAGCCTAGTTCTTTAACCCTATTTCGCCTGGGGGGGGCTAAAAATGCACGCTAAATTTTTGAATGCTTAGTGTGCTAAAACTACTTACAGCATCGCTTTCAAATTTTATGACTTTTCCTAAAATCCTCATTATTGTGATGTGAACAATAATTTTCTCGAATCGATGCAATGATTGTGCAGTTATTGCAAATTTTGATTGAAATTGTCAATCTTCAAGAAAGCGTTACTTCATGCGTCACTGGACGTTCTGTACGCAGTGCACGGTTCATTAGCTATACGCTACTCGAACAGACAAAACGGCCGAGATCAAACGATTACTGAATTACTCATAGAATTTTACTGCCGCTATACTCAAGGCCTCAAGGGAGTGAGTTTCGTTGTTATTCATTACCAAAAATGACCACATAATAACTAAAAGTTACATTCCAGCTACAGTACAATGAATTTACGCTTTCAGAGGTTTGAAAGTTGTTTTCTTTTTCAAGGCATTGAGAAATAAAATGCCATTTCAACTTTTGAACCTTGATGTAATTTTTGACGCTTGTTTTGTAGTGAAGTACATCTGCATAGAAATACACTGTATTTGTATTTACGTCATAATTCGCTAACAAAAATATGACTCAACATAAATTTGTGGAATTTGTCGCTTCTACTGTTCTGAAGTTGAAAGTTGAATACGATTGAAAATTACCTTGGTTTAGCCGAGGTCGAGATAAAAATTTTAAAATTACAAAAAGTAACGTTTGGATTTTTAGCATTTACTGGTTAATTTTTAAATTGTAACCATTCGATAATGTAACAAATTATCAAATCAAAATTTCCAAATTCTTCAGCCATGATGCTCTCACGTAAAATGTTTTTCGGATCCCGCAAAAATGTTTATGGGCTTTGTGCTCCCAACTTTTACCTTCAAACTAGGAATTTTCCAATTCCAATCAATCGCCTGTCTAACTAGCGCAAGAAAATGGAGAAATATATGACTCCGTGTCATGCTTCAACCTTTTCTACAAAATTGTCATCGAATAAGTGTATTGATAATAATAATAATAGCCTATTAAAAAAATGAGCTATACTGAATCGCAAATGCTAACATTGCGAAGAATATTGGAAAAAGTAGCTTAATCTTGTATAGTACGATAGTTTTGATACACAGTGTAGTATTATGCTACTTTCATGTCTTTGAAAAAATCAATGAGTTCTCGAGATATATTCATGAGCTATCAGCGCAGATATTATTCATATTTACGTCTTCCTCAAGGAAGCTATATGATTCCACTCATTTATTTTCTTCCACAAAGCTAAATTATTTGTTTTTTTTTTTTGAATTACGTTAGACTCACCATTTTAATAATATTTTGTTTACGAATTACCCAAACAAAAACAAGAATTTCAGAATTTTCTCACCACGTGTTGAAATTGTTCTTTGTGTTTGGAAAAAAAAAGAATTCCTTGAAATTTTTCTTTTGAGCTCTCACGGTAAATAAAATTTGTATTTACGTCATTATTCCCTTGGAGGAATATGATTCAACTCAGTGTTTTAGTTTCTATAATGCCAATTGATTCAGTTTTCAATTTATTCAGTTTTCTTGGAATTACGTTAGAAACATCATCCTGATAAAATTTTGTTTACGATTTACAAATACAAAAAAAACAAGAATTTCAGTATTTTTCTCAACACTTTTTGAAATTATGACCAATATGAAAAAGGTTATAAGTATATATATACAGTATAGGCTACTGTAGGCTTATGCATAACTTCCACAAAGTGTTATGGTAGGTTGCAGGTAATGACCATAAAGAAAATGCTTCGAAATATAAGTTTATTCTGGAGCATTGCAGGGACAGTAGATTTTTGAGTATAATACGCTTATTGTTTTTAGCTTAATTTCATATTATTTTGAGCAATAATATTTTTATTCATTTGCAAGACAGAGCAAAATACATTGTTATCTTACTACATTACAAGATTTTTTTTATGATGTAGAAGAAAGTTTGATGGTGCTCATCCAGATATTGAAAGTCAATTATCAGAACGTAACACTTAATTTGCTAACAAGTTTACCCATGAACTCAGAGACATTGTGGTGAAATGATAGATTAGCCGTTTTGAATTGTGTTCGTACTAATAAATAAACAAACAAATAACTGATGTTATTTTCAAATTATTGAACCGAAAACTCAAACATAATTGAGATGACTGCGAAGTGAGCTTGCACTCTTCCAATCAACAGCCACCTGCTCTTTGTCAAATGCGATCGGCTTCAGCCGTGAATCGAACCCGCGCGGTACTGCTCGGCCATGTCGCTGATAAATACTGGGAAGTATGATATTAAAAGTTGATCGTCGTTGTCACAGCCAGCAGTACAATTGAGTGAGCGGTTGCAAAAGCGCATGTTTTACATGAGGTGATCAAAGCATATAGATCTTTGAGAAAGTATTTTGTTCTTCTTTCTGCGCTGCGTCTATTTTTACGGACATGTACGACAACTAAGCATAAAAAAGAAGAGACGGAACTGAGAACAGCATATAAACTATTACGCGATGTTATAATGATTTTGTTTTCTGTAAATGATTAACGCCGTGCACTCAGAAAAGTAGATACAAATATCTTGTTACAATCCTTGGACACATTTAGGTGTCGAATCGTCAAACAAACCTCAGAGCGACTGCTCTACCTAATGGGCCAAAATCACAAAAAAAATGTAAACAAACTAGTTACAGTTCAGCGCTCACAAAATGCAAATCACAATAAACAAATTTTGCGAAAGACAAGGTATATTACAAAAAGATTTAGATTTCGCCGCTCAGCAAAAATCACAAAAAGTCAGTCGGAGCATAACTTGTGGTTGAGGTATAATGCAATATTTTCCCGAGGTCAGATCCTATTGAACAAAACTCACTTCGCAGTCTCCCTCAAATAATATATTGTTGAATTTTCAATTCAGTAATTTGTAAAATAACCTCAGTTATTTATTTATTTATTTAAACTAGGCAAGCTAAATTTTCATGTTTTCATTTGCGGCCACATAAGCTTGAAATATAGTAGTATTTAGGCTAGACCGTGTAAACCGACAGCAAATGATCAACAAGTAATCTTTTTTCTCTATAAACGTTTTATCTATGTCAAAAGTCTTGCTCAAGCGCAAACCTAGTAATTTAATAATTTTTTATGCATAGGATATTATTCACCGTAAGCTTTTGCGGATTGTAAAGTACGTAAATTATGTCTGATACCAACTTATATTCTGCGGAACAAGTTTTCGTAAAAATCTTTGACGATTCTGATGACGAAGATGATTTGCATGACCTCGCTTCAGACTCTGATAGCGACGATCAACATTCACCATCTTCTTCTAACAATGCTTCTGCTCTACTCCAATCTAAACAACCTTTAACTTCAGTGTTTTCAAATTCTGCTGCCGTACCTGGTGCTAACCAAGCTCCTACCTCTGCTTTTTCCAATCCCGATGCTCTACTTGGCGCTAACCAACCTTCTACCTCTACTTTTTCCAATCCCAGTGCTCTACTTGACGCTAACCAACCTTCTACCTCTGCTTTTTCTGATCCCGGTGCTCTACTTGACGCTAACCAAGCTCCTACCTCTGCTTTTTCCAATCCCGGTGCTCTACTTGACGCTAACCAAACTTCTTCCTCTGCTTTTTCCAATCCCAGTGCTCTACTTGACGCTAACCAACCTTCTACCTCTGCTTTTTCCAATCCCGGTGCTCTACTTGACGCTAACCAAGCTCCTACCTCTGCTTTACTTGATGCTGACCAACCTTCAACGTCAGCCTTCACAAACCTTGCTGCTGTTCTTGATAACAACCAGTTTCCAGCTCAGAGTTCAACTCCTGTTATTTCTGATCAACTTTGTACAGAAAATGACTATGAGGATGATAACGTCTTCCAGCCGCCACAACGTAAAAGACGTCGCTTTGCTCCTCACGAAAAGCACATTACCGACATTAGCACAGCTTTGCAAGAAGAGCATTATCATCCTCTTGATCTAACTTTAAATGAAGAAAAATCATACAGAGTGGAATTACAAAAAGCAAACAAAAACCAGAGAGGTGCAGTCATTACTTGGAGTAACACACCACCTGCAATGCGTGGCCGGCAAGCAAGAAGCGATGTTATTCAAGGAACTATTGGTGTACGTCAAGAGTTTAAAGATTATATCTCACCGAAAGCTACTTGGGAATTATTTTTCACGCTGGACATTTTAGCCATAATTGTCGAGCTAACAAACAAAAAAATTGGTGTTGTGAGAAATGGACTTTCGCAGCAAATTTTGAACGAAAGCAAATATTCATTTTTATACGATACTTCTACACCGGAAATGCTAGCCCTTGTTGGTTTGATGTACTTACGAGGCTTGCTGGGACTTGCTAACCATTCTATAGATGTTTTGTTTCATAACTTGACAGGAAGCCCAATATTTGGTGCCACTATGAGTAAAAACCGATTTAAATTTTTACTCAGCCATATTTCTTTTGATGATATTGCAACTCGGCCGAGGCGGTGGTTATTTGACAGATTTGCCGCGTTTCGGGAAATATTTGAATTATTCAATGAAAACTGCGCGAGAATTATGATACCTGGTGCTTACTTGGCTTTGGACGAGACTCTTTACCCAATGCGCAGCAATATTTCCTTCAAGCAGTTCAATCCTTCGAAGCCAGCAAAATATGGCATGCTTTTTCGATCCATCAACTCTTGTCGTTATTCTTACACCTTCTCTACGTCAGTTTATGCAGGTCGGCCGAGAAATTACGTTTCAGACCCAGACATGTGTCGTTTTCATGTTCGTGGAACTGAAGAAGTTGTAAAAACCTTAGTTTTACAACTAGAAAAGCGCGTAGATCTATCGGGAAGAAATATTTCCTATGACAGACTCTATACCTCCATTGCTTTGGCAAAATGGCTTTTAGAACGCGATATTACGTGTATTGGAACTATTAAAGCTCATCGAAAGGGTATACCCCCCGAAATCAAAAATGTGAGCAACCGAGACGTGGGTTCTTATGAAATTTTTTGGAATGAACCGGAAAAAAGAATCAATTTAAATTCTTATGTCGTAAATACCAAATCCAGTGGTAAGCGAAACGTGCTGATGTTATCAACAATCCATCCAATCTTGGGAATTTCCAAAGACGTAAAACCAAAACCAGCATTGTACAAGCTTTATGATTATACAAAAGGGGGTACTGACATTGTAGACCAAAAAATTAGCTTTTATTCGTGTAAACCCAAATCTCGAAAATGGACAATTGTTGCGTTTTCTTATCTTATGGATACGTGTCGAGTCAACGCGTCCACAATTATGGCACTAAATAATGGCAAAGATCCTCGCAAGCTAAATTCGTTTAATTTTGGCTTTGACCTGGTGCTTGAGCTTGTTCGACCATTTATTGAACAGCGATCGAGAAATGGATTGACTAGTGACATTGTAAGAAAAATCAAATTAGTTTTGGGGGAGCAAGACGTTGCCGTATGTGCAACTGCTTTACTTACGCCATATCCACCCAAGTCGGGGAGGCCACGTCGCTGTGAAATGTGTAAAGCCGAAATAAGGGGCCCCGGAATGAAAAAACAGAAAGACAAATTAGCAAAACAGAGTGGTCAATGTCAAAGTTGTGGAAAAACTGTGTGTCAACGTCATCGCTTTCAATTTTGTACAAACTGCCACTAAAAGAGCAGATTAATCTGTATTGGTGCATAAGTTTCCTGATGGTTTTTACACGGTTTATGCAGTAAGCAATACGGTCTCCCTCACTGCCTGTAACCTGTTTATCTCTTGTAACCAGGTATCACTAATGGTCTCAAAAAGGATAAAGCCTGTCGAGTTTTTACACTGCTTGTGTTGAATAAATTATATCAATTTTTGCTTATAGATTTATATCAATTTCTAAGGAACAATTAATCACCACTCTGTAACTTTAAGTTGATATTACTGTAATTTTTGCTCACCGGCATCTGACTTTAGCATAGTTTTAACGATATGATTTTGCGTTGATATTTGTTTTCGTTTATCTGCTTTTTTGTACCGGTATGGTTGTTTGCTTTTTTGCAGCTTTTTAGAGAAAATCAATTATTTTGTGAAGCGAATAAAACTAAAATTTTGCGATTAGTGAGAAGTATTTATTGGTCAAACAACGCGACGCGACAATAAATCAAGCTTGGTATGAATGAAACGTAAATTGAAGTTACGCTTTTTATGTGAGAAGTAACAAAAATACAGGAGCTTCGTGGTCTTTCCTGAATAATGGAAATTGAAAATAAAGACCAAAACTAATGGAAGAAAGCGACATTTAGCAATCAATATAGGTGTCGAGAAGGTGGTAATTTTTTGCTCGAGGAACGCCACTCATTCATTTTTTTCAAGCAAGTGTGACGTCATAACTTTTGCAGACATGCTGTGTCTCACTCGTTCATAGAAAAAGAAACTATTTTTTAGGAGCGAAGTTGTCACTTTATGAAAATTATCAACAAATTCATGAAAATTTTTAATTTCAAATAGAATGTAAAAAGGAGCGCTGTGATCGGCTTGAAATATCGTTGTTTATTAAAATCTTCAAATATGTTTTTGATAGCGTAAGGGTGTTAGTAGGGATGAGTTTTAGAGTGTTTAGCGTAAATTTTCTGTAACTGGAGATTATAATTGTCAATAAATAACGTAAAATTTTGAACAACGCTGTTGTTCGTATGATGGGTTGCTCCAGTATGCACGATTGCACGTTTTCAGGTCCGAACTAGAATTCATTTCAAAATAAATAAAAAATAAACTGAGGCTAACTTCAAATTATTGAACTGAAAATTCAACAGTATTTGAGGGAGACCGCGAAGTGAGCTTGCGCTCTTCGAGTCAGGAGCCATCCGAAATATATGTCAAACGCGATCGGCTCCGACCGAAAATCGAACCCATCAAGTTGGATGGATAATCTACGTGTGGTACCGCCTGGCAATTTTGCTAACGATCACTTTAATTTTCGGTATTGCCTAGTGTGGTAGGTTGCTTGCATTATTTTCAACACTAAAAAATTTCCGTTTTGCTGATTAGAAAATTGAAAGTTTTTATGAAACTAAAAGTTTGTCTACGACAATGCTGGATTTTCGATCTCTTCTAGATAATAAGCGTGCGTAAGGCTTTTAGCCGTAGAAATAGAAGCATTGTATGTTCACTTAGGAAATTGGACCAAACTCGCAGACTGTTCAATATTTTGAAGTTTGAGGATTGTTCAAATTAGAATTAGAAGAAAATTGCCATTAGGTTGTTGTTCTCACTCCCAAAAAGCTCGTTAATCTTTGTAACCGCAAAAATTTTACGTCGAATGTTCTGCTCAGCCGAGCGAAACTGTCGCGCTTGCGTGATTTTTTCTCGCATTTCAAGTAAAAACGACCAAAAAATGTGGGTCCTAAAAAAATGCCATTAACGCATAAATTAATCCACTTTTTGTAAAAAAAAGTATACACGACAAATTACTATAAAATAATTGACCGTTAGAAACTTTCACCGTTGCTTTAGCACAAGTATGTACGGAGATACTAGCCATCAAAAAGAGCGGTAGACATGGTCCCCCCCCCAAACTTCTGACGCTTCAAAAAAGCCCAGTCCGAATAGGGTTAATGGTAATAATTTGCTACGTCCTAACTTGATGTTATTACAAAAAATTATGTCTGTTGAAAAGTGTTGATTAGTCAGTTAGTTATAGACTCTTATCCCTTTTATGCTGAAACATGCACACTGCATGCTCGCATTTATTTGCTTAAATAATATTCTAATTGTTATTGTTCACTTGTATTACTGACACAAGCTAGCAATAGACCATACCCTGACAAATAGCATAAATAGCCACAAGTTAAACACCAACTAAAAACTGTATATCATTTTGTCGCTGGGTTAGCGCCTGCGCTGCTTTTTCATGACATATTTTTTGCCCAAGGGCTTAGTATTTTATGCAATGTTAAGAGCTTTTGTTTTGAATTTTTGTCAGTGGAAGGCACTGTGCAAAAACATTACCATTAAAGAATAAAACTCACTGGTACCTTACTTATGTCAAGAACTGGTATTTTCAACATGATGTCATCGCAGAAATAAAGGAAAATAATTTAACACATATGCAATATTGATGGTATTTATTTAAATAGATTATCTCCTTAATCTTTCAATTTCAGATCATTTGGTGCTACTAGTGTGTTTCAGAAACCAGAAAACTTGCTGATTGCGTATTGAAATTCTTGAAAACATGTTACGGAAGCCAGCAAGTGAAGTTTTTGCCTCACTTGTTTTAAAAGTGGATTGAAACGTTGGTCTTATATTCTTATCAGGAAAAAAATAATTGCAACAAATCTTGGTTAGTATTTATGAAGCTTTGCTTAATATCTTGTAAATGTGCTACATGCAAACTGCAGAGTGAAATTTGCTGCTGATTTGATCCAATGGAATTATCAGTAAACTAAATTTTTGAGCAAACTTTGATATTTGTGCATGAGAGCTACTTTAACTCTTGGTAAATGCAATTTTGTTGTGTTTGGCTTTACAACATCTGTACAGTACGTTGTGCTTTTTTGCAGTTGTAGTATATAATAATTGTATATACATACTGTATTACTCTGCAAGAGCTATGATATCATCAGCAACAGCTATAATGTACCAAACTATATTTTCAGTCGTAAATTGCAGCAGGTACAGAGTGCAGACAGCTGATAGCTACTTGTTCGTGAACGTCTAACGGCCAAGTGAACTGTGGGACTCTGGTGTAATTGGTCAAAGCAATGTTATTAAAACTGGTATAGACAGCTTTTCTGCTTGACGCACAGCATGAAAGGAATAATGATTTGAACAAGGTCGCAAGTTTACTTGTGTTGTTGGGAAAAACACTCATTGGGATTCTCCGCCTCTGAGCAGGTAACCAACAACTCCAAAGCAAGCTTGTTATAGCACCTTGATTGCTTTCTCAAGATGGGATGATAAATATGCCCTAAGTAACCACTACTAAGCTGTAACATTTTAACAGTCTATAGCAAAGTCTTGATTGTAATTCTCTTCAATTTTCGAAACTGAAGAAAGATTTAATCTAAAAGCGAGATATGCTGTTTTTGAAATTGCTTTACTGCTTCAAAGAACCAAACTACCAGCAAAAGTATGTCTGTAGCCTACGATGTAAACTTACATGGTATTATTTTGCATTTTAGTGCCAGTGAGGTGGATTTTGTCAACAGCTGTTTGTAAAAGAAACGCATATGCTATGACCAAGATGCTCACGTGAATGGCACTTGCAAAGTGCAAATGAACTGGCTTGCTCCCAACTTAAATGAACCCGGTGTAAGAAATTGATGGAAAACTTCATGGTTACCTTATTCTTTTGAAGCGGGATTTCCCAGCTTAAGCTTTGCTGAAGGATCGTTCATTGCAAAAAACTGAAAGTGGAAGCAGTAAAGACCGACATGATGTTACATGGCTGTCTCTGAACAAAAACATCTTATGGACAGGGCTATTACGTAGCCTGATATGGATTTTTTAAACGCACTGCTAAAATAATTGTTTCTTTTCTGATTTGCGTGCTGGCAATTGAAGTTGCATCTAAGCACAAGGCTTGCTTTCCACCAGATTACGCAAGCAGCTCGTTTTAAGCATTCAAATTACTAGGTGTTTAAATTGCATCCAAAAAGGCCATCAGTTGTTATCGTTACCATCTGATACTTTTCTATCTAGTACTATTCATCCATTTCTTTGTTTTTTTTCGCTATATTTCTGTATCTTTTGCTCAGCTTTTTATTAGCTATATTCACCTGACGAGCTCTAATGAGAGCGAAACCGGTCGTGGATTGCTATTTCTGTCCGCAGCTATATTATTTTATAATGTTTTCTTTGTATTTCTTGAAATTAATCTAGCAAACTCCATTTGTCTGTTCTTTTTCTCTTTTGCAACTGCTATCCTCCTTTTCACTGTATTGAATGCCCAAACGCCAGATTAAGTAATTTTGTTGTGTGGTTTTCGATATGGTCCTCCCTGATTGTTATCACTGATGAGGGACGTAATCCCGAAACAGGATGGCTCAGGTCTTATCTTGTAGATGTTTAAGTATATATTTAAAGGTTGTGAACGAGCTCTTATAAATTTTAAGCTTTTTAAATGGCCAAGTGCATAGATCGACTGCCTCTGGCGCCGTACACGTAAGTTCAATTACAAGTCGGGCAAAACCAGTGAATTGGTAATCATTGCTCTCTACATGATATTAAAAAGGTTACTTGTGGCGTTCCCATGTAACATTATTTACCACGTTTTGAGTTGTAACAAAGTTCTATGCACCTTTTGATTGAGCTCGTTAATAGCGGCCCTATCGCCTCGGTACACGACATTTAGGCGCGAGACATCTGGGCGCAGTGCCAAATGGGCGCGAAGTACGTTCTAACGCATTTTTAATCAACTTTTCGTTAGTTTTTTTTTTTTAATTAATGAAAACTATTTTGTGTCTGCAACGATCTTATCCAGTACTTAATTTTCTGTTTGCAACGATCTCATAGAAGAAATTAAGATGTGTTAATTAACGGTAACGTATATCAAAAAAGATGGAGCAAAGTAAAGGTCAAGTTAACGATCGATAAAGACTCATTTTTACGATCGATTGTCTAGCAACCTAAGAGATTGATTATCAAAGAAAATGTCCACGCAATGTAGGACAGCGAAATAAAAAAAAATTAAGAAGATGCTTAACGCAGTGGTGATTTGTAAATTCTTTGAAATGGAATCATGTTTGATAAAATAAATTATGAGTCAGCTGTTAATTATGATCGATTTCATTCGTATATATTAGATTGGTCAAGTACCTTTTCAAAATCACGTTATTTTTTTAAGCGAAAACTTACTTTTCTTACGTTTTCATTGAAAATTTGCTGCGTATTAATCACGCATTACCGTGTCGTTGCAATTGTCTTATTCTCACGTGTTTCCATCGTTCGAGAACGTTGCAACAAAAATGTTCCAACTTTTAAATCTTTTGTTATCTTAATTTCTTCTATGAGATCGTTGAAAACAGAAAATTAAGTATAATATTGGATAAGATCGTTGCAAACAGAAAAGTTATTATTTAAAAAATAACTAACGAAAAGTTGATTAAATCAATCAATCGTCAATCAATTCGTTTTTATTTTTGCACTCCATTACGTTAGAAACACACGTTCATAATAAGTATTGGCCAAGCGCGGAAAAGGGCACACGCAGCAAAACGGGTAACCGTTGAAGCATGCCCGTCTAAAAGACTAGGCATGGCTGCGTGACCCTAACTAGGCATGGCTGCATTAAAAATGCGTTTAAACGTATTTCGCGCCCAAATGGCACTGCGCCCAAGTGTCCTCGCGCCCAAATGTCGAGTTTCGCATCGCTTTTTCCCCATGGAAGGATAAAAATTCAAATTAAAATAAAACATATTCTGCTTGGATTTTCATACACTTCCATCTAGAGGTCGTGACCGTAACGTTAGAGTACGCTTGGAGTAGCAACTTCCAGTGCAACTGTTTTGATGAAATCTGCGGATTTGTTTCTTGAGTAATTCATGCAATGTCTTTGGTGTAGAGATTGTTTTGGTTATAATATTACCGAGAAAATTTTGTTAGCAATGATCCAGTTAATTTTGCTGATTATTATTTTGGCATAATAATTGTGGACCATACTTGATCTTATACCCAGAGGCGTGCCAAACTTTTCTGCAGCGCGAGTTTTTGAGAACGTTGCCACAGGGCGTCCTCTGAAATACGTCAAAAGGGTTTTTTAAAAAAAGATCTTCAAACCCTACAGCGTGCTACCCCCTTGCCTCCTCCAGGCACGCCCATGCTTATAGTCGTTGCTAACAATTTACTACGTACATTATTGCTTTTTTTTTGCGTTTGCTCGTGCCGCCCCGATTTATTTTCACGTTATTATTACCGGTACTCAAAGGTTGACGCTGCAAAATTAAAGGCATTTCTAGCAGTCATGTACTTGTGGTATATTATTCTTTAAATTGTTGCGCATCATTTTTCATGCCGGTATGCGCAGCACCTCGCCTAGAGCTTAGACTTACCTGAGACAGCTTTCAAGTTAAACAAATAATTTTATTGTTTTCTGGACGACGTATAACGTTTATGTCATCGCTCACTTTCAGCTATGAAGTTCATCGTGCTAAAGACTGCATTTTTTGGCTTGTATAGGCCGACATGTGACGATCAGCCTTTAAAATTATAGGTTGGCAATGGCTAGTTGCAGCTACTTCGGTTCAAAAACGTTTTTGCAATTGTCACAAAAAGGGAAGAGTTTTAGGCGAAGCGTTTCTACGAACTGGCCAAAACTTTCACTCTCTTACTCTATGTTTTTGTTTTAATCGGAAATTCGTTCTCTTAAGAGAGGTAGCTAGCTCGGTCTCTAGTTACTCCCCTGAGTAGAGTGGAATTAGTCACATCGATGAAAAAATAACGCCTGGCAAAGTGATATATAAGACGCGAAAATCTTTAGTTTGAGCAATGACGCTGACGAACTTGACAATTGGTATACGACCTTGCCAAGCAGCTGTGGGCACCAAGAGTGATCTTTATTTTGGTTGCAAGCTCATTGGCTGGGTGCACCTGATCCAGGCAGTAGATCTCTCCCCCCAAAAAGTCTGCCGGTACTGCTTTAAACCCGGCGATTGAGATTTGTTTTCTTCATCTTTATCCTCTTGTTACAAGAAAGCGGTGGAGGCGCTATGCGTACGACGAATCCAGATTCGCTTAGGAGTTGCCTTTGTTTTCAAGTTTTCCCGTTGAATTTTCTTCAATTCGCTGCTTGCCGGATTCCACCAAGCAGAGAAAATCATCGCAAGGACGCAACAACGAGACTAGGTTGGGAGTTGAACCATTAACCTTGCGATCATGGTCGTCGTGAAAACGACGCTCCAAACCACTGCGCCACGCTGCCGAGATAGTAGCATATTTATCCTCCTATCACGAGAAAGCGATCAATGCCCTATACGAGCTCGCTTAGGAGTTGCCAGCCATCTGTCTACCACACCAAGATGGGGGAATCCTGCTAAGTGCCTTTCCCAACGGCACAACAAGTAAACTTGCCGGCTTGTTCTCCACACTGTCATTTCAATGCTGAGCGTCAAGCAGGGAAGCTGTGAATACCAATTTTAAAGTCATTGGTTTGACCCGACTCGGAATCAAACCCGAGTGTACAGCTCAAGAGACAGACGCTCCATACCACTCGGCCATCTGAGCTGTTAAATCAGTGTTAACTGTGAACTACTGGTACGTATACTAACCAGCCGCTCATTTATTGCTGATACCTTGTAAAAAATGTAAAAGCATTTTTTCAGTTGTTAACTAAGTAGGCTACAAATCCGAGTGGGGATCATTTGGGCATGGTTTGGGGTTATACTGCTTCAAATTGGGATGATCTAATGCGTAAGTTTTGAGTTAGTGAGAAACAGATTAGGTGGAAATAGGCCAAGCGCCTTGAAATGGAGGAGTAAATTGCTAAGATGCATTGTTTAACCACCCTTACTAAGCAGCTTTTAGTTTTGATACGACAAAAGACGAGAGCTTCAGCATTACCGAAGCTAATCATGCCAAGAAAAATTATGTTACATCGTTGCTAGGCTGTTTCACTATGCGCCTCTACCGGTAAATTAGTTCAGCATTCAAAGCCCACTCTTAGCATTTTGGACATGGAAACGCGCAACGAAAGTGGGCTAGAAAAGCCCGAGACTTTTAACTCGGCCCACGTTTAGAAAGCCCACGTTTTGAGTGGACATGGAAACAGGCTAACTGTGATATGTTTTAAGTTGAATAATAAGAGTTTTGGATGGCCCTTAGAGGTTTAAATAGATAGCCTAGCAATCGAAGGATCAATTTTGAAGCCTTTCTGGTGGATCGACGTCTTGTGTAGTTTCTATGATTACTAAGAGTGATGGCGTTTTCAACAATAATGATTTAACCTTTTAAGACTATGTGGTTAATTATGAAATCAGACATGGGCTAGTCTTTTCTGCTACTTTGTTAGTCCTGGCTTGCTGGTGCAGTAACATTTTTTATGGACTCCAGACTACGCCCGCAGCTGTGCAATAAAGTTGTTTCAATTTCTAAGAACTACCAAGTGCTTGTAGGTTATCGACTTACTCAAAGACTAAAAAACTCACCCTCCAGGTGTAAAAATATGTGATTGCGATGGCTGACGAACACACCAGTAAGCTGACAAAAGGGACCTGTACAATGATAAATCAAGCTGCTAATACAGTAAAGGAGAGGAGTGTACTTGGTCAATTTTTTTTTGAATTGTTATTTAGATTGAACTCACTCTATATTTATTTAATTGTTTTAACCACGAATTTATTTTCAGCAAAAATGGTCTAGGTTTATGTTTATGGTGTAGGCTCTGCTCAGGGCAGTGTTTGGTGTTGGCTCTGGGCTGATGTCTAGTGATCAAATTGTAGACTTGTCTTAGTTTCATTATTTTAAACTAAAATGATGAATTGTCTTTTGGCAATAATACTCTTGCGATGATGTTTTTGATTGTGCTTGTTCAATGCATTGCTGAATGCTGATATGCCACAGTGCAATGCATTGCAAGTTTGATTGGCAACACAATCTGCATAAACTTCAATTTTGCCGGAATATTAGGTGCAAATTCAAAATTTAGAATATAGAGAAGACAACAAGAAACTGTTTCACCAAATGTTTTTTGAGATGGAAAAAGCATACCTTTCCAGCAACTGGGTAAAAAATGTGGCGTCCGGAATAATTTATTCTCTCTTTGATGACCACGACCAGCCCAAACTGTCGCTTGCTGTTTCAAATATGACAGTAACTTGCGAATATTATGGCTGCCTGGAATGCCATAGGTCTGCCTTACGGCTTGCCCGTTCAACACCAAATCGTATGGAGCGTCTGCTCAGATGGCAACAGCTCAGATGAGAGCAACAGCTCAGATGGCCGAGTGGTATGGAGCGTCTGTCTCTTGAGCTGTAGACTCCGGTTTGATTCCGAGTCGGGTCAAACCAATGACTTTATAACTGGTATTCACAGTTTCCCTGCTTGACGTTCAACATTAAAGGGACAGTGTGGAGAACAAGCCGGCAAGTTTACTTGTTGTGCCGTTGGGAAAGACACTTGGCGGGATTCCCCTATCTTCGTGTGGTAGACAGACTGGCAACTCCTAAGCGAGTTCGTATAGCGCTTTCATCGCTTTCTCGTGATAGGAGGATAAATATGCAACTAAACAAACAAAACAACCAAATCGTAAATGCTACTCTACTAGACTTAGCCGCAGCCAAGGTTTGTTTCGGGTCTCAGCGAAATTTCGGTACTAAAAATTTAAAAATAATCCCCTTACTCTACTATTTTTTTCATGTTTTTAGTAATGTGACTTTAAACCAGGGGTGGGGAACCTGCGGGCCACATGCGGCCCGCTTAAGTTCTGAATGAGACCCGCGTCAGAACTTTGTTAAGC
The DNA here is from genome assembly GCA_964006365.1 of Trididemnum miniatum. NCBI lineage: Eukaryota > Metazoa > Chordata > Ascidiacea > Aplousobranchia > Didemnidae > Trididemnum > Trididemnum miniatum. The sequence continues at coordinate 18,655,095 of OZ023234.1, forward strand.
GCACAACAAACCGGTTGTAACGATATAACTATTTAATATGTTTTGTTTTATATGCTTTATATACTGTAGTAGGTTTTGGACCGATGCGTTGTTTTTCCGGAGTTTTATTGGTGGGATTGTTTCGTATGGTTGCATTATGAAGTCATAATTTTCTACTGACGTAATTTCTCTCGTGAATATTCTCGACAGATCTCTCCTTTGCGTAATTTCACTGAGTTTAAATTTGTGCTTGTGACGTCACAATTGTGTTTACTGCGGTTTGGTGTGAATTTTTGCATGTCATATGATTTCTCTTGACGTCACAATCGTGTTTGCTGTGATTTGGTGCGAGTTTTTGCATGTCATGTGATTTCTCTTTTTGTTTCTTTTTGAGAATGCTGTAGAACGTTCTCGAGCTTGAGTTTCAAGTATAAATAGGCGTGAATTTTCGGGTGTAGATTTAGTGTGCGTAGAGTAAGCAATATTGTTGTATGCTGAAGGGTATAGCCCTTGTTGTATAGTGTTACTGAAGTGAGCAGTGCAGCTTGTGTTTATTGAAAAGTAGTACGGTGAGTACCGTAGCTAAGTGAGTTAAGTTGGGTCCATTATTTGTTTGGTGAAGAAAGTCTTGGTTTTTTCGTGAGGTCAGATCTAAGAACGAATTAATTCTTACGGTTTGTCATGCAATTCTTATCAATCGTCCTGCCAGCGAAGTAATATCATTTCCAATATCGCGACACTGGTAGAATAGGAAGTATTCAGATTTTGTAAAAACTGCTTCACATTCTGCTACATGCTATATTTTGTGGCACAAAAAACGCGCAAAAGTCTCTGATTTTACGGCAAAAAACAACTCAGCGTGAAAGTTTAATAAATTTGCTACGTAATATTGCTTATTTTTAAAACAAAATTAACAAATTGAAAGTAAATGTGGCCCGCTGAAAATATTGTGCTATCAATGTGGCCCGCTGTGCTTTGCCGGTTCCCCACCCCTGCTTTGGACTATACCCCGTAGGCCTATCGAACCTGCTTTGTTTTATTTCGGTCATAAAAAAAATCAATTCTTCATTATACTCGCGGTATTCCGCCGAAGCGTGTAACGAGTGTCGTGGTCCATCTCCGCGGCTTAGCGCCTGGCTACACAGCTCCGAAATAACGTCGCAGCCGTGGCGAGCCGTTCGAGACACTGTGCCGACTAGACCGACCCGGGATTTGAACCCCAAACCTACCGCACCGATAGCGTGTGCGTAAAGCAACGGCCGGTCAATTTTTTTTTTTTTCGATTTTGAAATTTCGGTCATAGTCCAAATTAAATTTGTAAAAACGGATAAAAATTAAAGCCATTTCGGTAAATTGACCGTTCAAGTAATATTTTGCCAATATGCGAGCAACAATTGCGAACGGACTACGGGTGTCAGGTTTAACAGATATCAGGGACGACGCCAGTCAGAAATAAGTGGGGGGACAAACCAAGCGACGAAAATTTGCAAAAATTTAGACTCTTTTAAGAAGGTAGCCTATGGTATGGGAAGCCTCCCCCAAAACACTTCGAAATTTTGGAATTAATTTGGTGCATTCTGGCGTATATTCAGGAGGATTTTTCGTCGAAATGGGGACTTGGTACGAAGTAAAAATACGATACCAGTAAGCGTAATTGTTCCGAAATTGACATTTATTGTGCCTAGTAGTTCCGTAGCCCGATTCTGCAGTACAGTGTGCTACTGCACTTCAAAGTAGGCTATTAAAAAAAATACGGTCTACCCTGCAAATCTTGGACCAAATTTAGTGAAAGATATGTAGGGTTACCATACGTCCTCCTTTTTGACCAAAAAAAATTGTCCTCTGAGGACGCCAAAAAATTGCCAAATGTCCTCCTTTTCGACATTATGAACAGTGAAAACATGTCGCAGCATTCTTCCATGAAAAATTTTGGCAAGTTTCAGTGCAAACTGCGGACGTGATGACCTTTTTTTAGTCTTCACGGCTTGTTTTTGAGCAGAAAAATGAACATGCGCGGACTTGATGACCCTCAAAAAACCTGTTCTCCTTTTGCATAGTGAAAATATGGTAACCCTAGATATGGTGTATTATTGCAGTATCACGGCAAAGAATGAAAAAGAAAATTGAGAAACCCCAAAAATGTTAAAAAAGCCATGGCACTGACAGAATATAAGAACCGTATAACGGTCGAGAGATAGCATCTTGCGGTCAAATTATATATTTCTGGGTTCCCTTGACGCTTTATCTAGCGATTTTTTAAAATTTTCGTGTTTTAAAGACAGGAAACCAGAAGAGGGTCCACGTCTGCCTCCTCCCCTACCCCCCCAAAAAAATTTATGGATTTGCACGATTTACAAAAACGGGCCGAGAAGATGTGGGGGAGGGGACTTGTCCCCCCATTGGCGAAGCCACTGACAGACATCAAACTGATCAAAGTAGGCTTTATTTGTGTTGCGGTTACAAAGGAGCAGGTGTACTTTTCGTTCAACGTATTGTTACTTCAAGCATGACTGAAAAAAATTGAAATGATCAAAATTTTTGCAGACAGTTAGGTCAATTGACCGAAGTCAAATTTAGAAAAAGAAAAGAAACAGTATTGAACAAATTTCAATGATATGCAGTCAACATGGGGCACTCTAATCGCACGAGCCTAGATAGTTAATTGTAGGCTATATCCACTATCCAGCCATATCACAGCTAGCTGCTGCTCAAATGATATAACAAATAGAAAAGGAAATTATTACAATTTATTGTTTTCGTACTTCATAAAGGCTAAGAAGTTACGCACAAACAAAAGCACACAAAAAGCAACGTCACTATTCACCACTATAACATAGCCTATTAAACTGTAGGCCCATCATCCTACACATAATACATGTAATCATCATCATCATCGTCCAGTTTTAATCTGGTTTTTCCTCGTGTCCGAAGGTGGCCGGATGCACTTCATTCCTTCAGCAATCGCTCCCACTCCCTCTTTCCATCTCGCGAAATCTGTAGCTTCCTCCACCCTCAACCCAATCTTCTTTATATTCTCCTCGATTTGTTTCTTCCATGTTTGCTTCGGCAGTCCTAGCTTTCGTGGTCCATTCACTTTCTTCAGTTTCCTTCAGACCCAGTATTTTCATCAGCTCCTCAGTATTCTTTCTATCCACTAGTTTTACTCCACACATTGATCTCAACATAGCTCTTTCAGTTCTTCTCAAAATTACCATCTCATTTTCCCTCAAACACCATGTCTCACTTCCATGTAACAATGCTGATCTTACGCAACTACGATACACCATCCCTTTCATTTTCAAAGAAAACCTTCTCCCAAGTAACAACTCTCCACATTCTCTAAATTTCATCCATCCGATCCTTACTCTTGCAGTCACTGCAGTTTCACACCCACCACTAGCATTCAGCCTATCTCCAAGATAACAAAAACCCTTCACAGTCTCCACTTCATCACACAACACCTCCACTGGTTCTTCCTTTCCGTCTCCAATACCTTCACATCTTCTACATACAAACTGTTGTGTAAAACTGCAAGATACTTCTTTCAATTTAGTGCACCTCGCATGAATCCACTTCTTACAGAGCGTGCACCACACCGCGTAAGACATAACTCTTTTTCCACATATACCACACGGATCCACCCTGCTACGCACAACCTCCCCTTCTGCACTACTCACCATCACCTTAGTCTTTCTAATATTTATTCTCAATCCCTTGCTTTCTAATGCATCTCTCCACCTTTGGAACCTCTCCCTTAGATCCTCCAAATTTTCGCTCATCAGCACAAGATCATCCGCGTACAAAATTTCATTCAATAGTCCGTCTCTTGCACGTTCTGACACTGCATCAACCACAATAGCAAATATCAATGGTGATAGCACAGACCCTTGATGCACACCAACTCTTACCCCAAATTTTTCCGAAAAACCCGATCCAACTATGACTTTCGTCCTTGAGCCCTCATACAAGCTCATTACTGCTTTCACCAACACTTCTGGCAAGCTTTTCTTTCTTAATGCCCATTTCATCACTTTTCTGGGAACCCTATCAAACGTTTTTTCCAAGTCCACAAAACACATGTACATCTTTTTCTCTTTTCCACGAAACTCCTCTTGCATCCTTCTCAAAATAAACAAAGCATCAGTCGTGCCCCTCCCAGGCATAAAGCCAAATTGCATGTCATCAACCTTCACTAATTCTCTTCTCTAGCACTCTCTCGACTATCTTCATTGCATGCTCCAGCAGCTTTACTGCTCTATATGCTTCACAATCCATCACATCTCCCTTTCCTTTAAAGATTGGAACAACAACACTTGTTTTCCATTCCTCTGGCATACCTTTCCCATCCAGAACTCTCTGACACAGCTTCTTTAGTACTCCCACACCAAACTTTCCGCTCGCCATTATCATATCCATATTTACTTCAGAGGGCCCAGCTGCTTTTCCCAATTTCATCTTAATTATAGCCTTAATCACCTCCTCATAAGTGACTTCTTCAACTGGTCCTTCAAACATATCTGCTCCTGCCATCTGATCCCATTCGTTTTCCACATTTATGATCTTTTCCATATGATCCTTCCATAATTTTCCACGATCTTTTTCACTAACCACAAGTCTCCCATCTTTATCCTTCATGCAACCTCCACCATTTATGTTCTTTCCATCCCTTCTCATGAACTTCACTAACTTAAAAACATCGTTTGATTTGTTATATAGCACTTTCATCTCCTCTTCAGCCGCCTGCTTTGTGGCTTTTGCAACCACTTTCCTTGTCCGATTTCTTGCTTTTCTATAATTACTTTCATTTTCCGCTGATCGATTCTTGCACCATGTTTTAAATGCTTTCTTTTTCCGATCTATCGCTTCTTTTACTTGCTTGCTCCACCACCATGTGTTTCCCTGATTTCTTCTTCCTTTCGTCTTTCCACACAAATCATCACAAGCCTTTAAAACACCATTCTTGTAGGACTCCCACAAATCCACTGCTTCAGCGTCCACTAATTCTACTACTCTTCGATCAAATTTCTCTTTGATCTCTTTTTCCTGCAGCTTCCATACCCTCCATCTCACCCTTTTACTATTCTTTACTGACTTCTTCAGTTTGCGTTCCTCCATATCAACCACCACCAGCCTGTGTTGCAATTCCCCAGGGATAACTTTTGCATCTCGTAGATACTTTCTCTTTTCCTTTCCTACCAGAACAAAGTCTACTTCTGTATCATTTCCACCTGGACTATAAATCACCTTCCTTTCATTTCTCTTCTTGTACCACGTATTTGCAACACACAACTCTTTTTGGACGCAGAAATCTAGTAACATTCTTCCTTCAACATTTCTTTTCCCTATTCCATACCCTCCATATATACCTTCAAATCCTTCTGCACATTTCCCCATATAGCCATTGAAATCTCCCAATCCCAACACCATTTCATTTGCATTCGCCATACTCCACTCACGCGCCATTTCCTCATGAAATAACTCTTTTTCTGAATCTGGTTTTCCACTCTGTGGTGCATAAGCACAAATCACTCTCACCACCTCTTCTCCAAAGACTAATCCAATTCCCATAACTTTGTCACACCTTCTTCTGACCTCTACCACCTTCTCACAGAGTTCTTCTTTAACCAATATACCCACGCCCCCGGTTTTATCGTCATTTCCGCACCACCACAGTTTGTACCTCCTTCCCTTGACACCAATAAAGCGAGCTCCTTCACCTATCCATCTCACTTCCTGCAAACAACATACATCCACCTTTCGCTTCCTCAGTTCTTCGCACACCTCCGTCCCTCTGCCAGATATACTCCCAACATTCCAGCTTCCGAATCTAACCCCAAGCGGTTTTTCAACTTTTTCTTTAGCAACTTTGAACCCGGAGATTCTTAGCACCCCCTGCCCATTTAAGGGCTGCCGGGGACTGGGGGCCAAAATTTTATTTTGCATCGTCTAGAGGTTTTTGTTGGAGCAAGTATTTTATGGCCGCATGCCCTTGCTGACGCCAACCACAGTTATAAGCAGTGGGCCTAGCCTTTGCCTAAAAAGGCATACCATGCAAGGCAACAGGGTTGCTGAAGTAGTTTAGCCGGCCAGTCGAGACCGTTGCCCGTGTGGCGCCACTAGGAGGCACTACCCAGCTAGCATAGACATTGGGACTAGTATGCATGTACACCAGATTTCTCTGGTCGACTGTACAAAACATAAAAGTACTACCCATACATCTACACATACCACACTAATTCAATATTGTGTTCAAATTCCATGGCGTGAACGCAGAGGGCAGATTGTTCTGGCTTTTGGTTGAGGGTGGCCCGTTTGTGTTCTGCCAAACGTGACTTAAAACCTCGTTTCGTCTGTCCAATATAAACAAAGTTGCAATCCAAACAGGGGATTTCGTAGATAATACAGCCAATATCTTCGGAGGTATATGGATCTTTGGGTATTGACAAAACATGGCGAATGGTATGCACAGGTCTCATGGCAACGTTGACCCCCGCCTCGTTTAGAACTCTTCTAATTTTTTCTGATGTGCCTTGAACGTAAGGAATGGAAGTGAAATGTTTGTAAAGGGAATCCTGAGAGCATGCCTTCCTAGGCGAGAAAAAAGTGGTCCTGGTAGGAAACCCGTTCAGTTGTAATGTAGAGCGTCTATGTAGTTGCTCATGGTGCTTAAGTTTGTTGTCGGAGATGTGTGTGTTAACGCGATTGAATAGTGTTTTGACCACAGTGAGCTTTTGGTGTTTGGGATGATGTGATGTATAGTGCAAATATCTGTCAGTGTGAGTAGGCTTTTTGTAAATGGAAGTGGTGAGTGGTATATCAGTAGTGTTACTCTCATTGCCAACTTTACGAGATACCAAAACGTCAAGAAAGGGGAAAGAGAAGTTTTTTTTGTTTTCCATGGTAAACTGAATACTAGAAGAGAAAAGAGTTAAGATGAGAATGAAATGCGGTGACATGTTCTTTGTCGAGGATGCAGAATGTGTCGTCTACATCAAATGCAGAATCTAATGCAAGATGTAGAATCTAGTTTGGCAGAACACAAACGGGCCACCCTCAACCAAAAGCCAGAACAATCTGCCCTCTGCGTTCACGCTATGGACTTTGAACACAATATTGATTGGATAAATGCAAAAATTTTGAAGGTAGAAAAAAAACATTAGCATGCAACTTTTTTGTTTCTAAAGCTTGGTTCATTAACCCCCGACCCAATGTTATGCACAGATCTTATGGTGATAAGCTTCCACAAGTTTATCAAATATTGTTTTAGTAATTCTTATGCCAAATTGTTTTTTACCGTTTTTGTACCTCTACGCTTGTTAATTCATTCCATTTAATAGTTATTTTCCTTATGACGCAACAGTTCACAATATTTCTATCATGCTTTTTTTGCTTTACCATAATCAGTTCAGTTTAAAAAGTGCTACTATTTTGCTGTTCTCTGCCAGGGCTGGATTTTCCACCCTGGCACCTGTTATTCTGAAGAAATTATGCAAAGCACAAGATTCAAATAAAATACAAAATTTTCAAGAATTTTTTAACATATACAACCCTAATAAGCTATCACAGCATCATAGGAATATCTTAGTTGTGAATGTGACTTATGCATGTCCCACCTTATTTTCTTTACCTAACCCGTGTTAACCAAAAGGTGGCAGAATCACTCTTCCCCAGGCGAGGATGTAAGAAACCCAAACATTTCATGCATAAACTTACTCAGCACAACCAGTGTAAAATACCAGCAAACAGCAACACAAAATAATGCACGACAAAGCGCAATGTTTCGACCTTATGGGTCTCATCAGGTTCATGACAACCAAAACAAATCACATCAAAGCAAAGTCCTTGAAAGAACATTCCAGTCCAAATCCCAAGTCTGGCATAAGCAGTAGTAACCAGTATAACAAGTCAATGAGTTTCTGCTTCACAACATCAAGCTAGGCTAACTTTAGATTTAAACAGCATCAATTTTAAAAAATGGTTGAAAATTTGGCTCAGAACATCTGCCAAAAAAAACAAAACACAGTATATATCATTTTGAGAAGCCAGAAGTGCTTTTCATCGTTCGAAAACTAATTTATGCAAACCATATTTAGGAAAGACTTGTTCTTGATGAAAGCTTCCACAATGGCGGTCTTTCATAAAGATCAACTTTTTCATAAATGTAAAGTTTGGAAGGATTTTACATAACAAAATTATGCAAAGCACAAGATTCAAATAAAATACAAAATTTCAAGAACTTTTCAACATACACAACTCTAATAAGCTATCACAGCATCATAGGAATATCTTAGTTGTGAATGTGACTTATGCATGTCCCACCTTATTTTCTTTACCTAACCCGTATTAACCAAAAGGGGGGCAGAATCACTCTTCCTCAGGCGAGGATGTAAGAAACCCAAACATTTCATGCATAAACTTACTCAGCACAACCAGTGTAAAATATCAGCAAACAGCAACACAAAATAATGCACGACAAAGCGCAATGTTTCGACCTTATGGGTCTCATCAAGTTAGTTTTTTTTTGGCAGATGTTTTGAGCCAAATTTTCAACCATTTTTTAAAATTGATGCTGTTTAAATCTAAAGTTAGCCTAGCTTGATGTTGTGAAGCAGAAACTCATTGACTTGTTATACTGGTTACTACTGCTTATGCCAGACTTGGGATTTGGATTGGAATGTTCTTTCAAGGACTTTGCTTTGATGTGATTTGTTTTGGTTGTCATGAACCTGATGAGACCCATAAGGTCGAAACATTGCGCTTTGTCGTGCATTATTTTGTGTTGCTGTTTGCTGGTATTTTACACTGGTTGTGCTGAGTAAGTTTATGCATGAAATGTTTGGGTTTCTTACATCCTCGCCTGGGGAAGAGTGATTCTGCCACCTTTTGGTTAACACGGGTTAGGTAAAGAAAATAAGGTGGGACATGCATAAGTCACATTCACAACTAAGATATTCCTATGATGCTGTGATAGCTTATTAGAGTTGTGTATGTTAAAAAGTTCTTGAAATTTTGTATTGTATTCTGAAGAAGCTCGGCGTGAATTGCTGAGCGAAACGTCAATAAAAAAGTTGGAGTTCTTGCACTAGCCTCCGTCTTTGATTATTACCGCAAGAACAAGTTTCTGAAATAATATTTAGTGTCTCATCTTATATCTTTTATGCAACTGTAATTGAGTCTCATCTTAAATAACAGCCGCAAGTTCAGATTCTTGATTTTTTTGCAACTGCATCCAGCATAAGATCTGCAAAGCTTGAATGAAATTATTTAAGCTGATAGAAGTTTCTATGAATGTTGTAGCTGCTTGAAGATGAGGATTTAATTAGCATGATCCAAGAAACCTTTATTCCAAATCGCATAGAACAAAATCTGTAAGCCAAAGTATCTCATCAAACTTAAGAGCAAGAAAATTTATGTGTAACTGCTTTTGTTCCTCTATGTGCAAACATTAGCAAGGTTTTTATAGCACTTTCCTCTTTTGGCAATTTCTTATCTTTCATCAAATGAACGATTCAAAAAAGTATTTTCTAACAATCAGAAAATTAAAGTTTCTATTTTCCGAATTAAGAACGCACACATGTAAAATACTTTGTTAAAATAGTATTCTGCAATTAACAACAAATCAAGTCAGCAGTAGCAGTGCCTTATACAGTTATTTCACACCGTCAAAAGCGTCAATGCAACAAGAAATACTGTAAGATATTAAATACTGGAAGACATTAAAAATGGTACAAGAGAAGCAAAATAATAACAAACTTTGTAACAAGCAGATACAAAAAATTTGAAATTGATAAAAAGCAAGACTAAGCATTATTGCAACTCAGACTTACATACGATGTTGGAATTCAACTGGTTCTATATAATCGTCTCACAAAATTTTACTAGATCAGCGAACCGGCCAGCATTACTGTTTACACTTGTGCCATTAGTTGAAACAGAACCGGCTGAAAATATAACCTTGGTTATGGAACCGCCTGAGAAAAAAATTTAATCCTACCACTGCTTACATATGTGTTTGAATATTGCTATGCATTTATTTCAATTTTACTATCAGGTTTTAAATCTTGGATTGCATAAATATTGCTGTGAAAAAATTACGCGGCACTGTAGCAAATAACATTAAACAAAACATTCAATGCATGCCAAAACCAACTACTTTGACAATAGCAATTCTAAACTAAAACTATATAAAATTCAAAATGTCACTGTCATTGAAAACCCTAAGCTAGAGAACGAAAGAGATTTTGCCGAAGATATAGCTAAGGCCATTGAGGAAGTTTATTTATTCAGTTGTTATTTTAGTATATAAGGTTTATTCTTTTTTTTGATTGTTTTGCCAGTAATTTTTTCTGTTTTTGACAAGGACTATTTTTATGGGCCTGTACAAATAAGCTCTTTGTTTCTTTTATTATCCCTCGCGCTCTTCCCAATTGTACTAGAGCGTGACGTAATAAAATAAACCAAAGAGACAAATGTTACGGTCCGTAACAACAAAAACAGTAAGAAAAAAGACAAATGTTACGACTCGTAAAATTCCTATTCTTTAGGCTATTAGGGTTTGGAATTGGGGTTTACATTTGGGATTCAGGCTTTGGATTCAGAAAGTTTTTACAATTTGGTTTCATTGTCTGATCATAGGCCAACATGACGTAACAGGTCAAAATGACATTTAGGTCTACAGGTCTATCTTGCCACAGGGTAACGTCTAATATCAGCCCCCGGGCTTGGTTAGGGTTAGGTTTGGTTAGAATTAGATTTGGGTTAGGGTTATAGTTGTAACTGAACCGAACCAAAACTAAATTTAACCCTAACCAAACCTGGGGGCTACATGCGGAAAAATTGCCAATGCTTTAACAGAAAAAATAATAAGTATCAACTATGATTGCTTACATGAAAATATTATTTGCCACAAGTGAAGAATTTATACATAGCTCCAAGCCTCTTGAATCATATTTTCATGATCGCATCTAGGCTAATAGCCGTAGAACTGGAGGATACATAAAAATGAAGAAACAATTAATCAACTGTACCAGTACTCTGGTTGCCTATAAAAATAATATTAAAGCTGACTAGGTTAGGTCCTACAGTCCTATGCTAGAGCTGTATACAGGTATAGGCCATGTTTTGCTGACTACGGTACCGGTAACTCTTACCAACTATATTTGGGGCTTGTTTGAATCAAGCCGCACCTTATAACAGGCAGATATATGACAAGCACAAGAACCTCTAATGAGTTATTACTTATTAGTAGGAGTTAGGACCTAACTTTAACCCCGAACCCTAACGCCCCGAACCCACACCCTAACCCCGGCTTAATTCAAACAAGCTCCGTGTATTTTTGGCACTGGGCCACAGTGTATTCATTATTACTAGGGCCCGCTAAAGTCAATAAAGTCAAAAAATTTTTAGGACCTTATTACATGATCAAACATGTACTAATGTTCGTTTCAGGCCTTCAAAAGCCTGTTTTGGTAGAATTTATAGTCAAAATAAAGTCAAAATTTTGTATAAAGTTAAAACTGGTCAAAATTCTCTTGATCAAAAATTTCCTAACCCTCACAAAAATGAAAAAAACGTAGATTTTTTTGAATTTTTGAGCTGCTATTAATATTTTATGCGCAGTGTTATTTGATTATTCCGAAATAGTAAGTTGAAATAGTAAAAATGCGTGCGGTAATTGAGAAGGAAGTACAGTAGCACTTATTATGCATGAAATGTTTGTAAATTGCGGATTATAAACCATTTTTATTCAAAAAAGTGCAACAAGACATAAGTAATTAGGCAAAAGCGGTTAGGTCAAAATAAAGTCAAAATTTTGCTAAAATAAAGTCAAAAATATGTTTTTTTAGGTCTAAAAAATGGCCCTAATTTATACTAACAGTGGAACCACTCTCTGTGCTCAGTGTCCAGAACGAAAGGCAGAGTTGAGAGTTCAAATCAAACAATCAAATCTTCATTATACTCGCCGTATTACGCCGAAGCGTGTAACGAGTTGCGGGGCCCATCTCCGCGGCTTGGCGCCTGGGCAACACAGCTCCGAAGAAACGTCGCAGCGGTGGCGAGTCGTTGGCGACACTCTGTCGATTTGACCGGCCCGGGAATCGAACCCCAGACCTCCCGCACCGTTAGCGTGCGCTTTGCAACTGAGCTAACGGCAAATCGTGTTGCCCATTCCTATACTGAGAAATAAAAAAAAATAATGGTGAGCAATTTCATTGTATTTATTTGACTATAAACTGCTTGTCACTTTTTTTTCTTTTCTTCTACGTAGTAAAACAATCTGCAATAGCTCCTTGACAATTTAACAAACAAAAAATAAAAACAGCAAATTTTGGAAACGGCTACAATACGGCAATAGAACAGATGAACTTCTTTAAAAAGAAATTATTACATTACAGCATTTGCTGCATTTTTGTGGACGTATGTATCAATGCTTTTTTGTTAAGTGGGTCCACTGTAAGAACTATAAGTACGCCGTGACTGGGCAGTGTCTATTTGCTAATAACGCCAAAACACTGATCGGCCAAAAAATTTAGGTTTGTTGGTTAACTGATATGTATATATCATACGCATGACTGTTGATAGGCTTGCATCCATTTCCACACTCGGTTTTAAAAAATCAACCAATCAGTATTTTACTGCTAACGACAAAATAGACACTTCCTACGGTATATCTTTTATTTTGGTCTAGCTTCAATTCTTATACCCGTACCAGTTCCACACTTTTCTGCTTTTCTCTTTAGCCCTTAGCTCAAAAGCACAACGTCTACTGCCTAGCAAGATTTCAATTTCATCCTCTCACTTCAAAGCCAAGCAGAATCAACCCAGCAAACTAGCCAAGCAATACCAGTGGCAATTGCCAAACTTCAGCAATCCCCATGCTTCAACCAGGCAATAAAGCTACGTGACGTATAACGTCATTCAAAGTGAACACCTTGTGTGACGTAAACCTGTCATTAGGATGCTGCGGATCGCTTTTTTCTTTTTTCAGTTTTTTCAACTGTTTATTATAGTCAAGGTGTTCACGTGGGTTGGGTGAACACCTTAGATGACGTCAGCGTAAAAAATCAATTTTTATGGTAATCGCAAAAAATTGCAACTATTAAATTATTTTAAAGGGGAAGGTAGTAAAATTTACTTTCTGAACGAAAAAGTTTATTACAAAAATTACAAAAAATAAAAAAGATTATAAAAAGTTGAAAAAAAGTATTTTTGGAAACGTCAGGGTGTTCACTGAACACCCTGAGAATACGCCACTGGACATAATTAGAGTGAACACATCTTGTTTGAATGCAAATTGCGTTATTACGTTTCAATATTGCTGTTACTGCACGTTCTGTATCACTTGGTGAATAAACAAACAGATTGATTGACTAGGCTAATCAATCTCTTGAACTTACAGAAAACAACTAGACTAGTTGAATCAGCTTTAGCAGTCAAAATCAACTTAAAATGTTGCAAAATGACGCGTTTTCTATTTTTAAATATCAAATTCTGATTTTCGTTTTTATTCTCGAGACTGCTACACCTTTTACTTAACCACATTCTAGCCTCTTCAAAACTCTGAACTGTAGGTTTCAAGCTTTCCCGTTTCTTAGGCTAAGTCAATAGGATAAATACCATTAAATTTGTCTTCGTCTGATTAAAAGCGCCTGACTCAAGTTCGTAATTCTCTCTTGCACCTGTAACGTACACTCAACTCCTTTTTTTGTGATTTTTTAAAGTTTTATGACCAATTTTCTCCAAAAATAATGAATTTGGCGCGAAAACTGCATGCAAAAGGTCTAGGCTAGGCATCTATGTTTTTCTTCACATGCATCAGAGCAGAACGGAGTGAACGACCTTGTGTACACAAATGATGCTGTGACGTAACAAATCAAACAAGAGTTTCCAGTCAGTAAGTATATAGTCTTTGCACTGATGCAGGTTACAGGGTTAGGCCAGTGGAGTTGGATCTTGAATGACGTGTTGAGTCTTAACTAGTCAGATTAGTAGCAGGCTTGATGACAAGAGTTTTACATTAAGTGTGTAAGTGCCAAATATTTTATGCTTCTTGAGCAATTTGTGGAATCTTCGGAGTGAAAAAGTGCCAAATATTTTATGCTTCTTGAGCAATTTGTGGAATCTTCGGAGTGAAAAAAATGACACAATGCCCTGATACCAGGACCAGTATTTGTTGAAGTGGCTAATCATAGCTTATTCAGCATTTTTGAGTGGGAAGTGGCTATTTTTACGGGCCTTTAACATTTGTTTCTTTAGTTTATTTTATTACTTCGTCACGCTCTCGTATAGAACTGGGAGAGCGCGAAGGGATAACTAGAGAAACCAAGCGCTTATTTGTAGGGCCTGTACAAATGGCCACTGCCTTATGAGTAAACAATAAAATCCAGCAATTATGCTGAGAAGAATCTCTGAGTTTTTATTCAAATATAATCTGGTTAGACTTAACCTACTGATAGCCTACCGGCAGACCGGTACAAAACCACTGGTCATCACTCTTAGACAAAGAATAATCTAAATACAAAAGAAGTCAGCAACTAACAGAGTTGGGCAGTACCGCGGTACGCGGTACTGTAACGCGGTACTTTTTTAGTACCGTTATCGGTACCGTCGATACTTTTTAAGAAATGTTCCGTTTTTGGTACCGTCGTTACTTTTTAGACCGTTTTACTCGACATTTCGGTAACTTTTTTTGAATAAACTTAAGAGAGCAAAAGCGAAAAATTTTTCGGGATTTTCCGCGAAAAGCATCTTCAAAAAGTATCGCAAAACCACGTTGTTGTAAATCAGTGGTCAGCAACCACCGGGCTGCGGCCCCCTACCGGATATCTGGTAAGATAGATTTGCCGGATATCCGGCTATCCGGCACATACCGAGGTGCAAATAACGAAATTTAAAAAGAAATTATAAAAAAAATTCCCCAACGTCAGAGCTGGGCAAACTGCGGGCCGCATGTAGATTTTTTTGCTCTTCACCGATTTTCAGTGGAAAAACGGTAGATCTGCAGACGTGTAGACCTTTTTTTATTTTTGCTCATCAATGCTTTGTGGGGGCAGTTTGGACCCACACTTTTCAAAAAGGGGCGATTGTGTAAAAAAGGTGGAAGACCCCTGGTTTAGACTATATGGAAAAATTTATTTCTGTGTCATTGAATCAAAGTAAAACTATAGACCTGAAAATTCTAAAAAAAATGTAGATTTTGACTCATTTAAAAGTTCTGAGTATGCTGCTACTGATACACCAACCTCTACTGAAAGTGGCATTAAAAGTGAAAACATTCTCCTTCAATGCAATGATGAAGTTCGCACAGCAAGAGCCTTTGCAACATCTTTTCGTATATAGGCCATAAGCTCTTTTACGTCCTTAGTATTGTTCGAATGTAGCAACGTAGCCAGATAAGCAAGGGTGAGACAAAGTTTTCTGCTCTCCACGGTGAGTTTCTGATAATGATACTCCTTAGCTATACCTAGCCTCATAACTAATGCAGGGGATCAACAGATTATAGATGTTGCCATACTTGAGAATGCTTGTTTTAGTGAGCGTGCCGCTAGTCGCCTTGTTGATATAACCGAAGTATTCGCTTGCAGTATCAAAATTCGCCCGTGACTACAACTCAGACCTTACACTAGCACCAGATGCGACAAAAAGCTTGATAAGGTTTCAATTTTGTTGCTTTGCAAGACGTAAACCAAAACAAAAATTAATTTTTAAGAAAAAAGTCTCGTTTGAAAAGTACCGAAAATCGGTACCGAGTAACGTTATCGTCGTTACCTTTTCAAAAATGTACCGTTATCGGTACCGACGGTACTGTTTTAGCCAAGTATCGGTACCGATATCGTCGTTACTTTTAAAGTACCGAGTGCCCAGCTCTGGCAACTAACAATGAAAGAAATAAACAAAGTAATTTGTGAATCGCTTAAAATGAGGCCAAGGGTGTCAGGCCATTTGATGAAGGGGCATTTGGCAGACAAAACAGGTAAGTAGAAAAACTAAACAACAAGTAAATGAACACAACAGTAAAAAAAGCATCAAAAAATATATAAATGAATATCGTACTGGTTACCGTATATAGGCCTAGGTCTAAATAAATAAAATGCATCACACATCAAACGCCAAAGTAAAGAAATGAGTTTTCAATCTACTCTTGAAAATGCTAACAGAATCACTCTCTCTGATATGTAGTGGCATACCAGTAGCATTCCAGACTTCATATGAAGAAAACGCAAACATTGCTTCTGATTTGACAAAATTAAGATTGAGAGGGCATTGTAACAGAGAAATTTCATTATATTCTAAGATCATGTGATGTTGCGTACTTATGCTTGTTGTAAGATATAATGTCTTGAAAATATTGAGGTACTGATACTGCATACTTATATACTGGTAAGCCTACTGGGGTAACGTCTAGTATCAGGCCTCCGGTTCATTTAGGGTTAGGTTTGGTTAGGATTAGGTTCGGTTAGGGTTGGTAACTGAACCGAACCTTTACTAAATTTAACCCTAACTGAACCGAACCTTTACTAAATTTAACCCTAACCAAACCTAATCCTAACCAAATCTAACCCTAACCAAACCTGGGGGCTGATACAAAACGTGACCTGGCCTACTGTCCCACCGGTACTGTATACGGTACTTATATATATTTTTTGACAGTGTCTAAATCCACAGAATGTGGATTGTTTCCCAAGTGCTACAGTACATCCACGGACTGCTTTGTTTGTTTCTATATATGATGTCGCTGTCACGCTGGACTGGTTTCCCGCTGCTGCACTTGATTGCTTATTAATTTTGTTTCTGTTAAAGGTTTGCCATGAATCTAGACACTTCCTTTCTTTAGTTGCCTATTTATTCTCCTAAGCGATCAAAGCGCCCTAGCGAGCTCACTTAGGAATTGCCGGCCATTTGTCTACCACACCAAGATGGGGGAATCCCACTAAGTGCCTTTCCCAACGGCACTAGTAAACTTGGCGGCTTGTTCTCCACACTGTCCCGTTAATGCTTAGCGTCAAGCAGGGCGGCTGTGAATACCAATTTTAAAGTCATTGGTTTTACATGACTCAACATCAAACCCAAGTCTACAGCTCCAGAGGCGGACGCTCTTACCATCTGGCCATCTGAGCTGCTGTCTTATTAATTTCATATACAGGGTTGCCCAAACGTAGGTATACAGTCATTAAAAATAGGGTTTAGGTCCAAAAGTAGGTTTGTGGTTCTCATTTAGGCACTGTTACTTCTTTTTTTACGCATACTTACATATATAAATCACAAAATTTATATATGTAAATTATAATATTTATGCACTCACATATAAATTACATATTTATGCACTTTTACTCACTTGTAACTGTATACCTACTTTTGGGCCACCCTGTCAGTGTTGTAATGACAAATAATAAAAGGTTATGATGTTATAAGCACCTAGGCACTTTTGCATCAGTCAAATTAACAAAAATGTAAAAAGCACTTGAAGAGACAGAAGCACAAAAATAAACAAAAAATAAAAAGAAATAACACTTTTATGAAAACTTAAAAAGCATTCTTTAAACGAGAATTAACACCTTACACTACACATGCGGCGTATCAACTACTGCAAAGCAAGAAGGCAAAAGATAGGGAAAAGAAACATCAAGGTCAAACTGAAATGCTTTTTCTCCCACAATTTATCCAGAACACATTTAAAGGCATTTAGCAAAGGAGCACATACAACACTATCTGGTAAAGCACTCCAACAATTCACAACACATGAAAAAGTTTCCTGTGACTTTAGTACGATGGCTTTGCTTAAGTAATTTCAGCTTATGACCTTTTGCGCCAAAATCACTTCTAACATTCAACAATATGAGATTTCAGTAATTTGTATCATAGCAATTGATTTAGTGTTTATACACCCACGAGTTTGGTGAGAAAGAAGTGTTGGCAAATTTAACAATTTTATAAGTTCATTACAAATATACCATTACGTGTGACGAACATAACCTACTCGAACAACTATAGCAATTCACTAATCTTTATTAACTATTTATGGTCAGTCAGTAGTCGATTATTACTGGTATGCTTATTTGATAGGGTAGTTAGTTAGTTGCATATTTATCCTCCTATCACGAGAAAGCGATCAATGTGCTATACGAGCTCGCTTAGGAGTTGCCAGCCATCTGTCTACCGCACCAAGATGGGGGAATCCCGCTTAGTGTCTTTCCCAACGGCACAACAAGTAAACTTGCCGGCTTGTTCTCCACACTGTCCCTTTAATATTGAGCGTCAAGCAGGGAAGCTGTGCATACCAATTTTCAAGTCATTGGTTTGACCCGACTCGAAATCAAACCCGAGTCTACAGCTCAAGAGACAGACGCTCTTTTCCACTCGGCCATCTGAGCAGTTAAAAGTGTTGGAATGGGCATTACAAAAGAAAGGATTGGCAGAAAGTGTTGGTGCAATCAGTTGATGGTTTATATGAGGGTTCAAGGACAAAAGTCAGAGTTGGATCAGGGACATCAGATGAATTTGGGGTACGGGTTGGTGTGCGTCGAGGGTCTGTGCTATCACCTAGTGTGTCGGATACCGGATATGGTATTCGGCAATATCCGGCGCTTTTTAAGGTATCCGGTATCCGGCCGATAGTACTTCTCCATTCGGTCGGATACTCATAAAGTTAACGGAAATTGCGTAGAGTATTCGGTAAAAATAAAATTTACCTTTTCGATCTATGTGAAAAGATTTGGTGCAAATTTGAAAAATTCTTTAATTTTCTTTAGACTCTCTACGAAAAGTAGATTTGAGTCCAAACCTTAGACTACGTTGGTAATTTTTTATATCAAGAGTAACTGTGAGTTTTGTCATCAAGAAAGCCACTTCGATAGTGTAGCAGTAAGGCAGTAATCAATCGGCTTCAAACCGAGACGATGTAAGTTCAATGGCTACCACCGTTATTTCATCCGTAAAGGCCAAGCAAATAATTTACTTTTAAAAACCTGTCTTCTCTCCTGTAACTTGCATTTTCCTCGTTTGTTCAAAACAAAAAAAAAAAGAAAAAATTCAATGAGCGGTCGACGTAGGTGGCAATTTTTTCTTATAGCAAGCAGCAGGTAGCCAGAGGGAGATAATTTTTACAGAAACTTTGTTTTCTACGTTCAAAAAACGACGTTTCAAGGTATCAGTAGCATTGCAATAAACGTGTTTCTGCATTTAAATGTTGTGCGGTTTTGTAACGTTATGTAAGTTGAAGTCTTTAATTTAACGTCGTTAGTTCATCAATCGGCTGTTTGTGTTAAAATTCGACGTAATTTACCCATCATTGCAGATTTATCGCAGGATCGATTTTTTGCATTAACTTCATGGTAATATGGTATTTATAAACTGTAAACCTAGCATTTTTAGTAGCTTTGATGATTGCGCGAAAATGTGAAAATTCAAATTCAAACTTGCCTTTTACCGATCGCTAAGCGTAGTGATTAAAGACCTCGCTATCGGTGTGGGCGACTCGCCACTGTTGCAACGTTTTTTTTTTTCGGAGTTTGAAATTGTGTTGCACCGGCGCAGAGATGGACTCCGCCACTCGTTGCATGCTTCAGCGTAATACCGCGAGTATAATGAAGATTTGTTTTTTTTTGAAGTTTGCTGTTCAATGGGTATCACAAATTGCTCACAAGCGCAAAACCGCAAAAGTCATCACAATGCGTAACAATTGTTAACTCGATTGCTTTACTCGTAAAATTACGCCGCTGACGCAGGCCACACGCTTAAGAGAGTTTTCTTCTCGCACTATACAGAGGATGAGCGCAAAATTTTGTCAAAACAATGCTAAGATTTTGCGCTGTTACATTTTGAATCTGTTTTAGCTGCTATGCAATGGGCAAGCAGTCAACTTTTAATATAAAAATGAAAACACCCCGGAGGCCAGACATATGTCGCCCCCCTTCGATATTAGACCCGAGGAAGCACTGCTTTTGCTCCCGCAGAATAGACGCCTATGGTGGCCGACCGACTTGGCGTCCGATTTTCGGCACACTCTTGACCAAAGTTCACACTTTTAACTTAATAATTCTTCTTACCCAAAAAATAAAGCCCGGCATGGAAAATATGTGGCTACACAACCGTAGTGTCGGGATCGGAGTTGAATCAAAAGTGATCAGTAAGATGGTCATTATATCAACTGAGCTCCTGCCGCTTGACCACGTTGCCGATTCGGCCAACTTGGATAGAATAATAAAGTAGCCTACATTTTTGATGACCCAATGCTTTTGGAAGTTTCCTTGGTTTCACATGGTTTCATGCAATAATTTCATGGCTCGCTAGTCGAGCAAAATGATAGCGTAGACAAAAACCATCAAAATATTAATTTTGGCTGAGTGCTACTATCCGGTATTCGGCCTGATAATGATGCACCAGATATCCGGCCGGATATCCGGGAAGTTAGATTTGCCCGATATCTGGCAAATTTGCTATCCGGCACATCCCTACTATCACCACTGATATTTGCTGTTGTGGTTGATGTTGTGACAAAACATGCTAGAAAAAAACTATTGAATGAAATTTTGTACGCGGATAATCTGGCTCCAGGGACGCACCCAGCAAATTTCAAAGGGGGGGGTTCTAAAAAATTCTCAAACCCGCACTCAGGAGTGGATCCAGAAAATTTTGGTGGGGGGGGTAAAATTTTGAATTAGGTTGAGTGTTAACTAAATACAAAGACGTTAAACCCAAAAAACGCGTAAAAAGCACTTTAAAAATGCTTTCACGTCTGCGACGTATTCAAGAAATTTATTCAGGGAGGGGGCACCCAAATTCGCCATATTTTCAAGCGTGCTTTTTTCGGGCAGAATTGTTTTGAAGAATATTGACAATGAAAAAGGCTCTAGGGGGGTCCGGGGGCATACTCCCCCGGAAAATTTTTGAAAATTTACATACTGCAGTGGCCATTTTAGCAGTGTTGGGAACGAGTCGCTGTATGTCGACTCCGAGTCGAGTCTCGAGTCTATGATGTCGAGTCCGAGTCTTTCCGTGCAACGACTCGAGTCAAGTCAAGTCAATTTGCACCACAGACTCGAGTAGTGTTTCCTCCCGGGAAGTCGGGACGGAAAATTTCCCGGGAAATTTGGGGTTTTGAAATTTCCCGTTTCCCGGGAAATTTATGTCGGGATCCCGGGAATATTTTTTCCATTTGAAGGGTTTCAGTGGTACTGATATCGATCATTACGACGTACAAATGCGAGCATGTACACATTGCACAGTTGAAAAAATGTTTCTTATTCGTTAAAAATTTTTTTTCAAAATTTCCAAAAGTTTTTCCGACCAAATGCTTGATAGATCGTAAATTTTTTGTTTAATTTGTTGAAAAATGTGAAAAACTCGAACTCAGTTCGTCAAAGCAACATTAAAATACGTGTAAAATTGGATTAGAAATGGTGAAATTTAGAAAAAATGTCTTTGTCGCTCCTCTTGTGGCCAAATAATTTCCCGAATTCCGGAATCCCGAAGATTTTCAGGATCCCGGGAATTCACCGGGATTCCTGGGAAAATTTCTGAAAATTTCCCGTTTCCGGAAAGTTGAAAATCCGGGAAAAAGGGAAACCCTAGACTCGAGTCAAGTCGAGTCAGTTTATATACAGACTCGAGTCGAGTCTCGACTAATCTCGAAAGTCGATTACATTTTTCACGCACGAAATAAAGCCATTTGGCGTAATACCAGAGTTCCCATTTATTTTGCTACACGACCTAAATTTGCCGCAGGTCAACTCAAACTGTAGGCTCTTTAAATATATCGCGCATACACGAAGCTTTCTATAAGTCATATTTTTTCATGAAAATAATTAGATTGTCAGCTAGTGGTTTGAGTCGCATCTCGAGTTCGAGTTGTAATGGTCGAGTCCCGAGTCGAGTCAAGAGTTACTAAAGTCGAGTCCGAGTCATTTGTGCATCGACTCGAGTCAAGTCGAGTTATTTTTTGTAGCGACTCGAGTCACTGACTCGAGTCTCTTTAACACTACATTTTAGCACTTTTTGAACAATTTTGAGGCAAATTTTGTTTAAATTGTTTGCCCTTAAATCTGAGTGTTTCACCAAATATGATGCATTTTGTTCGTACATTTTCGATTATGCGTCCTTAGGGCGTAAGGTTTACTGTTATCGAAAATGTTCGAAATTATGGAAAAACTGCATTCATCAAAAACATGTTTGAAAATGGCTAGTGGGGGTAATCCATTTCCCACGTCTTACCTGGATCCGCCCCTGCCCGCACTGATAACAATGTCTCCAACCACTACGCCAACCAGCCGATTTGGCTTCAGTATCAGAGTATGATGTGAGGCAAATTCTGTCACAGTTGTTTTAAAATAACAGCACGTACTGCACTTGCACAGTTTGGATACTTCACTTTAAAAACAAAGGTTCGGTTTCAAATGGGGAGGGGGATCGACCTCTCCCAACACCCCTTGCGTGCGCCACTGTCTGGTGCTGATGAGTGAAAGTTTGAAAGATTTGAGGAAGAGGTTCCAAAGGTGGAGAAGTGCATTGAAAGGCCAGGGAATGAAAGTAAATGTTGGAAAAACTAAGATGATGGTGAGTGGAACGGAAGGAGAAATTGCATTGAGCAAAATAGATCCTGGTGGTAAATGTGGGAAAAGGGTTGGGTCTAACGCTGTGTGTTGCACACAGTGTATGAAGTGGATACATGGGAGATGCACGAATATGAAAAAGGGGAAATGCAGTTATTTAAAACATTTTGTAGAAGATGCACCGATGTTGGAGATCGCATGGAAGAGCTAGTGGAGATATTACGCGATAAAGTGGTGACTGTGAATGGGTTTTGTTATTTAGTAGACAGGCTGAATGCTAGTCGTGGATGTGCGACTGCCGTGACAAGAGTAAGGATTGGATCGATGAAATTTAGAGAATGCAGAGAGTTATGTAGAAGAAGGTTTTCTTTTGAGAATGAAAGGGATAGTATATCGTACTTGTGTTCGACCAACGATGTTATATGGAAGTAAGACGTGATGTGTAAGGGAGAGTGAAATGGGAATTTTGAGACAAACTGAAAGAGTCGCATTGTGATGAGGTCAATGTGTGGAGTGAAATTAGTGGATAGAAAGAATATGGAGGAGCTGAAGGAGATGTTGGGTTTGAAGGAAACGTTGGATAGAATGGCAAAGGCGAACGGAGTAAGATGGTATGGACATGTGGTTAGAAGAAATGATAATAATATACTGAAAAAGGCAATGATGCTGAAAGTGAATGGGAAGCGAAAGCGAGGGCGATCAAAAATGACATGAAGGAGGCAGGTGGAAGAGAGTGTGGAGACAGTTGGGTTGAAGATCGCGGAAGCTGCAGATCGAATGAGATGGAAGGAAGGTGTGAGAGCGATTGCGGAAGGGATGAGGTGTTTCGGGCCACCTTCAGTGACGAGGAAAGAACCGGATTAAAACTGGATATGATGATGATGATGCTTGTGAATAAGAAAGCAAAACAGTAAATTAAAATATCAATGCTAAAACACATAAAATGGGTAAAGCTTACCATATGTAGAGCAGTAAACACTAGGAGTAGAAGATTACAGTGCACATTGAGATATCGCAAGTGCTGTTATATTGGTAGTTGACAACTAGTTTTGTTAACTTCAAACTCCTACAAATGTTCGTTCGCGGTAAGCATATTAGTCAAACATTTTGTAGCAGTTGATTTTATCAGGTTTTAATCACTACATAATAAACAAGTTTCTATGGCAGGCATGGCCAACCGTTTTGTTTTTCAAGGTCGCACATAAAGCCTGGCTTGTACTCAAGGGCTGCAATTTAGTCTCAGCACAAAATACGTTGCGATAACATCAGCGGAGCCCCAGAATATGACGAGGGGGGCGGGGGACTTCAACTGGGGTTTTGTGGCTAAACTCCCAACCGCCAGAAGCCATGGGTTATAGGGTTATATATATTTCAGGGCTTCAAAGCCTAAAACAAAAACTGGTACCTGCAGTGCATGCAGTCACTATGGAAAATGCTCCCCTGCGTGCGCCTATATATAGCGTGTTAGTTCAACCAGCAAAATTTATTTTGAAGTAGCCTCTTATTGAACCGTTTGTTTAATGTTGGGAAACATCCACAAAAATTATAAAAAAATTTTTTTTGAGATTTCTCAGTCTGACGCTTTCTTATGAATGTCAGAGCTCACTTTGTTAATGTCGACTGGCAAGTTGGTAGCTGCGTAACGTAATTGATTCATCATGTTGGTATCAGTCAATCTACTTCGGCTTTTCGACTTTGTAATTTTCAACCTTAACAAAAATGATTCGCATGCATACGTTGTGCCTATTGCCGCAGCAATTCGCAATGCTAGTCGTTTTACGTTCGGAAATTCATTTTTCGGAACACGATTCCTATAAAATTGCAATTTATCCGTAGTTTGTAATATAATAGTAATTTTTGTTCTGCATTGACTTGAAGATCAATCAACTCCAGTTGCAAATTCTCAGGTGCGTCTTTGGGCGCAGTATCAAAAGGGCAAGCAAAAATACGAAATGACTTTTCATATTTTTTCAGATATTCAAACCCTTTGCTAAATGCTTGTATCAATTTCTGCATTTCAGCGGAGTGCTTAGCAATATCTTTACCTTCACACTTAAAGGCGGTCAGAAGTGGGAAATGAACGGCATTTTTTGACGCAAGCTGTCTTTCATACGACTTTAGTTTGATGATGAATGCTTGCACATTTTCATAACGATCTGTAATTAACTTGTACTTACCTTGAAGCTTTTTATTAAGCTGGTTCAACTTCGTTGTTATGTCCACCAAAAACCACAAATCGAGAACGAGAAACCACTTTTCATCTTGTAACTGCGAGACAGGACAACACAACCATTTTTAGTCATAAAGTTTCTAATTTCACCTTTGAAATTCCAAAACTTTTCTAAACATCTTTCCCGACATAACCAAGGAACCTTCGCATGACTAATCACCATATTCGGAATCCAAGTCTATTAAATGTTGCTGAAACTGTTGATGTTTCAGAGCATTGTTTCTTTTAGCTACCCGGTATAAATTACTTGGGATTGCATGAGCATTCAGTAGAAGGTGTTAAAAACGTTTTTGTGTAATTGTAGTAAAGGCGTCGAACTAAAGTGATTTTTAATCGAGTTTTAATAAGAGTTTACTAAATATTAGCAAGTTTGAGTTCATTGTTTTTCATTTTCAAGTGCATTTCAAGTTGCTTTTGTTAATTTTAAGAAGGTTTACCATTTAATCAGTTTTATTCAAGATCAAGTTCTAGTTCATAATTTTTATGGATTAAATTTGAGGTAGACAAAAATATCTAGCTCTGCTTATTTAATTTTCTGCCCTGATTTTGATAACATTGTAATGGTTCGTTTTGCTGCAATTAGGAAGTAAAATTGATTATGTACTGCAATGAACTAGTAATTGAACAGTTATTGCGATGCCCAATTGTATTGTTTGAAGGCATAATTCTTATTTATTTCAGACCATGTGGAATGAGATTGTGAATGAATTTGAGCAGCTAAATCCAATTTGACGTACTGTGGTGTTTTTGGTGTGGCTTAATTAGGAAATATGCAGCAAGTATTACAATTCCTATTGAGTGATAAATTTATTTTTCATTCGTCCTGGAAGATGAATGTTTCTTACCTGAGGGCGGCTGATGAAGGCTAATAGCCAGAAACAGCGCTGTCTCGCTCTACGGTAAAATTTATTTTTGTGACTGAAAGTTATACGTAACAATGCTGTGAGTTTTTATGATGTAATTTTTTATTTATCAGTTTTACGAGGTGACTGAAAGTGTGTATATTTAGAAAACTTACTAGTTTCGTTTGGTAGTGTTATATTAAGATAAGCAGCTAGCCACCTTTTTGGTTGTAATGCAAGGTAGATGAAAGCTGGAAGAAATTGAACAGTTTGGGTGAAATTATAATTCAATATGGTATACTCTGGTTCATCAGCAGTATTTCCAAGTGCAGGGATAAAGTCAAGTGCAGAATTAGTTCAAGAAGCATCATCGTGCATGTTTAGCAATATCAGCTGTGCTGAAGTTCCAATAATTAAAAAAATCATTGCAGTTAATAAAGCAGATTGTTCTCGGTTGCACTGTGATACTATTAAGTTGCAACGTACCTTTTGTTTGTATCCTGAAATGTTTAACTCTTTCATAGAACTGGTGTCATGTAGGAAGCAGCTTAAGAAGTTGGATGTTAGTGGAAACAGAGCAGGTCCTGTTGCTTTTCGAGCCCTGCTTTTGTCACTTAACAAGCATGATTTTTTAGAAGAGTTGGATATATCTGATAACAATGCTGATATTGATTGCGCTGAAATTGTAAGAACCTTTATTTCTAGCTCAAGTGCCTTGCGTAAGTTGAATTTATCTGGAAATAAATTGGGGCAGGCTTCTATATCTCGTAGTCTATCTGTTGCTTTGCTGAGATCAACAAGTTCGTGCCCAGGTGGAAACATTACTGTGCTGAATATCAGTAATTGTGGAATAAAGTTTATGCACGGACTTTTTGAAGGTTTGCGTGATGGCATGTCATTTGAAACTTCATGTTTGAAACATTTGAATATTTCCAATAACATAGTGCAAGATAGTCAACAACTAGGTCTTGATATATCTACTGTTTTGGAGCATCAAAAATGTATTTTGGAGCACCTTAATATCATCAACGTTGGGTTATGTGCTGTTGGATTTGATTCTATTCTTGGAGGATTAAGAAATAATCATTCTTTAACAGAACTTTATGCAGGAGGAGTCTATAACCACATTAAACACATCACAAAAATTAAAGATATGTTATTTGCTTCAACACAGCTTTCTGTGTTAAATCTAAAAGACATTGTAGCTGATGAGCCTTGTAAATCAAGCAAAGGAAACAGAGGTACGTTTGGAACGTTTGATTACAATATTTCTCTCTCTGAAGTGAACTTAAATAATTGCAATTTAACGGAACATTTTTTTTCACAATTGCTTCCGAGGTTTGCTGGAAAATTAGCCACCGTGAAATTATTAGATATTTCTTACAATAAAGAACTATGCACATTAAATGGCTTATCTGAGCTTCTTCTTACTGGCAATACCTGTTGTTTGAATTGTCTAAATCTTTCTGGTTTAAAGTTAAACTGTCTTTGCAGTGTTTTGGAGAGTTTTAATGAATTGCACACTCTGGTTTTGAACGACTCGGAATTGCCGTATCATGAATTCCTTTCATTGTGCGACCTTAGTGAATCATTAAACCATTTATGCCTGGACGGTGTAATTGCAAGCCCAAAAGATGTGATTTCTGTTGTATCGAATTTTCCTTTGCGCAAGCATATTACAAAATTGTCTTTAAGTGGATGTTCTCTTTCAGACGAAGACATTGATCCTTTAATACATGCTGCATGTCTAGAAGATTCAAATCCATTACAGCTTTCTCATTTAGACATTAGCAACAACAAACTAGAACACGGAGTCTGTGAACTTTTTGATTCTTTATGTAAAACTAAGGGGTATCCATTGGAAGACATTGAGGTGGCAAACAACTTAGTGACAGATGAAGGAGCATTGAGCATCACCAAGTTCGTTTTAAATCCTCGATGTAAATCCATGTTACAGAGAGTTAATATATCTGGAAATTCTTTAACCTGTGTTGGAATGTTGGAGTTAATACGAAGTATGGTCACTAAATCGACGAAGACTGAGCTAGTTTATGTAGACATCAGCAATCAAGCAGATTTGTTGAGCGAAGACGAGTTTGAGAATGTTGCAAAAGAGCTAGTTGACGTGATTTTGGACAACCATGGATTTTCTTGCTTAAAAGATGAATCGAATATGTCATTGCCTGCATTTTACGTCAATCTCAACCAATTACAAAAAGTGCCTTCGCAGAAGCCTTTTAGTAGACTACTAGCTCTTGCTTCTGGTGTTCATACGGATTTTTCTCAAGTAGTTAGTATTGCTGCTACTTTAACTGATTACCTCCTTTTTGCTGCTGGATTAGACAAAAACAGCATTGATCCTACCTCTGTCACTGAATGCGGAAACACTGCTGCCTTCACATGTGAACAATGGGACACCGTTATTGGATTAAATGCACCTAAATATTTAAAAAGCCCTAACGATAGGAAAACTACTTTATTGCTTAATTATTTGCCTAGTGGTGTTACATCAGAGCTGATGCGTATAATTTTTGAAAGTAGCGCAAACTGCTGCGTTAAACAAGTTGACTTAGTCAATAATTACGCTTTTAAAGAGTTTACTAATTGCGCATGGATGCTATGTAAGAATGAGGAATCATTGCTTCACGCTTTGGCGTGGTTTGCAGCAGGAAAGGCTGCGATTCAAGGTTCTTTAATTAGTGTAAGTTTTTTGCCTGTTACAGTGCTGAATGCCAAAAGCAGAATAGAATTTATGGCCAAAAGGGAGAAGCATGAACGATATTTACAAAAAAAACAAGAAAAAGAAACCTTAAGTGGGACTGGTGTACCGTTAAGCAAGTTAATAGACGAAGAAACTGCCATTTATCTTGAACTTAACCCGAAAAGGTAACCGCATTTTTTGCACTTAACTGTCGCTGTGACTATTGCATTTTTGATTTGAGTAATCGCAAAAAATTAGAAAATTTGATTGTGTAATTTTTATGTATTGTGACCAGGGATTTCTAGAACAACACTGATTGTGACTCTGTTTCCGGAACAAACTGTCCTAGAAATCCCTGATTGTGACGTATATTTCCAAGAGTTCAAGCTTTATGCAGATATGTAGAAGTAGGCCTACAATTTCAAGCAACATCAACGAATTTATTTTGTTTCAGTGCGAGAAAAAATAATGTATTATAAGCATGGAAATAGTTACAATTAAAGTGGCTCTGCGACGTGGAAGCTGCAAAGTGACATAATGTCTTCTAGTTGAAACAGCTACCCGCTAAAAACAGATTTTACAATTTACAGCACATTTCGAAAAAAAACGCGACAAAAAACCAGAATTATTGGTTTGGTAGGACACGTATGGTTCAAATACAATAATAGATAGGTCTAATGTATAGTGAAATATTAAAAAAACTCACGATAGATTTGTCAGACATATTATTGGATTAAAAAAGGGTTTTACTTGGTATGAAATTTCTCAATAAAAGTTTTCTTATTTGATTGGGAATTGAGTTCCATAGTTTAGCCCAGGAGTGGCCGATCCGCGGCTCTTTGCCCAGTTTTATGCGGCTCTTTTTCACATGCTGTGTTTCTATCAGCAGCCTTGTTCTGAAATTATGTTGTTTGGCAACGCATAAGTTGAATTATCACGTAATAATCACTTTGTCGGCGAAATGGTGGCATATTTATCCTCCTATCGCGAGAAAGCGATCAATGCGCAATAACGAGCTTGCTTAGAAGTTGCCGGCCACCTGTCTACCACACCAAGATGGAGAATTCCGTTAAGTGCCTATCCCAATGGCACAGCTAGTAAACTCGCCGGCTAGTTCTTCGCCTCACACTGCCGTTTTTATGCTGAACGTCAATCAGGGAAATTATGAAAACCAATTTTAAAGTCATTGGTTTGACCCGACTCGGAATCAAACCCGAGTCTGCAGCTCCAGAGGCGGATATTCTTACCACTCGGCCATCTGAGCTGTTATCATCACGGCTTTGCGCCTGGGCAACACCAACGTACGTATAACTTACGAACTTTGGGCAACACAGCTTCGAATCCGAAGAAACATCGCAGCGGTGGCAACACTGTCCGCTTTGACCGGCCCAGGCAACGAATCCCAAATCGCTCGCACCGACAACGATGTCGTTACTAACTGAGCTAACTGGCCAGTATGCTACTAATCTAGTTAAGCAAAAATATGTGTACTATTATCAGAGGTATGGTGCGGTTAATGCGATCATTATTGGTTGTGTATGGTGTGGCTCTTTGCTGAAAAACAGAAAGAAATGAGGCTCTTAGCATTTGACTGGTTGGCCACCCCTGGTTTAGCCCCACAGAATTTAATAGATCATTGTTGGCGGGTGGTTGGATAATGATTGATTACTATTAGGAAGTCGTTTAAAGTTTGATCTCGTAAAATGTAGATGCTAATTCTTTGTATTAGTAAAATATATATTCATTAAGCGCAGTGGAAAAGGAGCTTGTGGAAACTTTATGTATACATAGCTTTAGAAACTTCTACTTTTTTAGATATCTTCCAGCCGAAGAATTGATATTTACAGTGAACTAGAGTTATTCTTTCACGCCCTTTAATTTTGTCAACTGCTCTCCTAGCTTTGTTTTGTAGTGATTGCTATATTTTGAGGTTTGATTTGAACGAAGCTGTAGCCAGTGGGCATGATAAAACTTTTCTGTACTGAAGCGATGACGATAATCGATAATTTCAAAAAGCCCGGGGCGATACCGATAAGCGATAAATCTCAGTTTCCTTAAGCGATATCGGTAATCAATAAATTATCGCCGATAAAATTTTGCGATAAATGTTGCGGTAAATTTTCAACGTAACTTATTTGACGAAGTTTTTTTGGAAATCAAATTGCAAAAATGTTTTTCTGGATTTTTCAGGAAAAGAGAGCAGTTCACGGACTCTGCCGTGGCTTTTAACAAACCAAAGAGAGATTTTTGAAAATTGCAACAAGACTTAATGGGCACCGTGTATTTTTTCCACAGCGCCAGCTTACTAACTTAGAAGTTTAAAACACTGTGTGTTTAAAGAATCGCTTATCGCGATAATTTATCGGGGCGATAACAAAATGTATTACAAAAGCGATATCGATAAATCAAAACTATTTTGAGTGATTACGATAATCGTTAATAAATTATCGCCGATAAATCATCTCAATAAATGTCCATCTCTGACTGTATAGCCTACAATTTTAATTAAAAATAAATAAAAAATACCGTGCAGTAACCGGTACTTTCTTCTTGGAACTTTTTTTTAAAAAAGTAGGCTGCCGCGGTACTTTTGGTTTTTAAGTTGGCTACCGGTACCGCCGGTACTTTAAAAAAGTACCGTGCCTACCTCTGGTTTCAAGACACAAACTACTTACATTTCAATAATTTGCCTGAAATTTAAATCATGCCCCCCCCCCCCCTGAAATTTAAATTAATTAACAAAATACATCTTGAAACTTTTGCACCTTTGGTGCGTTTAATTGTTGTTGATTTCGAGCTGTGTTGTGTGTTTATGTTGGTGGGGGAAGGGCCAGGGATATCTAGAACAACGGGATTGCTAACTCCATGTGACTGCGCACATTAGTAGGGTCACGCAAGAATTGCTCAACTACACGTTTAATACACATCAAATAAGCTACATCTGGTGTTTGGAAAACCTAGATGGTGTTAACAGTTTTCTGTACCAACTCTTTTAGGTTAATGATGAAGCATCTCGAGTTCAAGTTCGATTCCTAACCTAGTCACACAACAAATAATGAATGCAACTACTAAACAATAGGCATTAAAGCCTGACCAACCGTTGATAATGATTTGACACAAAATACATAGGCCTACGTACGGTAGGCAACTGATTGCAAAATGCACCAAAATTTAACTTAATAAAGGTTTTATTGTAGCCTAAACCAAAAATAGCGGACAACAATGTCTTCTTTGCGCTACAGTTGCTGCGGCGTCAAATGAAATTAAATGAGCGAACATTTGCCTTTGAAGCGGCATGATTCCGGATCAAATCAAAGATTTCAGAGATGGTTTTTACAATTTTGCTTGACATCACAGTTAGAAGAACTACAGCGAAACACAATTAATTAGGCTTTTGCTCTGCAATTACAATAACACACCTTAACAGCTTCGACGGCCAAGTGGTAAGAGCGTCCGCCTCTGGAGCGGCAGACTCGGGTTTCATTCCGATTCGGGTCAAACTAATGACTTTAAAATTGGTATTCACAGCTTCCTGCTTGACCCTCAGCATTGAAGACAGTGGCGTAGCCATTGGGGAATTTGGGGGGTTACAACCCCCCATTGAGTCTCAAATGACGTCAAACACACTTATTTTTCTGATGTTTATTTCGAAGAAAATGCATTATTGATGAAGCACACAAAGTTAGGGGTAAAAAATGTGACAAGCTTTCCCTAAAAACTAAAATGGCCATTGCAGTATGCAAATTTTCAAAAGTTTTCCGGGGGAGCATGCCCGCGGACCCCCTTGAGTCGTTTTTGGTAATTAAGTTGCTTAAAATGACCTTTGCCGAAAAAAAACTGCGCTTAAAAAAGTGACGAAAATTGGTGCCCCCTTCCTGAAAAAAATTCTGAATACGCCCCTGACATGAAACATTTTCAAAAGGCTTATTTACGCCCGTTTCCGGGTCTAAACGCCTTCGTATTTAGTTAACATTCAACCTAGTTGAAAATGACACCCCCCCCCCACCAAAACTTTCTGGATCCGCTCCTGTGTAAAACGTATGATCAAATGTGACGTGATTCTCAATAGTTCAAAACCTCTGTCATTGCAAAATCCTGGCTACGCTAGTGATTGAAGGGACAGTGTAAAGAACAAGCCAGTCCAGCAAGTTTACTTGTGTCGCTGGAAAAGGCACTTAGCGGGATTCTTCCATCTTAGAGTGGTAGACAGATGGCCGGCAACTCCTAAGCGAGCTCGTATAGCGCTTTGATCGCTTTCTCGTGACATGAGGATTACTATGCAACTAAGCTAAACTCTGCTTGACTCTGAGCAGTGAGCATGGAAGGATAGTGTGGAGCTTTCACTGAGGTGGTAGACGGGCGGCAGCTCAACTTGAAGAACCAGAAAAGCGGTTTTCAACTTTCAGTTAGCGCATTATACTCGGGGGTGAAAGTCGCCCGTCGCGGGCTACTGAATTGAACTACGAGTTTGACACTTAAGAAGTCAATTTTCAAATTTTAGGCAAAGATGTTTCTGGGGGGTCTTCTAAACTTGGGTGGCAGTTAAGTTTCTTCTACTGATTTTTTGCGAAGCAATGAATAACTGTGCGGATAATTACGTAACTTAAAGTTCGTGTGATCAGAGCTACATTTAATTTCAGTGAGATCACAAGATGTAATTGCTCTCGCAACTGCAGTAGAACCGTTGGATTGTTCAATGCCAACAGCCTTTTCATATTTTGCTCATTCATTGAAAGAGCATTAACATACTGCATCGCAAGTACTGTTGCGGCAAAACAAAACGCACTCGGTTCAACAAGATCGCCACGGTTGGCCATTTCGAACAGTTTTGGATGTTCTTGGGGCAGACTTTCAGTAGCTTTTGGAGTGGTACTATACCTTGAAATTAGCAATTCCTTGCAAGAAGAACACTTTCTTTGGTTATCAATTCTCCGGGCGGTAGGCCTATAGCCACTCACGTAGTAGCAAATGGCTGTATCTGACTGAGAAATATCATCCAATGTCAAACTTGAAAAAATTTCTTCCACCCAAATACAATCTTCTTCCACATCATTTGCGAGCTCATTGTCAAGCTCACTCTGCTCAAATCAACAACTTCTATATTTAAATTTCTCTACTGCCACTAGTGGACGCCCTTTGACTTACTGCTCGCTTGAGCAGCGTTTGAATTTTAAAACCACACCCATTTGTGAGGTTAAGATTGTAGCGAGCGAATGAAGTTACTATTTTTTCATAAATTGTGCCGAAGTGTTTGAGTTTGTACTTGTATGCAGGGTGAGGGAGTCGAACCCGAACCGGAGTTTTATACAACGGTTTTACGCTATTTTTGTCGAACCGAAACCGAACTGTATTTTTCAAAATCGCAAAGAGCGAACCGGAACTGAACCGAATAATTTGAGTATTTGAGAACCTTAACCGAACCCGAACCGATTGAAAAAAGCGGTTCGCTCCGTGACGAAACACGCGCCACTTTGAAGCTGGTTTGAATTCAAAATAATAGTCACTTACGTAGATAATCTATGCATGGTGAAAAAGTCTTTCACCATTTATTGTTTTTTAGGGATGTGCCTCAAGGAAAATTACTCGGACTCGCCGAGTAACGAGTATTCACATTTACTCGGCCGAGTATCTATTCTGCTACGTCAAGATATGAACTCAAAATCAGGTGAAGAGCAAAAAAAAGATCATTACGTCCGTATTTCGACTCAAAATCGGGTGCAGAGTAAAAAAAAGATCAAAATGATAATGCTTTAATGCTCGGTACACTGTAAAAAATTTTGGGTAATCGCATTGCCCAATTTTGGGCAAATGTATGCATTACCCAAAAAAAAACGGTCAAAAACCCAATTTTTTTGGGGTATGATAAGCAAAAACCCAAAGTCGATTTTGGGTTCTGCATAACCCAAAGCACATCACCCAAGTAAATTGGGTTAAAAATTTTATACCCAAAAATAAATTTTGGGTAATCGTTTTTGCAAATATTAATTTGGGTAATGTGGTAGCAAACCCAAATTAAATTTTTGGGTGAGTGTTATGACTATTGTTTTGGGTCAATGGATTTTAAACCCATTAATTTTTTTTGGGAAATAATTCCTGAAATAATAACTTGTGTATATTGTTTTTAAAGCCAAAAAAATTTTTGGGAAAATGTTAAATAACTTATTTTGGGAAAGTGAATTTTAAAACTGAGATCTTTGGGGAAAATTTTTAGATAATAGATTGGTTTCAAACTCAAAAAACGGGCTGCACTTTAAGCATTTCTTAGTTTAGGAAACATTGAGTGCAAAACCCAGTTGTTTCATATAGCACTCGATGAGTTTTCATACGGCCCGCGCTTGTTGCTGCTAAATGTATTATTTTTGGCCTACAAGCACATGTAAAGTTAGATAGCCTGTCCAATCTAACTGGAGGTTGCTTTTTTACGCTGTAAATGCGACAAGACTATCTGATTGAGACGACAAAAACCGGCGAGAAAAGTTTAAACCATGATTACGTCATAATTGCAACAGAAACCATTTTTGTTACGAAGAGCAGCAAAACACATAGAACCACAAAAGACTATTAGCCTTCGGGTACTTTACATTATGAAATTTGTTCCTCTTGGAGAAAACTTTGGCGCCCCTGGTCTAAGGCCAACCACCAAAAACCTTACATGCTTTATCTAAGTTGATCACTTGGTCTGTAGGATAATCGAGCCGTCTAAAAATTTTCTGAGATTTATCTGCGTGTTTGGCAGATATTGGAGCTGGGCAAGCCATCTTAAATTTTTATAGCATTTATCTACGGGCATTGGTAAATGTTGCTACATTAGCAAAACGGAAAGCCGGAAGCCATAGTAGTCTGCGATTTATTGCTTTTCAAGGCCTTACCACGCGCATGCGCTTAAATTTTGCTTAGACGTAAATGCTAAGCATTATAAACTAGCATTTGTGTAGCTGTTTTGCTTGATGAGACAGAATGCGTCATCAAAAATCAAAATCAAATCTTCATTATACTCGCCGTATTACGCCGAAGCGTGTAACGAGTTGCGGGGCCCATCTCCGCGGCTTAGCGCCTGGGTTACACAGCTCCGAAGAAACGCCGCAACGGTGGCGAGTCGTTGGCGACACTGTGCCGATTTGACCGGCCCGGGAATCGAACCCCAGACCTCCCGCACCGAAAGCGTGCGCTTTGCAACTGAGCTAACGGCCGGTTCAGAATGCGTCATCTACCCCAAATTGATATAGGCCTAGTTAAATTTTGCAGTATATTTCCACTTGAAATAAAACCGATGACAACTCCAATTTCACAAGTCATTTAATAAGCTATTGTTGTCTTTTTTCTCACTACTTATGCTATAGCAATTTTAAGTTACATACCTGTGTCTAGTCATTTTAATTTCAAGTTCAACATTATTATGATAGACAGTTGCGCAAGCGGCTAACCTTCACTCTACCGCATAAACCAAACAACCTAAGCTTTCAACTTGCAGTATACCATCGTTTGTCAGCGTAATTTATTAATTTTGCTGGCAGACTTTAATAATAATTAAATGTGCATGATGTAATTCATCATTCTAATAAAATAGCACTTTTCAGAAATTAATTAAATTTTACTTTACGCTTCATTAATTAAATTTTACTTTACGCTTCAACTCTCAATTTACCACAACTCTCTTTGCTGATGACACTCATTTAAATTTAGCTGATAAAAATTTGCTCTCTTTAGAAAGGAAAATCAACATGGAAATGGACAAAGTAAAGAATTGGTTAATTGAAAATAAATTAACTTTGAATTTTTCAAAGTCCTGCTACCTGCTTATAAACAAAAATCCGAAGCAAATAGTGTCCTCAGCATTTAATATTTCAATTGATGGAGATAAGATTGAAAGATGTTCATCAACCAAATATTTAGGGCTGTACCTGGATGAAAAACTATCTTGGTCAACATATATACAACACTTATCCTTACAATTAGCTAAAATAACTGGATTGCTTTATCGACTTCGAAGTTATGTTACGGATGATACTCTTCTAATGTTATATTTTAGTCTCGTATATAGTCGTATACAGTATGGCATTACACTATGGGGTACATCTGCTAAGTCTTACATGAGGGAAATAAATGTGCGTCTTAACAATGTCGTTCGCTTAATGACATATAGCAAGAAGTATTCGCACGTATCTCAGCTTTACAAACACTTAAATCTCTTGAAATTAAACGACATCTATAAATTTGAAATAGCGAAATTTATGTATCTACTACATAACAAAAAACTTCCAGCAGTTTTATCATCACAATTTACCAAAATTGAAGAAATCCATTCTCATAACACCAGACAAATCCACAAGTGCGTATATTTTATTCCACAATCAACAAAATCAATTACTCAAAACCTCTTGGCTTTTCGAGGCACAAAATTATGGAGTAGCCTCAACAGCTCAATTAAGAGTAATCGCTGGGGTGTCTTTAAACAAAAATATAAAATTCATTTGATGTCTTCATATTGACTCCAAGGCGTTCTTGGAAGCAGATAAATTTTAATAGATTAGAATTACATGTTTTTCTACTGAATTTTAATTACATTTTGGAACTGTCGTATGATTCTCGCTCATATTGTTGTTTGATGTTTGCCTTCTCTCTCTTTTTTTTTTCTTTTTTTTTGTCTGATTTCTTTTTTTTAGTTTCTTTGTATATTGTTTTTACATTATCTCCTAACCTTCTCGTTATGGTGACTAATATGCTCGTAATTTAAATTTCGATCTCACAACAAAATCAGGAAGCATCTAGACTAGAAAACCTTAGGGTTCTTCGATGCTTCCTGGTCTTGCTAAATTTCATTGTTTTATTCTGTGAGTGCTTATTAAGTTTACGTCAAGGCGAATCAACAATAAATTCTGTTCTTCTGTTCTATGTAGACACAATGATTTTAAAGTTATCTGCAGATTCTTGTGTTCAACTTGCTGAAGTGAGCTATCATAGCATGCAGTATCTACAGATTTGGAAATGCTGCGAAGACCACAAGTATATACTAGTAGTCCGCAGGTCTTTTTATTACTAGCTACTAGACTTAAGACGTACCGGTAGCTGCCTAGTCAGATGTCAGTAAGTTACTGGTTGCGCATGCTTCTTTTAGGTCTGCTAATGGCGGGATAGAAAATTAAAACAACTTGTTTTTTGACGAACTTTTAAATAATTTGAATTTGGAAAAGCTTATCAGAAGGCAAAAAAAATTTCAAGGTCTACTGGTACTGACCCTTTTCAGTGATTCTTAACTCCCAGAGTGCACTAGTACAGGTACGGAGGGATGGTAGAACTGGAGATTGGAGTGACTACAGTTCAAATTTAGAGTTGTTAAGCTGGGTTTACATAAGCTAAAAAAATAGTGCAAAACGGTGAGAAGCTGAGCTTTTATTTTATAGACCTAATGTCATGCAACTTGGCTTTGCTAGTTGAGCAAAGTGGAGCCAAGCTTCATTGCAAGCTTCAAAGAACAAACAAAGCTCAGCTCTGCTCCATTGACGTTTTTTTGTTCGTGTAAACCCACTATTAGTAGTTGCAAGTTGGACCATTAGAGGTTGGAGTTGATAAGAGTTTTGGGGAAATCTGAAGCTGAGTTGATCTGAGAAAAATGAGTCAATCTAAATGAGCCTCCATGTGGAGAAAACCGATTTGGAAATGACACTGCTGCCACTTCCCAATTTTATGTTAAAGTACCACAATACCCATTACACTGATACTGGTATGGATCTTGCTTATCCAAAGTGTTGACTGGATATATAAGCAATCAAATAGCTTGCAATGTACATTTATTGATGTAAAAACATGGTAAATTTCAGAATTAGAGAATGGGCCTAGCAGTCATGTTATATAGCTGATGCTTCATGCTGTTAATGTGATGTATGTACAACTACTGTGTCGAATTGTCATTGAAGTTTCTGATCATCAATTCATCATAACATGTATTTACCTTTGTGTGTGAAACCAAAACAGACATGCAACGAATCAAGGTAAGTGACTGATAAACAGTAAACATTATGCATGTTGTGTTGTAAATGCTAAGGCATTATGTAATGCTTCACACTAATAACTGATTGTATATGATACCCAGTTTTGTTAGGCATCCATGTGGCAGTGATAAACATTTAAATTGTTTTGTGAAACAGTCAAAAATGTGCCATCATATATTTAAAATATTGACAGAAGAGCAGTTCAAACTTTTTCTCGATATGCCATGCACATCAATACGAATATGAGTATGTTACCAATCAAGTGCATTGTGATTATTCTACTTCATACTGCTATTTATAAATTTTTGCCTACCTAAGGCGCTTTAACCAATAGGCCCGGTATGCAACTCATAGAAAGTGACACGTGATTATGTAGTGAGTGGTTTCATGATTTTACGTATGCAATAAGCAGTAAAATCAAAGAACTTGGTGCAAAAAATATGGCTTGACATGCACTGCATAGCTCCCTGCAGCTGTGTGTTAGAAACTTGTTATGATAGTATACTGCTCTTTCAGTTTTATTATGTAAAGTTAAAGCAGTGGTTATGACACATGGGCAACATGCATATAAAATAATTCAAAGTGGATTATTTTTGCATCAACCTCTTTCATGAAAATCAGCAAACTTATTTTGTGACAATTACAGGTCAGCATAATTTGATGCTAGTCAAGCTGTTGCATGTTGTTTTCTGTGTCTTTGATAAAAAATTATTATTAAATCAAGTAATGTGGCGTTAATGAACTTTGTTGATTGGAAATTTGAAATAATGTTTAAAATTTGAAAAGGCTATAGACTGGCTAAATTTTTTGTAGCTGTTGTTCCTGTTACTAAAAATGATCAAACCTCAATTAGCAGTTTTTATCCAATGGTTATTATTGGATAAAGAAATTAAAAATGTAATTCCACATAAGCAAGCCTGCTCCAAGCAAGTGGTTTATTGCTAAACGTTTTTGTGAAGTTTCAGAAATTGATTGTTTGGTACAGTTAAACATAAATGATAATTATTTAGTTGGGATGCAAAGGTGTGAACAACCTAAAGACTGCCATGGGAGCCCATGCTAAGGTTTTTATGTGCTTAACGCTAAGAAAGCATAAATTATAAAGCGCTAGAGTCCTTGAATGCTTGTCTGTTATTTAAGACAAACTCTATGGCATTGGAGCATTAAGATGGGTTTTCGAACTCAACTTCAATAAAAAGATTATAGCCAGTATATTCGCAATCATACTCACAAACGTTTCGGTAAAAACTTATACCATCATCAGTGTGAAACTACATAGGCACTAGGCTAGAATAACCAGCACAAGAAAGAAATTATTTTAAATACAGCATAACTATTACGTCATAAACAAAGTAGTTGGGATTTACGTAAAATATAACTAAAGGGGCAAATTAAACAATTACGTGCAACTGGAGTGACTAGATTAGTAGTAGGATTATTAAGTACAAACACTGTAGGATTAATTAAATCATAACTAAAAAAAGACGTTGAATATAAATGGAAATTAAACACGTTACTAATTGCGATTTAGGCCTACACGAATATTGTGCGAAGTGAGCTAAATGTTAAATAGGTAGATGGGGTTGGAAGAGTCATCAATATTTAATTGTGGTTGAAGATTTTGGATGAGTAGAGTTTCTTTGATGCGGAGTTTTCGGATGTTATTGCTGTGAGCTAGTATTTCGGGGGAATGAAAGTTCATCGTTGGTCTGGGTTATTTTTCAAGTGTTGGGACACATCAGTTTCATTCTTAGTTGAGTTTTTTGGCATATGGTCATTGATTCTAATCTTCAAATTTCTTTTGGTTTGTCCAATGTATGATTGTCCGCATGAGCAATTGAGTTTGTACACTACTCCTGAGCTGTGTAGCAGTGTTTGACGGTCCTTGTACCTGAATTTTTGGCCAATAGTTGTTGTTTCGTGTACCATAACAAATTTTGAATTTTGGGAAAGTTTTTTGAATAGATATTGCCGAATTTCTTTTTCAATTTGATGAGACATGTCTCCGATATACGGTAGTTTTAAAATCGAGAATATGGGTCTTGTTTTGCTTTCAGAGTCTGGCTTTTCTTCGACTTCTGGAGTTTTTACTTTTTCATGCATTTTGTTGAAAAAAATTCGAATTTGCTGATTAAGAAATCCAGTCGGATAGCCGTTTTTCTCTAGCATGGTGGAAATAATTTTGAAATCTTCGTGGATAATTTTGAAAAACGCGTGCTTTGCTACTTTTGAAAAACGCGCCCACATTACCGAATTTTACAAACATCTTAATTCTATTCACCCTAACATACAATTTACCTATGAACTAAGAACAACCAATTGGCTTTCTTGGATGTATGGATTAGTAATCAAGATGGAAAACTAGCCTTAAAAACGTACCGTAAACCCACTCATACCGGACTTTACATCAAGTGGCAAAGCTTTGTGCCTCTGAAATACAAGATTAATTTAGTGAGGAACCTCTTGCACAGAGCTTACAAAATTTGCAGTTCCTATTCACTTATCCACGAAGATTTCAAAATTATTTCCACTATGCTAGAGAAAAACGGCTATCCGACTGGATTTCTTAATCAGCAAATTCGAATTTTTTTCAACAAAATGCATGAAAAAGTAAAAACTCCAGAAGTCGAAGAAAAGCCAGACTCTGAAAGCAAAACAAGACCCATATTCTCGATTTTAAAACTACCGTATATCGGAGACATGTCTCATCAAATTGAAAAAGAAATTCGGCAATATCTATTCAAAAAACTTTCCCAAAATTCAAAATTTGTTATGGTACACGAAACAACAACTATTGGCCAAAAATTCAGGTACAAGGACCGTCAAACACTGCTACACAGCTCAGGAGTAGTGTATAAACTCAATTGCTCATGCGGACAATCATACATTGGACAAACCAAAAGAAATTTGAAGATTAGAATCAATGACCATATGCCAAAAAACTCAACTAAGAATGAAACTGATGTGTCCCAACACTTGAAAAATAACCCAGACCAACGATGAACTTTCATTCCCCCGAAATACTAGCTCACAGCAATAACATCCGAAAACTCCGCATCAAAGAAACTCTACTCATCCAAAATCTTCAACCACAATTAAATATTGATGACTCTTCCAACCCCATCTACCTATTTAACATTTAGCTCACTTCGCACAATATTCGTGTAGGCCTAAATCGCAATTAGTAACGTGTTTAATTTCCATTTATATTCAACGTCTTTTTTTAGTTATGATTTAATTAATCCTACAGTGTTTGTACTTAATAATCCTACTACTAATCTAGTCACTCCAGTTGCACGTAATTGTTTAATTTGCCCCTTTAGTTATATTCTACGTAAATCCCAACTACTTTGTTTATGACGTAATAGTTATGCTGTATTTAAAATAATTTCTTTCTTGTGCTGGTTATTCTAGCCTAGTGCCTATGTAGTTTCACACTGATGATGGTATAAGTTTTTACCGAAACGTTTGTGAGTATGATTGCAAATATACTGGCTATAATCTTTCTATGGCATTGGTTTACTTGCCTGTCTATAACGCGCAAAAGGTTTTCATCAACGCATAAAACTGTTCAGTTCCAAAAGACCTGTTCGCACTGTAGAGAGGAGTAAATAATAATTTGGTTTGAAACGCTATATGTCTTGTTATTACCATATTGCTTCACGCTACAATAAAACCGAATTGTCTCTTTTGTTCTATATCTAAGACACCCCTTCACTCGAACTGCTGAAGATTTGACCTTAAATGAAAGCCTACCAAAGCAGATGCGCGGGCTCTCCAGTTTGCTTTTTCTTACCCAGTCATTCCAAACTGTTTTTCATAGTTGAAATTTAACAAAAGCACTGCTGGACATAAGCCCAAGTTTAAACGGTTTCTCTCAAATACTGCAATTTATATAATCTGATGGAAATTTTCATTTTCATCATGCGCTTTTCTGGCTCATTATTTATATACAGCTCAGATGGCCGAGTGGTATAGAGCGTCTGTCTCTTGAGCTGTAGACTCGGGTTCGATTCCGAGTCGGGTCAAACCAATGACTTTAAAATTGGTATTCACAGCTTCCCTGCTTGACGTTCAGAATTAAAGGGACAGTGTGGAGAACAAGCCGGCAAGTTTACTTGTTGTGCCGTTGGGAAAGGCACTTAGCGGGATTCCCCCATCTTGGTGTGGTAGACAGATGGCTGGCAACTCCTAAGCGAGCTCGCATAGCGCATTGATCGCTTTCTCGTGATAGGAGGATAAATATGCACCTAACTAACTAACAATATACAATATTTGGGCTTACAATTGCTCCATCTTTTTAGGGAATTCTGCGAAGAATGTGCATCGAAACACTAAATTCTGCAGACAGTTGATGCTATCTAATGCGTCCTGAATAGCACAAAAGGCTTGAATGAAAGCGAACGGAAAAAACAATTGAGACAAATGGTAAAATAAAAACTTCTCAGATGCATAATATGCGAAAACAGACGTTTTAGGGGGAAAACTTTGAACTGATAACTTGTCGAATTTATTCCAAAGAAGTGTGTTGCTGCTTACCGATTGTATAACATTTGCACTAAACATTGTTTGCCCGTCTTTGTTTCCTGATTTCTATTCTAACGTATGGGTGTCATGTTTTTTTAGCCAATTTTGTTTGGTTAGTTTTTATGCAACATCATGACTGTGGCTGGTTGCTTATTGACATAATTTTGCTTCAGCGAAATATCTGACTGACATAACGTAAATATAATTAGGCATAGTCGAAACCTTCGTGACACAAGCTCTTGGTTATGGTTGAGAGCTACTGTAATTGCCTTTTAACATCTTGTTAAACTTGATTGCTGCTAACCTTGTTTTTGTGAGCGCACAATAGTTTGCACTTAAAGTGCACAGTAAATTGTTGATAATAACTGAAATTAATTAATTTTATGTATCATAATACTTCATTATTTTGTATCTTTTATTACAGCCGAAAATTTGCAAGCCGTAATACCGAACTTATTGTGTTTGAAGACTTCAGTCTCTACACTCGCTCCAACGGATACGGTTTTCTGTATTAAACAAGAACATAGTATAAGCATTCTGAAAAGCGTTAACAAATTATATGACAAAATCAAAATTACTTACTAACTGAAATCCACTTCACCGTCTTGAATGGCAACACATTGAAAAAGAAATAAAATTACCAGTGCGCTAGTATATAACTGAAAAGTAGCTTGCAATTAGAATTGAAGAAAAAAGGCACGCAATTACGTAATCATCACCTCCGCATACGAACAAGCAAATTAGCAAAACACGTAAACACAAGTTCGGTTCCCAATGGGTTCACCGTACAGAACAAATTAGAAACGGCATTAACATACCGGCCCCTTTATGAATACCCCCGGTAGTTCTTAACACACAAAGGTTAATGTCCAAATTCATAATAATGACACAGTTTACACATACATAGCGATTAAAATTACAATTATTACACAATATCAGTTGGTGAAGTGGCATGAATTTATGAACACTAAGAATACATTACACACTATATATAAACCATTATGCCTACACATTATAACATTACACAAAATTCATTACAAATGTCATTACTGAAACATTGAATATTATGACTTCATTTCTCATGTTAACCAAGAAATAAACCTTAAATAACATAAATTAGGCCTAACGTAACACAAACACATTTCATATTTCAAATTTCTCAGCTGCACTGAGTAAGCACAATTTAGTGATAGGTCGATCTAACAGTGATGTCGACGTTTTTATTTTGGCGCTGCGTACAAGTCCGTGTTTGTCAGTTCGTGTCTCTACAATGACGCCGAGATTCCACGCATTTCGTGGCAAATTATGATCCGCGATTAACACAATGTCCCCAGCGGTAAAGTTTCGATTTGGAACAGCCCATTTTTGACGTTTTTGGAGAAGCGGCAGGTACTCCTTTATCCATCTCTTCCAAAAGAGATCAGCCAAGTATTGTACACGCCTCCAATGTTTTCGGGAATACATATCAGTTTGTTCAAATTGTCCTGGTGGTAATGAA
Source organism: Trididemnum miniatum (assembly GCA_964006365.1). NCBI lineage: Eukaryota > Metazoa > Chordata > Ascidiacea > Aplousobranchia > Didemnidae > Trididemnum > Trididemnum miniatum. The sequence continues at coordinate 18,699,408 of OZ023234.1, forward strand.
GGATCTGACTTCATGTGGAGAAGCATATTTGGTGTAAGTGGTTGAGGGTCTTTGACATCATCAGAAACGCACGTAATTGGTCGACTATTGACGACATTTTCGACCTCGCACATGTATGTCAGCAAGCTTTCGTCATCCAAGGTTTGTTCTTGAACCACTGAACTGAGGATCTTTCGAACAGAACGTATGCTCCTTTCCCACACTCCACCGTGATGTGATGCAGTTGGAACATTGAAAACCCATTTAATCTGCTTCTGCAAAAGAAAAGCATAAATAGTTTTTTGATTCCATTGATTGATCAGACCTTCTAGCTCCTTTTTAGCTCCAACAAAATTTGTTCCATTGTCAGAACGAATCTCCATTACAGGACCTCGACGAGCTATGAATCTTCGCAAGGCTTGAATAAAAGAACTGGTGTCCAAACTGTGGGCGATTTCAATATGAATTGCTCTTAAATTAAGACAAGTAAAAAGAACTCCATACCGTTTGACGGAACTACGTCCGCGTTTTACCATGAAAGGGCCAAAATAATCCGTCCCAACAAACGAAAAGGGTGGCAATCCTGGTGTAACTCGATCTGAAGGGAGGTCAGCCATCTTCTGCCGCCCAAGTGCACCATGATTTTTACGACACGAAAAGCAGCTGTTGAGGACGCTTCGTACTAACGAATTGGCTTTCGGTATCCAAAACCTTTCCCGTAGCAAAGCCAGAACATGAGCTCTCCCCACATGGCCTGAGATCGAATGGAAATCTTTAATCACCAGGGAAGCAATATTAGATTCACGAGGAATCAAAATTTGATGTTTTTGATTAAAATTTATGGGCGAGAACCTTAGTCTACCACCAACACGCAGAATTCCACTTTCATCAATAAAAGGATCAAGACTTACCAAATGGCTGTTTCGTTTTACCGTTTTGCCTGTGGTAAGAGCTTCAATTTCATCAGCGTAGAACTTTCGTTGCTCGTACTTGATCATTTGGATTTCTGATTCTCGTAACTCATCGACCGAGAGCGGTTGAATCGCATGCACTTTCATCTCTGAACATCTCCTTTTGTGCAAGTTGTTGCGATATCGCAGAAGCCATGCCGCCGTGATTTTCAACTTGATCCAATCGGAGTATCTAAACAACAATTCATCCACTGTGGCACCAATCGAAACGCACGTGTGACATACCTTGTGCGGTGGTTTCAATTCCGGATCTATTTCTGGAATAGCGCAAACGAAATCTGGTTGAGCCGGCCAATCATCTGGATGATTTCGAAGGAATTCAGGACCAGGAATCCAACAGTGGCACGCAAGAAAATCCGTGAAGGTCATGCCTCTCGTAGCCTTGTCAGCAGGATTGTGCGCGCCAGGAACAAAGCGCCATTGGGAGAGATCCGAATTGTTTCGAATAAATGCTACACGGTTAGCAACAAACGTCTTAAAAGCACGGGATTCGTTATGAATGTACCGCAACACAGTAATGCTATCACTCCAAAAATAAGAAGTGATTTCGTCATATTTTAACTCCTTTCGCAGAAATTGGTCATTCTTGATGGAAAGAGTAGCAGCGTTTAATTCAAGTCGAGGAATGGTGCTCCTTTGAATTGGCGTTAACCGGCATTTAGCAAAAAGTAAGCAGCAGTGGCATTCAAGATTTTCGTTTACAAATCTAACATAGGAAACACAGCCATAAGCGTCTTCTGAAGCATCAGAGAAATGGTGAAACTCTATTTGTAACACCTTACCAAAGTTTGACGGTTTCAGACATCGATCAACTCGAAAAGAAGAAAGTTGTGACAGATTTTTGATCCAAGTATCAAACCTGTCTTGCGATTGATTATCAATTTCTTCATCCCATGAAAGTCCCTTGCGACACATCTCCTGCTGAAGAATCTTCACTGTCAGCATGACTGGTACTAAAAATCCTAAAGGATCGTAAACTGAGTTCACAATTGATAGCATTTGTCTTCGTGTAGCACGTGATTCACTCGAGTAGTTGAACATAAAGTGAAACTCGTCAGTTTCAGTAGACCACAGTAATCCTAGTGCTCGCGTACCTTGCGTTAGTGCGGTGGCCAAAGGCAACGACTCGGGACCGATAGGAGCTCTATCTTCCTCAGGAACTGATTTATAAACTAGATCACTATTGCTCACCCATTTCGTAATATGAAATCCACCGCGTTGTAGCAACTTTGTTATCTGCGTCACCAGTCTTATAGCACTATCTTCATCTGGAGTAGATACTAAGCAGTCATCCACGTAGAAATTGTTTAACACCGCTTCACAAGCTTCACTGGTAAAATCTGATCGATTATCTTCTGCGGTCTTGCGCAGTGCAAAATTAGCGACACTAGGTGAACAAGTAGCACCAAAAATGTATACCTTCATGCGATAGTCTTGCGGTTCATTGTTCAAGTTGCCTTCTTCCCACCACAAAAATCGTAATAAATCTCTGTCTCTCTCGGGAATTTCGATTTGATGAAACATGGATCGAATGTCTCCCATGATGGCCACTTCCTCGAGTCGAAATCTGCAAATGACTCCTAAAAGAGAATTGGTGAGATCTGGGCCTTGTAGTAGATTATCATTTAGAGAAAATCCATGATACCTGGCAGAACAATCAAACACAACACGAATTTTTCCCGGTTTCATCGGGTGATAAACTCCATGATGTGGAATATACCAAAATTTGACATCGTTATTCTCAGCAGCTGGAGCCTTTTCCGCATAGCCACTTGCTAACATTTTATTGATACATTGTACATAGTGATCATAAACAACAGGCTTTCTTAAAAACTTCCTTCTAAGTGTCATTAGCCTTTGCAAAGCAAGCTCTTTATTAGAAGGCACTTTCAGTGATGGATATTTGAAAGGTGAAGCAATTTTGTAATGATTATTGTCTTTTAGAACAACAGATTCATTAACTTGAGTTAAAAAACGTTGGTTCTCCACTGAATATTCATCGCTTTGCACACTGCATAAATCCGAACACATTTCACACACTGGTGAAGCTTCACTACGTATAAAGAACGAACTAGAGGATCGATTGTCTCGAGAAAAGTTCGGTCCAGTCACCACCCAACCCAACAATGTTCTGTAAGCAAATGGGCCACTATTCTGACTACGAATAACTTCATGCGGCTGAAGAATTTGAGGATAATCGCTGCCTATTAGCAAACCGACCTGCGCATCAAGATTGTGGACCGGAATTTGATCTAGGTAATTCCAGTCAGATAAATCAACTTTAGAAGAAATTTCGCTTTCAGATATCGGTAGAGACTTTATAGAGAAACACTGGGGCAGTACAACATGTTCATTTTCGTTAAAATCAGAAACAGTTAGATTCTGAATGAGCATAGAGTTGGTGGCCACGTTGCAACCAGCGATTGTGGTTGTTTTTAGCCGCACTTCCCGACCAGTGACATTCAATTCGTTAAGCAATTGATCAGTACAAAAGGATGCAGTGCTGCCTGGGTCCAAAAATGCATACGTTTTAACAAACTCTCTATCAGCAGCACGAACCTTGACAGGCAGAACCGGCAACATCACTCCCATGGCATTGTTTGTACGCGCACCAACGAATCCATTGGATGCTTGAACCTCAGAGGCGGAATTTTCTTCAGATGCTGATGGTGGCGATGGTGGATGAAGAAGAGTAGTATGTTTCTTGGTACAGTTCTCCCTTCTACAGCAATCTGTTCGTGAACAAGAGGAGGCACGATGTCCAGTGTTTAAACATGCAAAACACAATTTTTCATCAGTCACAAACTTAAGCCTGTCCTTGTAAGAAAGACTGCGAAATCTTTTACATTGATTAAGATAGTGATGAGCTGAGCACAGGGGGCAAACCTTGGTGTCATTTTCATGTGGCTTCGGTGATTTAACATTCGACGAGGCAAAAAACGACTTCTGATTGGTTTGTTTGCGCTTTGTTGGCACACCAAATATGGGGTTAGTTGCCTCACGTGCTTGTTTGCGGACAAAATGAACAATATCCTTGATAGATATCGGTCTTTTCACTTCGTGCATTATATTATCGGCAACACTTCGCCATTTGTGCTGTATAGCTACCGGCAGTCTATTAATTATTTGTCTCAGAACATGTTGGTTATTCATTTCATGATCACAATCAATTCCAGTCAAAGTAGTTAAGCAAGTTTCTAAATCTACGGCAAAGGTTTGCAGTTCCGCAGCATTATTTGCTGTTAAAATCGGTCCATCAGTAAGTTTAGAGATAAATGCCGACGTAATTTGGTAAGGTTGTCCATAGTTATCTTTCAGAAGCGTTTTAGCCCGTTCTAATGCCTCATTGGAGTTTGTAATATACAAGCAACTATTCACGAGATCTCGAGCCATACCCTTGGTATATTGAGCAAGATAATACAAGCATTGCCTAGCATCGATTTCCTTACTCTCAATTAAGGATTCAAAAGCAGTTATAAAATGATAATACCTGATCGGTTCACCTGTGAAAACAGGCAGTTCGGCAGAGGGTAGTTTCAACGATGCCATACCCTGAAGAAGATGTTGCTGAGAAAGATATGGAGCTGTTACATGTGGCACCTCTGGAACCGGATACTTCGACAAATTTGTCGATTTGTAGGCAGGCACAAAAGATGTCGTAATTTCGTCACGGAAAGACGAGGTAGGGGCATTGAAAGTTGTACGATGTTGAGGTTTTGCTCGAACTGGCTCATCAGCCTGGAGATGGGAAAATGTTGGCATTGATGTAGTTACTTTAGCGTCAGCAGTAAAACTTGATTCGATCTTCGAAAGCGATCGTACAGCTTTTGGTCCTGGATCTTTTGAAAGCTTAACATTGGCAGTGGTTGGTCCTGGTTCGGTTGAGAACACAACATTAGCAGTACTTGGTTCAGGATTAGTTGCTTGTTGATCATCTTCTTTCATTTGTTCACAATCAACTGAATGCTCACGTTCGGCGATCTCTTCGAAAGCAGCATGCTCTGCCGCGGCACAATCCAGGTCGACCTGCAACTGCAACAGTCGCTTACGCTGCATGATTTCCAACTCTTGCATTTGAGCTTGCAACTGAAATTCATTATCTAGTCTCTGTTTTTCCTCTTCTCGAATTCGTTTTTCTCTTAATTCTTCTTCGTGCAGTCTTTGTCTCTCTTTTAGTTCTTCTTCTCGCCGTTGCCGCAATAACATTTCTTCTCGTTCCAGTAATTCACGTTCTTTCAACGCTTTAAGTTCTATTTGTAACTTCGCTTTGCGTGCCGCAGCACGTGCACGAGATGATGACGAGGTTGAGGCTGAAGTTGTTGAACACGTGATTGTTGATTTCTTCTTTTTTGAACCATTTTTCGAAGTTTCTTTTAACTTTGAGGAATCTTCGACATTTTTCGAAGTTTCTTTTAATTTTGAGGTATCATCGACAAGTTTAGCAGATTGAGATCTTGTGACGACACCTTCCATTCTTGAGGACGGTTCAGTTAAAAACTAATTATTACAGCCGAAAATTTGCAAGCCGTAATACCGAACTTATTGTGTTTGAAGACTTCAGTCTCTACACTCGCTCCAACGGATACGGTTTTCTGTATTAAACAAGAACATAGTATAAGCATTCTGAAAAGCGTTAACAAATTATATGACAAAATCAAAATTACTTACTAACTGAAATCCACTTCACCGTCTTGAATGGCAACACATTGAAAAAGAAATAAAATTACCAGTGCGCTAGTATATAACTGAAAAGTAGCTTGCAATTAGAATTGAAGAAAAAAGGCACGCAATTACGTAATCATCACCTCCGCATACGAACAAGCAAATTAGCAAAACACGTAAACACAAGTTCGGTTCCCAATGGGTTCACCGTACAGAACAAATTAGAAACGGCATTAACATCTTTGCAAAAGCATTATTTTGTATTGTCTCTGCGTATGCACTTCATTTTTTATTCTTTGAATAGCATACTGTAACTGCTCCGTATCTATGATTGTTTATTTTTTTACATACATTTGTGAGTTAAAAATGCTTGGGTTTGCATATGGTTGAGGCAGATTTCTATTTGTGCTTGCAGGAATTGGTTACTTGCAATTCTCATTTAAATTGAGGTCATAATCGCATAATATTTACATCGTTTGGATCAGTTTTATTTATAATCGCTTCATATGTGAACCTAAACATGTTCAAATAATCAATGCTGTTATTTGTTGAACATTTAATTTGTACCTATTTCTTTTGACAATATAAAGCATTATTGCAATATTTTGTTGTGCATTTCTTGTGAACCCTCCATTACTAAGTGATTATGACGACTGTTGTGATTACGAGTTAAGCAAAAACGCATTCACAAATATTAATCGGAAAACCCAAATCTGAAAATTGGGCTTTTTTCCTTAGCTAAAAGCTTTTGGGACAAAGCGCCCAAATTTTCAGCTTGGGTATTAATTACCCAATTTTCTTGATCTACAAGATTTAAGGTTAAACACCCAAATTAAAAATTTGGGTCGTTATTACCCAAGTTGACAAATTGGGTTTCTCAGCCTTCGAGCCCAAAATTTTCAATTAGGTTTAAAGACCCAAGTTTGTAGTTTGGGTCAAGTTACCCACTGTACTTGGGTTATGGATATTGGGTTAACAAACCCAACTTTGTAAATTGGGTCGTTATTACCCAAGTTGGCAAATTGGGTTTCTCAGCCTTCGAGCCCAAAATGATAACCCAAGTTTTTTGGGTCTACGTTACCCAATTTGATTTACAGTGTAGAGTATCAACTATTACTCGGACTCGACTTGGCACATCCCTACTGGCCTTACCGCAAGTTAAAATTATGCATTATATTGGCCTGTCAATGCAAAGAAAAATTGCGTTGTAGGCCTACGTTTCATTTTTTAAATTGTGTTATTACAATTATACCATTTTTTTACTGTGAACTTGAACCGGAACTTTATAAACCGGTTTTGAAATATTTTTTGCTGGAGCGAACCCAAACCGAACCGTTTCACTTTATCTGAACCTTAACCGGAACTGAACCGAAATTTGAAATCGCTGTTGAACCCAAACCGAACCTGGGGGGTCATTCCATGCTCTTCGGTAAATAACGAATGTCAATTTTTTTCGTTATTTACCGAATTCGATATTTTTGGTATTCCATGCTCGGAAATAACGAATCGTTAGCAAAAAATGCTTGATAAATGACGTCAAAATTCGTTATTGATAACGAATGCTTGAAGCCTTGCGTTAACTGATGATAAAAGCCTGTTGCTCATAGCAGACTCAGTTTTGCTTAGTAGTCGTCAGCATAACTTTAACTTTGAATATAGAAAGATGGCTTGCCGATACTTGTTCATGAATTCTAGAAGTAGTGGGTGCAGCAGAAGTGCAAATGACCAAAGGCAGTCACCATTATTAGAATATACAGAAGATGAGTTTATTGGTGAGTTCCGAATGAATAAGCAGCAGGTTTAGGGCGTATGTGAATTGGTACAGGACAACATGTTCACAAGGGGAAGCCGTCGACAAGACTTAACGGTAGAAGAAAAAGTGCTTGTAAGTCTAAAAACATTAGCTTCGGGAAGTTTTCAAAACTGCTCGAAAGATTTTTTGGAAGTTTCGCAACCAACTGTCAGTAAAACACTTTCACTATTTACCGACACTATGGCCAATAAAGCTAAAGATTTTGTTTACATGCCAAGGAATAGAATGGAAGAAGATAAAGTGAAAGCAGACTTTTATGCCGTTGCTGGTTTTCCGGGTGTGCTAGGCTGCGTGGATGGCACTCACATTCCTATTATTGCGCCTTATGTTGATGAATTCGCATATGTAAATCGCAAGAAATTTCATTCACTGAATATCCAAGCTATATGTGATTCGAATATGGTGTTTCAGGACGTTGTAGCTAAATGGCCTGGCTCCCATCACGACTCTTTCATTATGGAAGCATCTGCAATTCACAACAAATTTGAAAGAGGACGTTTTGGAGAAGGCTGGCTTCTCGGCGACAGCGGCTATTCTCTTAAAAGTTGGCTCATGACGCCACTAACGAATCCCACCACACCTCGTGAGCATAACTATAACTATGCGCATAAAAAAACTCGATCGTTAATCGAAAGAGCATTTGGGATACTTAAAAGTCGGTGGAGAATTTTAGACCACACTGGTGGAAGCTTGTGTTATGCACCACATAGAGTAGCAAAAATAATTCTTACCTGCACCATGTTGCATAACATTTGCCGACGCGATGATGCATCAGAAAATGATACTAATGATATTGTCCCCTCTCTTAATGTGGAAAATGAGAGGTCGAACAACAGTGCTTTAACAACTACCGGAATTCGGCAACGACAGCGATTAATAAATTTAATTGGTGAAGCAAACAATTATACATCTTCGTCTTAATTCTGACTTAATACAAGAGGAACTGGGGTTATTCATGTGGAGTTTATATCCATAGATGCAACTGCTGCATTGCGGTATTGGTTGAGTTATTCTGTTTTTTTTTTGTTTTTTTTTTTGAGTTTAAGCGTTTAGTTGCTGTCCAGTCTGCTTTTTACAATCAAGCTTATAATAAATAAACACTCAGCTGTATCGTTTTCGTCAAGTTTTAATAGCGGTAATACTTTTTCAAACACGAAAACAGTGTAGCCTACGATATCCTGCAGAGTCCAGTGGCGTAACAAGGACATTTAGGTCGGGAGGCAGCTACCGCACTTCTTTTTGTCGCTGATGCTGATGTTTTAACATTAGTCTAGATTTAGCAATCGGATGTACGACACTTCGCTTGCATTACGAGGGCCTTGATTATCACTGCGGTTTAATAAAGCAGTGACCAGCCGTTCTTGAATATTGTTGCTCCGTTTTAGTTCGACTACAGCATCAGCAATTAAGACATTAGTTTTTTCCATTTCTTTTTTCATGTCAATCACAGCTTCTACTATACGCTTTTCTGCTTGAAGTATTTCTTCATTTTGCGCATCCCGTTTAGAAAGCTTCGGTCGCTTTGCCTTATAAACTGGTTCATCATTTTGCAGCTCTGCATTTGAAACAGAAGAATCAGTGTGAGAAACCTCAGCTTCGCTTACATCTTCATAAAGTACCACCGAAGTTTCAGATTGAAGCGTAGTGTCGCATATTTCTGTACCAGGGATTCCTTCAGTGTATGATTTTCCAATAAAACTTTCTATTTTGAATTGCAGCTCGGTCGGCTTTCTACCCTTGCTTACTCCTCCACCTGTTTTACTCATTTCAGCTTTGTACTTACAGACCGCTTTTTTACTAGTGGATTTCAAATCTGACCATTTTTTTTGAATTTGTTCAGACGTCAGCTTGGCCGTACCACCACCAAGGGCATTTACAGCTTCGGTGATTTCTGCCCACTTGTTCTCAACCATATTTCTACTTTTTTTCGGATTGCATGCGGACGTTAAAAAATCGTAGTGCTTCTTAACCCATTAACCGCTGACGTTGCGTTTACGCAACATCAACTTTGAGTCGCTGTAAAAGTTTTTTGAAACAAGTTATTGCAATAATTTTTAGATTATTTTATCATTTGAACTTTCATAATGTCGCTTCCAGGAAGAATTTTCGAAAATCGAATTTTTTGTTTGTCAAATTAGCTGTTTTTTGCAAGCACTTTCACACCTTTTTGACCAGTTGTTTTTGTTTAGCCGAAAAGTTACGCTAAACTTATCGGAGCCGCAAAAGGTTTTATATACATTATCTACAAGAGCTTATCTACTCATATTTTATAAAAAAAAATGTAAAATTTTATTATCCGACGGTGATGTGTGAGGCAAAACTTTAGTGTTGCGTTTTCGCAACGTCAGCGTAATAGCGTTAGTGAATTAGGTCAATCGCTTTGTTGCACGCTGCATGGTTGTTTCAAGACAAAGGAACAATTAGACAGCGACGTTGAGCTAATTGCTACAGCGACATTGAGCTAATTGCTACTTTCTCCGGCCGAGTCTCTGGACTCCAGATTTGTTTACTTATCACCTAACACATTTCTACTGTTTCTTTTGTTCTTTGTTGAGATCTATTGCAAATAATTGGTCTCTTCTTCATGGGAAAAAAATGTTATTTCTTTGCAACGGTCTTCTGAGATCATTGGCATTACAGCATTTAGTCGTTTTACGAGTTCACAGTGCAGCTTCAGATATCAGCTATTCCAGGAGTTACAAGTTATATAGTCTTTTATTGAAATTGGTTTTTACTTACGGTGATCACTGGCAGAGTTCTTGTTTTGAAGGTGAGTGCACTTTTATAAGTATAAACGAATAAACTACAAAAGTAGATAAGAAGAATAAAAAATTATAATAGATATTTTCCAAGATGAATGATGAATTTTCAAGTAAATTAGGTTAGTACTGTAACTTTCTTATATTATCATGCAGATTTTCCAATGTCACGGAAAGTTTATCTTACGACCGCAGAAGCCATAGCTGATGTTGAGGAGTTGAGTGACGTCGATGACAACCAGATTGATGTGGTTATTGCTCCACCAGAAACATCGGTAGTGAGCGACGAAGAAGGTCTTGATGAGAACGATCTCGCTGAGAATGAGCTGTCGCTTCCTGATGCTGCAGGAATGATTGAAGTTCATCAGACGATCAGCGAAAAAATTGTCGACCGTCCGCAAAGTTCATCGCAACCGGCATCCAAGAGATCAAAGTCTAACACCAAATCCAGGCGTGCAAAATCTAAAAATTCTACAAAAAGATGGAGCGACAAACGTCCAGCATTCACTTCTTCTCCTGTTAGCAAAGAAGCAGAAGAGTTGGAAATAATGGAACTAGAATTAGCGGGAAAGTCGCCCACAGAGATTTTTGAATTTCTTTTTGATGAAGAAGTGTTCAACTTGCTAGTTGAGCAAAGCATTCTCTATGCGAAGCAAAACAACAGGCATGATTTTTCTTGTACTATTGCGGACATGAAAACGTTTGTTGGCTTTTTACTCTTCACTGGATATCATAAGCTGCCTCGTGAAGATATGTATTGGTCCCTTGATCCCGACTGCAATACAACTATTGTGCGAAATTCGCTATGTCGAAAACAGTTCAGAGACATGAAGAAAAATCTACACTTAAAAGATAACAGTGAACTTGATACCAACGACAAGCTGTCTAAAGTGAGGCCATACCTGAACTTGCTGAACTCAAAATATAAGCAGTTTGGCGTATTTCATTTTAACCTTTCAATCGACGAGCAGATGATTCCGTATCGTGGACGTCACTCAGCAAAGATGTTCATACAAGGCAAGCCAATCAGGTTTGGCTATAAGGCTTGGACTCTTGCATCATCGACTGGTTACATTTATACTTTCGACATTTATGCAGGAAAGTCAAATAGTGATCAAGCTTCCGAATCTACCGGTACTCTTGGACTCGGCGGTAAAGTCGTCGTTGACTTGTTGCATAACGTTGACAGTGATTACCATGCTGTATATTTTGACAATTTTTTCACTTCTTTTGACTTGCTTACTCATCTGAAAAAGAATGGATACTTTGCATGCGGAACCATGCGAGAAAATCGCACGGGAAACTGTCCGCTGCAAGATAAAAAAGCGGTAGAGAAGAAAGCAAGAGGATGGTACGAATACAAATTCGAAGAAGAGCATGAGGTTTGCATCACACGGTGGAATGACAACAAAGCGGTAACTGTGGGTTCGAATTTTACAGGGGTAGAGCCGGTTGGAAACGTTTCGCGCTTCAGCCGAAGTGAGCGAAAGGATGTGCTAGTGAAGCAACCAAAGCTCATCACTGATTACAACAAATTCATGGGGGGCGTTGATCTTGCTGACAACATGGTGTCCAATTATAGAATTCGCGTGAGGAGCAAAAAGTGGTGGTGGCCAATTTTTTCTAATTATGTCGACGTCAGCATGGTCAACGCATGGCGGCTGTGGCAGTGCGCCCACCCACAAGAAAGCATGCAACTTCTGGACTTCAGACGCCAAGTTACAGTAAATTTATTGCAAACAAAGAAGGAGGTCGGTTCAAAAGCCACAGCAACAGGAAGGCCAAGCAGATTTTCCATTCAAGCCAGCATACCGACTGCTTCAACGAGCACACACTTTCTGACCAAATTTCCAAACAATCAACGTCGCAGATGTAGAGAATGCCACAGTCAAACACGTTTCACTTGTGAATTGTGTGTTGTAGCGTTGCACCAGAAATGCACTGTTGCCTTTCATACGAAATCAAAATAAACCAGACCAAAGGTTATTGCGTCTTCGCTTTCGTTTGCATATGTCTGGCAACGTAATATTCGAGCGCGCTGCAGCGGCGCACATATAATTTTTATTACCCCTAACCGCTGACGTTGCGCAAACGCAACACCTCCGATTTTATAATAAACAAACAAAAAAAAAATTTTTTTTTGCATATTTACCTACATTAGACCGATTAGAACAACATATTAAAAATTGGTTAGGATTACTTTACGGAAAACAGGTGCGGCGTTTAATGGGTTAACCAAGTCCACTAGTAAGTTAGTTTCGCTTCCGCTCCATCGTCTTCTGCTGCTATTCTCATTCATTTTGTTTTTATTAACCACTCCGTCTGCCTGATTGCAGATTTTCCTTCTGCTTACAATGATGGTGACACTAAATAACCTTTTAACCTAATATAAACTGTGATTCCACTCACTTTATTACGTTATAAATGTTTTGGGAGCGTGAGGCTAATTTTCGTTATTCAAAGAATTCGTTATTTATAACGAACCGAGCATAGAATACCTCCACTTACCGAATTCGTAAAGTCAAGTTTACGAATTCGGAATGACTTAACGAATAACGAAAATCGGTATATAACGAAGAGCATGGAATGACCCCCCTGAACCGGAAAAATCAAAAGGTTCGACTCCCTGCTTGTATGTGGTCTTTCAATGTAAGTAACGCCGCTTAAGAAATCAAGCTTTAAGTTTATGGGTTTTTTTATTTTTTCGAGTAAGCAATTGCCTGCATATTGCAGTAATACATTATTTTGTGAGTTACTGCCTGATTTCTTGTAAGTACGAGCTAAGAACCAGTCAGAGCATAATCAGTAAAATCATAACAAGTTGCTTAGCCCCGCTGCGACCCAGGGAGTTCTTTTAATTCCTAACTAGTGACGTAAATCGTTTTTTTCGCTTTAGTTTTTTTTAAAATAGCCTACGTTTTTTTGCAAAAAAAACATGGCTTAAAAAAACTTGTTTTTTTGAAAAATATATTCTGAAGTAGCCTAATTATCTGTATTGGCCACAGAACTGTTTATTGCTTGGTCATTTTGTAGAGATGGATCTAATGTGTAGCGAATGGAGCGGCGTTTAATTCTGCCCCTAAAGTTGTTACTAAAAGAACCTTTCACCATATTTAACGCGGAAAGTACCGTGTCCGTGCGTAGTTTTACAGGCTTAGGTTTTATAGGTGAACACCACCAAGCCATACACCGCAGAAAAATATTTCACCGCTGTATGCAAGACGACAAAAACCTTCCTTTTACTCTAGGACATCCTCGCTTACTCCACTATGCGGTAGCGGTCGTTCACCATCACTGAACGCACTTCCAACGAAAGTATATATGCAAACTTGCAGAAACCTCAGTGATTGTTTAATTTAACAAAGGTTGAAAAAGAAAGCACAAAGTTGCAACACATAACTGCCACGAAGAAAATTGAAAACGCAAGAACAAATTCCTCAGTGAATGTAAACTAAAGTTAGCTTTACTATAGCGTAAGTCGTTTCCCTGGTAATAAGTAAGGAGTCACTGTTTGGGCCTGTGTCTTCCAGCTAATATAATGTGGTTCGTGTCTAATACTGTAGACCTAAGCTGCATGTTGATATTATAAATGGGAAGGTTTTAACACTCATTGTTAATTAATACAAATCTATATAACACTTGAAGCATATCTTAGAATATTACATTCCATTATACCATAGGTTGGGTAACTTAAACAGCCATACATGTTGTGGGGTCTTGTCTGGAGTAGGCCGTCTGCGTCTAAAATAACCCGTTTGCGTAAAGCTGTGGAAGACGCGGATGGCTTGTTCTAGGTGAGACATTATATTTTGTGCAACTCATTTGGTTTTGTCATTAAACCGAGACCGTTGAAACTAATTCTGCCGGGCCCTACTTTTAGCTGACCTGCAAGACCAGATTTGTGTTTTGTTGTATGTATATACATTTTCTATTTTGCCTTTTTATTTCCTCACTTTTGTGTTTAAGTGTTACTTACCATTTTTGTGCCAAAAACAAAAGCAATTGAATGCAATGCGTGCCAAAAGAACATACAAACTTGCCAGCTGTCATCTGTAACTGATAAAATGTATTGTCAACCTGCATATTGTAATGACTGTAAACTTACTAAGGAAATGAATAAAGTTAGAACATTTTCAAAACTATGCCCTAAGGATCACGTTCTTGTCGCGAGTTGTGCTAGTAACAGTACTTCAAATGTAGCTTTAAATGCTATTGATTTAAACTTATTTTTTAATCGTGAAAATAAGCGATTTAGTATTCCTGATAGTGATATTGACAACCTCTCCAACCTTACAGAATATGTTGAGTCCCACAAGTTGCAAACTATTACTTCCAACAGCAGCTTTAAGAATGCATTTACAGTATTGTCCCTTAACATAAGATCTATTGTTAACTCAATTAATTTTAGCAAACTTGAGGCCTTACTTTCAAGTATGAACTGCAAACCTGATGTAATTTCACTTACAGAAACATGGATACAACCATCATCCTCTGCCCCATATAAAAACTTGAATGGCTATAATTTCGTATCAAATTGTCGTAACAGTTGTAAAGGAGGTGGAGTTGCATTCTATGTAAAAGATAAATTCCACTTTAATATTTGTGATGAATTAGTGGAAATGGATGAAAAAATTTTTGAATCACTTTTTATAAATTTGAAAATGGAGGGTGAATCATTTTTATGCGGAACCATTTATCGATCACCAGCAAATGATGCTATGTCTAATGAAAAATTTAGAATTAAATTTCAAAATTGTCTTAGCAAAATAGATGTGAAAGAAAAATGTTACATACTTGGTGACTTTAACTATGATCTAGCCCAAACTACTGAAAAGTCTACACAGATCCAGCGGCAGAGCTTAACTATGATCTAGCCCAAACTACCCATGTTTATGAGTTTACAGAAATAATGCTAAATCACTCATTTTTCTCAGTAATTAATAAACCAACTCGAATTACCGATACAACTGCAACTGTATTAGATCAATTATGGGCAAACTCCTTTTGTTATGCTGTGAAATCTAATATTCTTCTGCATCCCATATCCGACCACCTTCCTATATTTATGTGTATTAATTTATGTATGAATAATTCTTCTGCTTGCACCACAGTTAGGTGCTTTAATGATAATAATGTGTCTAAATTTTATTATGAGCTAGAAAACATAGATGAATACCCGATCTTAAATGAAAGTGACGTTAATGAGTCATTCAAGTGCTTCATGAAAGAGTATAACCGAGTCTTTGAAAATTGTTTTCCTTTGACTGCTGTTAAAAATTATGTTAAAAACAAAAATTGGTTTGATAAAGATTTGCAAATACTTCAACAAAAACAGGAGACATTGTTTAAAAAATATCTTAAGAAGAAAACTCTCATTGCTAAAGTTAACTACAACAAAGCTAGGAACAGTTATTTCCGGACTCTGAAGATAAAAAAAGACAGTTATTATTCATCACTTTTCGCGCAACATCAACCTAAAACAAACATGGAAAGCTATAAACCATCTTCTAGTGAAAGTGAAAATCGGATCCTGCACTTCACTTAAAATTGGTAATCAGGTGACCAGTGATGCTCAATCCATTGCTAATCACTTTAACCTTCACTTTGTCGAAGTAGGTAGCAAGCTGGTCAAAAAATTACCTTCTACCCCAAACCACTTCGGAGATTATTTACCTCCAGCTACCCCAAATTCAATTTACTTTTACCCCACAACCCCACGAGAAGTAAAGAATATTATATCTGAATTGCAATCTAAAACAAGCAGTGGTATGGATGGGATTCCAACAAAAGTTCTGAAATCAACACCCGATGATGTTATATATATTCTAACTCACATGTTTAACCTTTCCTTAAGGAGCGGTATATTTTTGAATAAATTCAAGCTTGCAAAAGTAGTACCTATTTTCAAAAAAGGAGCAAGGCATGACGTGAACAATTATAGACCTATTAGTTTGCTCCCAGTTTTCTCAAAAATCTTAGAGAAGTTAGTATATCGGCGCCTTTTAAGTTTCTTAACCAGACAAAATTTTTTTCATGAAAATCAGTTTGGCTTTCGAAAAAATTATTCCACCAGCCACGCAGCCACGTTACTAGTTGAAAATATTACTAATGCATTTGAAGAAAAGAAAAAAGTTATTGGTGTAATCCTAGATTTGTCTAAAGCCTTTGATACCATAGATCATAATATTTTACTTCGTAAACTACAACATTATGGTGTAAGAGGTCTGCCCTTCGACTGGTTTTCCAGCTATTTAAGTAATCGCTTTCAACAAGTTTTGTGTAATGATCATCTATCTGACAAATTATTATTAAATTGTGGTGTTCCTCAAGGTTCTATTTTAGGACCACTACTCTTCTTGATATACGTTAATGACTTTTCTAGGTGTATTTCAACTGGTAAAACTATAATGTTCGCAGATGATACTAACTTATTTTTGAGTGATAATTGTTATAACCAACTGTTTCGAGTGGCCAATGAGGAACTGATTAATGTAGATCACTGGCTTACAGCTAATAAGTTGTCACTAAATATCAGCAAAACGAATTACATTGTGTTTCGTACTCTGAATAGCAAACTGCCTAGAAATCTTCCGAGTTTAAAATTGCGTAATAATATTTTGAAGAGAGTGAGTAGCGTTAAGTTTTTGGGTATTATACTTCATGAGCATCTATCGTGGAAACCGCATATGGAAGTGTTATTGCAAAAATTTAGATTAACGACCAGCGTTGTAAATAAAATTAAGAGCCTTTTGAACAAGCACATTCTGTTTACACTTTACAATTCGTTGATCAAAAGTCACATTCAGTGTTGTATACTAATTTGGTGCAATGGAAATAAGACAATGATGCAAAGACTTCAAAGTGCGGCGAATAAATTCGTCCGATTAATTTTCAAACTAGATTTAAGAGAGAGGGTTAAAGATTCAATGCAGCAACTCGGCATTCTGGCTATAAATCAATTGGCTGAACTAGAAATCGCTAATTTCATGTACAAGTATTTGCATGATAAACTACCAATAGTTTTTAACGGATTGTGAGATAAAAACACAATCAGTGAAAAAACACATGATACGAGAAGCCAATCAAAGCTATTTCCCCTATTCCGACGCATAGAGTTAATCAATGAAATATAGAGGTCCACGTACTTGGAATGCTATTCCGATATCGATTAGAGAAAGTAAATCACTCAAATCTTTCAACAAGCTGACTAAAGCTCATTTAATGTCTCTCAAGTAACTACTATTGTTTCTAAAGCTAATGATACGTATGCAATCAAGGCCTCTCTCTGCTGTTTGCTTTTGTAGGCCTATGTTGCAGATTAAGAAATTTCTGAAGGGTTGAAGATCAGTGTCGAAGAAATCGGAGCGTGATCAAAGTGTGAAGTATTCCAAATTGACGAAGCTGCAATCTTAAAAGAAATGAAGCAAATCAACTGATTTTTTCCACAAAAATCTGTTACACACTAGGCCTAATTGCGTTGCGTTTGCAGTTTCTTGTTAGAGTAAAACGTGAATTATGAAATTTTGAAGGGCTGGCAGTTTGGCCTAGCCCCTCCTCGCTTGGGAAATGTGTAAATTTGTCTCAAATGCTAGGCACGTGTTGCTTGCTTTCTCCAAATTTGTCTTTATTACACAATTTTGTTTGATTTCTTTTTGGCTCATAAACTGTATTATGCTTTAGGTGCAGTGACCATGCTTTTGAACTCTTTTAGTGAATTCTCTTAGTTTTTAAATGAATTCTTTTAGTTTTTAAATTCATTGTAGGGTGGTATATTGCATGCTTTAACGGTTTACGTTTTGTCGCTGTTACCTTTTTTTTGGCCGAATGTCGTGATATGCGTTGCTTCTATGTATTTTGATGGTCGTTGAATAAAACAATACTACTTCTGCTATTTCATGCTACTCACCAAGCTACATGTTAAAAACAAACTTGTTTAGACTTATCAGGTAGGAATAAATTTAAAAAAAAATAAAAAACGAGGTGAAAAAAAACATTTTTTTACATCACTATTCCCAACACACAGTGTTGGATAGTTGTTGAAAGAGCATTTTGCTGCAGCAGACTTAAGCAGCGGATCTTCTTTTCCGAAAGGAGTAGCTGCTTGACGGGAATGAAAAAATGACCAGGGGTGTAAAGTAACGAAGTAGTTTTACTTAAGTAGACTACTTAAGTATTATTGCTTGTAACTAATACTTACTTAAGTAATTTAAATTTCGACTACATCCACTTTTACTTAAGTAGTTTAATCAAAAGGTGTAGTGATTGCAAAATATGCTTTGCATAGTTGCAATACTTTATACAGTCGCAATGCCTGATTATTCATCGCATGATTATTCAGCTCATGACTGCGACATTCGACTTTGGAGCTTAGGCCTATTCGCTATACAATCTCGTAGTTGATGATTTGTTCTATTGGATGACTTTGTATTATCCGCTTTAGTTTAATGGTTTGTTTTGATGATTACTATTTACCGCTCTTGCATAACAGACAGGAGATAAGCTTATATATTTATGAATTCTGATTCTGCCATAATAGATGGTTTAAAAAGATAGTCCAGAGACGTAAGGCAAATGTGTTCCCGTGTTTGTTCAATGTTGTTTGTTGTGTCTCAATAAACGGACAAAAACCGTCACACACTTTTGGAGTCAGATCGCGTGCTACAAAGGTAACTTTACTCAAGTGACTTTAAAAATGTTAAGTAGTTAAAGGGGCAATAAACCCTACATTTTTACTTTAGCTTAAAAAACTGATAAAAAATTATAGTTTTGAATGGTGTTTGATTTACATCCAGAAACGCGTTCTTTCAAAAGTTATTGCAGCTTTCCGACCTCCATGGAATGGATAGTCCTTTGAGGAGTTGGTTTCGGCGGCCATTTTGTTTTTCATCACTATGGTAACCATGGTCGTTTGGTCTAGCTAGCCTTATCAAACTAAGTGCTAAAGTACCGTAGGATGGATTATTACTGTACTTCTATCATACCCTGACTGGCGTAGGCTCTCTCAACCAGTAGGCCTACCTCTTGTTGATAGACTATTAAGACTGAAACTTCCAAACTGCAAAGTTTGAAAAGAAATTTTGGTCCATATTTACATATTTTGGACAGTAGCACCATCCTTCTTTTCTACCCGGATCACAGTATACTGATACAGTGGTACACCCTGTCTAAGGGGAGTTTTCTCAAACAGTAACTGGGTGTGCAGTGATAATTTATTTTGAATGCAAAATTTTGATTGGACCATAGACTAGACATAACTTTATCCATTTAGCCAGAAAAGCAGATTCTTAGGTGGGAATTTATTTCTGTTTGAGTTGGATTTGTTAGGCATAAACAGATAAATAGGCTAGTCTACATTTTGTTATGTTTGATTTTTTATTGCTATTATTGATGAGCCTAGGCCTATGCTGTTTTAAGTCCTGGCTAAATTTGTAAAATGTTGTTTTTCAATTTATTAGTTTATCACACAGACATCATATCCTACTGTTTCCTATACCGGTAGCCTACCAGTGTACCGGTAAGCAATATTCATAATGATCTCTTGATTAATTATACATTTATTCATATATTATTTTTCAGCTTTCATGCTGGTTTGCTTACAAAATTTTTCTATAAATTTGACTGTTATTTGAAACTTCCATTTTCAAACTCGGAAACCCATGGAGTGTTTGCTGTACAAAATGATACAACCATGCTAAAATTAGATATTTATTCCAAACAACACTTTATTAAAACCACTTTGTAAAGTAGAGGACAGAACTGCAGTCTGTGATGCTTGTGTAACGAGTCTGAGGTAACCTATTGCAAAACATGCTGCTACAGGATGTGGAAACAATGATTGCATCATAAAGGGATGCTGTGTAAATTTCCAGCTAGCTCGCAGGAAGGAATGCACGTTTGATGATTTGGAACAGTGTTTACAATATTCATATTCGTTGAAGACTTCTCCAAATAAAATCATTGCTTTCCGTTAGGCTATTGTTCTTTCTTGATTTAGTTTTGTGTTTTTGGTCGTGGAATAAAATAAACTCAAACTCGAAAGCTTCATGAAAGTTTATGTCGCGCATTCATTAACGTTCTATTCGCAGAATATGTTGGCAGCCTAGGTCTCCAAAGATTGTGTGGCTACGTTGGCAGATTCCAGATACATAAGCTCCAGCTCATACGCTGCTGCGGGTCAGCCCAAACGCTGACGCTAGCGTTTTATCTGCCTGTATTGTTCATTCATTTCCGGCCATAAGCAGCTGCTTCTTGCAGTCTGCTCTTAGTTGATATCACGTGACTTTTAGCATGTTGCGGAAATGGACGACGTCATATTCTCAGAGGACTCTCAAATTTTTAAAGTTCAATATCTTCGGAATTACGCAATTAAAATGCACCGGGTCAACGCGAAAAAATTTCAAAAATTTTTCTCTAAGGATTTGTTTTATAAAATAAACTAATGTTGTTATAAAATAATGTTGTTTGTTGTGTCTCAATAAACGGACAAAAACCGTCACACACTTTTGGAGTCAGATCGCGTGCTACAAAGGTAACTTTACTCAAGTGGCTTTAAAAATGTTAAGTAGTTAAAGGGGCAATAAACCCTACATTTTTACTTTAGCTTAAAAAACTGATAAAAAATTATAGTTTTGAATGGTGTTTGATTTACATCCAGAAACGCGTTCTTTCAAAAGTTATTGCAGCTTTCCGACCTCCATGGAATGGATAGTCCTTTGAGGAGTTGGTTTCGGCGGCCATTTTGTTTTTCATCACTATGGTAACCATGGTCGTTTGGTCTAGCTAGCCTTATCAAACTAAGTGCTAAAGTACCGTAGGATGGATTATTACTGTACTTCTATCATACCCTGACTGGCGTAGGCTCTCTCAACCAGTAGGCCTACCTCTTGTTGATAGACTATTAAGACTGAAACTTCCAAACTGCAAAGTTTGAAAAGAAATTTTGGTCCATATTTACATATTTTGGACAGTAGCACCATCCTTCTTTTCTACCCGGATCACAGTATACTGATACAGTGGTACACCCTGTCTAAGGGGAGTTTTCTCAAACAGTAACTGGGTGTGCAGTGATAATTTATTTTGAATGCAAAATTTTGATTGGACCATAGACTAGACATAACTTTATCCATTTAGCCAGAAAAGCAGATTCTTAGGTGGGAATTTATTTCTGTTTGAGTTGGATTTGTTAGGCATAAACAGATAAATAGGCTAGTCTACATTTTGTTATGTTTGATTTTTTATTGCTATTATTGATGAGCCTAGGCCTATGCTGTTTTAAGTCCTGGCTAAATTTGTAAAATGTTGTTTTTCAATTTATTAGTTTATCACACAGACATCATATCCTACTGTTTCCTATACCGGTAGCCTACCAGTGTACCGGTAAGCAATATTCATAATGATCTCTTGATTAATTATACATTTATTCATATATTATTTTTCAGCTTTCATGCTGGTTTGCTTACAAAATTTTTCTATAAATTTGACTGTTATTTGAAACTTCCATTTTCAAACTCGGAAACCCATGGAGTGTTTGCTGTACAAAATGATACAACCATGCTAAAATTAGATATTTATTCCAAACAACACTTTATTAAAACCACTTTGTAAAGTAGAGGACAGAACTGCAGTCTGTGATGCTTGTGTAACGAGTCTGAGGTAACCTATTGCAAAACATGCTGCTACAGGATGTGGAAACAATGATTGCATCATAAAGGGATGCTGTGTAAATTTCCAGCTAGCTCGCAGGAAGGAATGCACGTTTGATGATTTGGAACAGTGTTTACAATATTCATATTCGTTGAAGACTTCTCCAAATAAAATCATTGCTTTCCGTTAGGCTATTGTTCTTTCTTGATTTAGTTTTGTGTTTTTGGTCGTGGAATAAAATAAACTCAAACTCGAAAGCTTCATGAAAGTTTATGTCGCGCATTCATTAACGTTCTATTCGCAGAATATGTTGGCAGCCTAGGTCTCCAAAGATTGTGTGGCTACGTTGGCAGATTCCAGATACATAAGCTCCAGCTCATACGCTGCTGCGGGTCAGCCCAAACGCTGACGCTAGCGTTTTATCTGCCTGTATTGTTCATTCATTTCCGGCCATAAGCAGCTGCTTCTTGCAGTCTGCTCTTAGTTGATATCACGTGACTTTTAGCATGTTGCGGAAATGGACGACGTCATATTCTCAGAGGACTCTCAAATTTTTAAAGTTCAATATCTTCGGAATTACGCAATTAAAATGCACCGGGTCAACGCGAAAAAATTTCAAAAATTTTTCTCTAAGGATTTGTTTTATAAAATAAACAACGATTCTGACTTTATTGCCCCTGTAATATTAAGCAGTGTATGACGCAAATGATAAATAATCATGCTTGATAATAAAATTGGCAACATTAGTATCAGGTGTAATGTTTTAGGAAGCGTCTATTTCACCGGAAATTCCCGTTACCGAAGTTCGAAAATTGTGGTTTGCGGAGCCGGAAACATCCCCTAATGGTTCCCCCATTGTGAGAGTCGCACTACAGGAACCGAAAACGGTTACGCAACTACCATTTTTCAAACTTCGTTAACCGGAATTTTCGGTGAAATAGACACTTCGAATGTTTTATGTATAAAAGTTTTACAATTTCGTGATATTAGCTGGTCTTTTGTTGTTTGTGTTTGGCGTGGACAATGAGGTTGCATTTTGCAGATTATGACGCACTTCACTTCCTTATTTTCGTCAAATATATGCTAATTATCCTAAATACTTAAGCATTGGCAAAATATATGTCAAATTAGGAAGTGAGCAAATTATCTTTTGTCAAAGCTCAGCTTTATGGCCTTGGTTTTGCAAACGCTACTTTTTACTTAAGTAGCTTCAAATTGCTGGTACTTTTTACTTTTACTTGGTTACTTTTTACATCCACTACTTTCTAGGCTACTCTATTTCAAGAAGTTTCCGCCATCAGTAACAATACTTTGATTTAACTAGATTTCTGGATTACTTTTTACACCACTGAAAATGACCACTAGTTTGGCGGTACCACTAGAATCGTCCTTCCAACGAATCAGACATCAGTTTTTCATGTAAGACACTGTATACTGAAAGCCATGTCTTTCAAACAAGTGAGCGGCCAATTGGGGTATGGCTTTCATCGACTGGATGCAGGCCGTAAAAGTTTCAGCGGGAAGTCCTGCCTTTCCAAACTTTCTCCACTGCTGAAAGTTTTTGACAGCATCTTCCAAATACTTTATTCCAGGGTGGCCTTCATGCTTTCGTTGTATTGGGTATTGGCAAGTACATTTCATCTTTTTTTCTTTGATCTAAAACCAACAAAAATTACCCACTGCTGGCTGTCATTATTCTTTACACCTGTACCATTTGTTGACACATGTCAATCCGAAAATGTGAGTTAGCCTACTTCTACTCAGGGCTGCAAACTCGAAAGAACTAGGTCATTTTGCCGAACTTGAACTTGGGAAGGGGAGGGGCAGGGATGGAGGCCTTGAGACCTAAATTTTAAGGTCCCGAGACTGGGTGAAAATTTTGGATCTCGGTCTCGAAGCAGAAATTGCATCTCGAGACTTCTTTTATTGGTACCGCACTTCAGTTGTTTGCATGATGTCAGCGAAGAAGTCACGTTTCCATGTTGATTACAGAATCAAAGCCAATCTCACTATTGCGACATTTTCTATCCAATGCTGACCCCTGAAAATGATTTCAATAGGGCGTTTGCCAGAATTACATGCACTTATTTGATTTCAACTATTCTTCTAAGGATTAAATCTTATCAAAATCTGCTTGGTTTCAAGATGTTGAGACTTGAAAATAGCGATAAAATAGTTTAATTCATTTTATAAACTGCAGGCGTAAGAAAATTAACTGGCGTATCTGCCTTGAGCCCTAATTACGCAGCTGTGAAATTGTTTGATAGTGCTTCACTTAATTTAATTAATTGGATTATGTACGATACGTCAGTACACAGTTTCGTCTCTGACTGCCACTGTAATGAGTCATCACAGCCCCTAACTATTTTCCAGCATTAATTAATTGGATTGTTTTCGTCTGTACTAGGGTTGGATTGAATTTGAATCCACTCATCATTTATTGATAATTTTGAATTTTGGTTATCCAAAGTAGATGTGTTCGAATTTCACCTTTCTTAAGTCAATGAATTTGATTTTTCGTTTCCGAAGTCAGTCTTTTTTTTTCGACTTGCATCGGTAGAACGAGTTTTTAGTCCAAGTGGTTTGCTTTTTCGGCCACATCGAGCCAGGCTATCATTCGATTTGCTCTCAATGGTAGTTTATTTAAAGTGCAATAAAAACTCTGTTTAATTGTAATTTTTCACTGTTCAATAAAAAAATTTCGATTTCTAAAAATTTTTTTTGTTTTCGATAAGGTCTCGAGTCTCGGTCTCGCAACTGTTTCGTCTCAGTCTCGACGAAAAAGTCTGGAAATTTTTGGGTCTCGATCTCGGTCTCGAAAACATAAAAAGGTCTCGATCTCGAACTAAGCAGTCTTGACTACATCCCTGGGGAGGGGCATAATTTCCACATTTTTTTCAAGCATATCTTTTTTCGGCAGAACAAACTTGAAGCTGATTGAGAAACACGAAAAGGTCTAGGGGGGTCCGGGGGCAGGCTCCTCCAGAAAAATTTTGAAAATTTGCTTGCTGTAATGGTCATTTTGGTGCTTTTTGGATAATTTTCAGGCAAAGTTTGTTTAAATTTTTTGACCCTGATTCTGAGTGCTTAGTCAAAGATGATGCATTTTGTTCCCACATTTTCGATTATACGTGCTTAAGGGGTAAGGTTTATTGCCATCGAAGAGGTTCAAAATTATAGAAAAATGGTATGCATCCAAAACACTTTTGAAAATAGCTAGTGCGAGGATGTATACCCCTGGCCCTTATCCTACCCCCTGGATCTGCTCTGGCCATGAGCTACAGAAATCGAAAAAGTCTAGCATATTTTAGATACTTCACACCTTCAGTTTTGTTCTTTCTTACTAAAAGGCAGAGTCAAAAAGGGGGGGGGGGGGGGCATGACACAATGCCCCCCTAAACACACTCTTGCATAGACGTAAACAATGTATTGCTGCTAATGCAAAAGAACAATACAGACAGTCACTACAGGCTAAAAACTTACACTGCAGAACCGAAAAGTGACTAATTATCTTCATTCTAGTTTGGTAGTACTTCGCAATTTGTTGTAAGTTTTGATATTATACTGTATAGGCCTATGTAGTTAGTATGGAAGACGATCTTCCATTCCATTTTAAGCATCTTCCATATTCCATACCAAAATTCTCCTTCCATTCCATACCATTTTCCACTCCATTCCATAGCATGCCCTGCTCCGAAGACGTGAAAAAATGCCCAAATGTTCTCTTTCAGTATTTTGAAAAGTGAAACATGTCCAATCATGCTTACATGAAAATTTTGCGAAATATTCGCTCAGAGCTAAGCAAACTACTCTGCGGACGTGATGACTTTTTTTTGGTCTTCAGTTGGTTTTAGTGGAAAATCGGATATTTGCTGACGTGAAAATTGGACATTTGCTGAATTTTGTGCAGCCTTCGACTGCAAAAACCTTGTCCTCTTTTTGCGCAGTGAAAATACGGTAGCCCTAGACTAATGTGATTTGTTTGCTCATCACTACAGCTTATTGTACCAACCATCTTCATGGCGTTATAGCCTAATGCTAATAAAGCTTGAAGTATAAACTCCATTTACAAACTCTGTATCTGAACAATGAACACTCTTAATTGCCTGTAGTGCATTTTACGTTGTGGTGTTGATCATTTATATTATCTACTCCCAGTTGCCTTATCATATTTTGATGTTTACACTGTGCAGACTTTGCTGAGCTGTTGGTCATGAAGCTGATTATAAAGCAAAATACACATTTGTGAGATAATTTTAAATGAATCATTGAAAGTAAAAAGTAGGAGAAATAACTTTGGTTGAATTGCTGATACTGAATTGCTCACAAAAAACACTGCAAATTCGGCATGTATCAGTTTTCTTAAATAACTTCAAAACTACACATTTTATGACAAAAACTGCTTTTAAGACGCGTATAAACTTGGTCATTCTGTAACTTTTGACACCAGAATTGTGTTCCTATCGGTATTTCATTGGGTTACAAAGTTAAGAGAGTTTTTCACAAATTTGACCTCTTGTGAAGTCATTTGTCCAGGTTGCACGGACAGTGTTGGGTGCAACTAATCAAAAACAAGCTTAAAGGTGTTGTTTCATGCCCATGCAAGTTTATAGATCCTGTTTTTCAAAATTCAACAAAAAAGATTTTTGACCCACCCTAAGCAACATGCTATAGACTTAACCGTATTTTACGGACCATAAGGCGCATTCAAAATCCTTTTTTCTCCAGAATTGATTGTGTGTCTTATAAGCCGGTGCGCCTAATGTATGGATCAGGTAGTGCTTTATGCTTTATTGCCTACACTCAAAACCAGTACCGGTACCATTACTAAATGAGCATTAAATGGCAACCCGATGCTCCTTAAAAACGTAGCATCTTATAGTCCGGTGCACCTTATGTATGGAAGAAAAACAAATCAAAGCAATTTTTCGATAGTGCGCCTTATGGTCCGTAAAATACGGTAGCAATCTTTACAGAATTGCTAGTATGCTAAACAAAAAAAAATTGCAATTTTTAACAGCATATAGGCCTATCTTTTTGTGCTTAGGCTGCTGTAGCATTTTGTATTATGGTATTTCATCTAAACTGCTGTCGAGACTTTAAAATAGTTCTAAATGACTGTGTTTGCTTCGTTTTTGGTGTGCATAGATTTAGTTGGAAAGATGTATCCGCCACCACCCTTGCCAAAGACCACCTTACCTGTTAAATTTCGTATTTTACGTAAAATTTCGCTTACTGTGCTAAAGTGTGTGCATGGCAATGCTCCTGATTACCTCAAAAAACTTATTGCTTTATCTAAACCATCATGTAGTTTATGGTATATACTGCCATTCGTATGACTGTTAATGGACTAGACCCACCTACTATTGATAAGTATGTGAAAATGTCTCACGCCTTTTAAACACTATGATGTTTCTGTTTGAAATGATCTACCACCTTCAATTCTCTCCAAAGCTTCTCTCCTCAATGTAAGTCAATAAATGTCTGAAAGCACATTAATTTGATATTGCTTATGAACACACATGATCTTTTTCTTAAAGTATATATTGCAATCTTTGTTGTTGAATGTAATAGATTTAGACTGAGTATATATATTATTGCAATCTTTGTTGTTGAATGTAATATTTTGGGATATAAATTATACATTTAGACTGAGCAATTGACG
The DNA here is from genome assembly GCA_964006365.1 of Trididemnum miniatum. Taxonomy (NCBI): domain Eukaryota; kingdom Metazoa; phylum Chordata; class Ascidiacea; order Aplousobranchia; family Didemnidae; genus Trididemnum; species Trididemnum miniatum. The sequence goes on from OZ023234.1 coordinate 18,726,900, forward strand.
TAGTGCGGTTGGTAACCTGCGATTTTTTGATCCTCAGGTTGAGGCTTTTTGTGGGGATGAATGCACACCTCTTTCGGGAGAGGGAGAAACAAAGATCTTTTTTATTTTTTTGATTGCCGTAGAGTTTTTGCTGCTCACAGTGTATTCAATATTTTGGGATATTGGTTAAGATGGCTCTGTAAGTGCAGTTGGTTGCTGACCCCTGGCGTACTTATAAAATACATCAATATCGGTGTGCAAGGTCTATGGTCTGATCCTCGGGCCGGTCAAATCAGACACAGCTTTGCCAACATCAGTTTGCCATCATTTTGAGGGTTCTTGGAAGTTGAAGCTGTATTGCACAGGCGCTAATAAAGTCACAGTTGCAGAGATGGGTTCCGCCACTCGTTCTACCAGCTCTACCAACAGGATGTAAAATAAAGTAGGTCGTTAAAGCTTGCATCTTGTATCTTATAAACCAGAGCAGTCGACTTAGGGGGGCCAAGCGTTTATCAGGGGGATGCAAAGTTTGAAAATAAGCATAAAAGCGGCTGTCTTTAAAAGGGAAAGCTTGTTAATTGGGGGGGCCAAGCATGCTGATTGGGGTGCCAGCCCTGTTATAAACTTATATCTTAATAAGCTTGCATCAGGGTCTCTCTGACCTATAGTCTATCATCTCTGCTCCTGCGTTCAACTTGTCATTGCAATTAGGCTATTACAACATTATAATTCATGAACAATAAAGGCAAGAGTATCATAATTCATGACTAACTTTAATATTTACTCAATAATCAAGAGATAAAAGAAAAAAAACATTGTATAAGATTTTTAATCACTACAGTAATTAATTGGGTCTGTGTATGTCCTGCAAAAATCATTTCAAACTTCTAGTTTAATATTTTTTGCTACATTGTCATGGTCCCCCTGTGCAGTCGTTGCGAACCCTAGTTTGGGAAATTCTGCTCTAGGAAGTACAGATCAATCAGACCATTTACCGATATTCGGTCATATCTTTAAATTATGAGGGCTAGCTTATTGACCTTTTTGATGTATTTTAGTGTACGAAGTGGCTATTTTTATGGGCCTGGTACATTTGTTGCTTTGGTTTATTATATTACTTTGTCATGCTCGTGAACACCTGGGAATAGGGTGAAACTGTGAAGGGATAATGAAGTAAGCAAAGGGGCTATTGATGCATGCCCATGCAGATAGCCACTGCCTTTTAACTCATGGGCTTTTATTTTGATTTGTAATTATTTCTCAAAAAAATCAATGGCAAAAAATCAAATTCCTCAATTATAAAATATGGCTAAACATCAATTTTTCGTTGACATTCTTCAGGGAAATTGTCAGAAAGTAAGATGAGACAGCCAGACTGGTTTATAAGCAATAAGAAAGAGTTTTGACTGGTTAAAAAGAAAAAGCTCTAGTTGATTAAAAAGGGAAAGGTTTTGATTGGCCAATAGAGGGATAACCAGTCAAGAAATTTTTAAAGAATTTGAGGGAGTTATTTTTGTTTACTGAGAATAGGTTTAAGAGATCTTATATAAATCACTTCATGAAAAATGATGCCAAATAAACATAGATAAAAGAAACTAATTTTTTTCAGCATTCTTTGCCAACAGCCTTTGTAATTTTTGCCAGAATTTTTGAAAAACTCGTTAAATCAAAAAAAAATTGCTCAAACCATGTTATTTGCACATAAACTCAATGACAAACAAATGGTAGTCCCTTTAATTCAATACATCACCTCCTACCTCTTGTGCTGTTTTGGGACAGCTGCTGGGAATTTTTAGTTTAAAACTATTCTTGAAAGTTAATTTCGTGTACCACTTTACACTGTACTGGCATGAGACAAATTCACTTTTTGTTTTGGAGTTTTGATAGTGTGTGTAACCCTGCTCTGATGCAATACAACTTATTTGCAGAATTGATGTTGCTTGCAATGGGTAGCAATTCTATGTGCTTTTTTCATGTAATTGAATGTTAGATTTTTTGTGTGACTAAAAATTGACCTCTCAATATACAATTATTCGATGGACATCGAGAAGTTGAGAAAGGGTTCTCACATTTGATTTCATGACGATTATTTTAATTACACCTTTTTTGGCATCAACTTTGATGCACTACCCTTTGTGTTAAGACAGCGAGATATTTGTTCTTTTATTTTGCATCTATTATTGAGAGGGTTATCATTTCGTGCTTATTTCTAATATTTGTGCTTATTTTCAAGGGCAATGTCTTGGAAAACGTAAATGTGCTTATTTTTAAAGAAACATGCTTATTTTTAAGTCCCGTGCTTATTTTTAAAATTCTAGTGGAAAAAATAGGGATATGCATACCAGTACGTGAAGATCTTTTTTGGTCTTCACCAGTTTTTAGTGGAAAAAATAGGATTCTTTGGAAGTGATGACCTTTTTTTGGTCTTTATCGATTTCTAGCGGCTTCGCAATACTGAGCTGGACTTTTTTGTTAACCCAACAGCAGCGTGCTTATTTTTTGGTGTGGACTGGTGGTAACCCTGGCTATAGAATAGATCTATCCGTAATCAGTAGTTTTCAAGAATTGTTCTTCAACCTGTCAGCATGAGGTTTAATTTTAGTGTACCGGTATTTATGCATTAAAATAGTTTTGAGAGTAGTTTTAATAAATCTATAGTGTTTGATTCAACTCTTTGCTAAACTGGTGCTAACACATTCTCTTGCATGGAAAAAATAATCTTTTTTTACAATAAGATGTTTTCATGTTTTTTTTTTTCAATTATTTATTTTTGCGAAAAGAGCATTGCGCGATTAGTAAGCAACGTAAAATTTTAATGTGCAAGAAAAACAAGTTTTGAGTTTTTCTGAGGCTGAGCTTACCGATCCCAAATCTGGGTAACAACGTTTTTGGGAATTTGAAATCGTGAAACATTGCTAAAAAATTCTTCAATGCGCTTGTTGAAAAACATGTTTTGAATAAGAAAACACTTTAGTGGGCTTAAATAGAAATTGTTTTTCGAAGATAAGGTTACAGTTTAACTTAATAAATTAAAAGGCCATAACTTTAACTGTGTTTGATTACAGTTCGAAAGCAAATTATCTCTTTACTGCAGCTATCAAAACTTAAAAATTGTAGTGGAGTAAGAGCGTGCAGGTCCAGACCATTAGTGGATGATATTTGATGTTTATTTGGTGCTGCAATTATACCAAGTTCCTCACTGCATAGTCGCTCATTTATTTCATCACTATGAAATCCCGGCTTGTTCTTTCTATATTATTTATTCCTTCATCTTCCTCGAGATTGCATTGTTATAAAATTGATGCTCTTGATTAAATTCAGTGTTCTGCTGTTATAAAATATTTGATTGATTGTAGACCAATGATGTTTTAAAAATTTTTCTTGCTTTGCAGATTTTCTAGAAATGGCTTGGTGGGATCCTGCTCGTAAGGAAGCTTTTTACAATAGATTACATGCTGGTGGTGTTTATTTTTTACTGGGATTAACCTTTTTAGGCGTGGCTGTTATTGGAAAGGGTGCTTATAATATATTGACTGCGAGAAACGAGTCTAAAAAGGAGTACATTGAAGGAAAACTACCTGAAAAATAATATCGGAAAAATTGAAAAGCAGAACTTTGTGAAATGGATGTTATTGATGATATGCGCAAAAACTTGACTCTGAATGAACATGGCATTTCCAATGTTCATACGACTGACTTTCCTGGTGCATATTGTAACTACGATGACCGCTGGGATTTCGAAAAGTTTAAATCCAACTTTCGAATTGATGTTAATGAGATGAAAAATGATGAAATGCAATTTGATATGGTTGGAATCGATGCATCGATTGCAAATGCTTTTCGTCGAATTCTTTTAGCAGAAGTTCCTACAATGGCAATTGATAAAGTGTTTATGATGTACAATACCAGTGTAATTCCTGATGAAGTTTTAGCGCATCGAATTGGGTTGATACCTTTCAATGTTGATGCCAGGCTTTTTGAATTTCAGCAAAAAGATTCAAGTGCTGTCAATGCTAATGAAGTACTTACATTTACTCTTAAAGTGAAGTGTGAGAAAAATCCCAACGCTCCAAAAGATGCAAATGATCCTGATATAATGTATACGAAATCCAAAATCTACTCCGGTGACATTAAGTGGAGCCCTTTGGAGGAGCAAAAAGATCTTTTTTCGGATGTTCGTCCTCTTTATGATGATATTCTTATTGCTAAGATGCGTCCAGGTCAAAGTATCGAGATGGAAATGCATGCAGTGAAAGGCATTGGAAAAACTCATGCCAAATTTTCACCAGTTGCTACAGCAGCTTACCGGCTGTTACCAGAAATTACTTTGCTGAAACCAATCACGGGAAAAGATGCTCTGCAATTGCGGGAGTGTTTTTCTCCCGGTGTGATCGAGCTCTTTCAAAATAAAAACGATGAGACTGAAGCTAAAGTAGTTGACGCGCGAAAGGACTCTTGTAGCCGAGAAGTTTTGCGTCATGCAAATTTAAAAGATCGCGTCAGGCTCGGCAAGGTTCGGGACCATTTTATATTTTCTCTTGAATCAGTGTCTGGTATTGATCCTGCAGAACTTGTCGTCGAATCGATAAAAATCTTGATGTCTAAATGCCGAACTTTCATCAAAGCGTTAGACCGAGAACAGGAGCTCATGGACACCAGCTGAGGTCGTTTTGCATTTCGTGAGATATTCACAAAATTTTTTAACTTTGCGTTATTAAATTTGTGTTAATCGTGAAATTATGTACTCAGGATGATGCCTAGCGCAGCACCTTTGTAGTAAGTCTATAAAAAAGGTCAATCTAATGCAGGACTACTCAAATATAATCAGGATCGGCTCTATTGGAAAAGTTTTGCAAAGGTCCAGGAAACAATTTATAGCTGGTTTGATTCTGGCCAAAAAAACTATACCAGTCGGTTGGCTGAATGATTAAAAGCATTGCTATCGGCGCGGGCATAGTTATCCCAGGTGTCCAATTTGGTAGGCCTGGAAATTGAACTCTAATCCTCCCGCGCCGATAGCAATGCCTTTAATCACTAGGGCAACTGGCTGGTATAGTTACCCTGTCTACAACCGGCTGGTTAGCTCAGTTGTCAAGCGCTCGTTATCGGTGCGGGAGGTCTGGGGTTCGATTCCTGGGCTGGTCAAATCGTACACAGTGTCACCAACGGCTCACCACCGTTGCGATGTTTCTTCGGAGCTGTGCTGCCCAGGCGCAAAGCAGCGGAGATGGGCCTCACCACTCGTTACACTTCGGCGTGTTACTGCGAGCATAATGAAGATTTGATTTATTTACCCTGTCTGCATGTGGTTCCTAAGGCCGACGGGCTTGATGCATCATAATCAATTTTTTAATTCATAATTAATCACTTGTCGATGTCATAATTAAAACAAGTGATTATCGCATTAAAAATCAATTGCCATGCAGAAAGCCGGTGGGATTTTGTTGCCACTTAAGCTAAATGTGGCCAGGGACGTGCCACCGCTGCGATGCTTGTTCGGAGCTCAAAAGCGTGCTGCCTGATAAAGTGTATATTCGATATGCTAAAACTTTCTTGGGGTCCAGCTTCAGCATTCAGAAAGTCCGGATTTGGACCGCGGGCAGCCAGCTCATTAGCCATGATATAGTGCAAAGGTTTCGCAGGAAAACATGCTCCGTGCAAGTTTCTTATGAATAATCTATTAATCTTGCAGAGCAACTAACGCACATTTTAAGAACTGGGCAATTTCATTTTTACTAAAGATAAAAACACCGCACAGCATTACTGAAGAGATTTAAGTTTTATGCATAAGCAAATACTGTTGAGTTTTTGGTCAATTAAAGCACTACCTCAATTATAAATTGATCAGCAGTGGAAAACTGGAATGTGTTCTGCAGACAAGTAGCAAGCTTCGCGATGAGTCCATGTATTATTGGTAAAGTTGCGCTATGTTTCATTTAAAATCTTGCGTGAACTCTATCAGTTGATAGAAAGACGATAGAAAAATCTGTATAAAAGTGTCTGATTCAGGTTTCCTTTTCGTAATTGCACAACACTCGACATCAGTCTGTCTAATGGTGAAAATTGAAACCGCTTCTGCTATTATTATTAGGATGCGAATCAGAAATTAGTCTCAAGATTTAAAATTAGCAATGTTAGCATCGAGTGAAGCAGCTACCTTGAAAAAAAAAATTTTAACCATTGGGCCAATCGTTGGGTTTATAGACCATCATCATTTCGACATAAATGTTTTGGGGGCTAAATTAAATTCTGGGGAGCTTAGCCCCCAATAGCTCCCCTACCGTGGCCACGGCCCCGGTTTGTACTAGGCCTAATACTACGGCGGATGAATTAACCTATAATTATTATTTTTGACGAATCAACTCATCCTCTACTTCTTACAAGACTTTGCTATTTATGAATAGATCAGATGGCCCAAAGCATAGAGCGTTTTTGTTTTGGAGCTTCTGGAGTAGAAAACTCGGGTTTAATTCCAAAGAGGGTCAACCAATGATTTTGTAATCGGTATTCCCCGTTCTCCTACTTAACGCTCAGCATTAAAGGGACAGTTACCCTGTTCACGGTCATGTTCAATTTTGGTGGGCTTTAGGTTTGCAGTTTTTGCTGAGTCATCATACTTAATTTCTGCATCACAATGAATTTGTTGATGTCATAATCACTTTTTTATTTGTTTAATCAAAAATTTATTTTGATGCAGAAGTTAAGCATGATGACTCGGCAAGAACCGTGGGAATGGGGCGCCGAATGCAAAGCAATAAACATGCGCGTTTTTAAGCTTTTTTCTTGTCGAATTGCATAATTAATCCAATATGCAAAATGGCACACGAGTGACAAAATGCATATTTAGTTAAATATGCAAAATGGTGCTGCCAAAATGAATATTTAACCAAATATGCAAAATGACAAATTGCATAGGCTATTTAGTTAAATATGCAAAATGCTGCTGCCAAAATGCATATTTAACCAAATATGCAAAGTGCCTGACACATGACAAATTGCATATTTAAAGCAAATATGCAAAGCGACACATAACAAATTGCATATTTAGTTAAATATGCAAAATGACACTTGCCAAAATGCATATTTAACCAATTGTGCAAAGCGGCGCGTAATTGCAAACTTGCACATTTCAATAATCATGCGAAATGACCCCTAAATATACATTTTGCCATCAAAACAATACCTTGAATTTACGAACTGGATTGTCACGCATTTTCGTGTGTTTACAATTGGCAGAACATTCGCCAAATGTAAACACACGAAAAAGGTTTAAAAATGAAATGTGTGTTTTTGACGTTTCGTGCGCATTGGCAAAAGTGTGGGGGGAGGTGAGGGGAGAAATGTGGAAAAGGCGTGGGGAAGTGGGGGGAATTGATTTCTTCATTTTTATCTTCCTATCACGAGAAAGCGGCGGAGGCACTATGCATAGGACGATTCCTGACTCGCTTAGGAGTTGCCTTAGTTTCCTGTTTGAATTTTCTTCTGAATTCTTTAATTTGCTACTTGCCAGATTCCACCAAGCAAATATAATCATCGTGAAGCATCTTATCCAAGGACGCAACAACGTGACCAGGTTGGGAGTTGAACCATTAACCTTGCTATCATGGTCGTCGTAAAAACTACGCTCCCAACCACTGCACCACTCTGTCGACTGAGAAGCGAAAAAAGATGTTGGGAGAGATGTAAAGGGAGGTGTGGGGAGTGTTAGGAAATGCGGAGAAAGGTGTGGTGGGGTGTGAGGTAGATGAGGAGAGATGTGGGGAGAGGTGTCTTGAGGTATGGGGATTTGGGAAGGTGCAGGGAGTGTGGGGAAATGTGGAGAGAGGTGTGGGGAAGTGTTTATGGTGTAGGGGAGGGGAGATGTGGAGAAAGGTGTTGGGGGTGTGGGAAAATGTGGGGGAGTGTGTTGGGATGTGGGGGGAGGTGAGAGAAGATGAGGGGAGAGGTTTGGAGGATGTGGGAAAGTGTTACGGGAGGTATCAGAAAGTGTGGGGAAGTGTGTTGGGGTGTGGGGGAGGTGAGAAAAGATGAAGAGAGAGGTTGGGGGGTGTAGGAAAGTGTTGGGAGAAGTGTGTTGGAGTGTGGGGGAAGATGAGGGAAGATGAGAGGGCAGGTTTGGGGAGTGTAAGAAAGTGAGGGAAGGGTGTGGGGAAGTGTTGGGAGAGGTATGGAAAAGTGTGGCGTAGGTGTGGGAAAGTGTTTTGGGTGTGGGTTTAGTTGAGGAAAGCGTGGGGAAGGTATGGGGGTGAGGAGGAAAGTGTTGGGGGAGGTGTGGAAAAGTGTGTTGGGGTGCGAGTGGATGTGAGGTATGATAAGGGGAAAAGTTTTGGGGTGTGGAAAAGTGTGGGGGGATGTCAGGTGAGTGTGGTGGGTGTAGGGAAGTGTTGAGGGGAAGTGTGGAAAAGTGTTGGGGTAGGTGTGGGAAAGTGTGATGGAGGTGTTGGAAAGTATGGAATGAGGTGTGCGGGAGATGTCAGGTGAGTGTGGGCTGTGGGGAGTGTGAAGAAGCGAGCGTTGGGGGAGGTCTGGGGAAATGTTGGGGGAGATATGGTAAAGTGTGGGAGAGGTCTAGGGAAGTGTTTTGTGGTGTGAAGGGAAATGTGGGGAGAGATGTGGAAAAGTGTTGGGAGAGGTGTGGGTAAGTGTGTTGGGGTGTGGGGGATAGGTGAAAAAAGATGCGGAGAGAGATTTGGGGGGGTGTGGGAAGTGTTGGGGGAGGTGTCAGGTGAGTGTGGGGGTGTAAAGAAGTGTTGGGGGAGGTGAGGGGAAGTGTTGAGGGAGGTATAGGAAAGTGTAGAGATGTGCGGGAGCGCATTGGGAAGTGTGTGGGGAGGTGTGGAGGCTGTGGGGAAGCATTAGTGATCAATTTGGAATTGTAACAATTAACCGCAAGGCAAGAACGACGCCGATATTGCTATGCAAATCAAGACATTTTTCTAAAAAAAGTAATATAGTAATATAGATACACTGTGGTTCATAGCAGGGCTGCGAACTCGATCGATTTTTAACCGAGTTCAAGTTCGAGTTCAAGATGCAAGTCCGAATTCAAGTTCGAGTTCTAAGAATTTTATTTTTCGAGTTCGGCAAAAATGACCGAGTTCTAGTTTGCAGCACTGGACTTTGTAGGTCGCAGTGGCATGAACAAATAAACGATATGCAGCTTTTCTTTTGGTAAAATCATAACTTCAATTTACGCGGATTGTGACTACTTGAACAACAAATTATATTTCGTTGCGATCTTTTATTTCTTTGTAACCCAATGACCTAGGAACATAAGATATCAAAAAGTTCGTCTACATTGCAGGTGAAGCTACGTTCTTTGGTTTTAAAATTATCATTTCGTTTCTTTTTCGGCCAACGATCTAATTTACTGGACTGCGATATCATTTCAAATATTCGGTTTGTTACAGTTATTTCATGAACAGGATAGACATTGCTCCATATCCACAAATCCACCAATTCTTTTGCTACTATCGCAGAAGCACTTTTTTGCAGATAACTATCTTCATGCATTGTTTTTTCGATCACTCGTTTTTTTTTGGGGGTAACTGTCCAGATGAAAATTCCTTCATACTGCTAAGCATTTCTCCGCTGTGGAGTACTTAATTTTGTCTCCATTTTACTGCTTGACTTCGTCTTTGCATTCTTAGACTTGGATAGAAATCAATCATTCAATAATACAGACTAAGCTATCAAATATCAACCTAGAAAGAGGTTAGTAGTACAAAATGCAAAGATTTTACTTTGAACGAATTGAAATATACCTGGACAACCAGTCATCTAGTGTGGTTTATTCGCTCATCATTACGGCTTATTGTTTCATCTTCATGGCTTTATAGCCCGATGTTAATAGAGCCTGAAGTATTGAACTCCATTCACAAACTTTGTACCTGAACAATGAACACGCTTAATTGCCTATAGTGCATTTCAAGTAATGGTGGTGATCATTTATATTATCTACTCCTATTGCCTTATCATATTTTGATGTTTACTAAAGTTGTTTAGCTGTTGGTCATGAAGGTGATTATACAGCATAATACACATTTGTGAGATAATTCTAAATAAAACGTTTAAAGTAAAAAGTAGGAGAAATAACTTTGGTTGAATTGCTGATACTGAATTGCTCTCAAAAAACATTGCAAATTCGGCACATATTAGTTTTTTTTAAATCACTTCAAAACTGTACATTTTATGACGAAAACTGCTCTTTAGACATATCAACTTGGCGATTCCGCAACTTTTCACACCAAAATTATGTTCCTACAGGTCATTGGGTTACAAAGCTGAGAGTTTTCCACAAATTTGACCTGTCATGTCGTCATTTGACCCGGTTGCACGGACAGTGTAGGGTACAACTAATCAAAAACAAGCTTAAAGGTGTTTGATCATGCTCATGCAAGTTTTTAGAACTCCTGTATTTCAAAATTCAACAAAAACTTTTTTTGACCCACCCTATTTTGCATGATTACGGAAATGTGCAATTTGGCAATAAAGCGCCACTTTCCATATATGCATTTTGGCAAGCGTCATTTTGCATATAACTAAATATGCAACTTGTCATGTGCGATTTTGCATATTTGCTTAAACATGCGATTTGTCATGTGCCACTTCGCATATTTGGTCAAATTTACATTTGGCAGAGTCATTTTGCGTATTTAACTAAATATGCAATTTGTCATGAGCCATTTTGCATATTTGGTTAAATATGCGTTTTGGCCAGCGCCAATTTGCGTATTTAACTAAATATGCAATTTGTCATGTGTCATTTTGCATATTTGGTTAAATATGCATTTTGGCAGCGCCATTTTGCATATTTAATAAAATATGCATTTAGTCATGTGCCATTTTGCGTAGGGTAAACAATGCAAATCGACACGAAAAAAAGCTTAAAAACGCGCATGTTTATTGCTTTGCATTTGGCGCCCCACACGTAGGCCTACATGTAAAGTCCATTAAAATTGGACATGTGGACAGTGTAAGTGTAAAGAGCAAGCCGGCAAGTTCGCTTGTTGGGACGCTGGGAAACACACTAACAGGATTTTCCATCTGACAATGGTGGATAGATGGCCGGCTGCTCCTAATCAAGATTTATAGCGCTTTGACAGCATTCCGGTAATGCAGGGAGATAAATATATAACTAATTAAAAAATTAATTTATCTACCAGTTAGGTCCGCAGCCGGGGTCTCCGCTCCACTTGGAAAACTTTCGACCCCCTATGGATACATTCGTGTTCCTTGTGTAATAAACTCGGCAAAATTTGGCAAATGCCTGCTAAATGCAAGATCGAAAATATTCAAAGAAAATATTTTGTAACTTGAAATTAGGAAATTAATCTGCTTTTTATCAGTAAACAAGTTAAATCAAAAATTCATGTCAGCTTTTACTTCACAACCCGCAATCAGGAAGCCCGAAAAAATTCAAGCTCAGTTTGTTTTACTCACTTAATGATTGGTTGAAGTGTGTTACGACATAATTCATGTACAAGATCTAATCAAATCATCATTATTAGGGCGATTCACGGTCAATAAAGTCAATTTTTTTTTGATGTAGAAAATAACTCTAACAATGTGGAAACAAAACTTCACGGTCGTAGGATCAGTGTTTATGAAGTTATAAAGTCAATAAATGTCAATTTTTTGTTGTTTGGTCAATTTTTTTTATTAGGTCAATTTTTGCTTTCTTGCTTTTTTTGCGCGTTTCTACTTTATAGCCTACTTAAAAAGAGATGACTTGGATAATTTAGAGATGGAGGTTCGTAACTGTTGGTGGTACCAGGGAGGTGCATGCTGTCGCCTAACTGTTACCGGTATTACAGTTTTACACATGCTTAATTTATTCATGTGATTTGATTGATTTCGATTGTAAAGATCTGTTCAGACAGCTTTGCAAGATTGCAATCTTACCAAAATTGGATTATGATGAAATAAGCTTTTCGATGTGTTTTCATTCGTTACATATTTTTGTCGCTACGTGCCGGTACTCAAAAACACTAGAACTGAAAAGACAATGCATTAGTCATTCGAACATACTTTGATGTTACACAGATTGCAATACAGCGAATAGCAAAACACTTGAATTATATGTGCTCACATTATAATCTAAGCACTAACTGAAGTGACTTTGGTGTGTTTTTTCTTATGGACTGGTTCTTTCATTTCATTGTTTCGTTTGGTCAACAAAGACAATTTGTTGATAAAATAAGGTCAATTCTTTGAGATTTTTAGGTCAATAAAAAATCGCCCTAATGATTATACTTCCGATATACCGCCGAAGCGTGTAATGAGTGGCGGGGTCCATTTCCGCGACTTTGCGCCTGGGCTACACAGATCCTAAGAAACGCAGCAGCGGTGGCGAACCGTTGGCGACACTGTGTCCGATTTGACCGACCCGGGAATCGAACCCCAGACCTTCCACTTAGCAAATAAGCTAACGGCCGGTACATACCTCATGTTGTTTGTATGAATGTAAACAAAGTGAAGTACATACTTCATGTTGTTTGTATGAATGTAAACAAAGTGAAACAAGTGAACCAGTGGCGTACGCACGATTTTTCAATGGGGGTTTCAGTGACGTCACATTGTGATGACGTAAAGACACTACAATTACAAGTTCAGACGTATTAAAGAGCAATGTTTCTATTCTGCTAACTCAGTTGTAATGTTTCTATTCTGCTAACTCAGTCGTAATATATTCTTGCTCACTGAAACATATATTTGCTCAGTGAAAAAATCTTTTAGAGAGAACAGAGCACACGAGTACCCCGAGTGCTCTTAATCCGCCCCTGCTTGCGTTGTTAGTAGATTTACGTTACAGCATTAGTATCTTTGTTTGTAGGCTAGTGATTACTGAAAATATTTCGGGGGGTGGAGGGGGGAATTGCCCCCTTTGCCCCCCTGGCTACGCCCTCGCCGTTGCCGTATATACGTTTACGCTACTTCTACGTTGACATTGTCCTACATCGGTGCTTCATTTCTGTTCGTCGGTTTTTCTGTTTTTCTTTAGTGAAATTGTGCACAATAAAGAGACGAAGTAGAGAACTTATGCGGGTTAATAGTAAATACTAATAACTAATCACCAGTGGGGCCGCCAAGGTCAAAAATTGGGGGGGAAAAATGATGTTACAACTTGATAACGTCATGTACGGAAAACGGAAACAAAAAAGAGTTCTTTTACTTTGACTCTAGCTACCGCTGAACAAGTTCGAACGACGCAACTAAATCGATTTAAACTTAACTTTTTGCTGTCCGATGTCCCACTAATGGCACATACGATATTTTTGTTCAAATTTAATGAGGAAATAAGGCAGTGGCGCATCGAGGATTTGGAAAAAGTGGGGCACAACCAGGGGTGTGGGGGCGAAGCTCCTAGCTGCCGGAGACTAAGGGGGTCTGGGGCGTAGCCCCAGCCACCAACAGTTTTTTGCGGTTTTCACATAAAAAAACACTCATTTTAGCACACTTTTTATCGAAAAAGAGCTCGCGGTGAGTGCAGTGACTATAGACAATGCAAAAATATTTTCGCAGCTTGGTCACTACAAGCTTGTGTCTAAAAGCAGAAGCTTGGGTAAAATAAGTGAAAGGAGGCTGCAACCATTTTTAGTATGAGAAAACATTGGCTGAAAGTGATGTTTTAACACCTTATTACAGGGCCAAGGGCAGTGATGGGATTCAGGGGGTTCGCGCGAACCCGTTCTTGGAATGTCAGGATAATCAGCGAACCCGTTCTTGCTTTTTCTTACAGACATTAGACCTTTACGAGGGAACCTGTTGCTAGTAAGTACGATACAAAAGAGAACCTGTTCTTAAAATTTTAAATCCCATCACTGGCCAAGGGGGAGGGGGGCATAGCATCGTGCCCACCCTGCGTGCGCTTATGAAATAAGGATGTCATAACAGTTATTTATTTTGTTGCAAATAAAACTTAGATTCTAGATTTATCTTATCGCTTTGTAATTGAGTAATAAATTTTTTAATAAATCGAAGTACTGAAAAACATTACTCCTTTATGTTATCAGCAACAAATATTTTGAAAAAAACTTTGAGGTTTTACCCTTAAACACTGTAGAGCGAGACAGCACTGTTTCGGGCTATTAGCCCTCATCAGCCGCCCTCAGGTACTGTAAGATACATTCATCTTCCAGAACGAATTATCTTGCCAGGATCACTCATCCCTTCGCATAAATATATCGTAAAGAAATTAATCTTTGTGGTACGTTATCACTCATGTGTTTACGTCACCACTCTAGTCAAGTTCTATACGTGGCCAGGGTACAGTAGGCCAGGAAGAACATTGCTTTTTTAGTTAATGATCCATAAAATACTTTTATTTTATGATAACGTAAGAATACTACCCCTGGAAAAGCGGAAAAAAAGTCAAAGTACTAAGTTATTTCGCAAAGTAACTGAACTCTAGCGTTTTAGTTTTTCTTCCGCAGTATACTGACTCAATATTTTTGCGCTTATGTGAGGAGAACTGTAGACTATATCAGGCCGGCAACTAGAAGCAAATGCTTAGGGGGGCGAAAAATATTTTAGGGTCATCCAAATTACTTATACCAGTATCATGTATTATAGTAACCAATTTTTGTTGGGGGGGCGAAATTTTTTTCAAGGGGGGCTCCGCCCCCCCTGGTTGCGGCCCTGGAATACATTTGAGTTCTGCTACGTTACTTTGTCTCTGTGACGTAACAAAGGCCATTGACGCATTCAGTATAACCCGGACGGTAGCCTGGTCAGCTAATGCTTGACACAAAAAAAATATTCACAGGTCAAACAGTGCATTTTTATGGCTTGTTTCATTAGTGGAACAACAAACCAACAAAAGTTTGGGGGGGTCGGGGGGTATACCCTCGAAAACTTTTTCTCAACGGATTTGCACGAACTGGAAAAACAGCCCCCTCTTGCCCCCCCTCTGTCGGCGCTACTGCTAATCAGTGTGATCGATCAGTGCCACTGCGGTTTGGAAGAAAACTCCACTCAGTCTACCTTCTTGGTAAACAACTGCAAAGTTTCCATACTTCCCGAAAGTTTCGCAACAATGCGTCAAGGGTGAATTGAATTTCCGCTGGTTGATTTGGTGTATAAACGTCCTATTCATTGGCGCCGCCAAAAGGGAAAAGTTGCTCCCTCCCCACTTTCGTTTTGGGCTGTTTTTCCAGTTCGTGCAAATCCGTTTGGAAAAATTTTTCGAGGGTATACCCTCCCGACTCCCCCAAACTTTTGTCGGTTGGTTGTTCCACTTATGAAACAAGCCAAGAAAATGCACTGTTTGACCTGTGAATATTTTTTTTTTCGTTTCAAACATCAGCTGACCAGGCTTGCCCTACGAGTTGCATATTTATGTAACGTACCGAACACCAACAGAAGTAATGTTCTTATTCTCAACCCAATTGTTGACTGCACGTCACAAGCGAAGCCGCGACGAGAATCGAACCCAAAACCAGCGCAGCGCTTCCCTTTCAACGCGGCGGTTTATGTCACTGACCTACTGAATAGTCATTGCAATCTAGCAAAAAATGGCGTTTATAAATCCACGCTTGTTGTCAGAAAAAAGCAAGGTTCTGCTGCTGGTGCTAGGTAGGCCCACATATATTACATAAAAATGCGTCCGGGTTATACGGAATGCGTTAATGGCCTTTGTTGCGTCACAGAGGCAACGTAACCTAGCAGAATTCAAATGTACTGTATTCTACTGTCAGCTCTCCTCAGTGGCGTAGCCCCACTGAGCCTCAAATGACGTCATACTTACTTCTTTTTCTGATATTTATTTCGAAGTGCTCGAAGCTTTGTCTTTGATAATCTGGTTTTGTAATTTAATTATCATAATAACAAGAATTACGTAGCGTTGTTTCCTGAATCTTGTTCTTTGACGTTATGCTTAATGAAGCAATGACGCAATTTTATGAGCAGGGCAGTGGCGCTTTTGCGGCCTACATGCAACTGCTTTCGGCCTCCCAGACTTTCCGTTAAAAAAAAACGCTAAACGATTTCAAGCAAAATTGATGTACGTAAGCCTACTGTCGCTCAAAAAAGAACTAAATCGCTAACATTTGAATATCGTTTTATCAGTTTCACTAGAAAGTATTTCTTTGACTTTTCGCCTTACAACAATCGTGCCTTAACCGCCTTCGGTATTTTTAGTTTAAAAGATTTCCCTTAAATTTGGGGCCATATTTTGTTATTATACAACCAGGGGCGGATCCAGGGGAAATGTGGGGTATGCGCCGCATGCATCCCCACCACCAGCCATTTTCAACAATGTCTTGGATGAATACAAATTTTCCATAATTTTGAACCTCTTCATAGCAATATGTCTTAGTCGCCTTAAGCACGCATAATCAAAACTGTGCGAACAAAATGCATCATTGGTAAAAATATGACAAACTTTCCTCTAAAATTGTACAAAAAACACTAAAATGGCCATTGCAGTATGCAAATTTTCAAAATTTTTTCGGGGTAGCATGTGCCCCCGCAGTGGCGTACGCAGGATTTTTCAATGAGGGGGGGTTTCAGTGACGTCAACTTGTGATGACGTAAAGATACTACATTACAATCACAGTAGTTTAGAGGTATATTACAGTGCATCGTATTGTAATGTTTCCAGCCTAAATTGCAGTTAACCATGATTAAGCTTTATATAATGCCATAACTAAGGAATATTTCATTCACACTTTTGCTTAATGCTTTGCGTTTCATTTAAGGAGAGAAAAGGTTTCACAGAAACTCAAGCTGTCAGGCCGTGGTTAAAAATTTTCTGAAAAAATTGTAGTTGAAATCATTTTTGGGCCATAGGAAGGTTAATTGACTGAAGTATAGGCTGGCTAGCTGTCGCAACGTCACAAACAGGGTGCACCCAGGGAGTAAAACAAGCAATTCCTTCTCTCCAAAAAAAATTTTTTCAAGAACCTACATTAATATAAACAACGCATATAGGCTAAACCTTGTTATAAACAGTCAATATACGGTACACTCATTATGAAGAGGGCAGTTTCTCGCTTGAAATTTGAAAAGTGAAGACATTGTAGCATAAGAAAAATTTACCCTCCCTACCAAAACGTTTTTAAACAAAAATAGATTATGCGCGAGAGGAATCCATAATCATCCGATTAAAGTCAAAGCCAGCGTCGATATTATCTAAGTATTTTTCTGACAAACCACAACGTCGATATCAGATGCTTTCAAACACATAATCGGGGTGTCTACGGGAAACGAAGAACTCTAGCTCCTGAGATAGTCAGCTTACGCTACGAAAAAACAATGCTGTCTCTCCCCTCGTTCCGCCCCTAGGCCTCTTCAAATCTTTCGTTGGTCTATAGTCGTCTTTGGCAGTATTTTTATCTTACTTTTGGCACTTAGAGCAGTGTCAATTTAGTTTTTTATATTTAAATAAAATTTCTCAAAACACCGGGCGATTGTAGCGTAGCGTTAAAAGATTTTGCTATCGATGCGGAAGGTTTGGGACTCAATTCCCAGGCCGGTCAAGTCGGACACAGTGTAGCCAACGGCTCGCAACCGCTGCGACGTTTCTTTGGAGCTGCGTTGCCCAGGCGCTAAGCCGCGGGGTCGGGCCCTGCCACTCGCTACCACATTTCGGTACAACAACGAATTTAATGAAACGAGTATAATCAAGATTTGATTTGATTAAAAAAAAAAAAAAATTGTGTGCAGCCATAGTTACTGCAGATACACTGCATTTAAGGAAACTCCTACTTCTTAATTGTTTCACAGCAACATCAATGACAAAAATGCACTTCAAGCAAAACGCAACAGAAAAGTTGGACTACCGGGTACCGGTATTGTAGCATTGCATCGTAATCAGTGCTCGAGTTGTAAAAACACTTATGGGGGTATGGTACAACCAGGACCGGATTAAGGGTTTCTGAGGCCTGGGGCTATTTGGTAGTCAGGGGCCTGTTTTGTCCCCGTCAGTCCTAGACCTGCTGAAATATGTAACCTACATACCAGTATTAAACACATTCAAAAAACAAATTTTCTGAACCTATTTTGCACGTACAAAGCTTTAGAAGATGTCATACCGCAGAGCCCCAATTTCCGCAAATACGCTTTCTATTTGTTGTTTTGTAAGTGATTCTACAATTAGTTTTCCCCAAGCCATGCAAAGTTTGCGTCAACCTCCTTCACAGCCTCTATTTCAGGGATGGTAAACCACTGACCCGCGGATCACCTAGTGACCCACTTGTAGTTTCAAAAATATTGCGAAGAAAACGGTAACGAACATTAACGTAGTGAAGAAAAGCTTATCTGTCCATACTGCGGCATTGAAGACGGGAAGCTGGGTATTTTTGAGGTGAAGATCCTTTTTTTTTGTTCTTTGCACAGATTTCGGAAGAACTTGGGTTCAAGCCCTTCGTTAATATGATTACATCCACAACCCACGTTTTTTCTTGTTTCGGTCTACGATCTTAAATTTGATCCACCAATTAAAAAGGTTCGCCATCCCTGCTCTATTTCGTATCCTAACGTCCTTTTACGAAAATTCGTACGGCATTTTGTGTGAAACCATAAGTCTATGGTGAAACCATCTTTAATTTACGCTGCTGTCTATGAATTATGCAACGAAATAATCATAAATTAATGACTCGCTAAAACGACGACATTTCTTCGGAGCTGCGTTGCCCTGCAGGCTCTATGTCACGTAGATGGACCCCCGCTACATGTATCACCCTTCCGCGTAATCTTGAGTTAATGAAGATTTAGATCAGGGGAGGGGAACCTGCGGCCCGCTTAAGTTTTAAATGTGGCCCGCGTCAGAACTTTAATCGTTAAGTGTACAACAAAATGGTGGAATATAAAACATTAAGATTTCTTAAAAACTGCGTCACATTCAACTACATGCTATATATTTGTAGCATAAAAAACGCGCAAAAGTCTCTGATTTTACGAAAAAAAAAACAGCTCAGCATGAATGTTGTTAAATTTGCGACGAAATATTGTGCCTTTTTAAAGCGAAATTTAACAATTAAAAGTAAATGTGGCCCGCTGAAATTATTATGCAATCAATGTGGCCCGCTGTGCTTTACCGGTTCTGCACCCCTGATTTAGATTGATTTCCTTCTAGTTACAGGATAGAACGTTAGCCTACATCACACACTGTAACCGACGCTGGGCTATTGATAGTATTTGATTGTGATTTGTTTCAAAATTTACACAGCAATGAACATTCATATCGATCATCATTTTATTTATTCAGTTTGAATTCTGTTTCGAAAACCGTTAAATTCGTTGCACAATATGCTGCAGAACAATCATATTGCGTCGGAATGTTTTTATATACATTGTTTGGCATTTTTTTGCTTCCTGCAATTTTGACCCAAAACATAGAGACATTTGATTTGTTAGGAGGGGCTGGAATAATTTCAAAGCTAGCTTCTGGACCCTGTTTCCTGCTCCGATAAATGCCTCAGCCGTTGGGCTGGTAACGCAATACTGGTCCAAATCTCGCAACGTAAAGTATGTCCAAATCTCACAAACTCGTAATCAGTCTTCTTGGATTTCGTTTACTTGCCGCAGATCTTGTGATTTAAATTCAAGAGTAAAATCGTTGAAACTTTTGGCGTTGATAGAATCTTGAATCACTCACTTAGCCCTGACCTAAACTGGATAGATTAGGCCTATAAAGATTGGTAATTCGTATTCAACTTTAAAATAAAATAGTTGATTGATGAAAAAATCACTTAGTTGTTCATAATAAGTTGTAATCGAGAGGCCTATTTTGGTCGGTGGGCCTGGGGCTGCAGCCCCATCAGCCCCCGCCTTAATCCGGCCCTGGGTACAACTTTTCAGGCAGACGTAAGGAGGGATGATCATTGTACTTGTAAGGGAATGGTTTACGCTAAAATGTTTTGTGGGGGATGGTGTTGTTTCGGATGAAAACATAATAGCAATTTCGGCAAGCTCCGCATGAAGAAAAGTCGGTTCGTTTTAAAAAAAAAAGGTTTCATTTTTTCTGCAGTTGTCAAGGGGGAAGGGGAGTGCTGACTCCCGACCCCTGCGAACGTCAATGGGGTCCATCTCTTAGCGGTTGGATAACACAGAAACGTCGCAGCAATGGCGAGACGTTGGCAACACTGTGCCGATTTGACCATTCCGGGAATCGAACCCCTGACCTTCCGCACCGATAACCTGTGCGCTTAACAACTGAGCTAACGGTCGGTACCGGCCCAAAAATCGAACCCAAAACCTCCCGCGCCGATAGCGATGTGTTTAACCACTACGCCAACTTGCCGGTTTGGCTCAAAATTATGACATCGCAATCGGAATACAGTGTATCTGCATGCGTTGCAACCGTTCTCTTCCAAGAATGCCTTCCGCGCCGAAACGTTGTCTTGTCCAGCCGTAGCCATTGAGAACAATGTCTTTATGATATCACAACACGACCAGCTTTAGTGCCCATTGACCTTGTTCAGGCTTGCATGTTGAGCCAGTCTAGCCATTGCCGGTTCAAGCACTACACACCAGAAAAGTTTGACTACCGGTATTATTGCATCACAATGAAAGTTTCTCGAGATTATAGGCAATTTGATACAGCACAGAAAAACACAATCTCTGAATGAAAAAAGGCTAATCGATCCAAAAAGAGCGGTTTTTAATTTTTTTCCAATCGTCAATGGGGGGGTTGATCCCCGAAACCTTCCCTTGCGTACGCCACTGTGCCCCCGGACCCCTCTAAAGTCGTTCGTTTTTGGTATTTAAGTTGCTTAAAGTTATATCTGCCGAAAAAAACTACGCTTAAAAACGTGACAAAAATTGGTACCTTCTACCTGAAAAAATTTTTGATTACCCCCCTGACATAAAACATTTTCAAAAGGTTTGCTTACGCTCGTTTCCGGGTCTAAACGTCTGTGCATTTAGTAGACATTCAACCTTATTCAAAAATACATCCCCAAAACTAAAACTTTCTGAATTCGCTCCTGTAGGCTATACAACGTATGGTCAAATGTGACGTCATTAGCAACCCTCCCCCCATTGCAAAATCCTGGTTACGCTGGTGGTTCTTTTCACATAACCGCAAAACCATCGAGTCAATATTACTGCCGAAGAAAAACTAAAAGCTGGAGTTCACTTACTTTGCGAAATAACTTATCACTTTGTCCTTTTTTTCCTCTTTTATAGGGGTAGTATTTTTACTTCACCATAAAAGAATGAAAGTCTTTTATGCGTTAAACCTCAAAGTTTTCCCGAAATATTTGTGGCTGATAAAATAGAGGAGTAATATTTTTCATTGCTTCAATTTATAACAAAGTTTATTACTTAATTACACAGCGATAAGCACTGTAGCTATCTAGAATTTAAGTGTTATGCTACAAAATAATTAAGTGTTATGATATCCTAACTTCATAGGCGCACGCAAGGGGGGGAGGGGGGGCGATGTTATAAGGTGGTAAAACATCACTTTCAGTCCGTGATTTCTCCAACTACAGTAATAATGGTTGCAGCCTCCTTTCACTTATTTTACCCAAGCTTCTGCTTCTAGACATAAGTTGCGACAATATTTTTGCATTGTCTTTAGTGATTGCACTCACTGCATGCCCTTTTTCGCTAAAAAAATGTGCTAAAACGAGTGTTTTTTATGTGAAAACAGCAAAAATTCGTTGTGTCTTAACATCAGTGAAGATTTGGTGCAGCATTTGGACCTATGATATCTAGGATATACGGATTTTCGATCGATTTAGGATTTTTTAATGTTCAAGTCCGGAGTCTCTGTGCTGTCACTCCTTCAGAGTGTCGTCTGCTCACTGACAGTATACCGTAAGTTGCTTGACTTGGAGTAAGTTGGTTAGTGCGTCCATGATGACCTTGCAAAGGTAGCTAGTAGCATAAAAGGCTTATCATCATGCTTATCTTGCAGCCCTCTGGCTCAAGTTGGCGATAATAATCAGTCAGTTTGGTAGGCATCTCAGTAGGCCTATGACCAAACAAAGTGTTAAAATCAATTTGCAAATTCATAGTCGCAGGTTGGCGCGGAGCTTCAGGCCAGTTGGCTGTAAATTTATCAGGAAATTGAGTCAGCAGTGAAAAAAACAATCTAAAAATTCAAGCTGATTATTTATGACACTGCCAAACAGTAGACTTAAACTGTAAAGCTTAGAATTGCAGCAGCTTGTCTGATTGATTTTAGACTTAAGTTAGTCCTTTTTTTGGGTGAAGTAAACAATCGGCTGTCAGTGCATGATCAGCCATATGTAACTTTTCTTATTTCAGAGGGGCTAAACTCTAAGGAAGTGTCCATTTTGTTGTTAATGGCAAAGTATTGATTGGCTAATTTTCTCAAAATTGGTCGTGCGTATGCTAACCATTCAACAGTCATGCATTGCCGGTATGACAGTATGTTGCATATAGACTCTAGCCAATCAGTATTTTGACACTAACGCCAAAATAGACACTGTTGGAATTCTAACCCACAGAAAAATGTAAAACGAGAGAAGTTGCGATTTGCGAACAGTCAACTGTACTCTGAGTCTGACAACCAATTGTTCAGTTTACCAGTACCCCTTTTTTGACATCAATTGGTGAAAGCTATTGAGATCAGCCTACAGAGTAGTAAAGCATTGTTGAAAACATTTTGTTTGAATATGAGGATTAATCAGTTTATCTCAATTGGTTGATTTTATTGATGGTAGATGAAGTCAGAATAATTTTATGCAGTTGTTGACTAGATATTGGTATGCGGTAGTATCCGTGTAAGGTGCCGGTACCGGTAAAACTTAAAAAACACACAACAGTCTGTTTCATGAGTAATGACTCTTGAGGTGTATTCTGCGAAGTAAAAGTGAAGCATTGACTGAGTTAAATCAAAGCTGCTTTGTACAGAATGACATAGCTGCAAAACCTTTGTGTAGCAGCTGGTTGACAGAGCAATTGGTTGCTGACAGGCTGATATCATAGAGCTATGGGACCAGATCCATTAATCAGCTTGCTTTTGGCAGGTTTGATGTTTTAGTTCGTATTTTTTTCATACCTTCAGTTTTCTCTGAGTTCTGATCTGTCATGGGATTCTAGCGGTTTGTATGGGTTTGTTCAAACCTGCTATTGGAACTCGGAATGTCAGGATAATCAGGATAAAATTCTATGAAAATGTTGTGCGCAGACCAGTATGCGCAATTGCCTGATTGGGGTAAAAGCATCCATTACCATGTTGTATATATATTATCAATTCTTTTTTAAAATTTTGCAGAGATGATGAGGTAATCAGTTTTAAAAGGAAAATCAGAGAACCTGTTCTTAAGATTTTGAATCCAATCACTGGTTCTGATCAGCTATTCAGCACCTAGTGGAGGGTTTGGCGTAGAGAATTACAAGCTTCTCAAATATGCAGTGGTTGCAATTGCGAGACCTAGGTTGGTATGCGAATGCTCGATCAACAATTGACCACTTGATTGTGATGTTGACATTAAAATTCTTCACCTTCAATACCGGTAGGCCTACTGCTTTTGAGAGTTCTGTTGCATTTTTTTTCACGATTTTTGAACAACCTGCAGTGACCGTAGTATTGGGTTTTGAACTTGGCTCTTTTACTGTGTACATTCGATATAATAATCAGTGCAAGTACCTGAGTTGGTGGTAGCTTTATCAATTATGGCTTGCTCGCAGGATCCACCGTTAATTGGACAGTTTACCTTATTTCTGCAACTGCATGTGGGTTGCAGGATTTTCAGCTCATGAGTTTGCCATGAGGTCAAGAAGGTTTTTATTGTGGCTGGATAATATAATCGCTGCCATGTTAGGCATGCAGCTGTAACTGATTTTTATTGTATGATGATTGCATATTTTGTGCATATTAGTGGGTATTGGGTAAAAGTGCTTGTCAACGAGATGCTTTTTGATGTTCTTTTTAATGTTTTTGCAGAAGAATGGTTTAAACCTCGCAACATTCTTCTTGCAGTTGATGTTTATAACAGCTCAAGATTTACGTCATTGATTTCATGTTGAGCTTCAATTATGTTATTTTGCAACACAATTTTTAAGCATGGGTATTACGTACAGGATGTTCAAAAAGTCATTTAAATAAAAAGTTATTAGAAAAGTGCGGTGACTTTACAAGCTCCCTATACCGTTATTTACTATTACATTGGGGCTTTTATAAAATGTACCTTACTCAGATATTATAAGTAGATACTTTAAACATGGGTTTGCATGTAGGTTTTCTGATGTGCTTACTTCATATTGCTCTGTTGGTTTCCATGTTGAGTTAATTGTATTTAGGCGATGTATGATATGTTTTTAGGGAGTAGGCATTTCATTTAGTTATATCTGTGCCCAGCTGAAATGTCCAACTGAAAAAAAGAATAGCGTGAATTGAAAAAAGACAATATATCATAATGCTTGCTGCTGAAGTTTTACCTGATGATGCAAATCGAAAAAAATCGTATAAAAAGAGAAATCAACCATTGTTACAGGTACATTTAGAAGTATTGTAAGAAGTGTTGAGTTGGTATGGTTAGCCATGATAGTGGAGGTATTTTGACTACATATTGTTCGTGTTTTTAAAAACTTTTATTTTCTCAGTCTGGAATATGCTCCAGAATAATTGCTCCATTACCGCCAACGCCATCGGCCACTCGTCATGAGTCGCTATCAAGAAGAAGTAGAAGAAATGGAAAGTTGTCATTTTCCAGGTTGGGCTTCTTTTTATTGCTTCAGCGTGTGTTTTGCATGAATAACAATGGTTTTAGCATTGCCTAAATGCTTGTGTATTCTACATTTTCCACAGTACTATAAGTAGCCTGAAATACAGGTATGAACCACACACAAAAAAAAAAACAACAACAACAATAGATTACTTACATTTACCACAAAAAATTGGCTCAATGTAAAGTGTATATATAATTATTTAGTCATCTTTTCAATCTAGGTTAAAAAATGGTTAAAGTTGAACTCGTTGACATGGACATGGTGATATGTGGTTTGGCATATCTTTGAAGCAAAGATTTAGCTTATCTTTGAAGCTTAAGTATTACGTTAAGAAACACCAATTAATCAATTTGATGGATATGGTCTGCAACTCTGCGTATTTGGGTGATGTTGTGTTATTTAGTGTGTCAAGCAGCTCTCAGCAGATGAACAAACACGGCATTTTTCTTAAAGACTCATTTGCCGAATTGAAGTATGTTTTCGATGTGTAACGATCTAGTTTAGTTTAGTTCAGTGGCATATGTATCCTTTTGTCACGAGAAAGTGATCAAAGCGCTTTAACGAGCTCGCTTAGGAGTTGCCAACCATCTGTATACCACACCAAGCTGGGGTAATCCTGCTAAGTGCCTTTCCCAACGGCACAACAGGTAGTCTTGTCAGCTTGTTCTCCACATAGTCTCTTTGATGCTGAGCGTCAAGTAGGGAATCTGTGAGTACCAATTTTAAAGTCCTTGGTTTGAGCCGACTCGGAATCAAACCCAAGTCTAAAGCTCTACAGGCGGACGCTCTTACCACTCGGCCATCTGTGCTACTTAAAATAATGCTTTTATGTGATACAGTTTGAATTTGATTCATCTGTCTGATAGTCGACTGGGTAGTACATGGTTAGCCAATTACAGTTCATTGGAGGTAAAGAATTTTTTTGTGATTTTAAGTTTCTGTTCATTTTAGAAAGATGGGACTTCATGTCAAATCTGAGCGGTTAGTGTGGATGGAATGGTTCGTTGGAGAAGAATATACTCAAGATTTAGTGTTGAAGAATGTTGCTGTTCGGCCAATTAAATTAAAGTACACCACACGATTCATTTCATAAACAGGCTTGTCTCCTTTCAAGTTTCTATGATGCATCAAAAATACTCCTTTTAAACATATGAGACTGTAGGCCTAATCAGAGCAGTGAACACGTTAGCAGTTCAACTGAGTTCGGTGATTTTTTCCGTGTTTATTCTAAGCCGAAGCTCTTTTTATCGGGTTAAGGATTATGAGCAATTTTTGTCAAGTTTAGGACAAGTTCAAAACTCTATCAACTTCAATTGAGATCAAGCACGAATTCAGGGATTTGGGTTTTTCGAGTTCAAGTTTGGCAAAAAAGACGGAGTTCAGCGAGTCGCCCCGGACCTCATTCATTCTTTTTAGTGTAAAATAACATGATGAATAGAACAAAGCACTGTAGGCTTATATCTCAATATAATACAATTTGCTTATGTTGAAAGTACCTAAACTTTAAAAAACTGCCGAGTCTTTAACCTGTCTCACTTTATGCCTATTTTAAGCTGTTAAGCTCAGATCTCGAGCGGGAAACCTTGTTTTTTTATTATATTTGTTGCAACTAGCAGCTTACGGCCAGAAGAGGTCAAAAAAAAAAAAAAAAAAGGTGAAACTGCTTAAGCGCTTAGAATGTTTGTAGCGTAAGCAGGGTTTTGTATTCCCATGAGCTAAAGACATTTTATCCCAGGCTTTATACTTTTAGTCAAATATCCTTTTCATTGCAGGTATACTCCTCCTTCTACGCAATTTTTTAGCACCTTGTATCCTCAAGTTATTTTGTTAAGTCCTGGAACTTCTATCTCTCTTCCTGTTTTATTTCGTCCAATGGAAAAGGTTATATTTTTACATTTTTTTAACCCTAGTATTTGCAGTTAAAAACCGAATTGTGTGACTCACTCACTTGTAGCAGTTCGTAACGTCGTTTTTACGACGGCCACGATTGCAAGGTCAGTGGTTCAACTTCCACCCAAGCCTCGTCGTTGTTGTGTCATTGGAAAAGATGTTTCACGATATTTGTCCCTATTTGGTGGACTCTCGCTAGCAGCAAATTAAAGAAGTTGGAAGCAAATCTCAACCGATAGCTAGGAAATTAAGGCAACCCCTATGCGAGTCTGAATTTGCTCCGCGTGTAGCGCCTTCCATCCTATTCTCGTGACAAAAAAGATTAACAATGAAAAAATCACAGAGTTGTAAGTTTACTATTTTTCTATATCAAAAGTCTCGTCAGCCTTGCTACGCACAGTCAATCCAGGCAAAACTTTTTCCAGGCTGTAAAGACTCTTTTTTGCATTGCTTTACCTGGACATCTCGACTTCATCTCTTTTCTAGGTTGTGCCCTATTTTTAACAGGCGACTGGCCCTAAACAACGATACCCAATGAAAGAGCCTATAACTACTAACCCACAACTAAGTTACCGGTAGCCTAACTAGCCCACATCACTAGAAGTCCCCATGGCAACCCACTCATTTGCCAGTCACCTGCTAAAAATAGTTTTGGGGCCACCTGCTAAAAAAAGTTTTCTGCAGTCATTTGCTAAAAAAAGTTTTGGGGCGAGTCGCCTGCTAAAAATAGGGCACAACCTAGAAAAGAGATGAAGTAGAGATGTCCTGGTAAAGCAATGCAAAACAGAGTCTTTACAGCCTGGAATGAGTTTAGCCTGGATTGGGTGTGCGTAGCAAGGCTGACGAGACTTTTGTTATAGTCGAAACATTAATTTGTCCCTTGCAAATTACTATTTTTCTGTTTTAAGGTAACATATGAAGATAAAATCAAGTTTTCAACATCATTTGGTCCTTTTTGTGTTTGGCTTCAAGGTCTCCTGCCGCATTACAGCATACTTATTCCTGAAAGCATTCATTTTGGGCTCTCTTCAGTTAATCTCTATGGACAGCTAAAGTTTCAGCTTCAAAATACTAGGTAGACCTACGGCTTTTTTCAGAAATCATAGACAAAGATAAAGTTCGGTAGAGATGCTAATGGTAGAAAAATTGCCTGCAAATTTGGCGTTTCTGATGTGGTAAAGAGGCTGTGGAAGGGTTGTTGGAAATGCAATGCTACTTAATTTCTATTTGGTATTATCGTACTCGACTATTATCGTACTCGACTTTCCGTTTGTTGGGTATATTTGATTACGTGTGTGCTAGCAATGTGCATGTGGCTCGGATAGGACGATGGTAAGAATACACAACTACTATTGTATAGAACCATTCCGTACTATGCTAATCCGTTCTAGTGCAGTGTGTTTGTTCCCTTTGTAATTTATGCTTTTACCTTGTTTTTTACAGTGAATTGATAACTAGTTTTACATGGAATGTGCCGAAGCCGTTTCAAATCAGTCCTGTCAGCGGAGTTATGAACCCAAAGTCTACTTTCGATTTGCAAGCAACCTTTTGTCCCACGTCTGCAGCTGTGTTTAAAGCGACAGCTGTTTGTACCTATGGTGAGAATTTGAAAACAACGATGAACTTGGATGGGATAGGTTTGTATGTAGTAGTGACTTTTCCTTTTCACCAAATTACGTTTCAAATGCTTTTAGGAAAATTTCCATATCTTCTTGTGACATCTGAAGCGGATTTAGTCGAAAATAATTGCGATAATCAAACGGTCATCACATTTAGAGACGTGAAAATACATCATACTGAAAAGAAAGACGTCTACTTGCACAATGTTACAAACGGTATATAATTTGTAGTTTACTGTTGTACTGCCAATTGAACTGGCTTGATACATTAGACGAGGTCAGCAGGCAAATGTTAAACTGGTAAAGTGCTCTGTGTATATCCCACTGTCATATGCCTGAAATATTTGAATTAAATATTGTATATAATTGAACGAACGTTGAAGGTAAGGAATTGACTTTCCGATGCTATGCTTTCTATATCAGGTGGTACTTAGAGTGCTCTTCGTGCTGCGGTGGGTTTTCTCTGATTTGAACCCGTAGCCTTTCGGTCTGCCGTCAATTTCCTCGTGCTCGGCGGTATTTAGATAAAACACCTTCCATCTAAGTCGTTCGATGAAACTTTCCAATTTACTGATTAGGCTTTTCAAATATGATCGGTTGCTTGGTATGGGAATTGCTTTTAGGAAAATTTTTTATGTGGATACCGCCGAGGTTTTTTATCTGTCCAGATATGAGTTTTTTATCTATATCGCCGTATATAAGGTTTTTTACCTGTATCTGCAGATATGAGGTTTTTTATCTATATCTATATCGCCGGTTACCGGCGAGGTTTTTTATCTGTCCAGATTACCAGATAAAAAACCTTCCGGTTTTTTATCTGGATACCACCGAGCACGAGGAAATTGACAGCAGACCGGAAGGCTACGGGTTCAAATCAGAGAGATCACTCTAAGTTTGTACAGGACACCCTCAGTTGGTACTTAATAAGCTGTCTATCTATGTCTGACAAGCAGTAAGGGATAAGTTTCCTTGCCCCGTGAGTACCAAGCAGGTGCTAAAATTTTTCGGCATTTCCTAGTTTTCAATGAATTTGATCTACTCACGATAATCAGTTGTTGCTTGTCCACAATCAAAACCAAAGCAGTTGGAGAACGGCTTGGGTTAGGGGGGGGGAGGGGGAGGAGCTTACAATTTAGTTCTAAGCGAGTCCTCTTCAAAAGTATGCTACAAGCTATAACTAACACTTCTAAAACAGTCTGAAGTGTGTGCAACTTAAAATCCGTTGTTCAAATCCACATCGAACTTTCTGGGTCAACTTTAAAAATGATTCATTTTTGAATATTTGAAGGTGCGATTCAAAAATCGTTTCAGCATTGTTGAAGGATTATGACGTCATATTGATGCAGTGACAGGCTTAAGAAGGCCACATATAGTTTACAATGGAGTTAGTACACTACAAATGGTGACATATTTTTATTATACCTAGGCTGTATTGAAATGAGTACTAGTGGACCAGAGGGTTCCAGGTTATGTTACTCGTACTAAGACCACTAAGTGTTCTGGGAAGTATACCATGAAAAGGGTACAATAAACTGCTCATGCACATTGTCGACAGCATGGCGCAGTGGTTAGGAGCGTTGTTGTTGCTACGAGTTACGACCATGATTGCGAAGTTGATGGTTGATTCCAACCCAAGTCTCATTACTGCGTCCTTGGATAAGATACTTCCTGATAATTATCTCTGCCTGGTGGAATCTAACAAGCAGCAAATTGAAGAAATCAGAAGCAAAAGTCAACTAGAGCACAAAGGCAACTCCTAAGCAAGTCTGGATTCGTGTAAAGTTTAGTGCCTTCATCGCTTTCAACCGACAGGAGGATAAGAAATCATCATAATTCATCAACATCACTTACCACTTATACACGGACATGTGTAGAAAAAGATTTTGTTAGTTTGGGGTTTCTTTCCATTTTTTGTGGTGTTGGGGCCGCCCATCTCATTTAACTTTTTCTAAACATTACTGACTTTGACCCAATGGAATAGTGGGAGTTGATTCCAACTATTGATGCGCTTTATGACAATTTACTCCACTGCAACCCAATAAATTTGCTAGATTTTACTCGACTTGCTTTCAGCTACATCAGCAATGATAGATTTGGTCAATGCAAGTCTACCTGAGTAAGTTTTTATGGAAGTTCAGGCATTCATTCAGCTGCACCACCAGAGTTGCACCACCAATCTTGCAAGCAACTCTTCACCGAATGGTAGATGGCTTTGTTAAACAAAATGGGCTTTATCATGATTATCCAGTTTCAATCCGGTGGATTTTGGTCTTGTCGAGGGTGGGCGGACGCACCTCATTCTTTCAGCGATCGCTCTCACTCCCTCTTTCCATCTTGGGCAATTTGCAGCCTCGTCCTCCTCCAACCCAATTTTATTTCCATTCCCTTAAACTTGCTCCTCCATATCTGCTTTGGCCTTCCTCGATTTCGCTGCCCATTCATTTCAAGCATCAGTGCTTTCTTTATAACGTTATCATCATCTCTCCTAACCACATGTCCATACCACAATACTCCATTTACCTTTGCCATTTTATCCAATATTTCCTCCAAACCCAGCATTTTCATCAACTCCTCATTTTTCTTTCTATCCACTAATTTCACTCCATACATTGATCTCACCATGGCTCTTTCCGTTCTTCTTGAGATTGCCATCGCGATTTCCCTCAAACATCATCTGCATATTATTTGGATATGATGAAGGTATTCATCAGCTTTACTCTTCGGATCCTATTTTGGATTTGGCACCACTAAGCAACTTGGATAGTGAACAGGTGAAAGAGATGTTGACACAATCAAGTACAAGTTAAGATCCCTGGAGCAAAGCAGTTGGCCGTGCAGCAGCAAGTCTTATGTGAAAGCTAAACTAGTTGATTTGGTAGAACTTCAATCAAAAGGAAAATTTAGAAAACATTTCAAAATTCTGAAACCATTATACGACACTGACATACTTAGAATTAAAGTGAACAGTAACTAACTAACCAGTGTATTAATTGCTGTTATTACCGTATACCACCACGCTTACGAACTTATTAAGCTACATCTAATGAGATAAGTTTGTTCAATACCAAGTTATCTTCATGTTTCATTTGAACAAGAGTTTTTAAGGTATATAGCAAAATTTTTGTGATGGTACAGACTTATAGCATAATTTAAATAGGGACTCAGTGGCGTCTGAAAAAAAAAAGTTGTAATTAAGCCCCCCCGTACTTGGGTGCTTAAACTCTATTTTGGGCCGTACAGGTAATTTTGGCTGGTAGCCTTTTAAATTAAAGACTTCCCACGTAACCAAGCGAACTATACACTATTAAATGAAAATTTACGTAGAATATACTTGTTATTTTAGTTGTTGCTGCTTATTCTATAAGCAGATATCCGAAGATGTTGCAAAACGGCGATGTTTTTGCATGTGAGAAAACAACTGGTCTTATTTCTCCAAAGCACAAAGAAAAGATATCAGTATGTTGTTTTGCATAAAATCGTTTGTTATTTGAGCGTTAGGCATCTGCTAGTGAAGCAAAGCAGTTTTGTTATGAGGTTGTTACAGCTATTTTTGGTGAAAAGCAGGATAAAGCATACAAGTTGCATACACGAATAAAGTTTGAATTTTAAATTTCTTGGGTAAGTTTGATATGGTCTACTACTGTTGCTGTGTCAAGAGTCATCATCAATTTTTGTAGCCTGACCTGACAATGGCTAGCATATAGCTTCGTTTAGCGCTTACGTGAACGTGGATAAGGTTTTCTGAATTGTTTTTCATAATTACTGGAACAGATGTTGTGATGTTTCTGCTCTAGTTATACTTAAAATTTGTGTAGTCTATATCTAACCCTCCAGCTGCAATCGAAAATCTAACATGCAGTTTTTTTCGTATCTTGGGCTATTTTTAATTTGTAGTAAGCAGGAGGTTGTGTGATAGTTTTTTTATGAACTGAATAGTGTGAATATTTAACGTCGAAATTTTAAAAAGGAAAAACAGGGACTACTCGGAGATGGTGTTTGAAACCTCATGGATTGTAACCTATTTCAAAATATAGGTAGTAAGGTAATATTTAGATAACAGTATGGGTACGAATTTGGAAGGATGGTACAATTCACTTTTAAAGTCGCGTTAGAGTAGTCTAGCCCACATTATTTGTTGAATGTTTACAACCTATGAAGGTGTTGACTGTTTTGAGGAATACCCTTAGCAGGCTAATTCCGCCTTTTTTATTTACTATGGATGATTCTGATTGCATGGATGCTTTTACGGTAAACTTGGCTTGAGTCTGACCCTTTGTATAGTTGATTTTTTGGTTATGCTTGAGATTTTGTGGCATATCCAGATTTGGTTTTGTCTTTCTGTAGTTAATGCAGCTTCTTTGATAAGACAGTGAACTTTTGTACCCTATTTCGATTAGATCAGTTACTCTCCGAACATTGCAAATGCAACTGACTTTGCTCACTTTGAAGTCGCAACTGCAGGAGGCATTACAAGGTCAAAGTTTCAGTGTATTGGATTTTGTGAAGGTATGGCGTAATAGATCAAAATTTTTTTTGAATTAGAATTTTTTTTACTCTTATCATAATGAGTCCTTCCGATAGCAATGTCTTTGGCCGTTGCGCCCACCGGTTGGTTAACTTAGTTTTTAAGCACATCGCTATGGGTGCGTAAGGTCGGGGGTTCGAATCCCGGGTCAGTCAAATCGGACACAGTGTCGCCAACGACTTGCCACCGCTGCGACGTTTCTTCGGAGTTGTATTGCCTAGGCTCTAAGCGGCGGAGATGGGCCCCGCCACTCGTTACATTTCGGTGCAATACCGCAAGTATAAAAAATTTTTGATTTTTATGTTTATGAATGTGTATGGTGAGTCAATGAAAACCCAGCATTAGGCTTTAATTAAGGCTAGCTAAAGCTAAAAAGGCACGCCCAAAAGGCCTTTACGAAATGCTCAGCTAGTCAGTCGTCCTCTGACGTGGTCTCTCTACACGAGTGATTCTTAACCTTTTCACTTGCTGGCACCCCTTTTGCATCACCAACCAATTCTCGCCCCCTCATTTAGGGTTGAAAAATATCGATGACGACCAAAAAAAGGTCCTCACGTTCGCAGC
Source organism: Trididemnum miniatum (assembly GCA_964006365.1). NCBI lineage: Eukaryota > Metazoa > Chordata > Ascidiacea > Aplousobranchia > Didemnidae > Trididemnum > Trididemnum miniatum. Next base: position 18,760,128 of record OZ023234.1, read on the forward strand.
CGACCAATTTTCCCCGCAAAATCTAGTGAGAGCAAAGAATTTCTTCAGCTGTCCTACAAAGCGCGTTGCCAGAATTTTGCAATGGGGGGCTATGTGGGGGTCTGGGGGCGGAGCTCCCAGCCTCTGAAAATTTTTGTATTTTTTACCTAAAAAAACTAAATTTTAGTGCGTTTATCTGTATAATATGCTGTAACAATGTCTTTTAAATATTTTGGGTAAAACTTTAATGCGGTGCTTTCCCAACATTTTCTGCCCACGCTCTACTTTTACAAAAAATTTTATCTGGGGCCCTCTATCAGATTTGAAAAGTCTTTTATCAATATAAATTATGTCAGCTTTTGCTCTAGGCCAACCCAACCCTTAAATTCTAATATTCTAACTTTAGAAACTTTAGAATGGTTAGCGGTCCTCTGTTAAGAGCTCTCCTACCCACTGATGGAGAAGCGCTGCTGTATGGCGAAAAGCAGAGAAATAACTTCATGCCTCTCCAATTTAATATAACAATGGTTGCTGCTTTACAATACTTTTCTTAGCTCACATGTGAAAGATATGCAATAATTGTAGGCTTATAAATACTGATAGCCATGATATAATTTGACGAAAAAATTAGAGAAATAGGCGTAATACTTTTTGAAATTAGAAAAGCATACCAATGGATGTGGGGGAGCCGAAGCTTCCCCTCCGCTAGCTACGCTATTGACCATAACGATGGTGCAGCAGTTTGTAAGCACCATCCAAGTTTACAGCAGATAGTTTGGCATGCCAATATAATGGGTGGGAAGAATTCAACCCTCCCCCAGCTATGCTACTGACGAAAACGATGGTGCAGCAGTTTGCTAGCACTATTCAAGTTTACAGCAAATAGTTGGCGTACTAATGGAAGGGACTGTCTCTCCCCCCCCCCCCTAGCTACGCTTCTGTGTCGTACAAAAACAGCAATGTTCATCAACCCCGCAACCCTTAGGAACGTTTCTCGCACCCCCTGGAGCTACGGGCACCCCTGGTTAAGAAACTCTGCTCTACACAACAGCAACATTATTTTTATCTGGTTAGTTTTCACTACGTAAATATGTTCTACAATGCTTTATTCCAAGCTTGTGAAAGTGTATGTGTTTTTTTTAAGCAACTGTCATGTCTGTTTGTTGTTGATGACTTAGTCTTATAGCAAGGTTAAATATAAATTTTCATTATACTCGCTGAATTACGCCCATGCATGTAACGAGTGGCGGGGCTCATCTCCGTGGCTTAGCGCCCGGCAACACAGCTCCGAAGAAACGTCGCAACAGTGAAGGCCCGTTGGCGACACTGCGTCCAATTGACCATCCCGGGAATTGAACTCCAGATCTCTTGCGCCGATAGCAATGCCTTCACAACCGCGCTGATCGGACAGGTTGTAGCAAAGTTAGTAAAATTATTTTATTTTTCAAAAGAAAAAGTAAGTTTGCAAAATGTATGGGTTAGTATCGTTGATTTGCATGTGCGGCAAGTTTGGGTTGTTTTTTATTCTTCCTGCATAGCATACTTGTATTTTATTTTGTATTTTCGTTGCATATTTATTCTCCTATTGCGAGAAAGCGATCAGTGCGCTATACGAGCTCGCTTAGGAGTTGTCGACCATCTGTCTAACACACCAAGATGGGGGAATCCCGCTAAGTGCCTTTCCCGACCGCACAACAACTAATCTTGCCGGCTTGTTCTCCACACTGTTCCTTTAATGCTGAGCGTCAAGCAGGGAATCTGTGAATACCAAATTCAAAGTCCTTGGTTTGAGCCGACTCGGAATCAAACCCAAGTCCACAGCTCCAGAGGCGGACGCTCTCACCACTCGGCCATCTGAACTTTGCTTTAAACGGTAGAAATAAGCGGTAGAAATTGATAAATTTTTCGTATTTTTTATTGCTTTTGCGTAGTCTAGAAGTTGTAAAATGATTGCAGTCGACCAAAGTTCAGTGAATATAATATTTTTTCACAGGACCGAGAATAGTTATCAGTTCATCACTGGTTGACTTCGGAATTCTTCATCCTGGTGAAGAATCTTCGATTAAAGTTTTAGAGCTGACAAATCAGTCGAGTTGCGATGCTATATTTCAGGTAATATTCAAATAGCTACTGCACAAAACGTAGTTATTTAAGGCTAGTTACCGAGTCAAGCGATTTTGCTTTTCAATACCAACTCATACCAGTTATTTTAACTTTTTCCATGTAAGAAGACACTATGCTTGCAAGGTTTCGGGATTGTGGTGTCTGGTCGCTTTTATTATTGCTATCTGGAAAATCGAAAAGACTATTTCAAAATTCTATTTTGCATTTTATTGTATTTAGTTGCATATTTATCTTCCTATCACAAGAAAGCGATCAAAGCTCTATAACGAGCTCGCTTAGGAGTTGCCGGCCACCTGTCTACCACGCTGAGATGGGGGTAATCTCACTGAGAGCCTTTCCCAACGGCACAACAAATAAAGTTGTCGACGTGTTTACACTGCCTCTTTAATACTGAGCGTCAAGCAGGGAAGCTGTGAATACCAGTTTTAAAGTCATTGGTTTGACCCGACTCGGAATCAAACCCAAGTCTACAATTCCCGAGGCGGACGCTCTTATCTCTCGGCAATTCGAGCTGTTATGAAAAAAATTTCCAGATTTATTGAGCGTTTCACCTTTCTGTAAATAACTGTTTCTCATTTTTGCTCGCTCCGATGTAGTTTAAACAAAATACGATCTCTTCTGTAACATATATGTCGATCATTTGTTTTATTTTTGTGATTTTAGGCCTACACTTTATTTTGTTTTTGAAGCATCGGGACAGTTTGGATGTTTCAGTAAAAATAAAGCACTTTCAGATAAAATACGTTAAATATAAAGTACTGAAACCCTACAGCTGTTTTTCTTAGCCTTTTTGATGTTGTTCTTCCTGAAATATTTGGTGTATTTCAATTAACCCCTTTATCGAAAAACAGCATCTATAATTGCCTGCAATGAAAAATAATGAAACAAAGCAATAGGTCTTAAGGCTTCTGTTTGTTACAAACACAGTATAACTATTTCCTCTCCCAGTACCAAATCGAGTGGTTGCGTCAATGAGGCAGAGCTTCGCTAACTCCTTGCCAATTGCGTGAGGCTTCTTTTGCCTGCGCTATTCAATATAAGGCCTCCAATACTAATTTGCTTAGGCTACAGTACATTCCCCCGAATTCAAGGCGGTGACTTTCTAGATTCGTTAAAACCGAAAGAGATGTTGGCTACAACAATTTAATCCAATATGTTTTAGTTTGATCTTGATGATGAGTTTGGGGTTTTTTGTGTTAATGTTATGAGCGGGATGCTGGCTCATGGAAAATCCATAACAATTAAGATAAATTTTGAACCTCCCTACTGTATCAATTATTACAGAAGAGCTGTACTGTCTGTACACGAACAGGTACTAATATTTTGAACAATTTTCAATTTATCCATTTAATTGGGTGATTATTTGAAATCACGTGCCTCTTTGTTGACGGCTAGCTTCATTTTGATTTCAGATTTTGTTAACTCATGTGACCATGGTGCTATCGACTCCCTTAACTTTAAACTTATGCTCAATGATTAGCACTTACTTTGTTCATTTGCTTAAAGCGGTTGTAATGCATTCAGTGCTCGAATTAAGTTACTGTAGCTCTTGGAAAAGACACTTTACCGCTGTTTCTTTAATCACGTCAAGCTGCTTGTCTCCCGTAGTGGCCTGGTGTACGTAAACACTTGCGAAGTAACAAAAATCAATCACTGTTTGGCAATGGCATAATCGCAAGGTTGACGATTCAATTCCCACCCAAGCTTCGATGCTGCGTTCTTGGATAAGATGCTTCACGTTGATGATTATCTTTAGTCAGCAGATTTTTAACAAGTAGAAAAAAGTCATGCGAGAAACTTGCATCTGCGGTAACTTACCGAGTGTGGATTCAGATGGTGCATTGCGCCTTCGTTTTGTTTGGTCACAGAAACAAAGAAATTGATATAAAACTCAAAGAAAAAAAAATTTTCAAAGCCTTTTAGTTGATGTAAGGTTGATATGACTTCTGGTATTTCTGCTCCAAAATGTCTATGATGAATGCTCAGCTGAATAATTTAGCTTAGCATCATTTTCTAGATAATATGTGTGGTTGAAGGATTGGTATAAATTGGTCCATTTTTTAAAGTTTATTCGTGACTGTTTTTAATTTTTTTAGGATCCTATCTTTATTGATTTGATTGGAACTAAACACAGTGGGCTCATACGACCTTCACTCTTGCTTCCAGATCATTTGTACAGATATCAGATTCTAGTTTCAAGAGGTTTAAGCTTTTATTCGCCTCATACAGTGCAAAACCAGCTCAGGTAAAACTCAAATTTTTTCACATTCTTCCGTTTTTTGTTCTTTTTTCCTTTCTTGCCTTTCTTAATTACTAAGTAATGCGTTTTATTGTTGCTTTAATGTTCTCAGTATAATTGTCAAGAAGAGAGATTTGGTATTATCGAAGCTATTAGAGTGAAACCTGTCAAAAGAATCGTCAGAATGAAAGAGATTAGAACGCTTATAAAGCGAGGACTCATCTAAGAAAGGATGTAAGCCTTCACTCTCCTTCACTCCGATTCCCTTAACAAGTTTCACGCAAATGGATTTGAAAAAATGAACTCTCTATATCAGATTAGCTTCTGTACCTCCTACGAGCTGCGTAATTTGGTTGGTTGGTTATCTTTTTGATCAATCGGAACAAAATTTATTGACTGGACCAGAACAGAAAAAACAAAATACATACAGCAATTTTTAGTATTGACTTTTTTTTGAGACATGTAATACGATTGAGTGTCGTAAAACTAATTGTAAATCGTAATATTTCGAAATAGATTTTTTCTTAAGCAAGATCACCAATCAGCAAACAAGCAGTAGAGTTTTCTAAACGCTATGATTTTACTTGAGCTGATTTGTGATATTGTCGGCCCTGATATTGTGATCGAGCTCTCCCTGCCGAGCTATCAGTCGTCATATGTATTTCTGGTTTTCAACCTTTTGTGATTCATGACTCCTTTCTAGAGGGCTCTCTACACCAGTGGTCTCTGCTCAGCATCATAATGCTCTATCGGCATTTCATTTGTAGTGGCTGCAGCCATCTGCTGGTCTTACGTGCTCAATCACTGTTAATAAATCTTGCGTTCGTAGCTTCCGTTGCCTCTGGTTGAGAACCTAGTGTATTGCTGACGATTCTCCATAGAAATTAAATTTAATCGATAGGGATCAATTGAAACATGTGCTGGGTGTTTCTGTCGACTTATCCATGCTTTAAATTTAGAGAAGGCAAACTTGAATTGGATGAATTCGATATACCAGCACTACGTGGTGAAACAAATCAAAAGTTTGAAGGCAGGTTTTACACAAATCCAATGGAAGAATATTTTGATGATGGACATCACACCGAGACAACGGTATTGTAAAGCTGTTGTTAATAGCTTTATACTCAGCATTTTGAATGATTTAAAAACTTTTAAATATTTAGCAAAAATAGTGCGTTTAAGCTCATTAAACTTGCTCAATGTGAATGGATTGCTAAGCAAGTAAAAGCAACTATTGCTTTCTTACAATATCCGCCAAATTATGTACCGATGAGCTCTTTTCGCAATGAAAGAGTAGATTGATTTATTGCTACTTCTCCATTTGACTAGGGATCGCATAAATGAGCTAAACGTGCGCCAAGCTTTTTTGGTGAAGCATTCAGGAAATCACCTTCGCTCTCACGATACAAACGCATTCGAACGGCCCATTTTAAAGTATATGATTTTATTAAGTATGTAGAAAATCAACAGATATTCTTGTGAAGCGTAACTCGTTTTGTTTGCGAATCAAAAACAGATAATCAAATAATGCTTTCTTAAATATAAGTTGTCCAGACGAATGTCAATGTTTCGTAAGCCAAAAGCCGTCGTAATCCAGTTTTGGTATCTTGATTGCAAAAAAAAAAAAAAAAAAAGAACGATTGCTATTTAAGAAAATTGTTTGCAACGTAAGGTACTCAAATGGCTTTTCGTCCATCAACGATGAATATGTTAACTACTAAAATTTTTCAGATGAACTACCTTTCATTTTTGGGCGCTTTTTAACTGCATGTAATTCAAGAAGATAATTTTTTTTTCTTCGTTTTATATCACCTCTTCAGATAAATCCTCCTCATGTGTCCTTGGATCAGATGTACATCTGGATGGGAGGAGTGGAAGCGGCTGGACATGGTCCGATATCATGGTCAACTCATGTAAGAGTGAGCAACCACACCTATGGCAAAGTGGAAGCAACGTGGATTCCTGGTTGGAAAATATTTAGTAGTCAACTCACAGAACATTTGCTCCTTACCTTGGTTTTTGAGCTCTCTTACCGTTAAACCCACACTTTCACCAGCATGGAGCTCTCTGTTTGGCATAGCGCTCAAACCACGTTTAGTAGTCAAATTCAATAGACATTGGCGTTTCAGCGAACAGATTCTTATTCAATCCGATCGTGCAAAAAACAAGAAAAAAATTAAATCTTCAGTTTTCTCGCAATTTTACGTCGAAGCGTGCGTGTGGCGGGGCGCATCTCCGCGGCTTAGCGCTTGGGCAACACAGCTCTGAAGAAACGTTGAAGAAGTCCCGAGTGGGGTTGGATTGAATTTGAATAATTTGAATCCGCTCAAGAATTCTTCATAAATTTGAATTTCGTGTTAGAAAGTCAATGAATTTGAATTTCGTTTTTTTAAAATCAATGAATTTGAATTTAAATTTTTTTAAAATCAATGAATTTGAATTTCGTTTTTTCAAAGCCATTGAATTTGAACATTCTGATTAAACATTCGACGACTTTGGATTTTTTCGACTTAGAACTTACCCAGCAAAATAGCGATTTGTAAGTGGTTCAAATCAGCACATAGTGCAAACGTTCCATAAAATTATCAAATAAACCGAAAGTTTGTGATGTGATGCTGCAAGGTGGTTTAAAGTTCTTTTTTGCAATAGGTAACTTCCTAGTGAACCTGCAAAAGAATGAACTTTACACCCGGTTGACGGGACCCCATTCTTTTGAAATTGTTTTTAGGGCAGTTTAAATTGCAATAAAATTGCAAAAGAAGAATAAATAATTTGTCTTCTACATCAGCAATTATCAAAATAAGTTCATTAAAATTTATTTTTTTTGCCATCAGCCAAGAGATAAAAGAACACTAATAGAAAAGTAGCCAATTGTTTTCTGATAAAAGCCATGATGTTTCTGTATCTGGTAACTTTTTTTCTGCAGTTAATTAGACCCAGAACTGAATCAATTACAATTTTATGTAATGACAATTGCACCCAAACAGTATTTAGTTACTTTTAAATTGCAATTACTTTGCACCGCAAAACTCAATCGCAATTATAATTTGAATTATATGAGGAAGTATGATAAATTATATTTAATCACACTATTACAATTAGTCTGTAATTGATCTGACTCTGATTAGATCTACGAATTCCCTGAGTAACTATATTTTGAACAATTCGCTAGTACTACTCAAAAATATCTGTTTTTAAAGCCTACATATTTGATAGTCTCGTAAATCAAATATCAACTAATCAAGTCTAAATCATTAAGTTTTACGAATTTGAAAGTGGTGAGATTCGTCACTATAAACTTAAATTTTGCACTGGTCCTTTCAAAATAAGTGAAATTGAAGTTGAAGCTTTCGCAACGCAATGAATTTGAATTCGCTTGCGAATTCTTCATAAATTTGAATTTTGTTTTTAAAGTCAATGAATTTGAATTTCGTTATTCGAAGTCACTGAATTTGAATTTCATTTTTTCAAAGTCAATGAATTTGAGTTGGAATTTCATTTTTTCAAAGTTAATAAATTTGAATTTCGTTTTTTAAAGTCAATGAATTCGAATTTGAATTTCGTTTTTTTAAAGTCAATGAATTTGTATTTCGTTTTTTACAGTCGATGAGTTTGAATTTAAATTTCATTTTTTCGAAGTCACTAAATTTGAATTTGAATTTCGTTTTTTCAAAGTCGATGAATTTGAATTTCATTTTTTCAAAGTCAAGGATTTTGAATTTAAAAAATTGAAAAATAATGATTGGATCCAAGCCTAGTAGCGAGCCGTTGGCAACACTGTTTCCTATTTGACCGGCCCAGGAATTTAACCCCAGACCTACCGCACCGATATCGATGTACGTAACAACTGAGCTGACGGACCGGACATGAAACAAAAAGTTACAAAAAATTGTCATTTTTATGTTAAAGGCTGAATATGTTTTGTGGCATGCAATTCTAGTAGACAAACTGTCGAACATGTGTTATGGTTTTGTTCTATTTTCGCGTGAGAAATTCTGCTAGAGCAGTAGAAGCTTGTACTGTAGGTTAAAAATCGACCGAATTAACTTTTGCACAGATATTTCTGGCCTGTTCAGAGTCTTTCCAGCCACGGCTGAAATCCTTCCTTCCAAATCGTTTGAATTCAAAATCATCTTTAAATCTTCCGCCCACGGTCAACGTATCCGTCGCCAACTGGAATGCTACGTTGCTTATAAGGTCAGTGCGCTAGCGTTTTTAATTTTTACTGAATGCATTCTGCTTTGTTTTTAATTTCTGTGGTCAATTTCTTGTAATGGTTAGGTTGTAAACGCAGCCTATCCACTCTCATTTTTTTCATTTTTTCGTGCTTCCTAAAGATAAAGTTACGGGACAGCGGGTGCAAGCACACATTGTTTAGGCCATTTTCAATTGTCGGCCCATTACAATTTTCAATCACGAATGATTGAACGCTGTTAAGGGACATATATGACGAACAACACTTACACAAAACCCTTCGCACTTCCGCTTGTGCCGAGCGCCCGGCGCGAAAGCTGCGAATACTATTTTTAAAGTCTTTAGTATGACCCGACTGGGAATAAAACCCCAGTCTCCCGGCTACCAAGTGGACGCTCTTAACCGATACACCAAGCGCCGGTTTCGTGCTTCCTAATTTTTTTAATATGCTGTCATTTTTTTTGCTGGCGTGATGATCTTTTTTTTGCTCTTTGTTTTTACGTGGAAAATTGGACATCTGTGAACGTGATAATTATTTTTTTCTTGCTCTTCACTTGATTTAGCGTGAAAAATTGCGGACATCTGCGGACGTGATGACTTTTTTTTCTTCTCACTTAATTTTACGTGGAAATTTGGACATCTGCGTACGTGATGATCTTTTTTTGCTCTTCTCTTGATTTTGCGTGGAGAATTGCACATCTCTGGATTTTTTTCATTTTATTTAGTTAATCTGTCATTTTTTAAATTGTTTTCCAGCAAATTCCGATAATTTTTTTTTCAAATTTTTGCTGATAGGTAGCTGGACAGCCTGTAAACGGTATATTTCATAAAAAAAGAAAAAAAAATTAAGCTTGTCTACTTGCCCAGCACTGATTGTCTTTTATCTGTCACCGATCAAAAAATAAAAGGCAATTTTCTCAAAAATCAAAATGAAATCTTTGTTGTAGTCGGGGTATGGTCCATCTCCGCGGCATAGCGCCTGGGCAACACAGAAACGTCGCAGCGGTGGCGAGCCGGCATTTTTTTTTTATTGTAACGAGTAATTTATGACTTCGCATAATTTTTCCCACGCATCAATTGAGTTTTCAAATTTTTTACATGTGAAAATTTGTCGAATTTGAATAACAAGTTACGTTGTTGCATTATATTCTTGCTTGCAGTGTTTGCGAGATTACAGAATAGTAGAGAGCAAGTTTATCATCCCACCATGGCTTCTAACTCTAGACATTGTTGGACATACATATGATAAAAACCACACTGTCTATCCACAATTGAATGTTCGACAACCCAAACTAGTAAGATAAGCTTTTTTCGCTAAAATAGATGGTGTTTTGTTTTCTTAATCTTATTGCACTCGGAAGGAGGAAAGTTGTTAAAAAAACAAAATAGTGTGTTTTTGGCTGTCGTTGATTTATGGTTTAAATTGGCAGTCACTTTTTTGCCTTGTGCTTGGTTGAGCAGTCTATTTAAAGCCCTCTGCCTTGCATTGCGCATGGCTCATCGCTCTGTAATCTGATCACTTTGGCTGGAGTGATGATTTTTTTGCTTTGTGGTAAGTACCACAAGCAAAAAGTTTTTGGAGGATTTTAAATTTAATTTTGAGATCGTAACTCAACGACTCGCTACCGTTGCGACGTTTCTTCGGAGCTGTGTAGCCAAGGCGCTAAGCCGCGGAGATGGGCCCCGCAACTCGTTACACGCTTCGGCGTAATACTGCGAGTATAATGAAGATTTGATTTGATTTGAACTCTTGTTACCCTAAACTTGCATGATGAAACTTGATTGTATCGTATAGCTCCGGAACTGGATATGCGGGTGCGACACCCAGGTAGGTCATCTTCCATGATGCATGTAGTTCACTCATGTAAAAACCCAAGCTGCAATTGTGTGGCTTAAAAAAAATTCTTGTAAAGCAGTGCTCTCAGCAGATTAGGCATTTTATTTGCAGATATTTCCCCCGGTTCCACGTGATAATGGTTCGTTTCAAACCATGGTCGTGGAGAGCGAAGAACCAGTTTTATATCAGATAATGAAGGTTAGTGAATTATTAGCTGTTGCATTATAAGCATAACTGTGTTGGTTTGTTGTTATAAATAAGATCCAAAACATGCATTACGTAGCTCTTGAATGCCAGGTAGTTATAAGTAAGCTCATCAGAAGTGTGACATGGCTTGAAATCGAATCCCAAGTCTATCACTCCAATGACATGCGCTCTTTCATTCGGCCATATGTTTGGAAACGTAATTGGCGATGCAATTCAACGGAAAAAATAAGAAATGCAAACATACAAACCAGGCAACGTGGGAATATAGCATGAATTAAGTTGTATCAATTTTGCTGTTTGACAAATGATTTAAAACTGGCCATTTGCGTTGAGATAACAACATTGCTATCGGCCCAGAAGATCTGGGGTTCGATTTCCAGGCCAGTGAAATCTGACGCAGTGTCGCCTCCGCTGCGACCGATGTTTCTTTGAAGCTTGGCGCTAAGCGGCGGAGATAGGCCCCGCCCCTTGTTACGCGCTTTGGCATAGTAACGCCATTGCAGTGAAGATTTGATTTGTTGTTGATGCCAATTTCATTTACCTTTTCAACGCCGTATCCTTTTTTTGCAATGTTTGATAAAAATCTTTCGGGTATCGAACTGAGTCCCAACTGCAAGGCAAATGTTTAAATGTTTGTTCATGCAGCTATTTTTGCACGCACTGCATACTCGCAAGCTTATGTGCCGAGCAGTTTTGCATATTCTATTATTTCCCTGCCTATAGCATTTATTCTGGGCTTATGGAATCTGATTTTTCTTTTAAATCAAACCTTCATTGTACTCGCGGTATTGCGCCGAAGCGTGTAACGAGTGGTGAGGCCCATCTCCGCGACTTAGCGCCTTGGCAACACGGAAACGCTCAGCAGTGGCGAACCGTTGGCAACAGTGTCCGATTTGACCGACTAGGTAATCGAACTCAAGACCCCCCTCACCAATATAGCGCTGTGTTTAATCATCCTGCCAATCGATTGTTCATTTTTCTTTACAATAGCCAAACACTTTCAAATCAAATCATTCGTTGTGATGATAGTTGGTGTAGCTGGAGTAATTTCTCTAACCAGCAGCTCAACTCTACATCGAAATAAAAAATGTATTTTTTGGATTGTTAGAATCAACACGATTGTGTAGCGAAACCTCCGTTCAATGTTACGTCATCGAAATACCATATCAGTACAATCCGGTTTATTCCGGAAAAACTCGGAATAACCAGGAGCACACTAACCGTTCGTTTCAACGATGATTCGAAACATGACAAGGTACCATATTATACCTTCTGTCTTTTATTGTTTTGGAAAAGAACATTTTGTGTTTAATTATTCAATTAGGTGTGAAAGAATGCTACACAAAAACAGTTCAAGCAATCTCGAACGTGGAAGGAAAACTAACTGTAAAACACGTTTTTAGCCTCATTGTGCTTAGCTTACAAAAATGGGTCATCTAGCGGTAATCGTGTTTGTCTTTTCGACCGCTTAGCGTCAACCAAAACGGTTTTCTAAGAAATACCGAGATACAGGGTCAGTCTGTCCGATAGGATTTAATAGTAGCTGAGTTTTTTTAATGGGGTTGAAAATGTGACTAGTCCTGCAAAATTGTGATTGGAAAGGGTATTTTTCTTATGTTTGGGTCACGATCTGCAGTTTTAACGTTCCGTAACTTGTTATTAACTTTATTATTTGGTTTACAAGCGTGACTCAATTCTACGTAGCACAGATATTGCTCTAGGAGCAGTTAAATGTGATTTCGAATTCCTGCAAACGCAGCGTAAATTATGGAATCGCAGTATTTGCTTCGAAAAATTAGTCACGGGCTCATTGTGTGTAACCCTCAATCAGGTTGTTTTTGCTATTTGCATTTATGCAACAGGTGATTGATATGAAGGGATCTGGTGAACAACCTGAATTGTTATTGAGCGACGGCGGGGAATTTTATTTTAAACCGACTTGTATTTACTCCAATACAAGTCGTGACTATGAAATCCACAACATTGGACGCTTTCCTCTTTGCTTCAAATGGTTTATTTCAAAAGATGACCAACGCAAATTAACTGTGCAGCCTGAAGAAGGTACAATACTGGCTAATCAAGCGCAGGTATGTCATCACCTCAGCTAGGACTGAATCGATGCATGCGTTCCTATTATCTTGCTCGAACTTAATAAGAGATCGCTTGGTTGGTCTTGCTGCATTTTTTTAAGTTGGTTAGTTGCTATATCACTTAACAAGCAACGTTTTGGATGTTCAAAATACGCGCTTACAGCTCTTATCTGGAGTTTTAAGTGTAAGAGTATAAGATGCGTTTTAGTTTTACTAACAATGTGTACATTATTTGCTTTTCGTATCTGTTAATCCCGCGTAATGAATCTCCCAATTTTCTACTATCAATAGGACCTTGTGGTATTACAAAAGTGATCCTTTGACTAGTGATATCAATTGTTGGAGCATACTTTTTAGCATTAACCTATCTTTAATACTGTCTTTTGTATGTTTTTTGTTTTGTGCGCCACTCACAAATTTCTTATTTTTTCTATGCGTTTCGTTTACGTTTAAGTCTACATGAAATGCTGATGCAATTCACATGGTTTCAGAAACATCGATGGACATTTTTTCCTACACGTTGCGCTGATCATCATTTCGTTGTACATTGTCTAGCCTGGTCGGATTTTCACAGTGATATTAAGCAAGCAAATACTGGAACAGATGGCAAAAAATTTAAGTTGAGAATCAATGCGAAATGCATTAGAGGTGAAATCAGGGTAAGCGAAATTTAATCACCGTTAACAGCATCAGAGTCGATGTTGTTTTTTTAGCATGAGGCATAGCTTGTTATATTCTAGTTCAGGGCTGGGCATTGGGCAAACTGCGGCCCGCGAGACCATTTTATGCTGCTCGTGAGCGTTCGCAGAAATATAAACTCCTACCGTGAATCAAGCCGAAAACCTTTTTTTTGCTCTTCACTGATTTTTAGTGAAAAATAGGACATCTGAGGACGTGTTGACCTTTTTTTTTGCTCTTCCATTCAGTGCGGCCCTCGGTTTCAAAAATTTTTCAAATGAGGCTCTTTGTGTGCAAAGTTTGCCCTCCCCTGTTCTAATTCATCGTTCTTTTTTGGCATGAGCCGAAACTTGTTATAATGTAGTTCAGTGGTTCTCAACATTATATGGTTCGTGGTTCTTTTCTAGAGAGTCTCAACACCAGTAGCCCCATGCTCAGCAGCAAAAATTTTGGTCGGAATTTTATTCATAGTAGTTGCAGCCATCCGCTGGGCTTAAGGAACCCGGTTGAGAATCGCTGGTTTAGTCCTTTGCATGAACTAGATTTTGGTTGTGAGGTTATCCACAGAAAGTTTTAGTGGTAGTCGATCGATGTAACGTTAAATGTAAGCAACTAACCCAACTCCAGTGATGATTGGAAGTTCGGCGAGCTATACTGTGGAACAAAAGTGGTGTGATTGTCATAATTTCTTCTTCCAACTATGAGCAGTAAACTCATGCTTGTCCTTCCACCTCTTATCCTTTAAGTACAACAAAATTGTTTTACTGAAGGCATCTAAGTTTGCAGTCCAACTTAACATTCGTGGTCACTTCATATCTTTTTTGATGTGTTTGTGCATTTACTGCAATTTTGAGCAATATCAGCCGTAGAGCAAAGTATTTAAGTTATTAATTTTCACCTCTAGGTTGAAAAAAGTGATATTGATTTTGGAAGTGTGATAGTTGGTTCGTCGAAAACAGAGACTATTGTATTACACAACGACTTTTTATGTGATCTGCATTTCCGCCTTTCTTTGAAGCAAGTCATTGATAACGAATATGGAGAAGAACCAGATAACAAGTAACTTTCGTAGTTGAATGTTTACTACGATGAAGTAAGGTGCTACCGTCGTTGCACCGTTTAGAAAAATAACTAAGAGGCAACCTTAAGAAAACAACAGTATAGAGATTTGCTGTTTTGTGAAAATGTGTTTCATAGGCAACTCGACATGACTTATTGGGCAGGCAGAGCGTTTGCTTCACGACCGTTTTCAAACTTCTGATGCGCATTTGAGGTGGCTTCAGACCTGAAGAACGTTAGTTCCTACAGCAGTTTTCTTCACTGCAATTTGGGCAATGCTGAGAAAATAGTTTCCTCGGTTATTTCTTTTTGAAGAAAGTGTGGTTAAACTTGATATTAGGATATTGTCTTTGTTAAGATTTAGTTGTGCTTCAAGGCTTGGTGATAAAAAAAAAATTAAGTTGAGTGTTGCAATATTCCGTAAAAGTGTTAATTAAGATTTTTTGACTTGTTTTTGCATTAGTCTAAATCTGTTGTCCCTTTTTCGTTTATTTTTTACACATTTGCAAATGTACTGTCCAGCTGTCCAGCAGACCCAAACATTTCCATTTTTTAAAATAAATGAATGGGGAAACATTTTGCGATAGTCAAATACAACACTAAAATTTAGTAAATCCATCAGGGAATGTTTTGGTTCAACAATTTACAATTTGAGAGCCATCAAAGAGAATATTTTCAGGGAACCCATTGGACTCAAACTCAGCACAATGAACTCAGTTGTGCCTGCTCGATCGAGAGTTGAAATAGATGCGCATGCTCAAGCACACAGACGCGTCATTTATTCCTGGTTTCTGTATTACGACCAACTTACTTCTACAGGTGAGCAGAAAACACCAAGTACTTCAATAATTGGTTGGCGGTACAGGACGAATAATTTTGAAAAAAAGCTGTTTTTGCATTAGACTTCAAGAAACACTTCAAGAGTTGTGACAGAGCGTTTTTTCAAGCCTAATGCGAAAGCAGCTTTTTTGAAAGCTATATACTGAATGATTTGCAATTGGTGCAATAAATTTGCTTCCAATTAAAAACTTTGAGCTTACACAAATACACAATGTGCTGATTGTGCTCTGTTGTGAAATTCTTAGACGCATAAACGTTGAAATGTTTTGCTGCTATTTTCCATTCGTTTATGTTAAGCACTGGAAATTGATGCAGTACCTAGTTTGTGGCAAATAGTCGACAATTTTTATTTAGGTGATGTGTTTCCATCATCAAGGCAGACGCTTCTCTGTCAACTTTTTGCGGAAGGAATTTATCCTGCTTTAACCGTCATTGGTAAATACGCTAAGCAATTTCTCAAAACAACTTTAAAACTCAAAATAGCATCAAAAGATGATATTTTTCAGAACATAGCTGTTTAGTTAAAATAAAGGAACAATGCTACGCAAAACAGCCAATGAGATGGCCTATAGTGCTTGAGTCGTCAACCTGCGGCATGCGGCTCTTTCCTCCTTGCATTGCGGCCCAGAGAATTTTTAATTTAAAAAATTTAATTTTCTCTGTGGTACTTCGTGGATTTCTTAAGCAACACACTATAGTTTTATGCGAAGTGTAAAGGTAGGTCAAAAAAGCAGTATGCAACATTTTCTTTATAGCACATCATCAAAAGTGTAGTCAAATCCCTAATAAGCGTATGTACTTTTTGGGGAGTAGATGCGTTTTTTCCCCATTTTAGATGTCAAAAGTATTTGCGGCTCCCAGGAAGTTTTTGTTGTAGAAACCGAATTCAAATGGCTCTTTCGGTGTTAAACGTTGCCGACCCCTGGTCTAGTGGAAACAGCGTCTGCGTTTTGAGTGATAGATTGGAGGCTCGATTCCTAGTCAGGTTAAACCAATCACTTAAGAGATTTATGTTCACAGCTTCCTTGTTTGAGGTTCAGCATTGGAAGGGCAGTGTGCAGAACAAATCAATCGAGTCTCGCTTTTGTGCCGTTAAGAAAGGCACTTAACTAGATTTCCTTTTTAGGTGGTAAACAGGCGGTAATGAAAAAGCACTTGGTGCTTATAGCGTCGTTATTAATGAATGTAAGGCTTAACTTTTACCTAAAGCTCCTGCATTATATTTCTATTACTGTTGTGGGAAAAGTCCTTGAGGACAGTGATGGTGATATTTCTTGCGAAAGTACTTCGTGGTTCGGTTCTAGATGTTACAAAATAGGCGCAATTTACAAAAAAATTCTATTAGACATAAGAAGTAACAACAAGGGTAAGATCGTCAGTCGCAGTCAGTTGTGGAAGTGGTTCAACGTAGACAGTTTCAACATGTATTTGGATTGTGATCCAGAGAGAGTGGAGCTCCTGCATTCGTTAGCAATGAAGAAGCGGTACGTCCTCAACCGACGATGTTTTCTGATTCAGGTTGACGTTTACTGGTGTTAATGAGAAGGAAGTTTCAGGTAGTTTTATCTTTGATTGCGAGAGCAGTTTAAATGCTTAGACATTCTTCCATTTTTGCAGTCTTGTTACTGCGAGGTCGTTCTCGTTAGTAAACTGTTGCAGCAACATTCAGAAACCGTTAAGTATTTATCAGGATATAACACTACCGAAATGCATGACTGCGCTTTTCACGAATTCAAAACATTTCCCTGCCAACGACAGTAAAATTAAGTTTTATATTTTTAGTTCTTCCATCAAACCGAATATTTACACCAGTTCGATCGTGACATTCAACTTCGGAGCTGCTCCACTTTCAGCGCAATCTTGTTTCGTCAATATGACGTTCAAGAACACAAGTTCAATTGCTTGTAAATGGTAAGGCTCTGAACTGCGATTCAGTGCTTTTTGTAGCTTTGAGTTCTGGAACCTGCTAACCAGTGCTCTATCCGACTAAACCCAATGACTGAATTCACTAAACAATAGTGGTTTTTGCCATTTTGTAATGTTTATTTCAAGTTCTGCTGTAGTGTTAGTGATTTTGTGTCAGATGTTTTAATGTCAAAAAATGCTGGTTTTCTGTATAGATGGATGAAGTGCCGCTATCTTATAGCCAAAAATAATTAATGTCTTAAGACGGAATGTAATTAATTACGCGGAGATTTCTGTATTTTAGTACCAATAATTTCGGGATTTTAGTATCAGTTTTAGTTGTGGAGATTTCTGTATTTTAATACCATTGTTTTTTTCTTGGCCGCGTCAAATCGGACACTATATCGTCAATGGCTTGACACCGCTGCGACATTTCTTCGAAGCTGTGTTGCATAGACGCTAAGCCGCGGAAATGGTCCTCGCCATTTTTACACCGGCGCAATACCGGGAGTATTGTGAAGATTTTGTTTTTCGATTTGATTATTTTCCTGACTTAGGGAGTTCTTCTTTCCTCAAGATCTTCAAATGGACTTGGATAATTGGGCTATCGACGGATTGATGGATTCCAACGAGCTTCATAACACTTTGATTGAGACAAACGAATTGTTTACAGGTTCACACGATAAACTGTTTTAAAGTTACTTCCTAAAAACCAAATATTTATTTTATGTTTGCTCCTGAAGTTAAGGGACTCTCCCTTAGGGTGGTTTTGCACAAAAGCAAAAGTGGGACGGGAATCTGTTCTTCTGTAATGACATGGCTTGGCAAGTTGAGCAAAGTGAAGTTAAGCTGCTGGACATTATAAACAACAAACAAGCTCAGCTCCACTTTGTTTTTGTTTAAAATCGCCTTTGACTTTTTTCGTATTCTGCAGCTTTGCAATAGATCAAATGTATTTAGTGTCGCCAAAGACTGGTACTTTAACCCCTGGAGAAAAAGGCATGGTTCTTCTTTCATACAAACATGATATCATTGGAACTCACCGCATTCCCATCTTATTTAAGATTGATAATGGCAAGGAGGTTTTAGTGAGTTTTACGATTGCAAAATTGTCAATGACTTTTGTTTTGTAGTTTTTTGGCTGCCCCGTTACGGCTTAAGTCCATGCAGTTTCAGTTGTCATCACAGAAGAATGAGTTTCAACTAACGACTTACGGGAATGCTAAACGGAGCCTGCGTGTAATCGTGTATTTGTGAGCAAAATACTGTGCTCCCCGTTTGTCCATAAAACCTCCGCAGCATACTACGTGTCAACCAAGGGTGGAAACTCAAACCTAAACCGAAACCTGAAAACCCAGTTTTAAAAGAAATTTCGGAAACCCAAACTGAAACTGACGCCTAATTAGCCAAAAATTTGAAAACCTAAACTTGAACCAAAACCATTTTTTCTGGAAACGTCAAAACCGAAACTGAAACTAAAACCTGTTCAAAATTTTCTAAGGTTTTAGGTTTTTAAAATTGTCATCACCATCCTTACCAGCACAGTTTTTTAACGCTGAGCGTGGAGTAGAGAAGCTGTGAATACTAATTTTTGAGTCTTTGGTTTCACCGGACTAGGAATCGTACCCAAGTCGACAACTTCTGAAGCAATTGCTCCCCTCACTCGGCCATCTGAGCTGCTACTTATCATTGTAATAAAAAAAAAAGCGCCAAGAAGTGGAGGATTTAAATAACCCTAATTCACAGTAAAATAACTTTCTTGGATGAAACTTAAACCGAAACTGAAACCCAGAAACCGAAGCTGCGCGTAAGCAAAACTGAAACCGAAACTGGAACCGATTTTTTTAACAGCCGTGAAACCAAACCAAAACTGAAACCTGACATCTGGGTTTCAACACACCGAAACTGAAACTGACACCCTAACGCCAAGTAGCCAGGTTTCCACCATTGGTGTCAACCCTCTGGTGATCGTAGAAAAATGAGCATATTTTCGACTCTTCGCGATCTAAAAGTATGTTGCCGAAATAATGTATAGCCTATTAGGCAAGTCAATTTTTTTAAGTTTCGCCACCCTGGTTAAAGTTTCGTCTATGAACTGGGAATTACCACCACAACTGGATTGAGAAATGATATCCGTTTTGTTCACGAATAGTTACTTCATCATACTTAGGATGTAGGCAACCGGTTTATGTTTTGTCGTATCAGCTAACATGCTTTGTTTGCAAGCTTAACAGCTCTGATAGCCGAGTGGTAAGGGCGTCAGCATCGGGAGCTGGAAACTTGGGTTTGATTCCGAATCGGCTCAAACCAATGACTTTAAATTTGGTATTCACAGCTTCCCTGTTTGACGCTTAGCATTGAAGGGACAGTGTGGAGAGCAAGCCGACAAGTTTACATGTGCCGTTGGGAAAAATACTCAGCGGGATTCCCCCATCTTGGTGTGGTAAACAGATGGCTGGCAACTCCTAAGCGAGCTCGTATAGCCTTATCAGCACATTTTTTTTTTGCTCTAACGCGTTCTGGTATATGAAGCCAGCTGCTTGAACAATGAGATTTTCAAATTCCATAAATAATCAATTGCTTTGTAGCTTATGTTCGTTGGTATCACTGTTGAACCTGGTCGTCGCTATCTTCATTTCCCCGAATCACTTCATAACTTTGCTCCCATACGTGTGGGTGAACGGCTGCCTCCGAAACAGGTGCATAACTGTTGCTTTTGATCTGAATTTCCTTTAGGAAAAAGCGCTCTGCTAATACGTTGTTAATACAACTGCCATGCTTGTGGAGTTTATAAACTTTCATTTCGCAACTGATACTGTCAACGGCAACCACGCATAGCCCTAAAACGAAGTCACATTTCATAGCAGGAGCTGCCATAACTCTCAGTTTATTTGAGGTTGCATAGTTCAAGCCTGAGTCCGTTAAATAATGAAGATCCGGTTGAATTAGAAACAAAAATCGAGCGAATCCCGTGCACCGGTCTTAAAGAAAATGGTCTTGTTGTTACGGCAGTAATATTATTGGCTCATAGTTAATTCAAGAATTTTCACGCTGTAGCTGAGAGAGTTAGATTTTAGGTATTACCTGCTCGTACTGAAAACAAATAATTTTTTTCCCGAGAGGCACTCGACATAAGCGAAAAGTACGAAAGGTTAAGTGTACGTTGTTAACGTCGTGCAAATCTTTTTAGCAGCGTTGTATCTTGATTGATCATATAATGGACCAAATTTAAATACAAAAATGATTTGCATAACTTATGCTTAGCACCTGCTATTTCCCAATGTAAGCGTATCTTAAGTGCTGTTTTTTTTTGTTGTTTTTTTTTGTTTTTTTTTTTTTTTTTTCGGTCAAAATTTGGTCATAGTCCAAATTAAATTCGTAAAAACCGAAAAAATTAAAGCCATTTTGGTCAATGGACCGAAAAAATTATCTTGCCAATATGCAAGCAACAATTACATACGGACTACCGGTATATGCAAGCAATAATTACAAACTGACTCCCGGTGTCACAGTGTCAGGTTTAACAAACATCCAACTGATCAAAGTAGTTTTTATTTGTGTTGCGGTTACATAGAAGTTGGTGTATCTTTCTTTCCACATCTTGTTACTTTAAATATGACCGAAAAATAATTGAAATGACCGAAATTTTTGTAGACAGGTCAATTGACCGAAGTCAAATTTTGAAAAAAATAACCCAGGTTAAGTGTGTTTTTTCACTGCAGATATATGAGCTTCACAACGGAGGATCTGTTCCAATTGTGTTTCATATTGATCTCTTTCCGTTACATGATTTACAAGCTATGAACTATGACCATGAAATATTCGCGTGCCTCAATCCGGTCGGTCAAATTCTTCCACAAGAATCGTTTGCACTGGAATGGGTTTTTTCACCATTGGAAAGCAAAACTTACGAGGTCAGAAAAGAGATCAGTTTATTTGTCAACTATTTACTCACTTAGCCTTCTTTCTTTGGAGGGTTGCAAAGGCGGCAGCTCTATTTGGTTTTTCTGCAAATATTTAAACTAACCATACAGAGATCACGTCCCTCTCTGCGCATTGGTGAGTATCAAACTATATTTTTTCATTTTATGTTTTACAAAACGCGAAAATATTGAAATGGAGCTTACAATTTTTTTTTGCAAGTTCCCGCCAGAAATGGAAAAAGTCCAAGGTGGTGATTGATAAATTGGTAGATGTAATATTTTTTCCTGCAGCCTTGCGATTCGTGCGCTACTTGCACTACATTGCTGCAGATAGTTACGTGATTGTACGGCTGCGTGCAATACCGTGTTAAGTAAGTGTTTACTCAAAATCTTCATTAGGAAACATGTTTTTTGATCAAGACTTTGGATTAAACAATCCTAATGTGGGAATCAAAACCACCACGCGCGGTGGTAACCTATTTTTTCTTAAACATGTTAGGCAGATGTTCGTATTCGAATTGGTGATGGAGACACAGCAGTGATTACTTTTAAAGGGGCTGGTTATGATCGTAGGAATATGGGGAAGAGTGAACCAGTGTTGGACGAACTAACATTCAAAAAACTCCTTTCTCTTGGAGTGGAAGATCGTCTATGTGACCCACGACAGGTTAGCTGTGTTTACAGGAAGTAAATTATAAAAACAACTCTAAAAACATCTAAATGGTGTGGTGTCACTCCTCTTTGGGATCGGTAACGAATGCTGTTTTGGACTTGTTAACGAAAAAATTGATATAAAAATTTCTCCATGCTGCCACGTTCCTAACATCTCTCAGGATCTTGTTTGCTTTTTATACAAAGGCTGGGTTTGTGCCGATTCTCTCATGGGTACAGTTTCTTAGTTACAGTACTTCTTACCAGGCTGAGTATAGCAGGACGTGTGCCGCTACTTCGTACAGAACCTGGGATGATTGAGCTTATAGGATCTGAATCATATTCAGCTCGTATTGCTATGGGGTCATCTTCAGTCGATTTTAAATCTATTGGACATTTGAAAGCATCCCTGGTAATTTCAGTAACTAGTAATGGCGGAGCTCTTTATGTCTCTAATTGGAAGAAATTTCGTAGACTGACAACACTCGATTGATTTCGAATTTTAACGAGAAACATCATAAATGCCATTTGACCTCTTGATTTTTGTCCTTGTTTGCAAAAATTTCTTGCGCTTAATCACATGGTTACTTGCATTTATATGCTTTTTTACGTAGATTGTAACTTCGTCATGCGAGTATATTAGTCTTGGAAATGTTCCTGTATTTGCTCGAATGCGTCGGATTATGTTCTTGAGGAATAGCTCTGATGACAAGCCTGCGTTTTTTTCTTGGCGCGCCACGTCGGAAGTTACGAATAAAGTAAAATGTCGATTAGATCAGCTGTTCAGCGCATCGATATCGGTGCGGGAGGTCTTCCTTAAACACTGTAACACGCCTAGAAAAAACTTTTATTGTTTTTGAACGCCTAGTAAAAGAATAGAGCACACATTAGTAGCCCACACTGGCTAAGATCGCATTGCTTGCCATGTAACTGCATAGAGCAAAACATCCAGCTGACGTCATGTTGGAATCAGCCAATCAGAAGCAAGCGGGGATTGGGGAACAAATTTGCGATTTTCTCGTTACTCTGGCCATGGATCGACGTCGGATTTTCGCGAAGGTGCTTAAACACCGCTAATGCGTAAATTCAAACTCCCTTCAAATTGGTGTTACTTGGCCTTTAAGGCGTTTTGAGAAACCGAAATGGTGTCTCAAAATTGTTCAGCGGTCTCTCAAAACTTGCTTCTGCTGTAGAAAGCTGTGTTTTACGTTATAAATATAATTGAGGGTTTTTCAAAATTTCGTAATAGTTCGTCAAGTCAAAAGTTAGGAAAAAAACACTGCCGTTGCAATCAACCTGTTAATTTTCGACGGCCTGTTACTGGAATTCAAAGTGCCGCGCACAGTATCATTTTGTTCCATGTAGGCTTAACAGCTTAGCTGGCAAGTGGTAAGAGCGTCCGCTTCTGGAGCTGTAGACTCGGGTTTGATTCCGAGTCCGGTCAGACCAAAGATTTCAAAATTGGTATTTACAGCTTCCCTGCTTGACGCTCAGCATTAAAGGGACAGTGGGGAGAGCAAGCCGGCAAGTTTACATGTTGTGCCGTTGGCAAAGGCACTTTGCGGGATTCCCCCACTTGGTATGGTAGACAGATGGCCGGCAACTCCTTAGCGAGCTTGTTATCGCGCTTTGATCACTTTCTCGTAATAGGATGATAAATAATGCAACTAAATGCAAAAATACGAAATAGTTGTAGCATACCATTAGAGCGTTTGCTGTAAATAAGTAACCACAAACTAAAAATTATGTTAAAATGAATATTGTTGGAGGAGAGACTGCAAACATTGCAAAGTTTGGACTGTTTGAATCAGCAATCGACCCTAGCGCACTAAAATCAATACAGGTTAAAATCATTTTGGATCTGTGAAGCAAGCCCTTTTGACGGTCACATAAAAATAAATCAGCATTCTTGGTATTGAAATAAATCAATAAGTGGGAAACTTGTGAATTTGATCTTCTGTATGTTAACTGTTTCTGATGTGTCATCATGTTTTTTTCCAGATTCTAACTATCTCGCCTGCGGAAGGAAATCTGAAACCCGGGCAATCTTGTCTGTGTTTGGTTACATTTTGTGGTATTGGAGCTCCATCTTTTTACAATATCAGCGTTATTTGCGAGGTAAAACAGTTTTAAAGCGTAGGAATGTGACTTGAAGCTACTTTACGTAATTTTCAATTTCTGTTCTATCAAACGTTTGTTCAAGTATTTCTAACACCGAGGTTTTATTCTGCTCTAAGTTATTGTTTTGTTTTCTCATTGGGGAATAGTACTCAAATATAAAAAGTAGCAGGAACTTTTATTTTGTTTATTTCTTTAAAATTTTTTGTAAATAGTACACTTCTTGTTAAAAGGGTTGTCGAGATATTTTGAAAAATTCCTTAAAAATTTCTTTTGAAAAATAAAAGGTCAGAGTTTAGTCTTTGTTTTATTAGGTTGTTGATTTAAAAGCATTGGCGAAATACAAGGCGGAACTGGAATGTTGGGAAAAAGAGTGTGAGCGACAGACAGTTGAATTTTGCATCACCTCAAAAACGGATTTATCTGATCCTATTCTTGGAGTTGAATCGAAAATTTCGCATTCCGCAAAAAGAAGTTCGAAAAAGAAAAAACGTGGGAACACTTCCTACTCAACGCCATTTCTTCATTCAACAGAGCAACAAGATTGCAGCAGAGAGCCGATTTCGAAGGTACTGTAGTGGATTGCCCATTTACTAACTGTGAAGTTCTTTTCATGTTCTCTTTCCAACCATTTTCTTCTATTGTACTAGTTGTCGAAGCATCAATAAAACATTAGTCTGAAACTACCGGCCGATCAACGTAGTGATTAAAGATACCGCTAACGGTTCGGTAGGTCTGGGGTTCAATTACCGGGCCGGTCAGATCTGACACAATGTCGCCTGCGGCTCGCCATCGCTGCGACGTTCCTTGGGAGCTATGTTGCCCAGGTGCTAAATGGAAATGGGCCCCGCCATTCGTGACAAGCTTCGGCGTGAGACTGCGAGTATAATGTAAGTTTGTTTTTATTAATTTGAAACGTTCATTGACAGTGACTGAGTCGGTAGAAAAGCTTGCGCTCTTCGATTGAGCTACATCCCCTAATAAGTTTCAACTACGATCGCCCCAACGGTGATTCGAACCCGTCCGTGCGATTTTGAACGTACACATGATATCGGAAAGTCATGCCGCCAATATTTTAAACATATTATTTATCCCTTATTGTTTGCGTTATTCCCTACAGCAGTGCTGTCTTTACAATCACAAGCAGTGGATAGTGATTGAATTTTGATGGGTTTAGCTGAATTACAAAACCTATGAAACGCTTCCTCCAATCAAATTGGAGCCTGATTACGGGATGCGAAGTGACCGGGAGTCGGTGAAACGGAAGCAGGAAATAGCGGCAAAATACGAGTGGGCACGACCGCAACCGCCTAAACTGGTGCGCTTCCAACTTACCATCACCGCTCGTACTCATGACGTCACAACATTTCGACAACATTTTCCGAACGAATGCAGCATGCATTTCATTGACAGGTATTAAGATCCATTGAAACCTTGATGTGACTTTTTGTAATATTTCTGTACACACAATATATCCATCAATAAGAAATGCCAAATTTACTTGCATAACCAAACAAAAGTGCTCAATAATGTTATTGAGTAGAGCGAAATGTAATTCAATAAATTTGGCAGCATTTTACAAGCTCCAACGATCCGTTTGTATAACTATTTATCTACATAATATTTGTAATATTTTAACGTATGTGGAACTCAGAAACAGGTTTGTTTTGCGTAAACAAAAAGCTCGATTACACAGATCAGAGCATACAATCATTTACTTGAAGATCCTATGAGGTTAGAAATTAACAGTTTGTAGGTTAAAGGTTTTAGTTTTGTTTTAATGCGAATAAATGACACTTTTACCTGTAAAAAAAGGATTAAATAATTGAGATTGTTTGACAGAACTCTACAATATGACTCTGCAATAGTGCCGTCACCTAATTCTGAAGCAAAAGTGTTGGGAGAATGCAGTGAAAATGAAGAAATTATGGTGAAGATGATTCTTGCAGAAGTGATTCGGTAACCTTGGCTAATATGATAGACAACTCTCGAAAAATTTTTGTCGCTAAACTCTTGCCAGCTCCATTACTAGCATTAACAGCTATCATCATGCGTTTTAAGCTCAAACCAAAGTCATACACTGTCTTTCTGATGGATTCCAAGTTGTATTATTCAATGTTAAAAACTGTCTAATGTCTATGTTCCAGTGGCTTTCGAGTCGCAGTTTTGAAGCAACTCATACACATTTGAAACTTACAATAAATCTATAATCAAATCTGAATTCATTCAAGTAATCAACAGGATTGGTAAATTTTAGCTTCCTCTGCAAATTGAAGGGATACTGTTTAATAAAATATAACTTTTCACAGACATACACGGGACAACTCGAAATCCTGTCATGGTGTTTTGGTCATGTTTCTTTACCAAAGTAATGCAAGTCCACTGTTATGTCATGTTATTCTTTTTGTTTCAGAGGGTTGCTGGATGACAGTACCTTCCAGGCATCAATTTGTAGTCTTGATACCAAGCCTTACCCCTTCTTCTTACAGTTGCCTCGAGACCAACCTTATTTTGAAGATGTTAGACTTGTGGGGAATGAGAAGCCGAGCTTGGTGAGAAAAATACAGTAGAATATTACAAAACCCAGTATAAGGGCGTCCGTTTAGATCAAGCGTTTCATATCCAGAGGTTTGAGGTCCAATCACAGCCCAATTGCTGAAGCAGGGTTTGGTATGGTCGTTAAGCAGCAGAATAAAACACGAACGAAAAAGTGTGCACTTATCAGCTGCGAATAAAAGTGACTCTTAAGACGCAGTCACACTAACTGGTTTGGTTTATTATTGCATTACATATGGTGCATGATAACGTAACAATAAAACAAATAAAAATGATGTCTCCTTAGCATTGAGACGTCTCAATGTGATTGCACCTTCAGAGAAGCATTGTTTAAGTATTTGACATCGTTATGAAGAACGCTTTAATTCGTTATGAGAAATTTTTAGTGCTTTTGTTTCTGTTCATGTATTAAAATTGCTTACAAATTACCAGAACATATTGTTCACAAACGAAGAGATACCAGGGCCGGAAAATAATAAGAAGAAAACTCCGTTGATAAGAGAAATTCTTCTGCACAGTGAAGATGTGAGACATATTGTAACTGTAACAAAATTGCTAGGCTCGTTTGTCGTTTAGCATCTCAGATTTTACAGCTCATTTCAGCAGCTCAAATAGACGAATGATAAGAGCGTCCGCCTCGGGAGCTGTAAACTTGGGTTTGATTCCGAGTCGGGTCAAACCAATGACTTTAAAATTGGTATTCACAGTTTTCACGCTTGACGCTCAGCATTGAAGGGACAGTGCGGAGAACAAGCCGGCAAGTTTACTTGTTGTGCCGTTGGGAGCGGGATTCCCCCATCTTGCTGTGGTAAACAGATGGCTGGCAACTCCTTAGCGAGCTCGTATAGCGCATTGATTGCTTTCTCGTGATAGGAGGATAAATATGCAACAAAATACAATTACTAAAGTCATTGACGACTTTATGTTCATCAGCAAGAAAGAATCTTTTGTGAAAGGGACGTTTACGTAACTAGGCCTAATATAACTAAGGTTATTTTTCAGATCATTGAACTGCGAATTCAACAGTAATTGAGGGAGACTGCAAAGTGAGCTTGCGCTTTTCGAGTCAGCAGCCACCCGGTATATATGTCAAATGCGATCGGCTCTAGCCGTGAATCGAACCCGTCACGTAGGATCTGCAGCCAACTTGCGGTAGGCCTTCCGCTATGCCTTGTCGCTGATGAAGGAGCTGTGAAGTTAACACCATTAGTCTATCTCGATCTGATAATGCTGGGGCTCTGTGGTAAGCGTTTAAGACGACTCGCAGTGTTGCATGTTTGCGACCTAATACCAGTATCGGTGATTGGTTCGAAACTGTCTACCCGAAAACATTAAACGCCAAGCTTTGCATACTGCTAGTGCCCAAACATAGGCTACCAGTAACTCATCATCATCATCGTCCAGTTTTAATCCGGTTTTTCCTCTTGTCCGAAGGTGGCCGGATGCACCTCATTCCTTCAGCAATCGCTCCCACTCCCTCTCTCCATCTCGCGCGATCTGTAACTTCCTCCACCCTCAACCCAATCTTCTTTATATTCTCCTCGACTTGTTTCTTCCATGTTTGCTTCGGCCATTCCTCGCTTTCGTGGTCCATTAACTGCTCCCTATAAATTTATTAGATTGTACTCTAACCATTAGGATGTTTCATTTTTTCACCATTTTCGAATCGATTTCTTTTGGGGTCGCATGTGATGGGATTTTCGACGCTGATTCGACAATCAGATTTTAATTTTCATTGTGACGTCATTTTCAGGTGGCGCCGCCTGATTGTTTACGTCATTTTTCACGAATTTTCAATATCTTGGAAACGCCAAATGCTAGGTGCACAAAACTTGTGTCAATCGATGCAGAATAACCGGTTTCCTATATGTGTTCAATGCATTTGGAAGTCGTATCTGCATCAGAAAAAAAGTTATTTGGAAAAAACAAATTTTTGAATATGAAGTGATGGCGTCATCTGGTATTTTTACAAACCACAAAGCACTTGGTGCTAAAAACACCACTGGGTTTAACATTTAACACTGGGTTTAACACCACTGGGTTTAACGCTGGGAATATAGTTAAACGTAAATGTTTAACTAAATCAATCAAACGTTTTCGGCGATTCCATTACGCCCTCTTCAGGATCTACAATGAATTAGTAATTATTGAAAAACTACACTGCAAACATTGGCTGCAAGAAAATTACAAAATACGGTACTGACAAGTGCTGAAACTGTCTTAGCGCTAGCCTGGCTTTTTCACTTTTAAGTAAATTTTAGATTACGGTAGGACAATTACAATTATGACCAATTGATGACATCACAACAATAAGCCATACGGCATGAAAAGTAATAAATATTTAACAGAAATGATGCTCCCGTTGCGTATAACTGCTTATTTAATTTTGGATTTTGTTTTTTGATCAATTAGGCTTCTTACCGAAGATGAACCAGACCGAAAAATTCCCTTAAAAGTACCTTTTGCTGGCAAAATATCGAAAGATTTTTTCAATAACATTCGCCTGATATTAAAAAGAAAATTTGGAATCCATGTTACGCCGCTTTATGCGACCACCAACGTTGGACATTATTTTCAACTGAAAAGCCAAACACCTTCAAGTCTACGTTCAATGTCGTTTATAAATTCACCTGTTCACGTGATGTGAGCACTGCCTACGTAGGTACCTCATCGCGACATTTGAGTGTTAGAATTACGGAGCATTTGAGCGATTCAGCGTCGAATAAAAGTCCTATAAAGAACGCATCCAAAATTGCAGCAGTTGCTCTCAAGAACAAGATCTGAACTCATTTGCAGTAATTCGGAAATGCAATACAGCTTATAAAGGCAAAATCCAAGAAGCCTTATTAATCAAAAAACAAAATCCAAAATTAAATAAGCAGTTATACGCAACGGGAGCATCATTTCTGTTGAATATTTATTACTTTTCATGCCGTATTGCTTATTGTTGTGATGTCATCAATTGGTCATAATTGTAATTGTCGTACCGTAAACTTAAATTTACTGAAAAATGAAGAAGCTAGGCTAGAGCTAAGACAGCGTCAGCACTTATTAGTACCGTATTTTGTAATTTTCTTGCAGCCAATGTTTGCAGTGTAGTTTTTCAATAATTACTAATTCATTGTAGATCCTGAAGAGGGCGTTATGAAGTCGCCGAAAACGTTTGATTAATGCAGTTAAATATTAAACAATAATGTTAAACCCAGTGGTGTTTTTAGCACTAGGTGCTTTGCGGTTCATCTGGTATTGTTTTTGGAGCTTATATAATTATAGAAGTCGAGTTATTTTCGTCGAGTGATGTTTTAATGAGGTGAAATGCTTGGAGAGCAAGTTACATTTGGTGTCGGTAATACTTCACTGCAACGTAAAATATGTGACGTCATAATGTGATTATAAGAAGCTGGAAACATATTTTCAACACTAAATTTTTGAATTGGAGCTCAGCTATCTAACTTCACACCAACTAATGAAACAATTACTTTGCTGAACTATTCAGAACCTAATATCGCACAACTACGCTCGAAATCGCATGTCCGTTCCACCATCATACTGAGAATCACAAAGTCTGTTTTGTATTATGTTTTTGAGTTTGCCAATACGTCTCTCTGTACGTCGATTGTTATTATCACTTGCCCGCCAAAAAGCTGCGGGTACGTTCAGTGGTGGCGTTACGGTTTTGCGGGCCCCAGGCAAGAAACAATATGCGGGCCCCTTTCAGCAGTGCTGGAAAAAAAAACATATTCTATTGTACTGTAGCATTGTTTAGGTTAAACAATATACAGTCATGCACTTTCATTGACGGAGTGTGATGTACTCGACTCGTATTTGCCTAAGTTGGCTAAAGACTAGGCATATTTACTAAGTGTTCAATAATTTAGGAAAAACTAGAAGTGCTTTACAACGTGACTGCATTATTCACCTCACAAGCCAGATCCTCAGTACTAGTCTAGCCTGGTATGCTATTGCAGCAGCAGCTCAATGGAATTTTCTTTGCATGGCATGCCATGTTCCATGTCAGAGAGTAACCGAAAACAGTTAATTAAATAACCGAAAATAGTTACCAAAATCAGCTAAAAATTAAAAACTTTTTTGTTGAGAAATATCGACGACTGTACCACACTTTATGTATCATATTCAAGTGCAGGCTTTTTCCAAGTGTGTGAAGGAATATTCAAGCTACCTGCTGCTGCGTGATATAGATATCTATTGTTTAATTTCGGGATGGATAATTCCAGAAAAAAGGTTTCGGTGACTAGTAGTAAATTTTGCATTCGGTATCCAGCTTTATTGCTATGGCTACCTGATTGATTGGTTTTCATTTTGCTGATTGCTGTGGCTATATTTACAACTAGTCGAAACTTTTCATAGCTTTTCTGTATTTACGACTAGTCGTAACTTACAAGTTACAACAGCAATCTGTGTAATTTTTTTCGTGGATGTAAATTCTATGTAATTATAACTCATATTGCGCGTATTTTGCTAATGTGCGGGCCCGAGGCGGTCGCCTGTTTCGCCTGCCCGAAAGGTCACACCTAGGTACGTTGGCACATAACACGCAAGGCGCTGTTTTGCTTTGAGCAGTGAACAAAAATTTTAACCTTGCTGGTCTGCTTCTCAATTGCACGAAAACATTTACAGAGGCATGCAAGGAAGTGGGCGTTTTTGCAGCATCAATTAAGTGACATTGTTGAGGAGTATGAATAAAGGCTCAAAGTGGTCTTTTCTGGAGACGTCCATTGTGAGCCATGCTCAACAAAGTATCTGAAATTGCATCATTATGATCGTAAGATTCAATATGATCTATTTAAATCCAAAAGCATGTGACGGACTATATCTAACCCTTTTTCAACGGAATTCGCTTTCAGCATATCAAGAGGTCGACAGTGGTGTGGCAGATGTACTCTTCAAATACTTTGTTGAGCATGGCTCTCAATATCTACAGAAAATATCTGCAGAAAATGTCGCTTTCGGCCTTTATTCGGACTCCCTACTAATGTCATTTGATGCCAAGGCGTCTATGCTTGATGCTGTGAAAACGTCCACTTGCTTGCCTGCCTCTGTAAATGTTTTCGTGCAATTGAGAAAGGGACCAGCAAGGTTAAAATTTTTGCTCACTGCTCAGAGCAAAACAGCGCCTTGCGTGTTATGTGCCAACGTACCCGCAGCTTTTTGGCGGGCAAGTGATCATAACAATCGATGTACAAAGAGACTTATTGGCAAACTCAAAAACATAATACAAAACAGACTTTGTGATTCTCATTATAAGTCATTCCCCTAAATATTGCGCAGCTGGTAATTCCCCTAATGCGTAGGATTAACGATATTTCCGGTAATATAGCCTCCATCTCAAAAATTATTGAGCAGGTACAAAAAGCACTCTATACTACACTCTCAGACCAAAAATCGATCGCCTACTCTATTTTAAACTAAGATTCTACTCAATCTTACTTACCTGTACTTCACTAGCCTATTTTTTGCACTTTCAAACTTTAAAACAGCTCTTCGTAACTTTTCCATTTCTCCTAGCCTCGACGACTTACCAGGTCGACTGACACATCGTTGGATTCAGTGTAACTTAGTGCGTCATTGGGAAGCAAAAAAAGAAAAAGTATTGATCACTCGGTGGTGTAAAGATAATTTTGCGCAATGCGAGAAATTCTCTAATTACGGAAATTTTAGGATTGCATTTTTCCATGATGTAATGCTGAATTTTGAGAGTTAAAATTAAATTTTTAGGATGTAATACGGAGTTTTTCCGTTGCATTCCATCTGTGTGTTTTAATCGTCATAAAGCAAAGGAAAGACAGGTAAAAGGTAGGCTAAGTTATGCTAAAAGCAGGAAAGGTTAAGAGACACTATGGATTGCTCTGAGATGCTTCATAATTTTTTGGAAGCAAAAACAATCAATGCAAAGAGTTAAATCTTGGACTTAGCAACGATCAAAAGTTGAGGGCAGTTCAAAAGCAACGAGTTTGTATTGCTATGACCAATTAACCATCCGTGAAAGTAGGCTGCTATCCAAGCCCGCAAGCAGAAGGAAACGCTTGGAGGGACAAAAATGTTTTGCCAGTTGGGCAAGAAATCTTAAGGTAGGTACACGTACCAATTACTAATTTTTTGAGGCAGGTCAAAATTTTTCCAAGCAGAGAGGGGCGGAGGGTTTCTGGCCTGAAGCTATCGTTGCTTCTACCTATTGCCTACCGTCCGACGCTGCCGAAATCCTTCGCATAGGTCTATTAGACAATACAAAATATAAGTTAAAATCACTTCATTTCACGATTTTTTGCCGATGGATTCCAATAAAACTTCGTTTGATTGGAATGTATAGCCTATACTCAGTTTAGACAGAAAAATCCGCATGACTATGGACCAGTCAGTTCGGGCCCAATTTGCCCATGCATTGGCTATTTTTGTTATTTTAAATGAAAACCACCCAAAATCATGAAAAGCTTGTAGGCCGAAACGTTTTTACGCTTGAGAAGTTGGATCATCTATCAGAAGGAAACCGCGATGTGACGTCATCAACAGCGCAACACTTAGTGTGACGTTACCAGTGCCATTTAAATTCTTTTTGTGACATCAAACTTGCGTTATCACAGCTGCACACTTTCAGTCATCGCCACTAAAGACAAAAAAATTTTATGATATGACGTCGTGAACAACGCTACATTTTTGATGACGTCATCAATGACATCAGTATTCGAGGCAAACTTGACTAACATCGCTGTGCACCTTTAAAAATTTTGTTGAGAATCATGCTTACACATTTAGATTAATCAGTTTTTCAAAAAACATAGTGTGATGTCATCTATGTTTTAGCGTTCCTTATGACATCATCAGTGACGCAACTATTTGTACAGTCTCACTAAACTGGCCTTCTGTCGCCGAGCATCTTCAGTCACCCTTATTTAGCAAAAGTATTCAATACATGATAGTAAAGAGAAAATGAAAGGTAAGCGTGACGTCATGAAAGTTTAATCACTCACTTTGACGTCATCAGTGACGCCAATATTTGTACAGTCTCACCAAACTTGCCTTCTGTCGCCGAGCATCTTCAGTCACCCATATTCAGCAAAAGTACTCAATTCATGATAAAAAAAGAAAACATTTCGTGCGGAGCTGCTGCGCTTTACCGAATGCGCGATCGCGCATTAAAATGTTTTCCCGCAATGCGCATACTATTTCCCAATTTTGCCCATCAAAAATACTCGGCCGATTTTTCTGAAATTTTTTGCAAATAAACCATGGATATGTAAGTTTCATTTCCTTACAAAAAAAAATTAAAATTTTGTTCAATAAAAATAATATAACTAAGTTTGTAAAAAAACGTTGCGCATTCGGGGAATGACTGTAATGGTGGAACGGACATGCGATTTCGAGCGTAGTTGTGCAATATTCGATTTAAACGGAACATCCTATTAACCATGTACTTCATATTGCTAGATATGATGGTAGGCCTTAGAAGACTTACTAAATAAACGCTGTAAAAGCCAATTCTACTACTTACATCGGCTCCACATACTTCAATAAGGTGTGAAATCAGGCCTGCCATTGCTGACATATGCCAACTAGGCTGACTGCTCTATGCTAAAGCTTGCAGTTGCAGGGGCTTGTGTATGTATTGCTAAAAATTGCACCGAAAACGCTGTCAGCCCAATGGCCGAGTGGTTAGGGAGGCAAACTCTCGATCACAAGGTTTTGGGTTGAGTCTACCTGATGAGCAGTCAAACTGCAAAACTAGTTGTAAAAGTGGCTTTTACAGCGTTAATTTGGTAAGGTTTCTAAGGCCTACCATAATATCTAGCTATATTTCATATTCATACACTTACATCGGCTCCACATATATTTCAATACTTGTACTTCATGTTAAGGCACGCTTATTTCGGTATTACTGCAGTTTAATTGTGGTATAATACTGGTCGAGTTTCTTTATAATTTCAAAAAGTTGTTGCAAAGTATAGGTGCGTTAATAAAGACTATTACTATTTACACATTGCACTACAGGCTTAGTATTAATTGTTTGTTTTTTTGAGGTAACAAGACGTGGAACGAAAGGTACACCTACTCCTTTGTAACCGCAACACAAATATAAACTACTTTGATCAGTTTGATGTCTGTTAAACCTGACACTTTGACACCAGATGTCCGTTGGTAATTGTTGCTTGCATATTGGCAAGATATTTACTTCGGTGAATTGACCGAAATGGCTTTAATTTTTTCGGTTTTTACGAATTTAGTTTGGACTATGACCGAAATTTTACCGAAAAAAAAAAAAAAAAAAACAGTAGTGAATGCTGCGTTATGCTACAGGTGCAGAGTCAGTCGAGTTTTGGTACCAACGTCATCAGAGAAATAAAACAAAATAGCTGGGATCTAACTGAAAGTTTGATGGACGAAGATGCAAAAGCGCCTCCAATTTTAAACGAAGAAGAGATAAGAAGGTAAGTGAAGGAAAAGCGAGAAATTTCTGTTTGTTGCGAAAGAAAAAAAACTCAAAAGCTATTATTATGGCACAGCCTTTCTTTAAGTTGACTAATGTTGATTTAAAAATATAAAATAAATAAAAAATCAAATCTTCGTTATACTTGCGTTATTACACTGAAGCGTGGTGACGAGCGGCGGGATCCCTCTCCTCGGCTTAGCGCCTGAGCAGGAGCAGATCCAGAAAGTTTTGGTGGAGGGAGATGTAATTTGGAATTAGGTTGAATGTTAACTTAATACAAAAACGTTTAGACCCGGAAACGGGCGTAAATATACCCTTTGAAAACGTTTCATGTCAGGGGCGTATTCAGAATTTTTTTCAGGGAGGGGGCACCAAATTTCGTCACTTTCAAGCGTAGTTTTTTCCGACGGAGTTAATTTTAAGCAACAAAAACGACTCTAAGCAACTAAAAACGGAAAATTTTTGAAAATTGCATATTGTAATGGCCATTTTAGCGCTTTCTGAACAATTTTCGGGCAAAGTTTGTTCATATTTTTGGCCCCCTAATTTTGAGTGCTTCACCAAATATGATGCATTTTGTTCGCACAGTTTCGATTATGCGTGTATAAGGCGACTGAGGCATATTGTTATGAAGAGGTTCGAAACTATGAAAAAATCTTATTCGTCCAAAGCACAGTTGAAAATGGCTGGTGGGGATATGCATCCGCCCCCCTCCCCTGGATCCTTTTCTGTGCCTGGGCAACTCAGCTTCGAAAAAATGTCGCATCGGTGGCGAGCCTTTGACGATAGTATTGTCTTAAAAACTGAGCTAACCGGCCATTGTTAAAGATATTAACGATATATTAAATTAGAATCGTTGTGAGTAGGGCAATACTAAATTTGTATTATGCAAACGTTTTGGTGAAAAAAATCGCAAAAACCTTGATTTAACAAAAAATTAATTTGCCTTAGCTTAGAATCCAATAACGTGCATGATAATATGAATCCCTGAATAATGAACGTGGTTACCGAAAATGGATAGATAACCTCCATAAACTCAATACTTTTCTTCACCTTGCTAAGCACCAAACTGTAAACTTAGTATTCTATTCTTCTGTCAGGACTCTAGGTTTTGTCGTGGTTTTTTAATCAGAAAGATCGCTTACTTTTTTGAAGAGCAGGGTTGAGGAGGCGTTTCCATGAGCATCTTTTAACTCAATAACTGCTAATTGCATGGAATCACCAAAATTTAAATAAGTAATTTGTATTCAAGACTTGAAGTGGAAATTGAAAATTACAGTGAAGATATCAGGAAGTGCACTTTTTGGAGCCAACAGCTACCAGAAATATTTGTCAAATATGTTAAATCTTTTACAGAGTCCCTATTGTCCTGCATTCACGGTACTGCTGCTGTTTGGTTTTCATCACGAAGTATCACTGAATGCCACTGAAATTTTTATCTCTTCTAACCTTTGCATTGTAATTTATACCTTGTATTTTCTGATTAGCTCAGTTGTTAAGGAATGCAATCGGTGCGGGAGGTCTGGGGTTTAAATCCCAGTCAAATCGGACACAGTGTCGCCACCGCTGCGATGTTTCTTCGGTGCTGCGTTCAGTGTGTTGCCCAGGCGCTAAGCCGCGGAGATGGGCCCCGCCACTCGTTACACGCTTCGATGTAATACAGCGAGTGTAATGAAGATTTGATTTCATGTTTTATTTCTGATGATGTTAACACTTGTGGTTCATCACACTTTTCACATGTTGTAACTAATAATATTATACGTAACTAGTTGTTATCTGTATGTTCGCAAACGCATTTATTCCTCTTATATTTTTAGCCACCCCCGGTTCGCTATTACGCTGGACGATATTTTCACCGAAATGCTTGGCAATTTAATGGAAGAGGCTTTGCATGGAGAAGTTCTTCTCACAGTCCGTCCCAGAGCTGTGGCTTTACCTCCTATTAACAAGTACGATTGGTAAAAATTTACGAATTTATCGATTTCTTAAGGGCAGACTACGTAGATCAAAGCATGTTCAGGGGCGGAAACATTGAGTTATGCCCCCCCCCTCTTTTAACTTTGCTTTTTAGTAAAAAAAAAAATAAAAGTTGCTGAGCGACTGAAATATACCAGATTGTTTTCATGGTTTGTGTACTTTATGCCCCCTTTAAGATTTCTCACTGCGCCACTGCCTACTCTGTTAATGTAATCATTTTTGAATTTTGAATGACCGATCAGATGGTCAAGTAGATACAGCGTCTGCCTTTATAACGGTAAGCTTCCGATTCGGGTCAAGCTAATTGCTCGACAATAATTAGTATTCCCATTCCCAGCTTTGACGCTCAGCATGAAAAGAATAGTTTGGAAAGCATGTCGGCAAGTATACTTGTGCGTTTGGGAAGGGCACTAAACGAAATTCCCCCATTTTAGAGTAGTATTAGACAACTAGACGACACTCATTTTTTTTCTTACATCAGTCATTCCACTAATAATGACCTAGTTACCGTATACCGGAGTTGTCAATCGTTCTCGGGCTTTGCGCGTCGGGTCGGGTTCAGCCGGGCTCGTGCTTGAATTTTGAAAAATTGTCAGGCTTCAATCGGGCCGGATGCCGGAGCAAAATCGAGATGTTCAATGAGTGAAAAGGTTTTCGCAATTGCTGGATTAAAGCCAAGAGAACACTTTGTCTCATCGGTGTGACCATGGATGGGTAAAACTCATTTTCTTTTTTATTAAAACTTCTTCAAAAATTAAAGTTATGTTTTTGATTTCGGGTTTAAATCGGGGTCAGACTGGCTGATTAATTGGTATTCGGGTTCGGGCTTGAAAAATCGGTATCTTCGGCCCGTTGACAACTCTGCCGTATACAGCGCTGGTAAGTGTAATAAACTAATGAAATATAAAAGCGAGCTCGTTAAAACGCCTGGGTTGCTTTCTCGTCATAAAAAATAAATCATTATGCAGCTAAATTTGCTTAGCAAAAATAAACCAAAATAATAGCCCAGCGTTATCCCTTATGTTATTGTTACAAAACATAAAGTTATTTTTTGTTTTAGATTTAATGGTGCGAGGATATCAACTGCTTTAACCAAGCCCAACAAAATTGGACAGTTACTCACTCCACCGAGCGTCTAAATTAAAAGATTGTAGAGTTTCTTGTCGAAATTGATGAGTTTTTCTGTGATTTTGAGTTGCTTCTGGCGTTTGCTACAGTTGATGAAATACATGAATTGCACCGGTTATTTTTTGAACTATTCAAACGTTTTATGACGCTGTGATGCAAGCAGGCTAGACTTTTTTTTTCTCTCATGGATTTGTCGTTAAGGTTTCTACTTATTTTAGCGTTTTTACGATGAATCGAAAATATTTCTTGCCTGAAACAATTTTTGGCCGAAGTATTTTAGACTTGCAGGTGTTTAAGCTCATACATTATACGATTGTTAATCAATCGCTGCTAGTTGGTTCTGTAAACTTCGATCGAAAATACGTGGTTTTTAAACGCGAATTACCAATTTTGTGAAGTGCCAGCACAAGCCTGTTACGGATTGCAATTTAACCTTCAATGTTAACTGCAATCAGGGCTAAATTTACCAATGGGCTGGGCAGGCTCAAGCCTACGTCCTCGGACAAATAAAGGAGCCTCATCACGAACAACGAAGACCATTTTTCTTTTTTTTTGGAAATCGACCATAAAGATCAGGCATGGGCAACATACGGCCCTCTTATTTTTTATAAAGCATCTGAGGCCGTGTAGACGTTTTTGTTCTCCATCGATATTTTCAGTGGAAAACAGGAGATGTGAGATCGTGCAGACCTTTTTTTGCTCTTCCAATCAGTGTGATCAAATAGCCTAGGGCATATCATTGTTTAAATCCGGTCCTGACTGCATTTATAATAAAAGACTTATTAGACTTATTGATAAATAATCATTGGTTCATAAGATTACGCAAAAAGGTTGAAAAGTGGTTGTCGTGAAGGTGTTCGCTGATACGGGGCTTCGCCATAAAACTAAATCACTTTTTTTTAATTTTGAAAAAGGGTCAAATCTGCAGTTTTAAAGTGCGACGTAATTTACGTAGCAAACTGTCAATTATCGCAATTAGGGCCGCGAATATTGCGTGACGTCATTTAAAGGAATTGCCCTTTAAACTTTTTGTAACCTTTTTGAGGCTGCCTCAGGCAACATAAATTTGTTAGTCTCTGTGCTTAACCGTTTCCAGCACTTAAGATTTATGAAGGATGCTAGAATGTTAATGACCAAGTCATAAGCATAACTGTTTGATGCTCAAGTTTTTTTCGGAAAATGTTACTTATATTAGCTCTAAACGAATTCGAGGAAAGCAAACTTAGCTGAACCGGTACAAAACTTGCTAAAAAAGGTGAGTTTAAGCTTTAAAGTTATTTTTAGTAAAGTTTGTGAATCCATGTCAAAAAATAATTTTGGCCTACAAGTAACAGTTGAGTGTAAAGTTTTGAGTTCAATATAATTCTCACTGATTGGCAGCTGCTCGGGAACTTGTCCTCCGAAGGTTGAAAGGATAGATTTTTTGTGGTTTAGACTTTAGACTCTGAGGGTTCAATTTTGCGTTGTCACTTCTAGATTTTTCGCCTCCTTTTGTAGTTAAAGGCTTTTCTATTGCCCACGTCGTTTTAGTGAGAGATGCATTTTGTTCGTACAGTTTCGATTATGAGTGCTTTAGGCGACTAAAGCATATTGTTATGAAGAGGTTCGAAATTATGGAAAAATTTTATGCATCCAAAACATTGTTGAAAATGGTTGGTGAAGGAATGCATACGCCACATCCCCCCCTTGATCCGTCCCCGGTTGCATAATAACGAAAGATGGCCTCAAATTTTGAGAGAGATGTTTTAAATCAGAAATACCGATGGCAGTTAAGATACGGTTGTTGTAAGGAAGTCAAAGGAATGCTTTCTGGTGAAACTGGTAAAACGATATTGAAATGTTAGCGATTTAGTTCTTTTTTGAGTTACAGTGCGTACATCATTTTTGCTTGAAATCGTTTAGCCTTTTTTCTACGGAAAGTCTGAGGGGCCGAGGGCGGTTGCATATACAGAAGCGGCACTGCCCTGCTATTAAAATTGCTTCATTAAGCATAACGGCAAAGAACAAAGTTCAGGAAATAACGCTACGTATAAATTCTTGTTATTATGACAATTACAAAACCAGATTATCAATGACAAAGTATTGAGCACTTCGAAATACATATTTGACAAAGAAGTAAGTATGGCGTCATTTGAGGCTCAATGAGGGGGTTGTAACCCCCAACCCCCCGTGGCTACGCCGCTGATTCTATAGTTGCTTGCGTGGTGATTGACTTGTGATTGTACAAAGCCTGCTGTTCTCGAGTTAGCTTACGAATACGTAGAAAAACCATATTGCAAGCAGCAAGCACGTCCCATGTTGCAGACGATGTTAATAATAATTCCATAATTGCAATCTTACGTATTTTTGCCTGTTATTATACCACGCAAATTATGTCAGTGTTGTTTGTGATTGCTAAGCTAATAAAAATAATCGCTGGATGAGGAATTCCGCTAAGTGCTCTTCCCAACGGCACAACAAGTAAAGTTGCCAGCTTGTTCTCCACGCTGTCCCTTTAATGCTGAACGTCAAGCAAGGAAGCAGTGAATAACAAGTCATTGGTTTGATCCGACTTGGAATCAAACCCGAGTCTACTGCTCCAGAGGCGGACGCTCTTACCACTCGGCAAGGGATTCCCTTTCAACTTTTTGCCGTTAACCAGAATATAATCATACTTCTTGAAATATTTTGCAGAAAAACGCTATAGCTGTGTTGCCATTCATTTTTTGAATATTTTAAGGTCCGTTGCAATTCAAACCACTAAGATCTTATCCGTAGTGAAGCAAATGCTGTTCCGAAGAAGAATCCCTCCTGTGTTTCGAATGATATTTGTTACTCTCTTTGCTTTTGGTTTGTGGTCTTTAAAGCATCCAAAATCACGTAAAATGAGGTTTTCAATTTAAAATAATTGCTATCTTCCAGTGTAGAATCAAACCCATCAGCAGTACATTTGTAATCATTCTATTTCTGTTTCAGTGATTTAATAGCATGCGCGTAACTGAGTTTATTTTCAGAGCGTAAACTAAAATTCGTTCCGGGTTAATGGAGACTGCGAAGTCAGCTAGCGCTTTTCGAGTCGGCAGCCACTCAGAACGTGGTGGATGCAATCGGCTCCAAACGCGAACCGAACCCGTCTTTCGAGTCCTTTTTATCTCGCGTAGCATTGCTATTTCATGTCTCTGACAGATGTTGAATATTACAGAACTGGGCAAATGGGGCTATATGTTTTTGTAACGATATAACAATCTATAAGTGTTTTGATTTCTTAATGCATTGTTCGATAAACTTCTAGGTCACGGGTGGGCAAACTTTTCGCATGAAGGGCCGCATTGAAAAAGCCGAGAGCCGCACTGATTGGAAGAGCAAAGCAAAAAAGGTCATCACGACCGCAGATGCCCTATTCTCCACTCGAAATCAAGTGAAGTGCACAAAAAAGAGCATCACGTTCGCAATGTCCTATATTTCACGCAATATCAGTAAGGATATAGGTTTATATTTCTGTAAGTGCCCGCGGGCCGTAGTTTGCCCACCCCTGTTCCAAGTAGACCTGTTGTTTACCGAAATTTACTCGTGAGATGGTGTCGTATTGTCGCATTGTGACGTAATAATACTGTTCACTTTAAGAATATTCTTGGCGGCTCTTGATATTTCGTAATTTTAGTCAGGTGTAGTTGTGTGCTTGTGACGTAACTATAATGTGTTGAGTATTGGCAAGTTTTCCTGAGTTTATTTTTCGAGCTGTTTTTTGAGTGCGCAATTAGTAGCGTGTAGAGTAGACTGTAGAGTTACGCAAGTGTTGTATGCTGAAGGATTTAGCCTTGGTTTAATAGCGTTTTGAAGTGAGCGGAGAAGCTTGTGTTGTTGAATTTTAGGTTACGGTGAGTACCGTAGCTAAGTGAGTGAAGCTTCGGTCGTGTTATTATATTCGCTTGGTGTAGGTCTTTTGTTTTTTTTTCTGTGAGGTCAGTTCAGAGTGCGGATTACGTCCTATGGTCTATCATCCAATACGTATCGATCATCCTGTCATCGAAGTACTTCTTTGTCCTTCGTGAATAAAACTCCTTACCTATTTTGCGACAATTTTAAAGCAGGAAGCTTTTAATATTGTAACGCAGTTTAAAAAATTAGCTTAGTACTTAAGGCTAAAGTAATATAACAGTTCGTTAATTATAGTGTTTTAAATAGATGTAAAAAGACATGCGAGAGCTTCAAATGGATTTGGAGGGTTTCGCTTGTCTCCAAAGTTGTTTGCTAAAGCAGAAAATGACCGAAAAGTAAGTTGCAATCCAATCGGCTTATCCCAGTGGTTGTCAACATTATGAAACCCTTAACCGATATTCAAAGATATTGTTACTCCTCAACGGAAATTAACTTTGCGTGAAAATTCTTCCGTTGATACGTCACAACATGTTTTTTTAATTTTGACTTCAAA
The DNA here is from genome assembly GCA_964006365.1 of Trididemnum miniatum. Taxonomy (NCBI): domain Eukaryota; kingdom Metazoa; phylum Chordata; class Ascidiacea; order Aplousobranchia; family Didemnidae; genus Trididemnum; species Trididemnum miniatum. The sequence goes on from OZ023234.1 coordinate 18,802,487, forward strand.
ATTCTTCATTATCTCATGTTCAAAACCGCTGACTTACCGCATGATCTTAAACAGCGTAACTCTAAGCCTAGTAGAAATAGATGATTATTTCTTTGTTTAGTGAAATTTAGTAAGAAAGCATGCAGCTAGAATAATTAAAAACATTTTTTTAGTTAAAAATGTTTTCAACTATTCTTGCTGCATGTGTTCTACGGGAAAAAGCTTGCAAAACGGAAATATTTTACGAGAATTTTTTAGGTTTCGGGATTTCGTAAAGTAACCAGTTCATGTACAAAAACAGTTACCAATGTTGTATTTCTCAAGACTCATAAAACTGGCAGCTCCACTATGTCGAATATAATGCTTCGATTTGCAGGTAAGTTCTGAGGATGTGTTTCCGTGATACAACGATTGATGGTTTATTTTATAACAGATAGAGGAGGTAATTTTAAAAAGTCCAACGTTTCCAAATTGCATACAGTATATTGCAGCTTGAAATAGGCTGTTTCGAAAAGCTTTTACGGTAGCTCGACGTTTTAGTAAAAGTTGTAAATCGTTCCTTATCATATGCTTCAAATTGAGCTTATCATCAGCCAGTGGCGTACGCAGGATTTTTCAATGGGAGGGGTTTCAGTGACGTCACACCGTGATGACGTAAAGATACTACATTACAATTACAGTAGTTTTGAGGCGTTAAAGTGCATCGTATTGTAATGTTTCCAGCCTAAATTGCAGTTAACCATGATTAAGCTGTATAATGCCATAACTAAGAAAACTACAAAGATATTTTATTCACACTTTTGCTCAGTGCTTTGCGTTTCATTTAAGGAGAGAAAAGGTTTCACAGAAACTCAAGCTGTCAGGCCGTGGTTAAAAATTTTCTGAAAAAATTGTAGTTGAAATCATTTGTGGGCCATAGGAAGGTTAACTGACTAAAGTATAGGCTGGCTAGCTGTCGCAACGTCACAAACAGGGTGCACCCAGGGGGTAAAACAAGCAACTTCTTCTCTCCAAAAAAAATTTTTTCAAGAACCTACATTAATATAAACAACGCATATAGGCTAAACCTTGTTATAAACAGTCAATATACGGTACACTCATTATGAAGTTTCTCGCTTGAAAAGTGAAGATATTGGAGCATAAGAAAAAACTGCCCTCCCTACCAAAACGTGTTTAAACTAAAATAAATTATGCGCGAGAGGAATCCCTAATCATCCGATTAAAGTCAAAAACAGCGTCGATATTATCTAATCATTTTTCTGCCAAATCACAGCGTCGATATCAGACGCTTTCAAACACATAATCGGGGTGTTTACGGGAAACGAAGAAATCTAGCTCCTGAGATAGTCAGCTTACGGTACGAAAAAACAATGTTGTCTCTCCCCTCGTTCCGCCCCTAGTCCTCTTCAAATCTTTCGTTGGTCTATGTTCGTCTTTGGCAGTATGTTTATCTTACTTTTGGCACTTAGAGCAGTGTCAATTTAGTTTTTTATATTTTCATAAAATTTCTCTAAAAACCGGGCGATTATAGCGTAGTGTTAAAAGATTTCGCTATCGATGCGGAAGGTTTGGGATTCAATTCCCAGGCCGGTCAAGTCGGACACAGTGTAGCCAACGGCTCGCAACCGCTGCGACGTTTCTTTGTAGCTGCGTTGCCCAGGCGCGAAGCCGCGAGGTCGGGCTCTGCCACTCGCTACCACGTTTCGGTACAACAACGAATTTAATGAAACGAGTATAATCAAGATTTGATTTGATTTTTTAAAAAAATTTGTGTGCAGCCATAGTTAATGCAGATACACCGCATTTAAGGAAACTTCTAGGCTACTTCTTAATTGTTTCACAGCAACATCAATGACAAAAATGCACTTCAAGCAAAACACAACAGAAAAGTTGGACTACCGGGTGCCGGTATTGTAGCATTGCATCGTAATCAGTGCTCGAGTTGTAAAAACATTTATGGGGGTATGGTACAACTTTTCACGCAGACGTAAGGAGGGATGATCATTGTACTTGTAAGGGAATGGTTTACGCTAAAATGTTTTGTGGGGGATGGTGTTGTTTGGGATGAAAACATGATAGCAATTTCGGCAAGCTCCGCATGAAGAAAAGTCGGTTCGTTTTAAAAAAGAAAGGTTTCATTTTTTCTGCAATTAAGGGGAAGGGGAGTGCTGACTCCCGACCCCTGCGAACGTCAATGGGGTCCATCTCTTAGCGCTTGGGTAACACAGAAACGTCGCAGCGGTGGCGAGCCGTTGGCGACACTGTGTCGATTTGACCATCCCGGGAATTGAACCCCAGACCTTCCGCACCGATAATCTGTGCGCTTAACAACTGAGCTAACGGCCGGTACCGGCCCAAAAATCGAACCCAAAACCTCCCGCGTCGATAGCGATGTGTTTAACCATTACGCCAAATGGCCGGTTTGGCTCAAAATTATGACATCGCAAGCGGAATATCTGCATGCGTTGTAACCGTTCTCTTCCAAGAATGCCTTCTGCGCTGAAACGTTGTCTTGTCCAGCCATAGCCGTTGAGAACAATGTCTTTATGACATCACAACACGACTCCAGCTTTAAAGTCTCTCCATTCCCTTGCGTACGCCACTGTCATCAGCTAATAGCACACTCACACCTTGGCATTTTAGCTTTGCGTACGAGTAACGACTGGCAAATTTTGCTGAATCATTGTCATACGCAGTGTACGCTATAAACACGCTGCACGCTGTAATCGTCGAAAATTTTTTGAGCACGCACAAAATTTCTCAGCGTATGTGTACCGTATGAAAAATCGTTCCTCGTACGTTCCTTACGCGGTATTCAAACGTTATGAGATCGTTGGTGTCCGCTAATGATAAAAAAAAAAAAAAAAAAAAAGATACGCTGAATCAATGTCCAACATATGCTTAAAGCGTTCAAAGCGTATGAGTAACGTGTTGATAGCTGACAAGTAACGCATCTTCCGTGCTCTTAACGTTCTTCTAACGAATACAGAAGGGTTGGGCGTGTTTTAAACGAATACGAAGCGTGTTACTAACGTGTAACTACCGTACAGCTTCGTGTTCATAGCGTTTTAAATCATCGGTGCATCCTACAAACAGTCTATTTGAAATCTGTTCGAGCTACTATACAGTACAAGCAATGCAACTATAGAGATCGGAGATGGAAGAACAGTCGAATTGGAGGCGAAAGTACATATTAGCACCCACTCAGTATCAACTTGATCTTATAAGATTGATACTTCATCATTTGAAAGTAAAAGCCAGCAGAAGAACACGGGAGTGAAGGGGCTGCTGGGTAAGATCGTGGATTGGGAGACGAAGGCAATTTGGCATGTATGACCAACTTATGGTGGAACTACGTTCACTAATTTTTTGCGCATCCCTCCAGTGATGTTTGATGAGCTTCTAGCCAGAGTTGGTCGGAGGTTAGCCAAACAGTACACCTTTTACAGGCATCCACTTGAGCCTGGCTTGAAGCTTGCCCTAACTTTACGTCATCTTGTAAACTAGAATTGTGCCCAGCATCACCTCAGTGTAAATTAGGCTTTATTCTATCAGTCCTATTGTTTGCAGCCCGGACTATCGCCTAATTCAGTATGAGCTCGTTAATCGTTCGTTGGTATACGTTAATAAGTCGCTATGCGTACGTTCAACTAATTTGCGGATTAGGAAAAAAGGTCAATAGTTCAGCGTGTCCTTACCGATTCAAGCACGTTACTCGTACGCTATCTAAACGCCATGGTGTGACAGGGCCAGGGGCGCCGAGAGAAATTTCGGGCCCCGGGGCAAAAATTTCGTTTGGGCCCTTTGGTCAGTGGTGCCCCAAAATCATGTGATGAGCAAAACAAAGGTCATAGCGTCCGCAGATGTTCGAATTTTGGCCCAAAATCAAGTGATGAGCAAAAAAAGGATCATAGTCTCCGCTGATGTTCAAATTTCGGCTCAGCATCTAGTGATGAGCAAAATAAGGTCAAGGCGTCCGCAGATGTTCGAATTTCTGCCCGAAATCGAAAAAAACATCATCGCGTCCGCAGGCCGTGGTTTGAGCTGATGAATTTTGCATTCTAAACCTGACAATTCTGAACCCCGGGCTCCCCTGTGTCCCCGGGCCCCCGGACAGTGACCCCTTCTGCCCCCCTCCCCTCTCGGCAGGCCTGGGCAGGGCTATAAACAACGGACAAAATTAAATGTTTTTGAAAACAAAATAAATATGGGACGAAATCAAGAAGAAAAAATAAAGTCACACTAATTCAACAGGATGTTTTGACAACATAGATTTAGCTGTCATCAACAGCGCAAGCAAGAATTGTTTCAAGAATTACACTGTGGTTTTATTTTCATTCTTTTTTGTGTTTGTTAGAAACTTGTTAAGATCGTTTCCTTAGGTATTTCATCTTGAACTTCGAGATTACCGTGTAGCCTTTGCTAAATTCAGATGGTTGATCGGCAAAATAATACGAAATGTAGTAGAGAAAAGGCTAGCGTCAAACTTTCTTTGAACAAAAAGTGATGAGGTGTCATGAAGAAGATAAAGCATTAAAGACTATGTCGTTTGCGTTGTTTTTCTTGAAACGTGCATTTTCGTCTAATTGGTTCACAACTAACAATTATTTCCGGAAAAATGTTAGCTCCTTGGAAGTGAGACAATATTAAGTATTAATCAAATAATGAGTCTGAGTCATTTATAAGTAGCGATTTGTTGGTGAAATTTAGCATAAGAGAAAGAATTTTGAAAAGAGCTTGCAACAATTTGATTCGCGAAAACCATGTAGCTCCTGGCTACAGGCAATTAGATTGCAATCTTTGAAAGCATTTTACTGTAAATTGTTATAAGGAATAAATTCGGCAAAGATAAACATTTTCTCATATAGACTCGACTTAACAGGTGCAAAATTGCTTATTCCATTAGCAAATATTTACTACATTTCTATAAACTTTGAAACGAAATCAAAATACTGTTTTCAGTTTTTGGTATTTAAATCACGCTGTAGACTTCAAAGTTTAGCTTACTCTGGGGCGTGCCCAGGAATTCGAAAAGGGGTGACCGCAATTTGAAGCCGTCCGTTTTCCGCCCAAAGTCAAGTGAAGTGCAAAAAAAAAAGTCAACACGTTCGCAGATGTCCAATTTTCCGGGCCAAAGTCAAGTGAAGAGCAAAAAAAAAAGTTCGTCACGTCCTCAGAGTGTCTATACGTATATCACCTGTACACCACGAAAGTTTTGCGCATTTGTCTGCGGGGGGGGGGGGGGATCGCGGCCCCCCTCTTGGATACGCCCCTGCTACTCACAGTAAATAATCATAGCATATTGATTGTGAAAACTGCGCAAGTCAAAAGTTTAGCATATATTCGAAAAAAATTGCTTAAATATCTTGGAGCAGTGCTTACTTAAAAACTGCATTGTAGCATTGTGGTGCTTTTCATCAGTGAGAAATAAGCATGAACTTTCCTTGCTCTCGTATTCTCAATGTTTATCTTGCTTGCACCTGTTTTCGATTTGGCATCACTAGTTTTGCCACATAGCGTTGCATATATTAGAAACTACAGTAAAAGCCTTTGGACGTGTTAGCAACATCAACAACTTTTTACATTATCCTAACTTTCATCGGAGCTCGTGTACTCAGTATCCTTTATAGTGGATTTAGCTTAAATTTAAAACCTATTTTTTGTATGTAGATAATCACAATCTCACTGTCGGTCTGCCTCTAAAGGATCATTGGGAGTTGGGAGGGTATCCGGCATACATTGATAAAAGATTAATTGATCCTTTGCTCCCTAGATACAACATCCTTGGGCATCATTTCAGGTTGGGTTGTTTTGTTTTCTGGATGATGGTGATTACAATTACGGAGATGGACCCCGCCTCAGTTCTTACCGCGGAGTTGTAGAAATGACAGGAAATGTTTTTTCTAATGTAGTGTAACTTACCCCACTGGCCATGTTACCCCACTTTTGGAAAAGCATTTCTCATCATTTTGTTTGTTGGAACTGATATTTGGTCCTACATGATAGATATCCGCCAAACATTATTAAAGCCTGCTCACTGACTTGCAGTGTAGTATCAACAGCAGTGTTTTTAAGGTTTGGTTTGAGGAACCGTTAAGCAATTTACAACGTAAAATACAGCTTTCTACGCTGTTGTAGGAGCAGATTTTGACAGACCGCTGAACAATTTTGAGAGACTATTTTGGCTCCTCAAAACGCCTTGAAAAAACACAGATTAAGCATTGTAGTTGTAAATGACTAAATGTGTCAGAAAAGAAGATAATACGCGTGATCAAACAGTGTCACCTGGTCAGGTGTGCAAAAAAGGCTCAATCAGGCCTATATTTGTGACATACACTGAAAACCTTTGCTGTTTGCAGATTTAACATCGATAATTTGCGGGAAATAATGCCTGAGGACACTCGTTACATCACAATCATTCGAGCTCCGACGGATAACGTCGAATCCGTGTTCGGATTTTTTCAGGTGCGTAAGAATACGACTTCTGACTTTTTGGGTAAAAAATCAAAGTTTATAAACTTAAAGCAAATATTTAAACATTTTTAGGGCCAAGATATTTTTTACCTCTTTTTTACATTTTTGCAACAATGTTTTGCAGGATCAAAGTCCTTTCAATGATTGGCTGAAAGATATTGATGCGAATACGACTGCTTTGAGACTACAAACGTTTTATAATAATCCAGAGAAATTCTACAACAAGAAGACTGATTGGTTCTTTAGAGCTAGGAATCACATGTTTTTTGACATTGGGTACTAGGATGCTATAGTTTTGTCAAGCTTACCGTTCCAATTTAGGGAAAAATAAAAGCATTCGTGATGAGTAGGATGGCTCTAGGTAGTAGAACAGATGCATCGCAATTCATAACCACATCGACATCAGTGGTCATCTCAAGGGGAAATACTGCGACTACCTTTGGTTTGAAAAATGACTTCTTTCTTAGTGCTTCTTTCTTAGGTTTGAAAAATGACGTCATTTAGGCATAAGTGGTCAAAATAAAAACGTAGCATCGATAAACTTTTGAGGTAGACCTTCTTAGTAGAGTTGACAAAATGACAACCTAGAGAACAGCTTTCAGGCGGTCGGGGTTAGTAGTTTAGTCCCAACATTATGACAAAGCTCATTGCTTGTGATCAAGTTCAAGTGCTCAATGGTCGCCTCTTATCATGAATTTAAATTCTTATCACAGTTTTTTCAATTTCTATTGTACGAAAATTACTTGCTAACCTGATAAGTGACCTTACAAGGGTTACCGTTTACTTTCACTATTTCATATTAGCTTTGATAACAGCTTTGCCAGTATTGTTGAAAAGTTTACTTGAGAAGTTGAAAAATAAACATCTGTTGTTAGGTATGACGTTTCTAACTCCGACGAAACTTACATCGATGAAAAAATTCAAGAAATGGACAATACATTTTCATTCGTTCTTTTGACTGATTATTTTGATGAGAGTCTAGTGTTGATGAAACACAAGTTGTGCTGGGATTGGGACGATATTGTGTACATAAAATTTAAAATGAGAATACAAGAAGCTAAAACCGAGGTAAGATCTTTTGAATATCAATAGTTTTACTTTAATCGAATGCAATTCGATGGGTGCTAGTATACAGCGTGACTGCATTTCATAGATGTGCTGGGTCACTCGGAAGCAATGATTCGGTAAAATGTGTCGCTTTTACCACAGATCACTGGGAAAAAAACAGAAAATACGCCAGTTAGGTCTTAAACAGACCTTTTTTAAAATACTAATGACCAAATTATAATAGTGATAGATAGTGCATTAATGTTAAGCGGGCCGAGTTACATCTCTGCGTTGAAAAAAGATCCGTTGCCGTAGTAAGTCGAAACTTAGTGGAAAAGGAAGCTAGCGTACTCCATGTACCTTTAGTCCTTTGTCTTTAGCTTCTCCGTCAATAACAGTGGGAACCTCCTGTACCTTTACAACCGAAGCTATGAATTTTAATACAATATTAAATAGAGAAGTTAGAAATTATTTTTGATTTGATCAAGCTTTGCAAATTGATTCTTAAACATTTGGTATCTTGGCAGGTAAACCAAGAACTTGGTAAAAAAATCATCAGATGGAATCGCGCTGATTACAAACTCTATGCTCATTTTAACCAAACGTTTTGGAAGACTATACAAGAATATGGTAGAGACAAAATGGCGAGGGATCTTGAAGCATTTAAGAAAAAGCAGAAAGAAGCAGAAGACAATTGTATTGACTCATATCAACCTTTGAAAAAGAAACCCTGGATCGTTGGAGCAAGATTAAAGCGGAAGCCGTCCGATTACTGCAAACATTTAGCTTGGTCCGAAACAGTATACGGTGAAAAACTTCGAGAAAAAATGTATGATACTATACCAGGATTAACAAAGCCGTCGGCGGAAGAAGATAATGCTAAGAATGAATTGTTTAATCAAGTTGCAAAAGGTGCGTTGCAAAAAGACTGAAAAGTAAAACAACGTCTTCCGAAAGAAATTATGCTGCCAGCGCTAAAGCATGTTGGCCATGCATTATTGCAGTCGAGTCTGATAATACGGCAAAACGAGTAACTTATCAAAAGCCCAATCTTCTTTTCTCATTGTCTGACTTGCGTTTACTTGGAGCAGAATTAGTGCGAGGTTAAGCATTGATATGCAAGAGCTCATTTTGAGATGGCGGGCAGGATTTGGTTTTTTATCCACCATGGAAACTTGCTTCTCTTTGTTGCTGCCTACACATACTGTAAAACTAATGTTAGGCAATGAACGTACCTAGTGGGGAAAAGGGAACGATTGCCCATTTATCCCAACGAGTTTCTTTCTTAGGAAATAGACATTGATGTAGAAAATATGTCAGTACTTTTGTTATACATTTTGAACAGTTGCTCCCCTGACTGTCTTGAGAGAATCATAAGATTTAGTTTAAAAATAGCGTTCTAAACACTGGTATACTATTACTCAAATCGCAATATCAGTGCCAGTGGATACTCCAAAACACACAATCGGAGGGTCTGCATGGAGGGCGGCACCTCTCAGTCGCTGAAACAGGTACATAAAAATTAATATTAGCGCCCTCCCCAAAAAAATTCTCGTCTGGCTGCGCTATGAAGGCAGCAACAAAATCGGTGTGAAGGATTGAAAACTAACACAATCAAACAGTAACCATAGTCATCGTTGCGTTGAATAATTTGTAAATCTCAGCATAAAAACAAATCATCCGGTAAAGACCAAATTAAGAAAGTAATTACAGTCCTATTACGAGTAATTGTTCTGGATTTAAAACTGCATGACAGTGAGTGCTCGGTGAAGTTGTGTCAAAGATATCCTACTCTAGTATACTGAGTTGTGTTCTTATTACTTAGTTTTTGAAAAAAGACTTTTGTGTTGAAAGTTTGTGAGTGATTGTTTTTGAATTGTCGTATTACATTTTTTCTACTAATACTTGTCGGTGAAGTTGATTGCGTGTCTGAAAAAAATGAAATTAAGAAATATGACAAGAGAACAAAACAGCCAGGCAAACGAATTCTTGCCTTTGTTAAAACATCGCTAACAGAACCTGCAATAACGGAGTTGTAAGTCGGGCCGGGTGTTTCTGGGAGAAAAATTTTGGGCTTAATTTGGAACCAGTGCAGAGCTTTATGATAAACGACGGCCTTTTTTACGTTTAGTACTGTGGCTGACTGTTTTGATTTCCTAAACGCGAATCCGTCTTGTTTCATAATCGATTTCGTAGCCTGAGTCACATCCGCGAAACTCCAAAACGTTTTAGAAAAGAATATCGAGACGACCTTTCAGAAGACATCTGGATTTTATTGGGCGAAAGAATCTCAGTAGTATTTATCCCTGAAAGGTAGGAGTAGCCACATTATGGAACTAAATAATATGAGGCTTTCACTTGCTGCTTTGCTCGCCACACTGATGAGGTACGATACATGAAGACCAGTGTACTGCTGTCTGAAAAAAGAATGAACCGAGAAAGTATAATGCGAAGCTTTATTGAGTTAATAATACTGTTTTGCCCTATCTCTGAGTAATGTTATTAATCAAGTGATATGATTTTGAGTTTATAATCCAGTGATGAAACCGTTTTGCTTGCCTAATTTGAACTAGTTGAACTAATTCTATAGTTAAAGCCATTTGGTGTGCGAATTAACTGCAACACGTGAAGAAAGGTATGATAAAGTCCAGAACTTTCGTTGTTTATCGCAGGTTTTTGATTAGAATTAACTGATATACGAGAACCTTCCAGAAACTTCTCTCCTTGAGCGTTTTTCATCTTGTCTATGACGTTATAATTGACAATTAGCAACCTGTGGAATGGTTTACTGTAATGGAGATGTTTACTGCTGTGTCACAATTACGTAACAGTGTGGAATTATCTGGAATTTTCTGGAATCGTAAATTTTCTATACATAGGGACGGAAATTTGCCCCTGTATCCAGTGAAGCATTAGATGTGTGTAGAGTAAGTCGGTGTTGCTGCTTTTCGTATTTTCTGGTTTATTCTGAGCAAGCGTTAGCGGGGATTTCAGAGTGATTTGTATTGATTTGGGATATTTTCTGAGTTACTTAATATATAATTTCGTTAGGCCTATGTATTAAGGGTGGTTTGGTTTTGAAAGTGGTAGATTGCAAGATTTCCAAAAGACCATTGCATATAATACTGATACTCTCACGTCGTTCCCTGGGATAGATAACGTTCCTGTTCTCAGCATTAAAGGTTGAATCTCTGGCCAATTTCAATATGGCGACACTCTGTATTTCGAATTTCTTCACGTCTCCTTCCTCGCAGAAAACGCAAAAGCACTGTCAATATCTGTTCTTGATAAACATTAGCTTCAATCAGCGACCTGACTCCGGTTTCCGAGCAGAAACCGGACTGAATCATCGTTTCCTGACTCTTCGTCACAATGTAACACTTGTCTACCTGACCTTCAACTGTGTTTAAGCTCTCTACTCAATTAATCGTGTTTCAATCAGCGACCTGATTTCAGTCCCCCATCAGAAATCGGACTGAAACTTCGTTTCCTGACTCTTCGTCTTGATGTAGCACTTGTCTCTTACACCTTCAACTGTTTTAAAGCTGCCTGCAATTGCCGTACTTCAATCAGCGATCTGATTCCTGTCCCCCAACAGAAGTCGGACTGCATTTTTGTTTGCTGACTTCCCTTTTTGATTTAACGCTTATGCAGTAGATCTGGAAATTTTCTTAATTATGAAATGCCTGGTTAAAGAAGACACGGAGATGGTTGGAGCAAGGGATGTGGACAAAGTTAATCGATTCATCCTAGTACGGAGAAGACTTTTACGCTGTGGTGACCCGGAATGGGGAAGTGCCGAAAGAAATGCCTGATGTCAGGGTTGAGTGATGAGTAGGGCAATTCACGGTGGTCAATAAAGTCAATTTTTTTTTGGATGTAGAAAATAACTAAAAATGTGGAAACAAAACTTCACGGTCGTAGGATCAGTGTTTATGAAGTTATAAAGTCAATAAATGTCATATTTTTGTTTTTTTGGTCAGTTTTTTTTTTTTATTAGGTCAATTTCTGCTTTCTTGCTTTTTTTGCGCGTTTCTACTTTATAGCCTACTTAAGAAGAGATGACTTAGATAATTTAGAGATGGAGGCTCGTAACTGTTGGTGGTACCAGGGAGGTGCATGCTGTCGCCTGACTGTTACCGGTATTACAGTTTTACACATGCTTAATTTATTCATGTAATGCTTGATGTGATTTGATTGATTTCGATTGTAAAGATCTGTTCAGACAGCTTTGCAAGATTGCAATCTTAGCAAAATTGGATTACGATGAAATAAGCTTTTCGATGTGTTTTCATTTGTTACATATTTTTGTCGCTACGTGCCGGTAGTCAAAAACACTAGAATTGAAAAGACAATGCATTAGTTATTCGAACATACTTTGATGTTACACAGATTGCAATACAGCGAATAGCAAAACACTTGAATTATATGTGCTCACATTATAATCTAAGCACTAACTGAAGTGACTTTGGTGCGTTTTTTCTTATGGACTGGTACTTTCATTTCATTGTTTCGTTTGGTCAATGAAGTCAATTTTTTGATAAAATAAGGTCAATTTTTTGAGATTTTTAGGTCAATAAAAAATCGCCCTAGTGATGAGAGATCTCTTCGGATTGCGCTTTCAGAAGAAACCTCAGATATATTTCGTAATGGAGATTTTTTGTAGAAATCGTAGGCCTATTTGCTTATCTTCGAGATACCCATATTAACAATCACAAGCCTGAAAATTAATTCTGCTGTGGCAAGAAAAATCTTGTCAATAAATCAAACAAATAACGCTGTAGTACCGTCTGGTTATTATATTAAAATGCAATCAAGATTCTAATAACTATTGAACATGTGTTTTTGCAATTTAAAAACGGTTGTAAAGCTGTTTAGGCTATTTCAAACATTATGCTTGGCGCTATAGCGTGTGCACGGAATCTAGATCGGTTGCCATAATGAAATTTTTTTACATTATACGGGCAGCAAGGTCTTTCAAGTAAGGTCATACGACATGAAATGGGTTAAACCAGGGATGGGCAAACTACGACCACCAGCCGCTTTCAAAAATGTTTTTGATCTATACAATTTTTCCATAATCTCCAACCTCTTCGATAGCAATAAGCCTTACGCCTTAAGCACACATAATCAAAATGTGCGAACAAAATGCATCATATTTGGCGAAGCACTCAGAATTAGGGTCCAAAAATTTACACAAAATTTGCGTGAAAATTATTCAAAAAGCACTAAAATAGCCATTACAGCATGCAAATTTTCAAAACTTTTCCGGGGAAGCATGCCTCCGTAGTCCCTAGAGCCTTTCTTGTTTCTCAATCAGCTTTAAATCAGTTATGCCGAAAAAAACACGCTTGAAAAAAATGAGGAAATTATGTCCCCCCCATTTAAAATTTCTCGCTACCGGTACGCCACTGGTGCTGACCTTCTTTTTTTTTGCTCTTCCAATCAGAACGGCACTCGGCTTCAAAATTTTTTCAAATATGGCCCGTCGAGTGAAAAGTTTGCCCACCCCTGGGTTAAGCATATTGTGTTTAAGGGTTTAAAAGATTGCTGTAATGTGCTTTTGTATGATCTTGAAAGGTAATTAGCATTTAAACACTAAACGATACTAGATGAAATAAACTAAGAAGGCCTGTTTACGAGTTTGCTTGAAATTACTCCGAGTATTTCTTTGTTCACCGAGATTAAGTAGGGGCACAAGACCAGAATCAAAACATAATAAGGGTAACGAAGCTTTTCACGGTCAAAACCAATACCACTCAGTTACAGAAATCCATTACAACTCTACTTAAACATTAAAAATGAATCATGATTGAATGCGCTTTCTTGTTATTTAATATATTTTGATTTATTGCAACTGTCCATATCACGCGGTGCTGATCGATCTCTTGAATGTTTTTAGTTTTTCAAAATAAATTCAAAGACAGCAGTGCTTTTTTTATCACCTTTGACAAGAAATCCACATGGGGGAATGCAATTGGGTTCAACACTCTCATTTTTGTCTTGATAAATTAATACGTTATTACTTTGATACCCTTGACACACAACATGCAAGATGAGCATTTTTTAATTTCAAGAATCCCCCGTCCCTTCCCCCCCCCTTTCTCTAAAAAAGTCTGGATCTGCTTCTGCTGCCCCAGGTCAAAGAATTTTGTAGGTAGCTACTCATGGATGAAACACAATTAATTGGATTAATTCAGGAGCACGAATTCATGAAAGAGTTAGGGGAAGGTGGGGTTATTTCGGACAAAATTTACTTTTGTGTCTCTAGAGCAAGATTAAGAATATGGAATTACCAACTCTTTGTACAAAATTGTGGATAGCCGTTTGACTTCAGCATGAAATTGTTCGTGATTGCAATAAATCCAAGCATTAGGCCATTACTTACAAAAATGCGAGGTGGTCTAGTACGTCCGAACTTGCCCCACCAGTGGGGTAGGCCCGGACAAGCAGTGTGGTAGTCTCGGACGTTAAAAAAGAAGGTGAATTTATTGCAATTAAAAAACTCTGCATCAAATTGTCAGCGACATGGCCTAGCGGTACCGCGCGCAGGTGACAGATCCTACGTGACGGGTTCGATTTGCGGCTTTAGCCGATCGCATTTGACATATTACACGGGTGGCTGTTGACTCGAAGAGCGCAAGCTCACTTCGCAGTCTCCCTCAATTACTGTTGAATTTTCCGTTCAATATAATTTGAAAATAACCTCAGTTATTTATTTATTTAATTTCCGCTGATACAAAAAAACAGCTCGTTTCAGTTAAATTCACATACACAGTTTTAAAAGTTTACAACAGAGAATTCAAACGAGATTAACCAAATGAAAGAAAGAGACTATGCATGATCTCAATACTAAGAGTAAAAATAATGTTCTATTATTCAAAATTCAAGTTAAAAAGCGTAAAAATGGACGTCGAAAAGACCTAGTAGTTTGTGGCATTAGCAATCTGAAAACAACATCTTCACGTGCTAAAATTATTTTCATATTTGATTTAAAATCATTTTTAAATTTGAAAACAATATTTTTACATGCTATTTCGAGTGGTTTGTTGTATATGTCCGAATTAACCCCACACTCAGCAAGACTAGCAAATGGCAAACTCCTCCTTCACAACTTGATTTTTTTTAAAATTCCTCTTGTCGGCGTGTTTTTCATATATGTCTGACTAGTATCAATGCTAGACTTCAGCTTAAACCGCAACCATGCTAGCACAAAACCTACGATTTCGTCTCATCTGATTTTACTTTTTTGCTAAAAATCGTGAATATGAAAATCAACAAAAAACTACTTGATTTTGCTACCTAACCAATATGGCAATTGAAAGAGAAGATTGCGGTGACTGCTACAGGTCACATGATGCTGCAAAAATAAAACCGGAAGTGGTTGGTCCGAACTAGCCCCACGTCCAAAATAACTCCACCTTCCCCTATGTGATTAATAGCACAGAATAACTGCATCAATGAAATATGCGCTTTGTTCATCCTATTTTGCAATGTGGTTACCGGTACTCATCTACAGTAGGCTTATACTGGGTTTCTCCATAACGTTACATCAAACAAAACATACTTGTACACGTACTACAAACTACAATTCGAAACAGATAGTGTTTTTTAGTTTGTCACTTCTTTCGAAACTATAATCTGCATTTCCTCCTCGAGGTCGTGGGTAGTGGCGAATGGGCCAGTCTCGTATTTCGTCCGCACCCGTTCAAACATAGGTGAACCCGAGTTTGTTGCGCCCGACGGAGTCCTCAATTCACGCAAGCCTTCACACGACGTTAACGTGCTGGCCCGCGTGGAAGACAACTCTTTTGGTGAAAAATAAAATGTATGTTGTTGGTTATGACTTTCACCAGGTTTTCTTTGTTCGGCAATGAAGCGCACGTTCAAGCTCAAAAATTTTCTTTCGGTTTACGCTACAAGCTTGTTTGCGTGCAATAAAAAGAGGCAACAAATTTCTTTAAAGGCAAAGCCTAAAATATGGGATGGAAAATGATCAGTCTTAATTTTATTCATGCACAATCTAATATTCAGGAGAACCAGTTTTTTGTTGTTTACCTTGTCCCCCCCCCCCAACTAAAAACTTATGATAGCAAAACGAACTCCGTGTTTGTTTCATTGCCGCCCCTACGACTTTTAATGAATGCAAAGGCTCACATCTACGTAAAGCAACCACTGGAAACCTTACTTTACAGCAGATTATAGTCAAATGATAGAAAAAATTTTAATTACTACCCTAAAAGTAAATGAAAGTCGGTTGTTAGAAGTAAATTCATTTTTTGGCTTAACATGTAGGATAAGCATCTATGACAGGGGTGGGTAACTCCTCTAGTTGGCGGGTCAGATGTGGTGTGGGAAAATGAAATCCTTGAAAGGGCCGGATTATTGCATAAATAGCCTAGTATATAATATCTTAATCACACAGTGACATGTTTATTCACTAATGCAAGAAATAAAATGATCAGCTTATTCGCTACAGCAGGGGTGGGCTACTGGGCGTTGGGCAATACTGTTCACACGCATTTAAAAAATTTTTGCAAAATTTTGAAGCCGAGGGACGCACATTGAAGTCGATTGAAAGAGCACATAAAATGTCTTATTTTTAGCACTGAAAATCGGTGAAGAGCAAAAATAAAAACTAAAAAAGGTCTTCACGTCCGCAGTAGTCCTATTTTCTCCACAGAAAACCGGTGAAGAGAAAAAAAAGAAAGGTCCCCACACGTCCTTTTTTCACTGATATTCAGCGCGGAGCTAAATAAAAAATAAACAAAAGGTCTTCGGCTTGATTCATGATAGGAGTTTATATTTTTGTGAGTGCCCGTGGGCCGCATAAAATGGTCTCGCGAGCCGCACTTTGCCCACCCTTGCGCTACATCAATTGCTGTAAGCTAATTTTACAAGCGCTATGGCATTTGTCTGTTCACTTAGCAGGGCCCATGAGAGGGAGCAAATGATCCCGGAGCCCACGCTGATTCAGGGGCCAAAGTCCACCGACAGACATTAACATTTTAATCAGGTGATATACTGTATAACGCTTACTTTAACTTGCATCAAAGCAGGACTTTAAATTCGCATTGGCCTATGACAGGTTTGGACAATTGCAAGCCCTTGGTCAAGATTCGAACAAAATGGACTCGGGCAGCATTTTTTTAATTGGTTGCAATTTGATATGCTAAATAACAAATTTTTTGGGGACTTCGTCCCATGCCCTATATGCATAAGTGACGGAACCGGGGGGCCCTGGCCCCCCACTTTTTTTTTTCAGGGGGGCCTGGGGGGCCCTAACTTACGCGTTTATTTCTACAATATTGCCTCTGCGTGAAAGTATTTAAAACTTAATATCTTGATAGACCTACCATCGAAATTAAAACCCAGGAAAGAGCCTAAATCCAGACAGGTCTTCTGTAAAATTTTGTTTGTGAGGTGAGGGAACTGAAACTAGAAGCAAGAACCGTGGGTCTGAGGCCCACATAAATTGGACATGTCACGTGTGGACATGCTAATTATGGATTGTAGGCATAGGGTCGGATTTACATATGGGCTAAGCAGGCTGAAACCTAAGGTCTCGGAGAAAATGAGGGGCCTCATCACGAACAATAAAGACCTTTTTCTTTTCTCTTCACTGATACTTTCAGTGGAAAACAGAACATCTGAGGACGTGCATATCTTTTTTTTTGCTCTTCACTATACCGATATTTTCAGTGAAAACAGGACATCTAAGGACGTGAAGACCTTTTTTTGCCTTCCAATCAGTGTGATCAAATAACCTAGGGCCTCTGATTGTCTAAATACGGCCCTCAGGAGCGTATTTAAGGGCGGGGCCATTGTGCCATGCCCCCGCTTTTGACTCTGCCTTTTGATGAACAAGAACAATACTAATGGTGCCAAGTGACTGAAATATGCCAAATTTTTTGATGGTTTCTGTAGCTTATGGCCAGGAGCGAATCCAATGGGGTAGGATGAGTAGTATACATTCTACCACCAGCCACTTTCAAAAATGTTTTTGATGCATACAATTTTTCCATAATTTCGAACCTCTTTGATAGCTATAATCCTTACGCCTTAAGCACACATAATTAAAAATGTGCGAACAAAATACATCATATTTGGCGAAGCACTCAGAATTAGGGTCCAAAAATTTAAACAAAATTTGCGTGAAAATTATTCAAAAAGCACTAAAATAGCCATTACAGCATGCAAATTTTCAAAATTTTTCCGGGGGAGCATGCCTCCGGACCCCTCTATAGCCTTTCTTGTTTCTTAAGCAGCTTCAATTAGTTATGCCGAAAAAAACACGTTAGAAAAAAATGAGGAAATTACGCCCCCCCCCCCCCCATTTAAAATTTCTCGCTACCGTTACGCCACTGCCGGCCTCGGTTATATGTGAAGAAAATCTGGTCATTGGTTTTGGGTCCCCACTTTAGAAATGCTTCCGCCATCGTTGCCTATGTGAGTGCACTGCTCTTCTCGGACCTGTTTTTTTTTTCATGAATACATAGTCTTAGGCCAATTAGTTTTTACCGTAGCTTGCAAAGTGTGTATGACAAGTTTCTACAATATTCTCAATTTCGCAATAAATTTCGCCTTAGGAACTGGGTTAGCGCTTTGCGCGAAGCAGTCTTGATTGTTTTTGTGATTGACATCTACCAACTATGTCTGCAACTTTTCGTTTGGCTATCTGCTGATTGATGATCTTATAAAAAATGACTCGGGAGTTTGGCTATGTGGAGGTCGCTGAAATCTTCAGAGGAATATGGTTATACAATTTGAAACCAGGCGATTGAAAACCTTCATTCAAGCGAGGAATGTACAGAATATGATGTTATAGTGGTGACTCAATAACCCAGTAACCATTTATGGTGACCCAGTAACCCCAAACCATGAGAAACAAGCATTATGTTATAACATCAATATTGAACTTTTTTGAGTTCAAGTGGAAAGCGAATAAATTTCCCTGTTGTGTACCAATTCTCAACACTTCTCTCTATTTATTATACTCAAACAAAGTTCAATTTTTGGTTCAATATTGATGTTATAACACGATGTTTTGTTTCTTATGATTTAAGGTTATTGGGTCACCAACTAACCATAATCAAGGTTTGATTCATTCTCATGAGATAAATCACTCCATTGTCATGTGATCATAAAATTCACTTTATCAGGCTACAAGTGCCATTCGAACTGGAGTCCACTATTGAGATTTTTGGATAAATCTAATTTTTGAATATGACCACATCAAAAGCACTATACCAACAAAAACAACATTCTGCAAAAAAGAGGTAGTAAAAATAATTTCTAAGATACGCTAAAACTTTGTATGGAAAAAATAATTAGTCTATTTTGTATCTTCTTTTTCCGAAAGCTTTGGAAAAAGCATTGGGGAAACGCATTTACCGGGCTTTCCGCCAGCAAATTGCTCTATGGTAGTCTTTAATACAAATATTATTTAGATGGGCCTAAAGTTCGCAATCTTTGGGGCGTCAATAGTCATGTTTTATTTGCATTACGTGTACGCTTATGTCGGCATAGTCGTCATTTCACAAATATTTTTTCCTTTATTCATTCACTTGACATTACTGGAGCATCTACTGTACGCTGCTGTATTTGTATTGGAAGTAATAACAACTCCAGTGGTGGTATATAAAAGCTTCAAGTGCTGTAGACTGCAGGATAGCAGTGTTTCGGTCGCCGTGGTTCGCATAAGCTGAAAAAGTTTTCGATGATGAAAATTTTCAACTCATATTTAAAAAACACTTTACTTACTGTAGCCAGTTTAGTTGCTATTTGCGCAGAAGTTTGTTCTGAGAAGCCGAACATCGTTTATATAATAGCTGATGATTACGGATTCAATGATATTGGATATCATGGTGTGGATCATTTATCCGCAATCAAAACGCCTTTTCTTGACTCTTTAGCTCTGGATGGGATAAAGCTGGAAAACTATTATGTTCAACCCATGTGCACACCATCAAGAAGTCAATTGATGAGCGGAAGATATCAAATTCATACAGGATTGCAGCATTCGGTTATCAAGACAATGCAACCCAATGGTCTTCCTCTCAATAACATTCTTTTACCGGAACAATTAAAATATTGTGGATATGACACGCATATGGTTGGAAAATGGCATCTTGGGTTTTTCCAAAAAGACTATCTTCCGTGGAATCGAGGATTTGATACGTATTTTGGTTTTCTAGCAGGTTTTCAAGATTATTACCAGAAATACCAATGTGCTAACAGCGCGTGCGGATATGATATGAACTCAGAAAACGGCCCAACTAATGAAACATACGGTCAGTACTCCACTCATCTTTACGCCGACAAAGCAAAGGAAGCCATCGATAATCATGACAAGTCCAAGCCCATGTTTCTATATGTTTCGTTTCAAGCTGCTCATTCACCTCTGGAAGTGCCTGAGGAATACACTGAAGCATATTCCGATATTCAAGACACAGACCGACGTCAATATGCAGGAATGATTGCTGCAATGGACGAAGCAGTGAAAAACATAACTGAGCATCTTCGAAACGCAGGTATGTGGGACAATACTTTAATGGTATTTACATCTGACAATGGAGGTTCACAAACTTATGGTGGCAACAACTGGCCATTGAGAGGGAGAAAATCTACACTATGGGAAGGAGGAATTCGAGTGGCTGGATTTGTTCATGGAAACATGCTGAACGTTCCAAGTCCCAACGTCGTGACAAACAATGAAATGATTCATGTATCTGATTGGTATCCAACATTGCTCAGCGCTGCTCAATGTCAAATGATGCCTGGTACTCAACCAATGGATGGATACGATCAGTGGAAAACCATCAGTACTTATGCCCAATCACCTCGAACCGAGTTCCTGATCAATATTGATCCGTTGAGTGTTGCGACATTGGGATACAAAGTTCCAGCAGAAGAGCGGATTCGGATGGGATTTGACACATCAGTACTGGCAGGAATACGTGTTGGAGATTGGAAATTGTTAACGGGCGAACAGGGCAATGATCAATGGGTTGTTCCACCAGAATCACTAACTGACAAATCTCGAATCGAAGAAGTTAAGTTGTTGGATGACAATGATCCCGGAATTCAACAATATGATGTCAAACTTGTTCAGCTTTTTAACATTAAAAAGGATCCGGAAGAAAGAGTTGAAGTATCGGATTTATATCCTGAAATCGTGGATGAATTACTGACGAAGTTAGCTGAATATAATGCAACGGCTGTTCCAGTTAACTTTCCTGCAAATGACCCGAATTCCGATCCACAAGGAGGGTTCTGGCAACCGTGGATGGAATAAAAACATTAAACAAACGTATAATTTTGAATGCATGTGTTTTTGGCGTTTGGCAAATATATAATTTGTGTTTGGCGGATAATTGTTTTTCGTTAAAATAAAAAAAGCATAAATCAAATCAAGTCCTCATTGTACTTGCCGTATACTTCGAAGCGTGTAACGAGTGGCTGGACCTATCTGCGAGGAGGTTTAGCGCCTGGGCCACACAGCTCAGAAGAAATGTAGCAGCGGTGGCGAACCATTGGCGACACTGGCCGATTTGACCGACTCAGGATTCGAACCCCAGACCTCCCGCACCGATAGCAATTTCTTAACAACTGAGCTAACCGGCCGGTATTACAGATATTAATGCTCTATTAAATTAGAATCGTTGGAAGCAGATCGATGCTCGATACTTAACTTGCATCGTGGAAACGTTTTGCTGAAAACAAAATTGCAAAAACCTTGTTGACAAAAAAATAACTTGCCTTAGCTGAAAATCCAATAACGTGCATGATAATGTGAATTACTGAATAATGAACATGACTACCCAAAATGGAACCGCAATAGATATCTTCCGTACACTCAATACTTTTATTCATCTTGCAAACAGTGATGTGGAAGCATCAGTTTTGTGATGCTTCCGCTTCCTGCTTCCGTTTCCAAATGACAGTATCGCTTCCTGCATCCGCTTCCTCAACCTAAGTGCTTCCATTTCCGCTTCCACCAATCTTATTGCTTCCGCTTCCTGCTTCCACTTCTACGTACTGCTGCTTTCACTTCCATAATAAGGTTAACCACTGTCAAACTGCAATGCGATCCCTGACACATACCCGGTAAAATACATCACTTACATCTGCGCCAATCGTTTACTAAAAAGCTGTTGCTTGCAACAACGTCTTATTTGAATACGCCGTTTCCACTAGCAAAGCAGACACTCATGTATTTTGACTTTCTGCTTTACTTATGCTAAAAAAGTGTTAACCATCGGCTTGCAAAATCAGGCATTTTTTGTAATGAACTACCGGTAGCTTGCTGAACTGGCACCGACCTCGTTTTTCGATTTGTTTAAAACTTTTGAGAATAAATTCTTCAGATTCAATGGCCTAAAATTCCTAATACTTAATTAATTTTTTCTACTTGACGCATTTCTAAAATTTGCAAAGCTTTAAAAAATTTTAAATAATTTATTTGCTCATGTTAAGAGACTAAGAGACTAGATGCCGTTAAGCGATACTCGATCTCATAGAAGCACGCGTGCATTGCATGTTGTTGAAAATTGAATTGACTTCTCTCAAGAGTGAAAACTTAAATACTGTAATACAAAAAAACTACAAAAACATTGGGTTTATTAACTCTGCCGACTTTCTGCCTATCTCTTTGCGCAGCATGAGTTGGCAATTCGCACTTCCAAGTATTTAATAGCGGTAATTACAATCGAAGCAATGATTATGAAAGGCGTAAAAAGAAAATCCCCGTCAAAGTAAAACAAAATGGGAGTAATGTTAAATAAGTTTGAAAGTTCTTTCGCCAAAAGCCGCAGGACACCAGCAGATCTAAAAGCTTTTTTGTTTGATTGACAGCAGTACACAGTGGCGTAGCCAGGGGAGGCACCGGAGCCATGCCCCCCCCTCTTTAAATTTTCCACATGCTAATATGTTTAAGAAAATCTTGTTCCATTACCATTGAATATTAGCAGGCCATGTAAGGTCTTCTACACTTTACAAATTCATCTTCCCGTCTTCCATAGTCAAGCACATTTTGTTTGCCCCTCCTTCCAATAAATCTGAGCGAGAAAGAGCCAACAGGACTATGACATATTGTGGAATCGATTTAGTTACAATTTTTGAATCACTTTAATAATGGGACTTTGGCACATATAAAAAGCAAAAGGTTAATGGTCACAAATAATACAAAAAAGTTAAACTAAATTTACTTTAAAAGTTATTTGAAAGGCACTAAAATCGAGAATCCAGACTGTAATTTTGCAAAAAATTTCTGAGGCATGCCCCCGGGCCCCTAGAATGGTAGTGCCTCCGACACTCAGGAACTTAATACTGATATGCTTTCACATTTTTTTTGCCGTTTTTTCTTTGAAAGAGCTGTACGTAAGCTCCTGAAGATTTTCACCTTGTGGAAAAATTAATAAGTCTCCATCAACTTTTAGGCCTTCCGCAAAAATTGGTAAAAATCGCATTTTGTTTAACTCACCTTGTAGCCTACTTTTACGAAAATTCGTAAGCTCAGAAAGTTACATCCTGTATTGTGGTATGATGTTACTGATTATTTTTGGCCCCCTACAAAATTATTTTCTGGCTACGCCTCTGGCAGTACAGCACGTTTTTGTAAGTTTGGGCAGGAATAGGATTTTAGACAAGCTTTTACCACTAATTTTCCTTCGCACATTATTGGTTATTCACATAGACAATGCAAGAAATTTAAAGGTCACATTCAGGGTTGGAAATTGATAATGAAAAAGCAAAGAATAATTCGATACCTCAACAAAAAGTAGTGAATTGTTACATTCGATAACAAAAATAAAAAGTAGAGAATATCGATCAATTGATAACGTCGAGTCGATACTTTTCTCTGACTCAGTTGACAGCGACAGCGTCAACATATTTTGATGCCAATGGGGGGGGAGGGCTTCAGATTAGACAAAGTGGAGAATGTCGGTATCCAAGGCATAGCATATTATGATGGGCAGTTTAAACAGGAATACCAGAAGGCTTACTCACTTTTCCCTTTTCACTATAAAAAAGATCAAATGCCATTTTTTCTCTCAAATACTTTCTACTTTTGATCTTGGCCTACTTCAGATGCTGTTGACTATTAACCTTTTCTGCGATTTTCGAAACGCAAAAGTATTCCTACCAGTATCAGATGTAATCTTTTAAATGAAAAAAGCTGGTGAAGAAAAATTCAAAAACCGCTTTATTAGCCTCACAACTGCATTGGACTGCCTGGCCCTGGCCTGCGATACCAAGTGACCAAACGTTAAGCAAACGTTTTCTCGTGACGTGATATGTTTTGAAATGAAATAAAAAATGACAGTGCATGCGGAATTTTCCGCACGCTAACTGTTCTTATGTGGATGTAAAGAAAAATATTTACCTGCAAACACCACAAAAAACAGATAAGGCACTAAAAATAACAAAAAATTAAAACTTTTGAAAGAACTTATTCAGAAAAAAAGTATCGATTGATTATAATATCGATTTACCACGCAAAAAAGTAGGAAAAAGCACCAATCGATAATGAAAAGAAAAAGTAAAGAATTTTTGCATTCGATGACCAAAAAGTAGAGAATATCGATTTTCAATTTCTAATCGATATTTCCAATCCTGGCCACATTTAATATGAACACTACGTCAGGCAAAACCGGAAGCAGAAGCAGTGTCTCAAAAGTGCTTCCGCACCTGCTTCCTGCTTTCATAAAAAATCAAAACTTGCTTCCGCGTCCTGCTTCCGCAAATTTAGAGCTTCCAGCTGCTTCCGCTTCCAGCTTCCGCATCACTGCTTGCAAACATAAAACTATAAAAGGCCTGTCCTTGTGTTATTCAGTTTCCAAAAAAGCTTTTTTAAAGTAGTCTTTGCCCGTAAAGTCTCCAAGAGGCCCGGTTGCCAAAACCTGCTGTACTACATTCCCAATAACATCTTTTGAGTTTTGGCCTAATCAGGACTGCCAACCCTCCTTGGCTGGCATACTTTTGTACCGGGTTGACAGCTTATTGTACCAACGAGAGTTTGCTAGAGCTTGGCAGGGCAAGGTGCCGTGGTTGGATGACCCTTTTGTAAAGGATATTAAATTTGGTTTTAGCGGATGCTCCTGAATAACTTTTTTAGAGAATGCTTTATAAAAATCCTCTCAGCTGGCAGGCTTCTGATAATCTCAATAATGTTTTAGCACAGGCTTTTGTTTCTTTTTGTTACATCAATCTTGCTGTTGATGTGTACCGCAATGGCCAAACCAAAAGTTCGTAAACCCTACCTGCACTCGATCAGGTTGTATTATCTGGTAACGCGGTAATTGAGATGTCGACACATTCTTGTTTACTGGATTTCAGTTTGGTTGCAAACTAATGAATCAGAGATGGACACTTATCGAGATAATTTATCGGCGATAGTCATCGGCGATAATTTATTACCGATTATCTTTATCGCTTGAAATGGCTTTGATTTATTGATTGCCGATATCGCTTTTGTAATATATTTTGTTATCGGGGATAAGTTATCGCGATAAACAATTCTTTATGTTCACAGTGTTCAAAGTTAGTGACTTGGCACTATGAAAAAATACGCGGCGTCCATAAAGTCTTGTTACAACTTAAAAAAATGTTTTATTTAATGCCACGGCAGAATCCATTAACTGCTCGCTTTTCTTGAAAAATCTAGAAAAATGCTTTTGCAATTTGACTTACTAAAAAAGAACTTCGCCAAAACACATTGAAAATTTAACGCAGCATTTATCGGCAAAATTTATTGGCGATAATGTATCGATTATCGATATCGCTTTAAAATAAAATATTGAGATTTATCGATCATCGGTATGGCCCAGAGCTTTTTGAAATTATCGATTACATCGTTAGGCTATCGCTTTGGTTCAGAAAGGTTTATCGTTCCCATCACTGCTTGTAGTATGTAGCCTAGCTGTGTATGCTGTTGCAAAAATCAAATGAATTACCATGGTGCCCGGGGTTGTCAACGGGCCGAAGATGTTGAGCCGGACCTGACCCAAACGGCAATCCTAATTTATCAGCCAGTCTGAGCTCGATTTACACCCGAAATCAAAAACATCACCTTAAATTTTGAAGAAATTTTAATAAAAAAGAAAAATTAATGAGTTTTGCCCTTCCACAGTTAAACCATTTACGAACAGCTATATTTATACAAGGTGTTCTCTTTGCTTTATTCCATCAATCATCAAAATCCTATCACTCCCTGAAAATCTCGATTTTGCTCCGGTATCCTGCCCGATTGAAGCCCGACAGTTTTTCCAAATCCAACCCCTAGCCCGACCCGAAAAGTCCGAGCCCGATTGACAACTCTGATGGTGCCTCAAAATCTTGAAAGTTAATAGTCCCCCTTTAACTGAAATCTTAGACCAGCCCGGAATCAGTTTGTAATCGTGAAATCTTTGACTCTAAAGCGTACGATAACAAAGCTCCAAACGAAGTGATATAAGCTCTCGGGATTTCTTCCGATTGACAAACTAATGCTGCTTTAAGTTGCCAGCAAATATCGATGGACATCACCGCCACATTCCGGCAAGAAGAAGGCTAGGAGAGTAATTGACGGTTTACTCGGCCAAATATCAAACTCGTCATCCCTCCGCAAAGTGAGCTCAGCCTTTTAGCTAAGCATTGGTTTCAACCAGAGGTGTAGTCAGAATGGCACTACTCCATTTTCGACGAACCCCGATTTGGAGTATGCTGAAAGCATTCTTATACAATAGGTCTACCGCAAAAAGGCCTATATCTGTAGCCTGCTGTAATTCCTGCATCCTAAATTTTCTGCTGGCTATGCTCCTGCATTATGCGATAGATGTCTTAAATCATATAAAAAAATCAAATCTTTATTGTAGTTCTATCCGCGGTCTTACCATGATGCTATTACGCCGAAGCGTGAAACGAGTGCAGGGGCCCACCTCCGCGGTTAGCCTGGGCAACACAGCTCCGAAAAAGCGTCGCAGTGGTGCCGACACTGTGTCCGATTTGTATTGTATTGCATTTATTTTTTTGGACAGAGTATTACATTAAAACAAAAATTACGCCTCATAATACAGAAACAATAGCGTCCCGTGAGGAGATGCGAAAGACCATGACAGCTATAGCAGCTGAGGGGTCGTCGAGTCTGCATCTCCTCACCAGCAGAAGCGATACAAAAAGTGCACAAAATTAATTAGTGACTCGAAAAGCCTGCATAGAAAGAAACGAATCGCCTTTAGAAAAGTCAAAGCAAAACAAAAAACAAAAGAAACGTAATATCACATTAAATGCATTTAGCAAAATGAATGTTATAGCCATAATTACAGATAATCGAATACAACATTAATCAAAATTCTTGTAAAATCAAGAGATGCTTTTTTAACATGATGCTTTTAAAGGACTTAGATTTTTTAAACTTTTCTTTGATCGTTTTAGGAAGGTTATTCCAAACTTTAGAACCTACAGTGTTTATGGATCTATCAGGTTTATTTGAATTAGTTCTACTAAGAAAAAAGTTGGTAGGCCTACTTGCTACGCTACGATTAAAGAAGGAGTGAGAGGAAGATGTCACAGAAAATAAGCTGGAGAAGTAATCAGGAAGCTGTTTATTCTGTAGTTTAGCCATGAATTTGCCGACTTCAAGTTCGTGAATCGCGTTTATATTAAGATTAAATTTTTCAAAAAGCGGTTTTTATTTAGTTTGGTAAATTCGAAATTTGTTGATGATACGAATGATAGTATTTTGTTTAATTTGTAGCCGTTTCCTTAGAGAAACAGAGCAGTTCCCCCAACCAATGACAGCATATTGTAAATGTGAATAAACGATGCTATAATACACAGAAATTAGGATGTTTGTCGAAGAAGGTTCCTTAATTTATAAAAGATTGCGCAAGCTGAAGATAATTTGGTAATTAGAAAACCAATTTACCTGTTCCAGCTTAACTTGTCATCCAAATACCCTCTTAAATATTTCACGCTATCACATCGTTTGATGCTATAAGAACTGGCAAACTTCATGTTAAATTTAGGTAATGCAGAGCAGTTAGTGAACAATAGAAAATTAGTTTTATTCAAATTTATTGATAGCTTATTGATGCAGAGCCATTTTTCAATTTTATGTAATTCCTGGTTGATATTTCGACTATAACAAAAGTCTCGTCAGCCTTGCTACGCACAGCCAATCCAGACAAAACTTATTCCAGACTGTAAAGACTCTTTTTTGCATTGCTTTACATGGACATCTCGACTTCATCTCTTTGAAATAAAACCTTCAAGAAATTAGTACATAATCCAGCATGTACTAATTTCTTGAAGGTTTTATTTCAAATGTTCTACCTTGAGCAGAACGAGTAGAGGCTTAGATTTGGGGTGTGTAGTTCTTTTGAAGGTTAGAATTTTTTTTTTTTTTCAGGAAGGTGGAAGGTTGCTATGCTGCACTGATGAGACCATAATAAGGTCGAAACGCGTCTGCAGCTGCAAATGAGTGGGTTGCCATGGGGGCTTATAGTGATGTGGGCTAGTTAGGCTACCGGTAACTTAGTTTGGGGTTAGTAGTTATAAGCTCTTTCATTGGGTATCGTTGTTTGGGGCCAGTCGCCTGCTAAAAATAGGGCACAACCTAGGAAAGAGATGAAGTCGAGACGTCCAGGTAAAGCAATGCAAAAAAGAGTCTTTACAGTCTGGAATGAGTTTAGTCTGGATTGGCTGTGCGTAGCAAGGCTGACGAGACTTTTGTTGTAGTCGAAACATTAATTTGTCCCTTGCATATTTCTGGTTGATATTATTTTGCAAAGATAAAACATCCTTATGTGCCAAGGTTAAGACACTACCATCCGCATATAACGTTACATCAAAATTAGAGCACAGTGCCAAATCATTCACATAAATTAAAAAAAAACAAGGGTCCAAGAACACTGCCTTGTGAAACACCAATTTCAACAACATTTTCTTCTGAGTCATAATTATTAATAGTAGCAACTCGTTTCCGGTTTTCAAGATAAGATTTAATTAAATCATGAGCAACCCCCCTTATACCATATTGTTTCATTTTGAAGAGCAAAATATCATGGTCCACTGTATCGAAAGTCTTTGCGAGGTCCACAATTATACCACAGACCACGTGTCTGCCATCAAGTTTTCGTAAAACATATTCGTGAAGTTGGGTGATTGCTAAAGACATGGAATAATTTTGTCGTAAGTCAAACTGCGTGGGAGAAAAAATATTGTATTTATTCCAAAATTTAATAAACCTATTTTTAATCACGGTTTCAAAAATTTTGTTGAATGGTGATAATATGGAAATAGGCCTATAGTTAATAAGTTCAGATTTTGGACCGCCTTTGTGAAGAGAAGTAACTCTTGCAACTTTCAACGTATCTGGATATTTACCAGAAATTAACGATGCATTGATTATAAGAGCAAGATGTGGAGAAACTATGTATTTGTGTATTTGGCATCTTTAATTAGCCTAGTTGGGATGCTAACAAAACGTGGCGGCTTTATCGCGTTAAGATTATCTATGATTGCATATATTTTGTATTCATCAGTTGCTTCCAAAAGTATGGAGGAAGGGACACGCTGATCAAAAATTTTTTTGTTACTCTGCTTGTGCCTATGATGCGAACAGTTAGCAGATGTTTTTGATAATTTAAGACTAATGCTACGATTATGGCTACCATAGAGCTGGACAGCGCTGTTTCGGGCTATTAGCCCTCATCAGCTTGCAGTTGTTTGTTGTCGAGAACAGACAGACGTGTTTCAGTTTGCAGTTGTTTGTTGTCAAGAACAGACGTGCTTTGAAAAGCTCGTGAAAATTGCGAAATATCAGTTGCAAAATGTCACGTGGTAAATCGAACAAAGCAAGTAGCAGCTTTAACGAAGAAGATAGGCAACTGTTGCAGAATATAAACAAAACAGTACAAGGCCTGAAAGAAGAAATGAAATCATAACGTGAAGAACTTAGCAAAAGCAAAAAAGATTTAAAAGCGACTAAAGTTGAAAATCAAAGGCTTAAGCAAGCTCTAAATCTTACCAATTCTAAACTTGATGACTTAGAACAATATGGCAGACGGGAGAACATTCGCATTCATAAATGTTGCCGTGTCAACTAGCGTGAAAGACGATGGTGAAGATGTCTTATTCAAAATAGCTGATGCTCTTAAAATTGAACTTGCCGAATATGACATTCAACGTGTGCACAGAATTGGTGTAAAAACAACTTCCAGAAATGCTAAGCCACGCCCTGTTTTAGTACGATTTGTATCGTATCAAAAAAGGAATGAATTTTTATTTGAAAAAAGCAAACTGAAGAAGAGTATGCATTTTAGCAATGCATTTATGACAGAAGATTTGACCCCACTGAGGTCAAAACTGCTTCGATATGTAAAAAAAGAATGCGATAATGACTTCGTGCTTTGCCATTCCTACAACGGTAAGATACGAATGAAGAAATCGGCCCAAAAAGCAGGTTTGCTTGTAGACAAGAATGGCAATGATCAAGGACAAGTAAATGGCTCACCATAACATCGTTTATTCAAGATTAATATGGACGTTGATTTTGAAAAATTGAACTGTTTACCTTTTAAGTACAACAGTGTGACCATGGGATCGTCGGATAGTGAGGTAGAAAGTGATGCCTCCACTGATTAATAACATGAGAGTATACTGTAGTATTGTTTTGTCATATATTGTGTGAGTCAATGCATCAAATGGCTTCTTCAATTACCAAATTTATTTGCAAAACTTGTTCTAAATGTGGTTCTGTAAAGGATAGCATAATCTGTGTCAACTGCCAAATGCGTAACCATGTGACATGTTGTACACCGATTGCTCAATGCTCACGCTTAACTGACCGATTTGAATGCAATAATTGCTACAGTATCGAACGCTCTTCGAGATCAACTCAGAAGAGCTCAGATTTTGGTTCTAGTTATCACAGTACCATTACCGATGATGATACATCGATTAAAGGCCTTAATGAAAACGAATACCAAGATATGTTATTTGATGAATGTGAATCTTATAGCACTGATTCCCTGAATAATATTCTTCGTAATCGAACTAATGAACTATTAATCATCTATTTTAATATTCGAAGTTTGGAAAAAATATTGATAAAATGTCTCAATATTTAAGCGAACTTAAAAGGCATCCGGATGTAATAGCTCTGACTGAAACTAAACTGAAAGATAATATCTGCAGTAACATTGAGCTTCCTGGTTATAAATTTATCCATGTGAATAGCCCGACGCTTGCAGGAGACGTGGGGTTTTATATCAATGAAAAATTAAAGTATTCTGTCCTCGGAAAATTAGAAATGAAAGTAAACTCTGTTGAGAATATGTGGATAAGAATTGAGACAAACAAGAAGCCTTTAGTATTGGGAGTTGTATATAGACATCCTGTTAGAGCAGTTGAGCATATTAATTTGTTCACCAGTGAACTATCTAACCTATTTCATAGCTTGAATCTTCAAAAACTTGAGTTTTGCGTAGCCGGCGATTTCAATATTGACTTGATTCGGTTAGAAAAAAATCACCGTGTGAGAATGTATGCAGATAGTTTAATAAGTTGCTCAGTTAAATGCACAATAAACAAAGCTACTAGAATAACAAGCAGCGAAACTCTTATAGATCACATTTACCCTAATGACGAAAGTAAGAAATATTTATCTGGTATAACTTTCAGTGCTGATTTATCTGATCACCTTGGTACATTCATTGCTATACCTGCAAAAAAACTAGACAGGCCTAATGTCGGCGACGGACATTTGTTAATCAGAGACATGTCTAAATTCAATGCAGATAATTTCCTAGAAGACTTAAATGCAGCACTTGAAATGGTTAACTTTAATGAAAGAAGTAGTGTGAATGAAATTTTTGAAAATTTTTTGGCAGTGTTTACTAAGACAGCTAATGAACATGCACCAATGAAGCGAGCGAGCAGAACAGAAAAAAGAATTAGATCCAAAACCTGGCTTTCATCGAGTTTATTAAATTCAATTCGTAAAAAAATCTATTGTTTAAAAGATATCTAAAAACCAAAGACAAGTTGGCGCATGCTGAATACAAATCGTATCGGAATGCGTTAAACCGTGCAATTGAAAACGCAAAACAGGTGCATTATCGTGATTAGTTGAAAGAAAACAGTGGCGACTCTAGCTTTTTATGGCTACTCGGGCTCGACATAAACAGTGTTAAAAAAACGGTAAAAAAAGCAATAAAATAGCAACTTACACAACAGTTAAATTGTTGCAAAATACTTTCATTCATACATAAAGTTTAGTCTTCTTAATTTGATGGCAAACTCATACTGAATTTGTTGTGTAGCTCTTTGTTATCAGCTATCCATTGTGAGCCACAGAGGATCAGACATTTATGACCAAACAAAAAGCCTGCATTTACTACATGGCAGCATAATGGCAGGCGTCTTACGAAATCTTTTTTCTATTCCTCTCTCCAATTGTAGCTCGGGCTATTTCTCGAGGGGCCGAGTTCCACAAACAAGTTAAGGAAAGAATTGTGTGAAACAACGTAACAAACGTTTGCATTGTCTGACTCGGGCAAATGCGATCGAGCCTGAGTAAGATGTAATAAGGAAAAAGGCTTTTGTCTCGTTTGTCTCTTTCTTTTCTCCGTAATGCGGCTCGGGCTATTTTCCTCTAGCCAGAGCTTATGGCTAGACAAATCGTTGAGCGAAAAACGCAACTGCCACCGCACACTTCGTTGTTTTTACGATGACTGTTTCTTTCAACGAGCTTGATACGAATTAAGTTAAAAAAAGCTTTAAGCTTACTTTCTAAAATTTAAATAATAACAAGCCTTCCATCATTTCGTAACTTAGGCTCAGCCCGAGTAGCCCGAGTGCCGGAATCGCCATTGAAAGAAAACCAAGGTAATTGCGACAAAATATGGAAAATAGTAAACAAACTGGCTAATATTAAAACAAAATCTCGAACTAACTCAATGAACTGATAACTGAAGATGGGAAAATTCTTGCTAGTTCGGATGAAATCGCAGAAGGTCTAAATGAACATTTTGCTAATATTAGCCCAAAAATGGCAGAATTAATATCCCCTGTTAATGATAGCATTCGCATGTCATGTGATAAATCCTGCAATAACTCTTTCTTTTTAACGCCGCCCACATCCTACGAAATAATTAATGAAATCGATTCTCTATCAACTTAAAAGGCAACTAGATCAAAGGACTGAGAGACAAAATTTCTTGAATAATTGGTTGGCGGTACAGAACTTGAGAATAGCTTTGAAAAAAGCTGTTTTCGCGTAAGGCTTCAAGAAACCCTCTGTCATAACTCGTTGAGAGCTTTGAGAAAAGCTGTTTGTCTTAGTAACTCTTTTCGAGTAGCTTTGAAAAA
Source organism: Trididemnum miniatum (assembly GCA_964006365.1). Classification (NCBI taxonomy): domain Eukaryota; kingdom Metazoa; phylum Chordata; class Ascidiacea; order Aplousobranchia; family Didemnidae; genus Trididemnum; species Trididemnum miniatum. The sequence continues at coordinate 18,835,343 of OZ023234.1, forward strand.
AGCTGTTGTCCCAGAAGCTTTTCGTGATGCACTCTTCAGTGGGTAATCGCGTCAAAGTGGAAACGAGAAAGCAAGATCTGGCGAGTGGCAATTCATAAATATCAGTTTCGGACGGCAGCGAAGCGGTAGTTACATCATCGAATCCAATCGAGCGCGGGAAAGTCACGCACAGTTCTGATTGGACAAGTCGTGCGAACCTAGTTCTACTTGAACAGTTTAACAGTATAGACAAACTCTTCTTGTTTGCGTAGATTAGGTCGCCGTACTTTAATGTAGCTTGCTTTTTACGTAACGAACAGTGGCGTAGCGATAAATTGTAAAAGGGGGGGGGGGGCATAATTTTCACATTTTTTAAAGCGTATTTTTTTTCGGCGGAACAAATTTAAAGCTGATTGAGAAGCAAGAAAAACTCTACGGGGGTACGGGGGCATGCTACCCGGAAAATTTACATGTTGTAATGGCTATTTTAGTGCTTTTTGAATAATTTTAAGGCAAATTTTCTTTATTTTTTTGACCCTAATTCTGAGTGCTTCGCTAAATATGATGTATTTTGTTCACACATTTTCGATTATACGTGCTTAGGGCGTAAGGCTTATTGCTATCAAAGAGGTTCGAAATTATGGAAAAATTGTATACATTAAAGCATTTTTGAAAATGGCTGGTCGAAAGATGCATACCCCTCATTCTACACTCCTGGATCCGCGCCTGACCATAAGCTGCAGAAACCATCAAAAGAGTCTGGCATATTTCAATCACTTGGCACCATTAATTTTGTTCATTTTTACTAAAAGGCATAGTCAAAAGTCAAATAAGCTACTGGTAACGAATTATTCTCCACGCATTGAAGACCATCATTGACGAAAATTGCAGTTCCACCAGATGTAGGCGAGTTATTATAATATAAGTTATTGTCAGGTAATTTAACACTGTTTTAATTGTAGACTGACAGTTAGGTTTCAGCAGCTTATTACAGGACCAAGAGGGGGGGCCATAGCACCGTGCCCCTCCCTCCCTGCGGGCTCTTATGCTGCTACCACACCGCAATCGAGGCTGCCATGGTGCAGCGGTTGAGAATATGTTTAATTTAAACCAATACTATTGCTGCATATAACTGACCATTAAGTTTGTGTCACAGCCATATTGAGAAGCGCGCTTAGGAACCCTCAACCGTACGCCAATGATTGCAAACCAAGTAGGCTACTATTAATTTTGATCTTTTTTAGGCAGAGCGATTTTCTAAAAACCAGCACAGTCAACGGCGCTGTGAAATGAATAGTTACGTGGAGTTTGTGATCAAAGCACGAAGCAGTTGAAACTGATTTTTCAATTTCTCAAATTTCAAACAACATTTGTACAAAAACGGTAAGGACTGTAGTTCCCATGATTGAAAAAAAAAAGATCAAGAGTAGGCCTACTCTAGTAATTCAAAAGTTTAGAAATGGATTAAATTTAAACACTGCTACTGCTTTATTACCAAGAGTCAGAAATTGATTCAATTTTTGCAGTAGGCTATGAGAAAATTTGGGGCAGGAATTTTACATCATGTGTTTGGGTCATGCAAACGCCATGCCAACGACTTTCTGTCTAAGAGCAATGTGCGCGCTAGATCTAATGAATCAAACAAACCATTTCCCACTTCGACATCAAAAACACGACACTTAAGAAAAAATATGTCATCACTCTCTGATTATATAGCATTAGATCACAGTAGCGAAAGCGATTACAAATCAGTGGCGTACGCACGGGGGGGTTCGGGGGTCAACCCCCCCCCCCCTTGGCGATTGGAAAGAATTAATAACCGCTTTTTTTGGACGGATTGGCGTTTTATCATACAGAGATTGTGTTTTTCTGTGCTGTATCAAATTGCCTATGTAATCTCGAGAAACTTTCATTGTGATGCAATAATACCGGTAGTCAAACTTTTCTGGTGTGTAGCGCTTGAACCAATAGCTGGCTCAAAATGCAAGCCTGGACAAGGTCAATGGGCACTAAAGCTGGAGTCGTGTTGTGATGCCATAAAGACATTGTTCTCTACAGCTATGGCTGGACAAGACAACGTTTCAGCGCAGAAGGCATTCTTAGAAGAGAACGGTTGCAACGCATGCAGATATTCCGCTTGCGATGTCATAATTTTGAGCAGTTGGTGTAATGGTTAAACACATCGCTATCGGTACGGGAGGTTTTGGGTTCGATTTTTGGGCCGGTACCGGCCGTTAGCTCAGTTGTTAAGCGCACATATTATCGTTTCGGAAGGGCTGGGGTTCGATTCCCGGGATGGTCAAATCGGCACAGTATCGCCAACGGCTCGCCACCGCAGCGACGTTTCTGTGTTACCCAAGCGCTAAGAGATGGGCCCCAGTGACGTTCGAAGGGGTCGGGAGTCAGCACTCCCCATCCCCTTTGACAACTGCAGAAAAAATGAAACCTTTCTTTTTTAAAACGAACCGACTTTTCTTCATGCGGAGCTTGCCGAAATTGCTATCATGTTTTCATCCGAAACAACACCATCCCCCACAAAACATTTTAGCGTAAACCATTCCCTTACAAGTACAATGATCATCCCTCCTTACGTCTGCGTGAAAAGTTGTACCATTCCCCCATAAGTGTTTTTACAACTCGAGCATTGATTACGATGCAATGCTACAATACCGGCACCCGGTAGTCCAACTTTTCTGTTGTGTTTTGCTTGAAGTGCATTTTTGTCATTGATGTTGCTGTGAAACAATTAAGAAGTAGGAGTTTCCTTAAATGCGGTGTATCTGCAGTAACTATGGCTACACACAAATTTTTTTAAAAAATCAAATCAAATCTTGATTATACTCGTTTCATTAAATTCGTTGTTGTACCGAAACGTGGTAGCGAGTGGCAGGGCCCGGCTTCGCGCCTGGGCAACGCAGCTCCAAAGAAACGTCGCAGCGGTTGCGAGCCGTTGGCTACACTGTGTCCGACTTGACCAGCCAGGGAATTGAGTCCCAAACCTTCCGCATCGATTGCGAAATTTTTTAACACTACGCTATAATCGCTCGGTTTGTTGAAAAATTTTATTAAAATATAAAAAACTAAATTGACACTGCTCTAAGTGCCATAAGTAAGATAAAAATACTGCCAAAGACGACCATAGACCAACGAAAGATTTGAAGAGGCCTAGGGACGGAACGAGGGGAGAGACAATATTGTTTTTTCGTACCGTAAGCTGACTATCTCAGGAGCTAGAGTTCTTCGTTTCCCATAGACACCCCGATTATGTGTTTGAAAGCGTCTGATATCGACGCTGTGGTTTGGCAGAAAAATGCTTAGATAATATCAACGCTGTTTTTGACTTTAATCGGATGATTAGGGATTCCTCTCGCGCATAATTTATTTTAGTTTAAAAACGTTTTGGTAGGGAGGGCAGTTTTTTCTTATGCTCCAATATCTTCACTTTTCAAATTTCAAGCGAGAAACTGCCCCCTTCATAATGAGTCATGGCCTACTTAAATCTACAAGGCCCTGCATTTCACCTGACAACTGAAAAATTAGAAGGGCAACTTTTTTGCAGACAAGTACATTGTCTACAGATGTTTCGACAAGCAGCTGTTTATCATTCAATGAGATTAGTACAGAAAATGTAGCAATTTAAAAAATTAAGCAAAATAGTGGTTTATAGAACATGTTTACCATTATTCAATGTCAAATACCATAGCGACATATGCGAAAAACTTATATTGTATATGATTGAGATTTGAGAATACTTAACTTTCACACAAAATGACGACAATATTTCAAATTCTAATCAGCATTTAAAGTTTTTGTACGTGATACAAAAGGGCCCAGTTTTAGAAGCCCTGAACTATACCATAACCAATGCTCGGTTTCTCTTAATGAGATGGTATGGACTATTGCAGTGTTAGCAATAACCAGACACAATGATAAAAACTAGCAATAAATAAAATATCCACATTCAAATAACCTGTTCAAAAGTATGCGATTCCAAACTTGCAAAGCAAATGTCAATAATATAAAACACGGGTTAGTAAGCTTTCAAAAAAATTAATTTGTTTCATCAAAGCGTCGTTTTCTCTGTCTCTGTTTAAAGTGTTGCACAACATCTTTGCGAACTTGACTTCTTATCAGTTTTTAGGCATTATTATAAAATACATTGCATATTGTGCGATTAACAAATTTAAAATTTTTGGCATGATTTTCACACAAAAATGACAAAGGTAAATCATTTGACTTTAGAACATATTCAGCAGCCGTTCTTTCAATTAACTCGGTGGTTCGAATAAGATTTTGCGCTACATCAAGCATAGCAAAAGCTTTGCAAACATATTGACTTAAATCAGTGGAAGGTAGAAGCAAACCACCTCGCGACAATTTTAGTAAGTATTCAAACTTTTCGAAGTGGCAATCACTTTCAGATGTTACAATAAGTAAACTTTTGCATTGGGGACATCGATTTCTTTTTATTACTTTCTTTGCAACGTAGCCGGCGATCACAGCAGCGACTTCTTCAGAGCCTTTATTTAAATAACAGTTTTCTAATTCAGGTGAAATATTGTCTAGCTGTTCATCAAAATGCACCATAGCTATTTCTTCCACAGAGTCAGGTCGAATATCTTCATCCCAAACTGATATGGACTCTTTAAGCAAGGACTTGATGGTTAAGATGCGTTCTGAGGCAACAACTTCTCGCAACCCCACTAAAAAGCGCCCACCGCTCATTCGCCGATATTTTGAGAACCTGAGTTCCAGTGGGTCTGTCTGCAGTCTGGCTGTTAAGACGTAGGAATAGCCTTTTGCAAGCAAATCTTCGACCAAACTAGCGGTGCATGATAAAGTAACAGCAAAAGCTGCACTAGTTTGCTTGCTGAGTGTATACTTTTCTGTGACAGATAACTGCAGCATTTTCCAATCCGTTATCCATTTGGAAAGTTCACGGAGAAACAACGGTTTGCCGTCGTTCAAAACTGCAGCATCACCAACATGAAAATTCATATTGTACTTCGCGTTGCTGTTGCTCATCGTCCACCACAAATTGATGAGTTTCAAAAAGGCTGCTGCATCCATACGGTCCGGAAAATAGCTTTCAAGAGCAGCGAAAGTGGTGGGGTCAAAAATGGCCAATGCTAAAGGCACACTTTGTTTATTGTCCCCTGGGCGTAGAGCTTTGTAAGAAAGCTTATGTGCTTTTCGTAAATTTGCCTGCAATGTTTGGTCTTTATCAAAAACATCATGAATTAGCTTCCAAGAAATATCTCCAGCTGGAACAGTAATAAAACTTGATTGAAATTCGGGAAACACTAACCTCTTTGAGTTGAGCAAGTTATTTCTGATGTTTTTCAATATATGTACGGAATCAAAAAACAAATACGTAGTGAGACTGGACAAAGATGGATGGGTAATCGCATTTGCAAGTTTACTGTGGCCATACTTGGGCCTTGGCTCCACCGGTCAATGCTTGGTCAATGACCATTTGGGAAATTCTCTTTGGTCAATGGCCAAAGTTTTGATGGAAATGCAAGCTTGGCTCCACTAGTCATTGACAAGGGAAATGACAGCTGAAATTTTCGCGTTCGTCTGGTCATTGACCGCTTTGCGAGAATTTACTAGAGGAGCGTAGTTCTTTGACCAATTTGACGAGAGTTTTATGTTTATCGTTTGCGCGTCTGACCACACCTCAACGTCACAATAGCATGTGAGTATACCCTTAATTAGTCGCAAAACTTCCGCATTCTTTTAAAAAAACCATAGCTAAAAAGATGGAAGAGTCAAGCAGTAGCGATGAAGAATGTATGATATTAATTGGTATGGCATTGGCTGAAAAAAATCGGCGTAAGAGAAAGCACAGAATGTGGGTGAGGAAAGTGTTCAGAGAAAGAAAAAAACGTGGCACATACAACCTGGTCCGAGAGATGGCAATGTGGGATAAGGAAATGTACTTTCGGTACATGAGAATGACGCCCACAAGTTTCGAATGTTTGTTAAGATTGGTGGGTAAAAGGATATCGAAACAGACAACTAACTATAGAGAACCAGTGCCTCCTGAACAACGTTTAAGCGTCACAATTCGTCACTTGGCGACGGGTGAATCTCATATTTCGCTCAGTCTGCAGTATCGGATTGGAAGACAAACCGTGTCAAAAATAATTCCTGAAACATGCAAAGCTCTTTATGATGTACTCTCACGGACTGAATTAACAACGCCTGCAACAGCAAAAGAGTGGCTGGACATATCTAATGAATTTTATACGAAATGGAATTTGCCTCATGTAATCGGGGCGCTGGATGGAAAGCACGTTCGGGTACGTTGTCCTAGAAATACGGGAAGTCTTTACCACAATTATAAAGGCTATTTTAGCATGGTCTTAATGGCGGTTTGTGATGCCAACTATCGTTTCCTATTATTCGATTTCGGGCAGTATGGCAGCAACAACGATAGCGGTGTATTGCTAAACAGCAAGATGGGTGAGCAATTTGAGCGAAACGAGTTTCACATACCGGCCGCTTCTTCTCTCCATAAATGTGCATTCGATCCTCTTCCATATTTTTTGGTTGGAGATGAAATATTTCCCTTAAAGACTTACTTAATGCGTCCTTATCCTGGATCCGGCTTATCAGAGGCAGTTTACAATTATCGCCACTCAAGAGCACGTCGCGTCATTGAGAACTCGTTTGGAATACTTTCTGCTCGATGGAGAATATTTTTTACTGTGATCCATGGCAGTGCTGAAAACATTGAAAAGTCTGTGTTGGCTTGCCTCGCTCTGCATAACTTTTTGAAATCAAGTGACATTGCCGCCTATTGCCCGCATGGATATGCCGACTTCGAAAATGCAGATGGAGAAATTACGTATGGACGGTGGCGCAAAGAAATTCCAGTAACAAGCTCTGGCAATGGCAACTCCGGACAGTTTCAAGCTCTACCGCAGCTCCGAGGTCGTAGATGGAGCAATGATGCAGTCGAAATGCGCAACTGCTTAAAAGACTATGTGAACAGTGAAGAAGGGTCGTTGTCATGGCAGCTGAATTATGTTCGCCGAACGAAATGAGTAGAGCAATGCTGCCACACCTACTGCAATAAACTGCTGCTTTGACTAAAATGTTTTCTTGTGCCTCATTTTATTATTCTTTTTCATTTTGAAATTACGCAAGTAAATTACGAGTAAATTTTTCTTGTCTTATACCATGATGTAACAACGGAACTGTAGGGTGCGAATTGAACCCGAGACCTCTCATCTCAAGTCTTCTAAAACGACTCGGTCACGATGCCGGCATACAGTAGGTATGCTACAGATATGTCGAACTTCACTAGCCACTACGCCACAGAGACGATACGTTAAAACTACTTGTAGGAGACGGTACGGTAGTACTATATTTTTTAGGAATACCGGAATACTACTTTTCAGGAATACCGGAATTTTTAGGAATACCGGTAAAAGCAAGAAGTAACAAAAAAAAAACAAAATATCTTCAATTTAAAAGCGCAGCCATTTAGACCAGGCATCGCATTTTTGCAGTTCGATTTCTCTACGCTGCTGTAATGTTGAGCTGTGAAAATCACGGACAGCTTTTCTTTGCGTAAACTTGTACCTAGCTATTCTGCTCTATGATCGCTGCTCTCTCGAATGAATTAAAAAGTATTGCATTAAGGCTCAAGCTATGCTTTATTCTCGAATTTTCAAAAATGCACCATCAAAGTCGTGTTTATTGCAATATCATTATTTTTTAAACACCACCGGAGTCATTTCAGTGAACACAGATCTCGATTCTTCAGCAGCAGAAGAGCTGGAATGATGCTGTTCGTACCTCCAATCTGGCGTCGGCTGAGTGACAGGAACCGCATTGCTATCAAGATGTTGACAACTCGTACGAGAAGACCCAGCGCTGTATAGAAGCGATTGATGTTTAAAAATCACCTGGTTAATTTCGTGCTTGATCAAATACTTCAAGTTTTCCGGAAATACTTTAATTTCTGTAGCTATAAATTTTCCAAACATTTCATCTGCACCATTGTTACTGCTTTCTCTTCTCAGTTTCTTTTCTTTCAAGTAGGTTGTAATTTGGCCACACATTTCTTGCTCTGCATTTCTTTTTTTGTCTTTGCGTGGTTGTTGATCTGCTGCTGGCGATTGCTCCTCAGGAAGTGATTCGTTGTCGGCAACAGCATGGGAGCAGCTGCTGTCTTCATAATCTTCTACCAGGTGCATGAGAGACACATTTGAGATGGTAGTTTTGGGCCTCAAAAAACCATCTAACCAATTCAAAAACTTATATTCTTCTAAGCTTCTTCGAGCTTTTTCAACCGTCGCCAGGTCAGCCCCAGAAACGTTTACTTTTTTGAAGCGGGATTTTCTTTTGCTGTAGCGGTTAAGGAGTAGAGTCCAGGCTTGCAGTGATGCACCTGGGTCATTTCCAAGCACCTCGTCGATGCATTTCCATGCATTTTTTTTTGGTTGGCTCTCTTTGTAGCTAGCCAATGATTTGTCGAATATGCATGGAAACTTTTGCACTTCAATAAAAAGCTTTTTATATTCGAGCAGTGACATAATTGCTGCTACCATCTAGCTAGCCGGAACACGAAAAAACTAGATTTTCCAACCATTTATTTTCATTTGACTTTATGACGTCTCTTCAAAGTTTTTCAAACCATAGAAAAAATGCGCCAATGTCTTTGATGAAATGCCTTTGATTCTATTGTCTTTTGATGGAACGCGCCTGTCTACAAGTAGCGCAAGCGGGTCACAAATATCAAAACTTTTTGATATTCGTGACCAGGGAATATTCCCTGATTTTGCGGCATTGACATAGTTTGATCAAAAGCCGGCGCGGCTACACCAGTCATTGACCGAGAATTTCCTTGTCATTGACCGCTCGATTCTGACATTTGGCTGTTCTGTTTCACTCCCTGAATTTCTGCGATGTCAGAAAAGAATGTCATGAAAGTCGGCTCCACTAGTCAATGACTGGAATATTATGGGAAATTCTCTTGGTCATTGACCGGTGGAGCCAAGGCCTTACTGAATAAATCACGAAATGCAGCAGCATTGGTAGCATGGTTATCCGATATTACAGCATGCACCTCAAAGCCTACTTGGTGTAGGGATTTTAAGCACTCGTCAATGTGTTGTGACAGCCATTTTCCTTCTATTTTTGATTCAGGAACAGCTCTCACAACAAATGCAATGTTCTTTCGAAGTCCAACGATCATAAAGGTTACAATACTTTTGTAAAGATTTCCATCTTGGTCAGTGCCAAGAAGCTGCCCCTGATGATATTGCACATCTTTTTGCAAATACATTTCGTCAAGTAGAAGAATTACATCCTTATCCATTTTTTTTTCGTGGAGTAATAATTTAGCTGATTTTAAGGGCTTATCCATTTTTTTTTCGTTGAGTAATAATTCAGCTGATTTTAAGGGCTCTACACCACCTGCACTAAATTTATTCAATAACCTGATAGATGGCAAGGGAAAGTGGTTTAGCAAAAGCTTGTAAGCAGATAAGGAGGTATACCGTAGGATCAGAGCAAATTGCAAGACTTCAGGAGTGAATTTAGGTCGACCGTCCGGTTTCTTGAATCTAATCTTGACAAGTTCGTCAATAATACTGGTTGAGCTTGTTCTGCTTTCTGAAAAATTTCTTATATATGATGGAAAATTTGCAAGAATCGATTTTTTTGTTAAGCGGCAATCACCACCACTTGTGAAACAGTAAGGAAGAGGTATTGGTGATCCTGAAGAAAAAGTTTGACATGCAGCTCTTGATCAACCGCAATTACTTCAGATACAAATGGAATTTCAAAATTTTCACTCGTTTCAATTTTATAAAAAACAGCTTTGTTTCCATTCATTTGTAGACTATAGTTTTCAAGACATAAGCTTTCGTTGATGCTGGCAAAATCTTTGATTTTATCTTGATCTTTAAATTCATCGAATTGATCTGGTATTGTTGTTTTTCTTATAGGAGCTTTTCTTGAAGTAGTTGGTGTAGGCAGCACGGATGGTGGAATTGCTTCTTTATTTGAATATATAGTGGGGACTGGGTCTAAATCCCACCTAAGTGTTGTCCTATTACCAACTTTTAGATATTTCTCTTCGAAATGCTTAGCGCAAATTCCTCCATGGTTTGTAGGCACTCAATCTTTGCGATTTACAAACTTGATCCATTTTTGGTTTAATTCGGGCTTTTTTACAGGAAACTTGAAAAGTGGGTGCTTTTCTGGAACAATATCACGTTTATCCTGCCGCTTTGTATATCCGGTTTTGCAGTAAGCAACAACACAAGAGTTCGCCATTTTCAATCAATAAAGCACAAAATATCAAACCAATGCGTGCATATCTAATAATTTCTAAAAAAAGAAAGTTTTTGCATAAAAAAATTATGGTACCAAACTACCAATACGTTACTTTTAGACACGCTTATTTAGGAACCAACACTTTTAGCCTTTGGCACCATCAGGCGCTGACATTATTAGTGCAAGTTTTTGGCCAAACTTATAGTCTTGTAGTGTTTGTTAAAAGCGGTCTCAATATGTATTACATCTCCGGTGGTGTTGGTTAAAAAGTTTTGCCTAATATTCGGCAATTACCGAAGGGCAGAAGATGGAAAAGACAAAATAGGCGAAATATGGAATTCAAAAACCGCCAGAAAGGGGGGGGGGGGGGGGCAATGTATGTTGAGCCACCTTTACCAAATACTACAAGGCTATAAAATTGGCCGAAAACTTCCGCCCTTTTAGCACAAATTGTGCCTTTTCCGTATTCCACCTTTTAGTACCGGTAATACCCAAGTTTTAGCAAGAACCAACGTCTAATAGCGCTGACGCCTAGACCTGTGGGTGCTGCATTTTCTTTGTCTTGATAAACAACACTAAAATTTCACCTCTGCTGTTCAAGGAAGACTGGCAGCTTAAATAGTAAAGTTAAAAACAAGCTTGCAAATATATTAATTTTGTCTGGTCTATCTAAAGTTACTTTAAAGCTCCAAGCAATACGGGAAACTTTATTAGAACCAAGTTTAAACAAAATATTGTTTTCGTCACTGTAGCCTACACAAATACCCTCACTTGCAGAATAACTTTCACTCTCAACACTGAAACACGGACAATATCATGATATGTACAATGTACATGTGTAGACTACCCACACTCCAGCGATTCAACAGAGTGTCGACAGCAGGCTGATCCTACTTGAATAATTCCGACCGTGCTTACTAGACTAGTGTCCAAAGTTGCTAACTCCCTCTTTATTCAGCAGAGAATGAAGAGTAACCAGAAAGTGTATTAAACAGCTAGTTGTAACAGTTCCAAAATATGAGCCAAGAATCCAATTATATACAAAACACACATTAACACAAGCCCTAATTTATAATTTCTATCACTGGTGATATTACTCAGTTTCTGGTGTTGCAATCTACTGGATTGCGGTCTTAAAAACACAAAAAACAATCAAAGTTATCTGTGAGGCTATACAAAATAATCACCATGTCAGAAAATACAAAGAAACAAATTGTACTCACAATTCATCAGCTAAACAGCATAATAAGAAATACCGGTGTACACTGCCAGCCTACCGGCGCACTTACAAGCTAGTAGAACAGTGCTACCTCGAAATATTTAACACTCCAGTACAAGGTCTGAACTCGTATAAAACATTCTCGCCAATGTGACATAAGCGACGTTTAGGCCTAACTGCTGCGTTACTTTCTCACAAATCATATGACAAATTCTTACATGAGACAGGCTACAGACAACGACACAGCATGACTCAGCATTCAGCACCACAAAAGGAATGGAGAAAACAGCGAACATCGGCGGAGTTAATCCTTCCGCAAAAGGAAAGCAAACATACTGACAGTATAAAATATATAATAAAACAGTCCGTTACCGGGGAAAATACATCTCGGCTATCGCTTACAGTCCCCTCTAAAATTCGAGCACTGGACACAGCGGAGAAATTTTACAATCATGCAAGATAGACGTGATGCATTAGGATAATGGCATTGCTCTCAAAAACTGATTAAGTTAAACAGATCACTACGTTATGCATCATCCACACACAAAAAAATTCAAGCCTCAATAACGAGCTCGTCTAACATATAGGCCTTCCGGTACTGCAAAAGTTGCATATCGAGAACCTCACAAAATAGAAAAGAAAATCAGCATTTGTAAGTCAGCAGCAAAACATAACTTAACACAAGTTTCTATGCCTACACCATACAAACCAACCATTCAGAGAAATTCAGTCACACAACATCATGCAAACGAAATGAAACAAAGGAAAACGCTACAGCAGAAGAAATGTACTCCGTTGAGCACAATCGCGAGAAAACGCGTGAATTCAGTACGAATGTGGCAAATTGTTCGCAGTTCGTTTCGTTCGAAATTCGGAACTGAATTATACAGTCCATAAAGTTGGCACAATCGCGAAAAAACGCGTGAGTTCAGTACGAATGTGGCAAATTGTTCGCAGTTCGTTTCGTTCGAAATTCGTAACTGAATTATACAGTCCATAAAGTTGGCACAATCGCGAGAAAACGCGTGAATTCAGTACGAATGTGGCAAATTGTTCAAAGTTCGTTTTGTTTGAAATTCGTTACTGAGTTATACAGTCCATCAAGTTAAAAGTCCTTCGTCGACGCAACTTATAGTCGGCGTTGCTTTCGTCAGAAGTTTACTGGCAGATAAAATTGGTAAAAGATAATGTTCTTTAGTCACTATGTTCTTGTTCATCATCTGTGTTGTTTGCGTCAGCATCGCGGTCATTAAGCTTTTCAAGGAAAACTATTTTTCGTACATCTCGTTCTCGTATGCGTCCATCCGTTGTGCGCACAGTTACAGAACGCACCATACCATCTGAGCATTCCTTTGTATCCGTCACAATGGCATAAGGATAGCGGCCAATTGATGGTGTAGTATCATCTACTAAGAGCACAAAATCGCCTTTTTGAAGGTTACGTTGTGGCACAGTCCACTTTTGGCGTTCTTGAAAAACTACTGGGTAACGTCGAAGCCAACGATCCCACCATTCTGTAGCTAGTTGCTGTGAATACTTGTAACCACGTCTGAATTTGTCTTCAATTTTTGTATCACAAGTAGGCAGCGTATCTTGACTTGGTTCCATAAAACCAGTTATTAAATCTATTGGTCGCAGTGCTTCTACGTCATCCTCATCAGAACCATATCTGCCTAGCGGTCGGCAATTCATTATGTATTCGGTCTCTCGAAACAGAGTCATAAGTTCAAAATCAGATGGGGTTCTCTTCTTGTTATCAGCTCCCAAAACACCTTCTGTCACTTCTTTAAAAGTGCGTATCTGACGCTCCACTACTCCTTGATGATGGGAACTCGCAGGAGTAGAAAATTCCCAAATTATATCACGAGTTTGTAAGTAGTTTTGAAAAGTCACAGAATTTTCCCAGCTCTTAGCGGCCTGCTGCGTCTCTTTACTCATAGTGTTGCGTGCACCGATGAACGTAGTAGCACAGTCAGCACGAATATGGCGAGTTTTGTTTCCAGTTAAGCACAAGAAACGGTGCAGGGCATTCAAAAAGGCATTGGTCTCTAGTGATTCGACGATCTCCACACGCACTGAAGTAGTTACATTGCAGACGAAAACACATAGCCAACGTTTCTCTGTGCTGCGGCCTCGCTTAACTTCGTACGGTCCGGCGTAGTCGATCGACACCGAGCTGAAAACAGGTTGTCTGGGTTTCACTCTGTATTGAGGTAGTGGTGCCATGAGTTGCTGAGATCGAGATTTACGGAGCAACTTGCATGCGAAGCAGCCAGCTAAATAATGTCGCACAGTCCTGATGCCTCCAACAAGTTGAACACCAATGTCTTGATTCAAAGCGGCCAATACAGATTCTGCAGCACGGTGACCCAGCTTCTCATGTTGATCAAGTACAAACAGTTTTGTTATTGCATGTCTTTGTGGCAAAAATGCCGGATGCTTTACTTCTTCTGCGAGATCGTCGCAATAATCCATCCTGCCACCGACACGTAGTATGCCTTCGGTGTCTAGAAATGGCACGAATTTTTTTAGTTGGTGCAACGCCATCTCAGGTTTTCTTTTGATCAGAGTAAGAGCTTCTTCAAATGTATTTCCTTGTTGCATTTGACTCACAACGTCGCCAAACGACTCGTCTTGAGCAGCCCGAATGAGTCCCAGCTTGGCTCTGTACAAGTTGGTTTGTTTATTTTCTTCTTCATCACGATCATTACCTCTCAACTTACTCCTCCAGATCTTAAAAAACTTCAGCACGTTGCAAACGACTCGAATAGCTCTACAAAGTGAATTGGTCCTATCTAACGTGTATTGCATAAAACCAACGTCAGTGTCGGGGCTTGCCGTATTCACACTAGTTGGAGGCTGTTCAATTGAGCCACACATAGAATCAGCGTTTTTTGCAAGTAAAAACTCATCACAGTCCGCAATCGGTCCACGCAAAAAATCCGGTCCCCTCGTCCATAAACTCCATCTTTCTTTCTGTGAGACACGGCATGGGCGTGTGGCGACATCTGCCGGGTTGCGGTCGGTCGGCACGTATCTTGGAAGTTTTCCTCTGGAATTTCGCAGAATCAGATCAACTCTGTTTCTTTCAAAGACGCGAAGTTCCAGATCTTTATTGGTGCACCACTTTACAGCAGTTTGGGAATCGCTCCAAAGCTCGTATTCCTTTATAGGTAGCGAGGTGGAGTCTAGGCACTCCTTCAGCAAGCGTGCCCCAAGATCTAGAGCAACGATTTCTTTACGTGGCATGGATCCTCTAGTCATTTCTGCCTGAGAGAAAATCGTAGTTTTTGCAGCAACTAAGCTGACAGTATAATTTTTACCGGTCTGCACCCGCAGGTAGACCGCTGCAGCGGCAATGTCTTTGCTGCTATCGGCAAAAACATGATACTCGTATCTGCTCTCTTCGGATATATTAGTCGGCACTCGACGCCTTGCAACTGGTACATTTTCCACATCATCTAAATCACGCAGCGCCATGTTCCACTCCTTTATAAGATCAGGTGGCACTTGGGCATCTCAGTCATTTACAAGACGTATGATTTTGGAGCAGCATAGGTTCAGCCTAACCAGGAACGGTGACCACCAACCCATGGGGTCAAAGAACTGATGGCTCAAGCTGACTGCTTGTCTCTTCGTAAACTTTCCTTGAGATTGAGGCTCAAGAATCGGCTTCTTAACGAACATATCATCCTCTTTTGTGTCCCATATCACCCCAAGTGTGGCTTGACGTGGTCCCATGTCAAGATCGGAACCATTTTCCCCAAGATTTCTGATAGCAGGAGCGAGGTCCTCCTCACTAATATCGGCAAGTATTTCTTTGTGGTTTGCGTTCCATTTTGTCATCGTAAACCCAGTACTTTTCAGCAGAAGTGAAACTTCCCTGATCACCCGTTGACCGTCTTCTATGGAATCGGCGCCAGAAATAAGATCGTCCACAAACATATCCTGTGTCACTTTGGCTGTAGCTTCATTCGATACATCAGGTATATTGCTCTCTGCCGTAAACATCAATGCATACCCAGCCATGCTGGGTATACAACGTAAGCCGTAAGGGGCTACTTGAAACTGGTATGCCACGACGTCTCCTTTCATATCAGATTCAGAGAACCATAAAATGCGGATCATGTCTCGATCTTCTGGGGCGATTCGTATTTGAAAAAACATGTTTGCGATGTCTCCAGCGATGCCATATTGTCGCTCCCCGAAACGAATCAGAATTGACCTCAAGGACTGCATGAGGATGGGTCCTCGATTAAGCAATTTATTTAAAGATACGCCATGGTACTCCCTCGCAGCGTCGTATACAACACGAAATTTTGCTTCCGAGGTATTAAAATGAGGGATATAATTCTGTTGCTTGGTGGTGTCCGGTAGATCACATGCTAGCTCATCATCTGAGATTCGAATAAGATGTCCTTCAGTGATTGCATTTTCGATCTTCTTACAATACTGGAGTCTCAGTTCGGGTTGGTCGACTAGACGTCTTCGTAAATTCAGCAACGCACGTTTTGCTTGAGCGTAATTATTCGGCATAGTTGCAGGATCGTGGGCCCATGGTAGAGGGAATTGTAGATGCTTCTCTCCGTTGCTCACTTCCACCAACGTAACCGAATCTTTGTACTCATTAAGAACTTTCTCGTCGGAAGCACTCATAGCTAATTTATTGTCATCTGCAGAGCAATACAACGGGTCTGTCTCCAGCTTTTGCAAATCCCGCTCCCTATCATTGGGAGAAAAACGAACCCTTGAGCAGCTGGCGGTGCATTCACTTGTCTGTTTGCATGCCGTCGAAAACAATTCTGTAAAGTCATCTTTACTATACTTCCCCGGACTGAGCCAAAATAACCCAAGTTCATGTCGGACTGGCCCTTCATGACACTTTGCTAAATTTGTATCCATGAGTATGTATTTCCATGCCAAGTCTCCACCTATTATCATATCAACTCGTGGCACTAAATCTCCGAAATCAGGCAAATGCTCAGCAAAAGGCAAGATTTGATCGACGAATGTTTGGGTGCTTAAGCTTATCACGTCACCGTGGGAGGTCTTCAATTGAAGCTCCCCTGACATTGACGCACACTGCATATGCGAACCATTAAATAGCCGATAAGTTTGATAATCGTCAGCCAGCCAATTACCATAAAGCCGTTCCGCCAACTGCTTTGAACACAATGAACGAGTTGCTCCCGTATCAATGGCACCATAAAATGTTACTCGATCATCTATTCTGGTCAAATTGCTCATCCGAACAGCAGTTAACAACATCAGTCCCACTTTGCTTTCGTCACAACTCGCTTCTCTAACATAGCCCACGACATTATCCGAAGATTTTGACTTCTGCGCCGCTTCAGGTCTGTGCAATAAAACGTGATGCAGCTTCTTGCACTGTGCACATTTTTCTTTGGTTTCGCAGCCTTTTGTGATGTGAGAATTATCGAAACACATAAAGCAAAGCTGTTTGTCCTTGGCCAGTCTCCACCGTTCATCAACAGTCATGGCCAGAAAACTGCGACATTGCACAAGGGTATGAGATGCAGACTCTGGATGTATCCAGCATTTCACCTTTTTTGTCACATCTTTAGCGACTTCTGGTTTCGAACTGTTTCTAACAACAGAAGCTATACTGTTCATAGACCCCCTTTGTCTGGAAGGCGCAACAGTTCTTTGCTTTTGTCCACTTTTTTCGAAAGGCTTGTCCTTCAGCTCGACATGCATAAGGTGTAGCGAGTCAATGTGTGAAATCTCTTCTGTCATAAATTGTATAAACTGGTCAAATGTCCATGCACTTGCTGGGTATTTTGCATCAAAACGATCACGCAGTTTCTCTGAGAATGAAGTGTACAGCTGACCAAGCAGCCTCGGCTTGTTAAGGCGAGAGCTTAATCCCACAGAATGCGCAATACCTCTTAAGTTTCGTAAATCTGCTCTGAGTTCAAGAGGAGCATGACGATCATGGCCAATGGATCCGCGTTGGCGGTTAGTTTGCTGGGTGGCATGCTCAAGTATTATATCCTGCCTGCCATACACTTCTTGCAATGTCTCCCATATAACGTCGCAAGCTTCCCCTGGATCTCTCACCGCAAAAGCATTTCGTATGTAGCGCTGAGCTTGGCCATCTATAGTACTTTCTATCCATCTAAGCAAGATGTCTGGTCGAGTATGTCGGAGCTCTTTGAAGTTTGCCAACAGGCGGTGCCTGTAAGCTGGGTATTCAGATGCATTTTTGCCACCAAAACATATACCTTTATCCTCCAGCAGTCCCCTAGGCAACGACCAAATCCATGGTTGCTTATTATCACCTTTATCTATATTACAGGTTGCATCCAACACTTCCATTTCATTGTGGCATTTTTTCCTTACTTGCTTATGCTCTGGTGTTGGTGCCTGTATTTTTGTCCCCTCAGTTTTTACCATTCCAAATCTTGGCATATCCTCCTCTGTAGCATGAAACTTTGACAAACCAGTCCCCCCTGGAGGCTTCAATTCACAAGGTCCCCCCATGGAAACGATATTTGCATGCTCTTGAGCAGGACAGCAATTAATGAATTTATCAGCTTCAGTTACATTTTCTAATTCATTTACTATATGCTTATATGAATCAAGTTCTAAATTTTTCTTTTTTAACTCTATGTTACCTTGTTTGATTTCAACATCCTTTTCTTCTAATGCAAGCTCTCTCATTTTCTTTTGCATCTGTAGTTCTTGAATTTTTTGTTGCTGGTCTCTAATTATTCTCAATGATTTTTTGGAGACAACAGAGGTGCAACTACTACTACCAGCAGTACTCATGGTTGCACTTGATCTTTCGTCCGGTGCCTTTGAAGCTCTAACATGATACCGTTTGAGATCATCAACACCTTTTGCTTCATATTCCTTCACCAACCTTGTTACAACAGGCACAGAATGAGCTTTCTGATTGTTTTCAAGCCATTGGTGTAAGGCAGTACTGTAAATAGAATGTGCTTTCAATCCATATTGCAGTGTGTCATCTAACAAACCTTGATCAGCCTTGGGGTCTAGTTTTGAGTATTCCTTCATCACTTGAGTTATCATTTTCAGTTCGCGTGCATAGCGAATTAAGGCTCTGTGACTCGTAAAATGAGTAGGATTTGGATCATTTACCCACGGTAATCTGATGTCTTCGAGCAAATCATCAATGTCCGCACATGGACCAGTTTGATGAGAAGTACTACCACTAGGTACAGGTGTCTTAGATTCAGCAACATGATCACTACTACCAACAGGACATTCAGCAGCCTCTATATGTTCAGTCACAGTATCCATTGTAGTCTCACAAACTAACAACAAGCTTTCACAATCCCACACAGTTGGGACAATGATACAGAATAGATTGTAATGACTTAATGGAAGAATTCACCACAAAATCTAGCAAACCCACTCAGTAGTGCAGTTAGGTAGATTGCAATGTAGACTACCCACACTCCAGCGATTCAACAAAGAGTGTCGACAGCAGGCTGATCCTACTTGAATAATTCCGACCGTGCTTACTAGACTAGTGTCCAAAGTTGCTAACTCCCTCTTTATTCAGCAGAGAATGAAGAGTAACCAGAAAGTGTATTAAACAGCTAGTTGTAACAGTTCCAAAATATGAGCCAAGAATCCAATTATATACAAAACACACATTAACACAAGCCCTAATTTATAATTTCTATCACTGGTGATATTACTCAGTTTCTGGTGTTGCAATCTACTGGATTGCGGTCTTAAAAACACAAAAAACAATCAAAGTTATCTGTGAGGCTATACAAAATAATCACCATGTCAGAAAATACAAAGAAACAAATTGTACTCACAATTCATCAGCTAAACAGCATAATAAGAAATACCGGTGTACACTGCCAGCCTACCGGCGCACTTACAAGCTAGTAGAACAGTGCTACCTCGAAATATTTAACACTCCAGTACAAGGTCTGAACTCGTATAAAACATTCTCGCCAATGTGACATAAGCGACGTTTAGGCCTAACTGCTGCGTTACTTTCTCACAAATCATATGACAAATTCTTACATGAGACAGGCTACAGACAACGACACAGCATGACTCAGCATTCAGCACCACAAAAGGAATGGAGAAAACAGCGAACATCGGCGGAGTTAATCCTTCCGCAAAAGGAAAGCAAACATACTGGCAGTATAAAATATATAATAAAACAGTCCGTTACCGGGGAAAATACATCTCGGCTATCGCTTACAACATGGTTTCAATTTTTTTACGTTTCTGCTGACTGCTGGCAGCGTGCTAACAGCTGCATGAACAAGAACTTTTCTCTACTGACCAACATCTGTTGAAGCGAATGACTGTCTGCAGCTGCAGCGCGCTATCACTTTTTTTTCTTTTTTCGCGACAAACTTGCCCTTCTAATTTTCTCTCTTCAAGGCAGAATGCACGGCCGTATAGATTTAAGTAGGCCGTGAATGAGTGTACCGTATATTGACTGTTTATAACAAGGTTTAGCCTATATGCGTTATTTATATTTATGTAGGTTCTTAAAAAAGTAGTTTTGGAGAGAAGGAATCGCTTGTTTTACCCCCTGTTTTTGACTATGGCCCAAAAATGATTTCAACGACAATATTTTCAGAAAATTTTTAACCACGGCCTGACAGCTTGAGTTTTCTCTCCTTAAATGAAACGCAAAGCATTAAGCAAAGGTGTGAATGAAATATCTTTGTTGTTTCCTTAATTACGGCATTATATAGCTTAAAGGGGAATTGAAGAGCAAAACTGTTTGTTCAGTAATGGCGTTAAAAATTACGCTGAGTTGCATACTGACTGCAGAAATTTTCAATCATCTTTAATTAACCAGAAATTAAACATCGAAGTTTGTGATGATGACGTCATGGAGGTCTTTGACGTCATTGAAAAATGTGTCAGTTGCTGCGGTAAGGTTTGCGTAAGTTGCGTGCGTGGAGTAGTGCGATTGTGTGGACAGTTAATAGCAAGTAGACGACAAGTACCGGTAAGACCCACGGCTGGGTTAGGGCTACTGATTAGCAAAAAAAAACTCACAAATTGACAAGTTAAAGCCTAAGTGTACGTTTGGCTTGGATCAGTGAATGGAAATGCGCAAAGCCTAGCATGTAGAAGTAGGCTAGTAGTCTACCCGTCATCACATTCAGCAACCCCAATCACCACATTCAGCAACTCAAAGCTTCTGGTCTACCCGTACTTGCTACTATCAACTGACTGCACATCCACAGTACTGCACGCACGCAACTTACGCAAACCTTACCGCAGCAACTGACGCATTTTTCAATAACGTCACAGGCCTCCATGACGTCATCATCACAATTTTTAACGTTTAATTTCTGGTTAATTAAAAATAGCTGAAAATTTTTGCAGTCACTACGGAACTTAGTGTAATTTTTAACGTCATTTCTGAAAAAGATTTGCTCTTCAGTTCCCCTTTAATCATGGTTAACTGCAATTTAGGCCAGAAACATTACAATACGATGCACTTGAATACCTCAAAACTATTGTAATTGTAATGTAGTATCTTTACGTCATCACGATGTGACATCACTGAAACCCCTCCCATTGAAAAATCCTGCGTACGCCACTGTTACAAATTATTGGTTAGTTTCATATAAACAACCTGAATATGCATTGTGCAACCTCAACCCCCTCCCATACCCCCCTAAATTGTCTCAACGGATTTAGACGATTCACGAAAATGACTTTTTTGGCAACAAAATCGGCGAAATTCGCCGAAAAGCGGAAAATTTACATCACTGCTACGTAGATTGTAGGTCACGACAGCTCTGAACCCAGCTTATAGTCGTACTTCAAATCCAGCCCTCCACTGCAAACTAAGCTTCAACGACCATACCCTAGCAGCGACTTGATAAGTTTTCTCGCCCAAGTAGCAACCATGTAGCTGCTTCTGGCCTCAGCGGGAGGTAGCTTTTTAAAAATAAACGAAGCGATTGCAAAATCTTTAATAGGCTAGGCTTGTTTACTTCGGTTATAACGAACGCCTGCAAGCCCTGCACGGCGGCATCTTACGCGCAGAGTCGTGGCAGCGGTGGCAGTCAATTGTCGTAGATCAGGGGTGGGCAATTATTTCACACGAAGGGCCAGATTTGGAAAAACTGTTGAAGCCGCGGGCCGCACGCTGATTGGAAAACGAGGTGAAGACCTTTTTTTTTGGAGATCACGGTCCACGTACGAATGTGATCTTCAAAATAAGAGGTTTTCACATCGTTTTTTATTCCAATTTTGCACCGTTGAGGCTTATATTTTGAAAATCACTGCCATCCATGATCTCTAAAGGAAAAAAAGGTCTTCCGCTAAATTCAAGGAGAGAATTTAAGTTTGTGAAAGTGCCGGCGAACCAGAATAAAAGGACCGGCGGGCCGGACTTGGCCAGCGGGCCATATAGCTTGCCCATGTCTGTCATAGATCGTTCACAAAACGTGGTTTTGGCTACGGAGAACTTCTTGCCTAACAACAGTCAATATGCAGTTAACGGTATCAATTAAAAATAATTGTAATTTCTGATTAAATAAACAACAGCATGGAAATCATCAACACTGAAAAATCAATTAGACACATTTTACGCCAAAGCAACAAATAAAGCTACAATAAAAACTACAAACAACGGCCGAAAGCGATTTAAATATGTAAAAGTTAGAAAGGCGATTTAAGCAGGTAATGAATCAACAAATATACTATAGCCAAGATATAACTTTTGTTAAGCTTTAAAAACACAATGATGCAATCACAGGGAAATAAACAGTGATACATTAATTGACCAGTCTATTAAGCTACATCGTTTACGCTGCAGTACATGACTACGTGGAGTTGGAAGATCTCACCTTTGGATCGATAGATGTAAATTGCATTCCGAGATAATTAAGTAACCATCACTTTGTGTAAGGTGTGCGGCACTCAAGTATGCGACTGTTCGGCGTGATTAACGGATCGAGTTATTTAACACCAAACAGTCACGCACGGTTCTCTGCTTTACGAGCTTATCTATTGCTAGCCCATGATGGCTAAAGGGCCGCATTATGATATGACGAAAACTTTTTCGGGCGCGAAGATGAATATTTACTGATGTTCTCATCAACATCTCAATTTGCTGCTGATTTAACCCTATTCATGGTATTTAGCTTATTTGCAACTCAAAATAAGTAATGTCATTCAAATAATGACGACGAAGAACAGCAAACTTGTACAACCAAGACTTCAGCTTGTGGCCGCTCTAGAAAAATACAAACCATTTGCAGCACATAGCGCAAATTGATAAGGCATACGAATAGTAGTCGCGAGTAGCATGCGACCAGCGTGCCTGGATATGAACCATATTGCACTTGCCAAGCCGTTCGACTTCTGACTTCATAAAAAAAACAATCGATTCTCGAACTATAAGCACATCTTGTCGAAATTTCGTGTAGAATTCTCCAGTGGTGTGAAACTTTTAAAAAAGTATTTATGGAACATAGTTTAACAGACACTCTACTTTGTGAAGCACCAGAACAGAATAGGCGGGTATAGGTAATTAGGTATAGTTTAAAAGCTTCACCATCAATTTTAAAATACAGTGCGAATAATCCATTAGTAAAACAAATCGAAAGTAAGATGCATGACAAATCAAACTGCATACATGATAGTGATAATAACAATAGCGACTGCATTTGTAACAGTAAAGGCACTACTTTATCCAAGGCTGCCAAAATCCTCCATGGAGTTTTGGATCTGCTCTGTGATCGTCTGGAGGAAACGAAACTGATACAGCTGTTGCATTATATTTTGCTAGTTTGATTAACAATTCATCGACGATTGCAGGATACAAGTCAGATACTTCCACTCTCTCATAAGGGTCATATTTAATGTTGAAGAGTTGAACTTGTTTAGCATTTGATTGCTGAACTCCAGGATAAAATCCACTTTTATTCAATTCAAAATCTTCGATTTGAGGATCGCCATCATGCGATTCAGGAGGTACAATCCAACGATCATCGCCCTGTTCACCCGTCAACAATTTCCATTCTCCAACACGTATTCCAGCATGAACTGATGTGTCGAATCCCATTCGAACACTTTTGGTTTTAGAATTGCTACTATACATCGGTGTAAAAAGTGGATCAATATTAAGCAGTATTTCAGAACGTGAAGAAGCTTCATAATTACTGATGGTTTTCCACTGGTCATAACCATCCATTGGTTGAGTACCAGGCATCATTTGACACTGAGCTGCACTAAGCAATGTTGGATACCAATCGGATATATGAATCATCTCATAGTTCGGTATAACGTTTGGATTTGATGCATTAAGCATTTTTCCATGGACAAATCCAACACCTCGGATCCCACCCTCCCACAATGTTAATTTCCTTCCCCTTAGAGGCCAATTATTGCCCCCTGAGAGGGTCTGACCACCATTATCAGTAGTAAACACCAATAGGGTATTGTCCCACATTTCTGTGTTTTGAAGATGCTCAGTTATATTTTTCACCGCCTCATCCAAAGCAGCAACCATTCCTGCGTAATGACGACGATTAGAATCACTGATGTATGCATACGGTTTCATGTAATCATCTGGAACTTGTAGGGGCGAATGAACTGATTGAAACGCAACATACAAAAACATTGGTTTAGACTTGTCATGATTATCAATAGCCTCCTTTGCTTTATCCACATATAGGTTCGCAGAATACTGACCATATGTTTCATTGGTGGGACCAGTTTGAGAATCCATATCATAACCACAATAATTCGGACCATCACATCGATACCTAGTGTAATAATCTTCGCTACCACCCAAATACCCAAAATAGGTGTCAAACCCACGATTCCAAGGTAGATAATCATCTTTGAAAAACCCAAGATGCCATTTGCCGACCATGTGTGTGTCATATCCACAATGTTTCAATTGTTCTGGCAAGAGAATATTATCTAATGGGAGACCATTGGGTTGCTGAGGTGTTATGACATAATGTTGTAATCCTGTGTGAATCTGATATCTCCCGCTCATCAACTGGCTTCTTGATGGTGAGCAAATTGGCTGAACATAGTAGTTTTCTAACTTTACCCCAGCCAATGCTAAAGAATCAAGAAAAGGTGTTTTGATTCCTGATAAGTGATTCATACCATGATAACCAATATCATTAAAACCATAATCATCAGCTATTATGAAGACAATGTTTGGACTGGTTGAAGTTGCCAAAACACTATTAGCCACAAGAAAACAGAAACACATCAACCTATTCATTCTTAAAAGTTTAGGTTTAAAGGACGTGAACAAGCAACAGGCAACCTGCAAATGCAATATTAAGTCATAATCATAAGTGATGCTCATGTCATATAGTTACACAATATTTGTCAAAAACCTGTGATGCTTCGCTGCGGCTAAAGCATATAGAGCACTCATGTATGCTCTGTTCTCCTTACTGTTCGGTTAGGCTATGTTATATTCTAATCATGGAAACAGCAGAAGATGAAAACTTGATGAAAAGACATCAAGTTTACTTAGGCTGCACACTACGATGCATCTATCTTACTCCGTTAATTTAGTACAGTATATACAGGGTTGGAAATCGATAATGAAAAAGTAAAGAATAATTCGATATTCGATACCCAACAAAAAGTAGCGAATTCTTACATTCGATAACAAAAATAAAAAGTAGAGTATATCGATCAATCGATAACGTCAAATCGATACTTTTCTCTGACTCAGTTGACAGCGACAGCGTCAACATATTTTCATGCTAATGGGGGTGTCAATTGAGATTGATTGTTTGCCTCTTTTTTCCTTTACAATGACTTAGTGCGACCGACTGCTTTTAGACTATTCATTTTTTCGTTTTTCAGTGTTCTTTGTTTACCGCAGAACTCGTGATTGGCAGATTGAGCAATTTTACCACGTGCGTGAAGTTGGAGAGTTAAGAAATTTATTAGTAATTGTAGTGAGTGCGTTTAGTAGATGGGGGTTGTTAACTGTACAGCTTTAGGTTTCAAACGTTTCGTTAATTCATGTTTCTTGTTCAGTGGTTCGTAAGTAGTATTTAATGTTTTGTGTACAGGCCTTGTCAGCTGGACAGGTCTTTTCTTAGTCAGTTGGCCAGGAATGCGTTTTTACTGTGTGAAGAATTGGTCAAGCCTGTATACAGTTAGCTGACTACCCTTTGCAAAGTGACGGATAATATACTGTGTTTCTATTTCAACTTCCTGTCTGTGGTGTGGAGGCATAGGTGGAGGCAGGCATTGAAATACGGCGAATCAAGTGTTCTTCGGTTCTTGTCCAATTTATTCGAGTGGAATCCAGAAGCGAACCTGGGTCTTTGGTTAGCGAGGAGTTTGGACTCAGGGTTGCTGCAACAGGGGGGTGGGGGGGGGGCTTTAGGTTAGGCAAAGTGGGAAATGTCGGTATCCAAGGCATAGCATATTATGATGGGCAAATTAAACAGGAATACCAGAAAGCTTACTCACTTTTCCCTTTTCACTATAAAAAAGATCAAATATCACTTTTTCTCTTGAATACTTTATACCTTTGATCTTGGCCTACTTCAAATGCTGTTGACTATAAACCTTTTCTACTAGGGATGTGCCGAGTCGAGTCCGAGTAATAAGGCATTACTCGGACTCGGCCAAGTATTAAACCATTATCATTTTGACCTTTTTTTTGTTTTTTATCCGAATTTGGGTCGAAATTACGACCTCTACGGACGTGATGACCTTTTTTTTTGCTCTTCACCTAATTTTGAGTTCATATTTTGACGTCGTAGATACTCGGATTCGGACTCGGCTGAGTAATGTCGTGAATACTCGTTACTCGGCGAGTCCGAGTAATTTTCCTCGAGGCACATCCCTATTTTCTACGATGTTCAAAACACAAAAGTATTCCTACCAGTATCAGATGTAATCTTTTAAATGAAAAAAGCTGGTGAAGAAAAATTCAAAAACCACTTTATTAGCCTCACAACTGCATTGGACTGCCTGGCCCTGGCCTGCGATACCAAGTGACCAAACGTTGAGCAAACGTTTTCTCGTGATATGTTTTGGAATGAATTATAAAATGACAGCGCATATAGAATTTTCCGCACACTAACTGTTCTTATGCGAATGTAAAGTAAAATATTTATTTGCAAACCACAAAAAACAGATAAGGTACTAAAAATAACAAAAAATAAAAACTTTTGAAAGAACTTACTCAAAAAAAAGTATCGATTTACCATGCAAAAAAGTAGGGAAAAGCCCTAATCGATAATGAAAAAAAAAGTATATAGAGAATTTTTGCATTTGATGACGAAAAAGTAAAGAATATCGATATCAATTTCTCATCGATATTTCCAACCCTGAGTATATACATATTAACACTTATTGTCAGTGTGACAGTGTCCCACAAAACATTATGTGCAGTGAATTGTACAGTGTACACTGACACTGTATAGCTGTATACAAAAAGTAAGCTTAACTTTGAAAACTACCGTACTCAAAAGCAGCAAAACTAAAAGGCAGTTCCAAGTCTATTTTGCAGGCAGTACGGTACATCGATCCTGCATAGACCTAGTGTGGACCACTGTTCTTTCTAAGGTGAGAAATTTGAGAAATTTCGGGCAAAAACTTTTGAGTTTTCTTTAAGCTTGCCAATTGCAATGTTAATTTTTGATGGAATTTGAATCAAAGTGTTCAATATTTTGAAGCAAAACAAAAGTTCTATACTCTGGAAAATCAACTTTGAGGCAGAAATTGGATCAAACTTTTTGTGACCCTTTAAATCCTTGGCAGGGTTCATACGCAAAATTGAACATAAATTTCAAGACTTTTTCAAGACTTAATTTTTCAATAATAATGCAGTAAAAAAGTATAGTTGCATCTTTGAGATTTGAGACGTTTCAAGGGCTAAGCAAAAGACAATAGATAAACAATAAACATCCCAACGCTATAACTCTACGCAAAGCTACAACATGTGGGTATGCACATAATACGACTTGCAAAATGAAGTTACTACAAAAATTCTTGCATCATGAAAAGCATGACTAAAAAACCACAGTTGGGCAGCTATCTCACAGATGAAGTTACTACAAAACTTCTTGCATCATGAAAAGCATAGCTAAAAAACACAGTTGGGCACCTATCTCACAGATGAAGTTACCACAAAACTTCTTGCATCATGAAAAGCATAGCTAAAAAACACAGTTGGGCACTTATCTCACAGATGAAGTTACCACAAAACTTCTTGCATCATGAAAAGCATAGCTAAAAAACACAGTTGGGCAGCTATCTCACAGTTACATATCTACATCTTCCATAATCTAAATCAAACACTGTTTTGCATAAACATGGCAATGGCATCAACGCACCAGCATACAAAGAGTCCAAGACTGGTCTACAATAACGAGCTTGCTACAGCAAATTCTCTCCTATTGCATAAGCTATAACCAAAATCTAAAAAATGGTATGAACATTTATCAATCAATCATCGTAGTACTGTTGGTAAAATAGATGTCAAACTCAAGAATCTCAAAACAGTTATCATGAATACTACACTAATGCCTCCATAAGCTCTTCCTCCTCTGCAACTAGTTCATTGCTCTAGCTTTAACATTCCCACACACCTGGGGCTAATTCTGAGTTTTTAAATTCTGACCTGGACATGACAGTATGATTAAAACAAACATTAGAAAACAGCTGAACCAAAAAGACGCTTAAATTAGTTTGAGTTCTTCAGTTTTTTGCTTGATTTGTTCGTCACGCTGAAGCACTTCGGTCGGCTTCCTTGTCTTTGGCAGATTTTCTGAAAGCATTGAAGTTGGTAAGTAGCTCCATTTTGTTTTCTTTTTCGGCTTGCAATGCTAAACTGTCAGCAGATGCATGCAAACGTCGTACACTATTTTCGATGCGATTTCTTTTGGTTTTCAAAGAATTATTTTTCTTCTTGAGCCAATTTCTGTTTTCGTGTGTGCAATGATTCTTCCTTCGTTTTCCTAACCCACTCAAGGTAATCGTGATAACGATTTCGGGCACCACGGGCATATTTCAAAAACTCTTTGTCCACTTCAACATTTGCCACTCCACCCACAGATCGCACATGGTCTACAATTGATCGCTGAGCAACAATTGATTTAGCTTTTCTGTTTTCAGTGAGTAGGTTTTTATTCACTCAAAATCCGCGTTCGACTGATGCTTGCCCATGGGATAACAAAGGCACTATTTTTATTACTCTCCACAAATTCTTGTAGGTTTGGGATGTAGCCAGATGAAAATGATAAAAGTGATCCAACCGTGTTTCATATTCAAACTCTGCAATAATCTCTTTTTTTTCATCCATAAAGCTTTTAAATTCTGACATTACTTCATCACATTTATCTGCTTTAATTCTTCCTGTATTGCATAAAACTTCCAAACATTTCGTTAGTTGATCCACAGAGACATTGCGATCTTCTTTTATTTTGAGTGGATTTAACCACTCAGCATTGCGCACCAGTTTGTAATTTAATGGAGACTTCTCCAGCAACTTCTTTACAATAGCGATGTAAAATCCTTTTGTTTCTCTCTTTATGTTGAGCAATGCCAAATCGGATACTTTTTTGTGCACATTCAAATTCCTCAACTGTTGCTCTCCAATAAATCCCACATTGACTTCTGAAGCATCTTTGGGATACTTGGTTTCAGGAAATTCCTTACGAAAGTTATTTTTGAATAATTTAATTGGGGTTGTTATCTGCTTCATCACATCGGTTTTAATGAACTGTTCTAGCAGTTGCTTCGTCAGCTTAAACAAGTCGTTTGATAAATATTATAGATTAAGTCTGGAAAAATAATTTCTTTTTCCATACTAACAAACCAAAAAAAAATTTTTTTCCAGCCTTTTCCAGTCTGGAAATTGACCAAATTTTATTCCATACCTTTCCATACTTTTCAAGACCGCGTATGAACCCCGCCTTGGGCAAATTTTTTATTGAAATTTATATTTGTAGAAATTCGCACTTTCCAGAATCTTAGAGGGAACAGTGGTGTGAACACGCATGATTGTTACTAATGGCAAAATAGTTTTTAGGTCTACCAGTATTTTGCCAGCAGATCAATCCTGGGTAGAGTGGACACACATAACTGGTAACAGCAAAATAGACACTGCCAAACTAAGAACATAAAAGTAAAAACACATTAATACACTAGCTACTATACGGTACCGGTAATGCAGAATGCCAAGTGCTACCACTGTACCAGTACTGCAGTATATCTCGACTATCAACAAATACAAAATGTGAAAAAGCATTGCTCTCTTTCAGATTCAAATAACTGCAAATTTGCTCAAGGCATTTCACATCAGCTCAAACAGTCTGCTCCTAATTTTTTAAATTAGCCTAGTTTTTGTAGCAAGAACCTGTCGTTTTACACAAATATTGATTAGCTTGCTTATTTTGCACATGCATAAACAAATAAACTTGGGTGAAGTGAACAATTGACTGTCAGTGTGCAATCCATCATCCACAACTTTTTGGGGCTAGTTTGAATTAAGCCGTGGTATGGGGTTAGGTTTAGGCCCTAACCCCTACTAATAACTCACCAGCGCCCCTAGCGGTTCTTGTGCTCATGATCATAAATGGGCACAGCTAATGCAAAAATTAGCTCCGCTAACAGCTAGTCTGATAATCAAAAAGATTAGCTTCGCTAACGCTAATTAATCATAAGATAATAATTTGAGACAAAAACATTGAAAAATCAACTTTGCAACTTGTAGCAATCATTTTGAAATCGCGTTTTTCCCTTCATCAGCCCAATCTTAACGATATCGTATCAACGCAATTTCCAAAAGTTTCTTTAATACCATGGTGTATTGTCAAGGTTTTAGGCAAAAATTGAAATAAACTCGGAAGTGAAATTAGTGCAGTACTGAAATAAGCACATTGCCGAAATAAGTAGAGCAGGAAATAAGCACAGTAGGCCTGCTAAATACGCGTCGGTCTGATCAATCTGACCATGTCTGACTACAGCGCCTTTGCAAAATGCAAGGTTGATAGACCAGCAGCTGAGAGGGGTTAGCATTCCTTTTCTAGGTACCAATAACCAAGCATATTGCGACGTACTACGTCAAAAACCATTGGCGAAAAGTCATTTCTGCCAGGTCAGATTGAATGCATTTGGCCGTAATAATGATGGCCCAAAAACCCTTTCAAAAACGCGCAAACATCCCTTTTCTAGGTACAACATGAAACTTGGTGAAAACGAAAGCTTACATTGACCAGATCACGAAATGGTATGTGACAGAAATTTTTTCGACTGCTTTACTCCCAACAGAAGCCCCAAAGTTCGAGTGATGATGTCACAAAGGTATGCTAGCATATCTTTTCTAGGTACCATATGAAGCTTTAAGCTGTGAGGTCATAACTGGAACTTTGGGGGCTTCCGCCGGGGTAAAGTAGCCGAAAAAATTTCTGTCACATACCATTTCGTAATCAGTGCTAACATTTTTGAACGTTAGCTGAACAGCCAATCCGCTAGTGAAAAAATTAGCGTCGCTAATTAGCGTAATAGTGGATTAGCGATTTGTGCCTACCTATGCTCATGATATATCCGCCTGTTATAAAATGCAACTTAATTCCAACAAGCTCCAACTTTTCTCACTCAATGGGGTTAACTCTAACCCTTCGTCGCTCAACGTCAGAAAAATCTGATGAGAGAAAAGTCAAGGACAACCGATAATACACTACCAGGTGCTGACTGATTGCTGACTATATACAGTATACACTCAAAAGTTGGGCAAAGCTTTCTATCGATATCACGAAATTGGGTGTTGACATTCTCCATTGTTAGTTTACGGCATGCTAGGCCAATGACATCACAATTGTAATATATACTGAGCAATCCATTCTAGACTATAGACTACTATTGGCAATTCCTTAAACACTGGCAATGAAGCTGTCTCCGATCCTGCCATCATTTTAGAAAAATTTAATTCTCACTTTTCCAATGTTGGAAAGTCCCTGGCATCTGGTATTAATAACGTCAGTCATGCCAATGATTTTCATTCACATCTCAAATGTCCGTGCTCTTCCTCTATTTATTTCCATCCAACGTCACCTCAAGAAATTACTAAACTCATTTACGACCTCCACTTAAACAAAGCTAGTGGTTACGATGATATTTCACCTTTTATTTTAAAAACAGCTGCCCACATTATCTCTCTCCCCCTCTCCATAATTTTAAATCAGTGTATCTCTTACGGAGTTTTTCCTAACAAATTAAAAGTGGCAAAAGTTATACCAATATATAAGTCTGGTTGCCGTAACGAACCTGGTAACTATCG
The DNA here is from genome assembly GCA_964006365.1 of Trididemnum miniatum. Taxonomy (NCBI): domain Eukaryota; kingdom Metazoa; phylum Chordata; class Ascidiacea; order Aplousobranchia; family Didemnidae; genus Trididemnum; species Trididemnum miniatum. Next base: position 18,867,112 of record OZ023234.1, read on the forward strand.
TCCAATCTCTCTTCTTTCATGTATAGGAAAAATTTTTGAACGTGTAATTTTTAACAGAATGGTTTCTTTTCTGGAAAGAAATAATTTAATTATCTCAACGCAATTTGGATTTCGTCATAAACACTCCACAATTCACCCCATTCTTGACCTAATAACCGAATCATATCAAAATATCGAAGAAAAGCGTTTCTCCACTCTCCTATTACTTGATATCAGAAAAGCATTTGATTCTGTGCCTCATCCAATTCTTTTGAAAAAACTTGAATTTTACGGTATCCGGGGAGTTCCCCATAAATTACTGGATTCTTATCTAAGTGAAAGAAAGCAGTTTGTTTCTATTGATAATATCCACTCGCAACTTCATGATATTACATACGGAGTCCGCCAAGGCACTATTTTGGGACCTCTACTATACATTAACGACCTTCCCACAGCCTTACAAACGACGCCAAGACTTTTTGCTGATGACACTGCCCTGTTAATCAGTAATTCGTCATTTTCAAAAATGGAAAGTCTAGCTGCGTCTGAGCTTTCTAGTGTATCCAGATGGATGGCCTCCAATGGTTTAACTCTTCACCCAAATAAAACTTTCGCTCTAAATATCTCCTCATTTTCTAGAAAACCGTGTCCCTTTGATCTTGCTCTCACACTGAATAATGTTAAAATTGAAACGCCTAAAGTTACAAAATATCTAGGAATATTAATTGACGATAAACTCACTTTTAAGTCACACATCCATTATCTTGAATCTAAGTTATCTCGATCTGTTGGCATAATTGCAAGACTGAAATACTTTTTACCATCGAGCGCATTAATTAACTTGTATTTCGCTCTGATTCACTCTCATCTACTGTATGGCTTGCCTGTTCGGGCTTCAACGTGCAAAACGTACTTGACTAAAATTAGAGTACTACAAAACAAAGCGCTAAGCATTACTTCTGTGATTCCCCTGAAAGAAAGAGTTAGCCCTTACTATTATAAACTACAAATACTAAAACTTGATGATTTATATCAATTTGAACTGGCCAAAATTATGCACCAATACACCAGTGGTGTAAAAAGTATTTTGAAACTGTACTTAAGTAAAAGTATTGTTACTGACGGCAAAACTACTCAAAGTAAAGTAGAAAGTATTGACTAAAAAAAGCACTTAAGTAAAAGTAAAAAAGTAGTCATTTAAAAATTACTCAAGTAAAAGTATAGCGTTCTTAATCGTTAGAGTTTCAACTGCACACTTGCTGATGATGAGTTGCGTTGAAGGTGGCAAAATGGTAAACCAAAAAAAATTATGACCGCTCACATGGCCGAGTGGATAAAGCATCTGCTTCTGGAACGGTAGACTCAGGGTTCGATTCAGAGTGGGGTTAAACTAATGACTTAAAATTGCATTTATTTGCATTAGTGGCATATTTATCCTCCTATCACGAGAAAGCGATCAAAGCGCTATGACGAACTCGCTAGAAAGTTGCCGGCTACCTGTCTACCACACCAAGATGGGGAATCCCGTAAAGTGCTCTTCCCAACGGCACAACAAGTAAACTTGCCGGCTTGTTCTCCACACTGTCCCTTTAATGCTGAACGTCAAACAGAAAAGCTGTGAATACCAATTTTAAAGTCATTGGTTTGACCCGACTCGAAATCAAACCCGTATCTACAGCTCCCAAGGCGGACACTCTTACCACTCGGCCATCGGAGGTGTAAAAGTAGGTATTAGTGGCTTTCCTGCATGACACTTAGCATCAAAGGCGACAGCGTGAAGAACAAGCCGGTAAGTTCATTTGTTGTACCATTCGGAACCACGCTTAGCGAGATTTCCCCATCTCGGAGTGGCAGACAGGTGGCTCGAAACTCCTAAGCGAGCTCGTTATAGCACCTTTATCGCAAAGAAGGATAAACTTATGAATAAATAAGCATTAAATCAGAAGCGAAAACCTGCTTAATTCTGGTATCACTTCAATTTTAACTTTGCAATTTGCTTTTTTTCATGATTAAGGTTAAAAGAAAAATTCGATAGTCAGTAGTTTTGCTGCTAGACCTACAGGTTTATGGAATTGGAATGAATATATTATTAAAAACATATTAAGGTTTTTCTCTAATTTGCGGTCATGCGGTTACGGTCGCGCAGTAATTACAGGTAACAGTGACATTGGATGTGACACAACTTTGCAAAGCAAGATTTTAGGTGCAACGAGGGATTTCAAGTGAGACTATTAACTCAAGGACAACTTTGTACTTTCCTAAAATAAAAACTACTCAAGTAGTGTTACTTCATGCTAAAAGTACTTAAGTGAACGTAAAAGTAGCCCAAAAAAAAAACTACTCAAAAAAGTACTCGTTACCGAAAAAAACTACTCAAGTAATCTGCTCAAGTAAAAGCATTTCGTTACTTTACACCACTGCAATACACCCATAATAAACTACCCATACGTTTTTGCAATTACTTTACTTACTCAGGCAATTCCTATTCTTACTCTACACGAAACTCCTCCAAAGATCACTTGCTTCTTCCGCGTTTTACTACAACCAGAACTCAAAAGTCCATAAAATACAAAGGCGCAAAACTATGGAATTCACTTCCTGAAACTCTTAGGCATTTGTCATATAGGAGGTTCAAAAGTATTTACAAAAGCTTACTCTTGGAGAAATACGTTCAATCCTGGTGTCTATAAATTTTAAAGCTTCTAGTCCGCTTCTTTTCCCTGTTACATTAAACATTTAAATACTCTTAGTTTTTGTTTTTCTTGTAAACTTATTTATGTAAGGCTGCTGTTCGACTCAAAGACCACTGGTCCATTCACAGCTGCCTGTTGCAAATTTACTCTTCTGTGATAAACTAAGAATATTTGTTGTGTCGTGTGTTATGAGCAACGAAATAAACTTCTGTTCTGACTCTCCACTCTCCCGGAAAAGCTTGCCCAAAATACAGCATGGTGTTTTAAAAATGGAAGTGGCTATTTCACCAGAATTTGGCTCCCCTGCTTCGATTTTAAGACTTCGAGAACCGTTGCCGTTCTCCGGCTACCAAACCATGCTTTTTGCACCAGAGATGATGTACAACCGGAGCAAAAGCAGGAGCCGGAGTATCGCAGTTTTGACCGGAGTCGGAGCAGGCATGCGCAGATTTATGGGGGGAGGGGGGGGCAGGGGTCTGGGCCCCCCGAAATTTTCGAATTTTTTATAAATTTTTGCTAGTTAGCAAATGCCAAAATTAGTATAAAATCCGAAATACTTTAAACTTAGATTCAGGAAGGTCGTTTGAGTTGCAGCGTTTTCTGTAATCAAAGTCCTTGCTTATTCACAGCTAGGCTACTATTGTTACTTGTTAGGCTTACATCATAATCCATATGAAAGTCAGAAATAAACTCATAATGAAAAGGTTGCTTGGACTGCCTATTCGGTGAATCAGTATTGCGCAAAAGCATAGTACAGATAAGGAGTTTGCTTATGTTGGTTTTAAGGTAAGGTCAGCGCCAAAGGGGGCTGCCCCCCCAATCGACATGCTTGCCCCCCCCTAGTGGCTGCTGTGGTTAATTTCAAACTTTGGTCCCCCCTAATAAACGCTTGGCCCCTTAAGTCGACTGCTCTGCCGCCGGCACTGTGTAAAATATTAAAGTAGCCTACTGATATATACCAGTATGTTATTATGCTTTGGAAATTTAGGAGCCGTAGTTCAGCTAAGAAGCCTACTTGTGGTACGCAGAGGTGTAAAAAGTAGTTAGAAACAGTAATCAAGTAAAAGTATTGTTACTGACAAGCAAATGTAGTACAAGTCGAGTAGAAAGTACTAAACGATTACATTACGCAAGTAGAAGTGCAAAGTAAACAGGTTTTGAAACTACTCAAGTACCCAAGTAGAATTTTTTGGAAACCTATTTTTTTCCTTAAACAAACACTTCAAACGTGGTCAATGTCCTTGCCATTGTCAACAGTTTACATCAGAGTCGGATTAAGCAATGAAGGGGCGTGTCCAGAAATTTGAAAAGGGGGGGGCGCATTTTAAAGCCAAGCCAGCAGAGCCGGATATAGTGATGAGCAAAAAATAAAAAAAGGTCATCGCGCCCACACAGATGTCCAATTTTCCGCCCAAACACAAGTGAAGAGCCAAGAAAAAAAGGTCATCACGCACGCAGATGTCCAATTTTCTGCCCAAAGTCAAGTAAAAAGCAAAAAAACAACGTCATCACGCCCGTGGGGTGTCCTTTATACGAATATCGCCTTTAATTAGTGCATTTGTCTGAGGGGGGAGGGGGCGCAGACCCAGCGCCCCCTGGGTACGCCCCTGCAATGGGCAAACTGGGCAACAGGGCGGGTCGAATTCGGCGAAAATTTTATTTTTTAACGTAGTAGCAAAAAAACTTGTATTTTTACATAAAAACATCTGTGGAAAAATTTCATCCCGATTGAAGAATTTTCACAAAACGGCCTTATATTTCGCGCATTGAAACAAGCAATAAAACGTGCTTGGCTGCCTGACTGTCTGGACTCCTATTGTCAAAACAAGAATGCGTAAATTGTTTCTTATATTACGTCACATCGTCACATAACTGGTGATTATCACAGTTTTTTTGCCTGAGCTGAATAATACACACTGCCAGCGTTTGCTTCGCATTCTGCTGAGAAAGTGACAGCTAGCAGTAATGGCCTATCAAACTAGGGATGTCGTCAAATGCCCAATTTTCGCAGCGCCAAAACCTTTGCCAGAAGACCAGCTTCCCACTTACGTGGATGTCATGAAAGCGTTTTTGTATGAAAGACCAATTTAAAGTTTGAGAGGAAAAATGCAAAGCTGCCATTGCATGAAGTTGCTGCTGAGGTTGCTCAGAAGGTGGAGACCATTTGGAGGAAAGCTAGTATACCAACTGTTTTGCATACTCGAGTCTCTCAACTGTTTTTAACATATCACGATAAAAAATATTTATCGCAATTGAAAAATGTTAAATCCAGAGGAAGGCAGGCGAACTTTCAAAGTGAAATGAGAGATTTGGTGGACATAGCGAGAGTAACTCTTTCTGATATAAGTGCTTGCAAATGCACCAATTTGGAAAGTTACTCCTGTGATAAAAGCAGAAAGGTGTCAATGAAAGAACGAAACTTCCTAAAAGACCAGAGAAACGAAAGATCATTATTTATCGGAAAGCTTGATCAAGAAGAAACAGCACGGCGAACAAAAAATATAAAGTGAGAAGAAATTGAGAAACAAAAAGCAATCTTGGTAGCACGAAAAACGTCATGTGATGATAATGGATCTCTTGGTGATGAAGTCGAGGAAGAAATGGAACACTTAGCAATAGATGATCGAAGTTACGAAGTGAATCGTACTTCAGAAGCTGAAGCCAGGCAATCGACTAGCAAAAATTCATCATCAAGTAGTCGAATGCGTAAAGGTCTGAAATTATTTGCTCAAACTTGTGACAGATTTCAAATTTCGGATAGAGTTGCTTCCGCTCTTTCCTCTGCACTTTTACGTGACCTGGAAATTGTTACCCCTGAAATATTGATAAAAGCCCTGAAATATTGATAAATGCTCATTAATAAAAGCAAAGTCAGGCGTGAACGTTTCAAACAAAGGAGAGCGCTTTAGAGCAGTAATTGCGCTCTGGCATCAAAATCAATGCAAGGTCTCTATTTTGATTCTCGAAAAGACAAGACCTTGATTCAAGTGACTGAACTGGATGGCAAACGTCATGAGCGAACGATTCGGGAAGAGCATATAAGTATTGTCAGCGAACTCGAATCAAAATACTTTGATCATGTTACTCCAGGCAGCGGAAAGGCAAAGGACATTGCATCCGAAATCTTGAGCTTATTGAATAAAAGGTCTGTTGATACCAAACAAATGGTGGCAATTGGTTGCGACTCAACAGCAGTCAATACTGGTATCAAAGGGGGCGTAGTTCGGTTACCAGAAAAATCATTTAAAAAGCCAATTCAGTGATTTATCTGTCTGTTGCATATAAACGAACTGCTTTTACAGCACCTGTTTGGCTATCTGGATGGTCTTACCACAGGTCCAAGAGCTTTTTCTGGTACTATCGGAAAAGCATTGCAGACTTGTGACAAAAATCCAATTGTTCGTTTTGAGCCAATTGAATCGCGAGAACCGTTACGATCTACAGACGTTGATAACTTAAGTAATCTGTCTTGCAGTAACTTCTGGTCAGTTTCATGACAACTTGGCAAATAAATACCCTGGAAACATGTGTCACTCTCGGTGGTTGACTTTGGCCAACCATGTCTTGAGGCTGTATGCAAGCGTCTCTACTCCTTCTGAAAATTTGAAGACCTAGGCCAATTTCATTATCCACGCATACGCACCTACATGGTTTAATATAAAATGTCAACCAAAATGTATACATGGCCCAATACATTTGTGGAACATGATCAGGAGGATGCAACATCTTTCAAAAACTTCACGAAAAGAAGTGTTGGAATCAGTGGTAAAAAGAGGCGCTTATTATGCGCACCAAGAAAATGTGCTTATTACGATGATTAATGATGATAATGTGACTATACGTGAACTGGGATTTCGGCGCATTTTGAAAGCAAGGCGAGAGTTTGAAGAAACATCAAGAAATTCATCTATCATTCGGCAATTTGAAGTACCAGAAATCAATATTAAGGCTGAACACTACTCTGAACTTCTTCACTGGGAACGTGATCATCAAAGAACGGAGCCTCAAATGGCCATTTCAAAAGAATTATGTGCTTGCATCAGAGATGAAAAAAAGTTGGAAGAAAAATTGTTTCACTTTCCATGCCACACTCAAACAGTGGAAAGGTGCATCAAACTGGTCATTAAAGCATCGTCCAAAGTGTATGGGAAAAACTGCCGAGATGGTTTTGTTTGAGCAACAATTGAATCGCGCAGAAAAATGCCACTACTTGAGTCAAAGAAAGACTTGATTTAATGTGATCTGCAGCTTTAACTGAACTATTTTAAATGCAGTAATGAAACTTGTCTTTTATGATATTTTTTTGTGTTGGTTACAAGTTCATGTTGTTACAGCACCAATCCAAAAATAATGTCGTTATCCACCATTGGCATCGAACTCGTACTTGCAAATTCAGTTATCACGTTTGCGCCGTCTACAATTTTATCTCGTGCTAAGTTCACCTCATTTCTTGCGCAATTTGCTTACAAACTCGACCACAGGCTTTAAAGTTTATTCCCCATATTATTTTACGTTTCTGCACTTCCTTTGGTTGATTAAGACGGTTTGAAAACTAAAGCCCAGAAGTCTGAATTTATTCCTCTTTTGTTTTGCTACGAAGTGGACGTTTTACTTTGTGAAGAATTGCACAGCAAGGCCGGAGAGCTCCTCTCAGGGCAAGTTAAGTTAAAATCAAACAAAACGCAAGTGTTCCAGAGTGGATCTGCAACACATGTCTACATAGAATTGCTTGAGAAAATTAAAGAATACTAACGGTGACATCAAGCTTTCACTGCTTTACTGTTTTCAACTCTCCCTTGGTTATAATTTTTGCAACAAAGTTATTTGGCACGTTTAAGTTTTACCGCTTTGACATTATTGCATTGCCGAATTTAATGCGTAAACTGATATCACGCTGGTCAAATTGTCATAGTAACAGCGCTTTTGTGATAATTTTTAATGCATTGCTATGTCGCTAAAAACGATTTTCCTGCTTTTGTTCTTCTTGGGCTTGTTTTGAAACGAATTTTTTAACCATTATAAAACTATTAATGACTGTAAAATTGTTTACATATGTACAATTAAAATGTTACATTTCGCATTTATTTTCAAAAATGAAAAATTCCAGTGGCCCTGCGATAATGCATAAACGTTGTTCGATTGACCTTAAATTTTACCAAAGACATTTTTAGATAAAAATGCAACTTTTCCGCACTATCACAAACCTGTTTAAAATTTTTTTAAAAATTGTCAAATTCGACCCGCCCTACTGGGCAGTTGCCCCAAGCCCCGCACTTTGGGAAGCCCAAGCATTTACTAATTTCTAGCTGCTTGATTGTACACGAAAATTTCGGGAGGTTTCAATTCAAACTACGGCCTGCGAACGTGATGACCTTTTTTTGGCTCTTCATCTGTTTTTGGGCGGAAAATCGGTTATCTGCGGACGTGATGATCTTTTTTTTGCTCTTCACTTGTATCTGCCTCGGGCCTCGCGATCTCTTAATCCGCCCATGGTCGACACAGCGCCTATGCTCATTTCTCACCACGGTTTGTAGGATTGTAGCTTACATTTTGTACAACCAAGCTAATTCAAAAAAGATTAAACGAGCCCTATCAAGCGTACAAACTACTTTTAAGATAAAAAGTAAGTAAGTAGCGTTACATTACGTTAATATTGATCAAGTGAGAGTAGAAAGTATACAAAAATATAAATACTTAAAAAGTGCTCGTTACTGACAAATTTTACTTAAGAAGAGCTACTTTCGTTACTTTACACTGGTGGTAATACAATACTATAAGCCGAGTGTTTAATGCCGACAAACCTTATTTCTGCTAATTAGGGTCCTACCTTATTTTCTTTAACTAGCATGCGTTAACCAAAAGAGAGCAGTTACCCATTCCTCGGGCGAAAATTAGTCCAAGATATAAAAACAAACTAATAAAATTGAACCGTTGGCATGGACTACACTTGCTGTCAACAGCCAACGCCCACCCCCTTGACGATTGCAAAAAAATGAAACCTTTCTTTTTTGAAACGAGCCGACTTTCCTTTGTGCGGAGCAATGTTCCCTCTAGAGTGAGAAATTTGAGAAAAACGCAAAATTTTTGGGCAAATTTTACTGATTTTGAACCAGAAATAAATATCATAATCTGCAAAACTAAAAAACTTAAACAAAAAACTCGAATATTTTAATGCAAGACTGCAGCTTGTATCTTGGAAAAGCAAATTTAATGCAAAAAATTTGTAAAAGGGGTCCTCAAAGTAGTGAAATCTAGGGGCAAAAATTTCAATGGATTTATCATTTGGGCAAATTCGCACTAGTCAAAATCCGAGAGGGAACACTGGTGGAGAGCTTGCCGCAATTGCTGTCATGTTTTTTCTGTTTTGTTCAACTTTTTAATTTTATCTTGATATTCGAGAAACTTCGATGTGATGCAACAATACCGGAAGTCCAACTTTTCTATTTGAATAAGGGGTTCTCATTCTATTTGAATAAGGTTGACAAGGATGTTAAACTAGGATTATACATTTGCTAAAATTAGCCTAACATTATACTACTTGAACAATCATCTATAATCTTGAAGTGTGGATATACTGAAAAATGGAATCTTTGATGAAAGCCATACAATCAATGGAATCTGAGACGCAAGAAGTTAAAACTAACCAAAAAAAATTATTTTGCAACAAAAATCTCTAAAGAATAATTCAGCACCTGCCATTTCTGAAAAAGCCAGCAAGGTTCTTCCTGATAGCCCTAAGTCAAACAAGGAAGATCATAAAAGCTGCTCTTCACCGACCAACAATCCAGTTTACCAAAACCTTCAAACAAAAGATATTAAGCCCAACTTGAATGAAACTGAGATAAATAACTACAACTTGAATTTGGAAATTGCAAAGCTGAGTCAACATATTGAGGAACTTTATGCTACATCAAATTCAATCTAATTTTAGCTGCAGTAGCAAAACTTGAATTTTCAATTGATGAATTGGGGCAGTATGGCCGTAGAAATTCTATCATTTTGCATGGACTAGATAAATTTCCCAATGTTCACAGTAACTATGATGAATTTTTGCACAAAGTGATTAACACTTGGAATCATCACCTAAATCTGAGACTGGACATAAATTGCGTGGACATAGCCCACCCTCTACCATCAGCTCGAAATGGTAATATTCCCATCATAATAAAATTTTTGAGAAGATCAACCAGAAATCAAGATTTTCAAAGAAAAAGACTGTTTTCCAGTTCCGGATTGGCAGTGACAGAGTCACTGACTAAAAGAAGACTCTCACTTCTAAATGAAGCTAAATCAATGTTTGGTGACAAAAAAGTTTGGACCCATAATGGGGCAGTGTTTACCAACATTAACGCAAAGCGTGAAAAAATAGTTTCTCAAGAAGACCTTTACAAACTAGTCACTGAACTTGGATATCCACAATTACCGTAAGTGTCAATACTACTTTGACGAGATACTACAATGAGAATATGTGCTAATGCAGCTTGTGCTTAGTTGATCAACCTCTGCATATGAAACCAAATACTGATGTCGGTAAAACTATTTGTAGCATATGTAGGAAAAGATGTGGTAGTCAGCGTCCTGTGAAGTGCAGCAGTTGTTCTCAGTGGCAGGACTGTAGATGCACCAAGCTTACGAAAATGCAAATCTCACTCTATCTTATCTCTAATCAATCTTACCGGTATATGTGCTCAGTATGCTTAATAATATTTTACCCTTTCAGCAAGTTTGTGACGCTGAATTTAGAGAAATGTTTTGCAATCACTTTGACACGAATATTTTTAAGCAAATTACTACCAGCCTAAGTCATGAGCCGAACATAAATGATTTAATAAAAACAAATTGCAAATATAAAAATATCCAATGTTATAAAAAGTGTTTATCTAACTCAAAAAAACAAAATGATCTGTCCATAATGAATTTCAATGTTAGATCTATTGTCAAAAATAAGCATATATTGGAAGAACTTCTTCATGAATTATACAATTTTCAAGATATAATAGCGATATCTGAAACTAGGCTTAATAACCACAACATTAATCATGCTTCACTACAAAGCTACAACCTTGTTTTTTCCAACTCCAGTACTATCATGATGCAGGAGGAGTAGCAATATATGTGCTAAGCATCCTAAATTATTCCAGAAGGCATGACCTAGAGCAGGGGTGGCCCACCCGCGGCTCGCGAGTTGCATGCGGCTCTTTGCCCAGTTTCATGCAGCTCTTTTTCACATGCTGTGTTTCTTTTATCAGCAGCCTTGTTCTGTAATCATGTAGTGTTTGCCAACGCATAAGTTGCATTATCACGTAATAATCGCTTTGTTAGAGAATTATGACGAGGTGTTAACGAGTGTCGGGGGCCATCTATTTGTATTTAGTGGCACGTTTATCCTCCTATCATGAGAAAGCGATCAAAAAGCTATAACGAGCTCGCTTGGGAGTTGCCAGCCATCTGTCTACCACACCAAGATGGGGGAATCCCACTAATTGCTTTTCCCAACGGCACAACAAGTAAACTTGCCGGCTTGTTCTTCACACTGTCCCTTTAATGCTGAGCGTCAAGCAGGAAAGCTGTGAATACCAATTTTAAAGTCATTGATTTGACTCGACTCAGAATCAAACCCGAGTCTGTATCTCCAGAGGCAGACGCTCTTACCACTGAACCATTTGAGTTAATATATCTCCGCAGCTTTGCGTCTGGGCAACACTAAAGTCTGAATAACTTCAAGGACTTTGGGCGACACAGCCTCGAATTTGAAGAAACATCGCAGCGGTGGCGACACTTTGTCCACTTTGACCCAGATCGCCCAGGCAACGAATCCCAGACCGTCCGCACCGATAGCGATGTCGTCACAAACTGAGCTAACTGCCTGGTATACTACTAATCCAGCTAAGCAAAGCATGTCTAATTGTCTATCAATAAGAGGTATGGTGATGTGATCATTATCCCTTGCGTGTATGACATGGTTCTTTGCTGAAACAACAACAAGAAATGCGGCTCTCGGCATCTGACTGGTTGGCCACCCCTGACCTAGAGTTTTAATCAGCTGATAGTGAAAACGTATTTATTGAATTAAATTTAACTGCTCACAAAAAGATTATTATTGGTGCAATATACAGACATCCATCTACCTCTTTTGTGAATTTCAAGATCTATTAATGCATACACTAAAGAAAATGATTTTTGAAAGCCAAGAATATTTTCTTTGTGGAGACTTTAATGTGGATCTTCTAAATCATGAAAGTACCTAAAATATCGGTAAATACCTTAATGCATTGTATTCTGAAGGATGTAACAATGTTATTAACAAACCTACTCATATTGAGAAATCTACTGCAACATTATTATATAAGCTACATCACATGTATACCAACTTAACTAACACCATAACTAACAGGGGAATCATAACATTTGAGATTTCGGATCATTTGCCAACATTTTGCACATTAGCAAAAAAGCTTCATATATTATCAATACACTTATGATAAAACTATGATAAGAGACCTGAAAAAGTTTAACAGAGATAATTTTCTGGATGACATAAACAAACTAGCTCTGAAAACTGATTCTCTGATTTCATGTGATAAGGCTATTGTTTAGATGAGACCATGAGTCAATTCTTAAATGGATTTTCTGATGTAGTAAATCAGCATGCGCCTCTCAGACCTCAAACAAGAAAAGAATTTAAACTGAGTACAAAGCCTTGGCTTAGTAAAGAAATTTTAAAATCTATTCAAACTAAAAATGCGTTATTTACAAAATGTTAACGAAAACATGATCCAATTTTGATTGAAAAATACAAGAAATACTCGAACAAACTGACCACCGTCAAAAGAATAGCTAATCTAAACTATGATATTATGCTAAAATGATCCAGTCAAATGAAAATGATCTATCCTAACAATGAAAATTAATAAATCAAATTCTAGAAAGAAACAACGGACAAAAGGCTATAGTAACCAAATTAATGAATGAAAAAAATGAATCTCTGATTAACAATGTGGAAATTGGTATCGATAATGAATTAAACTCCTGCTTCACAGAAATTGGCCCGAGAATGGAATCCAAAATACCTGACACTAAAGCAATGAACACCATTTCATCATCATTAAATTCATTCTTCTGTGAGCCTTGCACTGAAAGTAAGGTCTTTCAAGAAATAATGCATTTAAACGAAAAGAAGTCAGCTGGTAATGAAAATATTCCCACTAAATTCATCAAAAAATACAAGAAATACTCGAACAAACTGACCACCGTCAAAAGAATAGCTAATCTAAACTATGATATTATGCTAAAATGATCCAGTCAAATGAAAATGATCTATCCTAACAATGGAAATTAATAAATCAAATTTTAGAAAGAAACAACGGACAAAAGGCTACAGTAACCAAATTAATGAATGAAAAAAATGAATCTCTGATTAACAATGTGGAAATTGGTATCGATAATGAATTAAACTCCTACTTCACAGAAATTGGCCCGAGAATGGAATCCAAAATACCTGACACTAAAGCAATGAACACCATTTCATCATCATTAAATTCATTCTTCTGTGAGCCTTGCACTGAAAGTGAGGTCTTTCAAGAAATAATGCATTTAAACGAAAAGAAGTCAGCTGGTAATGAAAATATTCCCACTAAATTCATCAAAATATCAGCTAAATATGTTTCACCTATGTTAACAAGCATCTACAACAAATGAATGCAAATTGGTGTATTCCCCTCAAAATAAAAATTGCTTGAGTAACCCCAGTTTATAAGAATGGATATATTCCACACAGCTTCGAACTTCAAACTACACAGCTTTAAACAACCCCATTTCAGTTTTATCACCCTTTTCTAAAACATTTAAAAAACTTATCTACCACAAACTAAACCATTACTTCAGTAACCGCAATATTTCAACAAGCGAACAATTTGGTTTTAGGGCTAAGCATTCAACTAGTCATGTAATCACTGATGTTACAAACAAATTGCAAAATTTTTGTGATAATAGAAACTTTACTAGTCTTATCCTGCTAAACTTATCAAAAGCATTCGATACTGTAAACCATCAAACTCTGTCAAACAAACTGAAAAAATATGGAGTGAAAGGAAACTCTCTAAAACTAATTAATGACTATTTGACCCATAGAAAACAAATTGTTAGTGTCAACAACGTTTTTTCAGAACAGAAAAGTATAGCATGTGGAGTACCATAAGGCTCTAACTTGGGACCATTATTGTTCTCAATATATGTTAATGATTTGCCAAATGTATCAAATTTTCAAACACGACAATTTGCTGACGACACAGCGCAGCTTCTATCTGATGAAAATTTAATAGGCCTAAACAACAAGGTTAATTCTGAATTGCTAAAAGTAGAAACATGGTTAAATGCCAACAAGTTAACTTTAAATTATGCAAAAACAAAATATCTACTCATAAAACCTAAAACTAATAGTTCCCAATTGTGTAAATTTACTCTTACAATAAAAGGAATTGCACTACAAAAATGCCAATCTGCCAAATATCTTGGAATAATACTAGATGAAAACCTTACTGGGAGCCACATAATCAGTATTCAGGAAAAAAATTATCTCAAGCAGTTGGTATTATTGCAAAAATGTGCCATTATCTCAACCACGAAAATTTGATTGCTTTGTATTATATCTTCTTTTATTCACACTTACTACAGGGTGATCCGAAAGTAACTCCCTATTCTAAAATAAAAATGGTTCGTTTTTGAAGTGTAATTTCTTTATTTATTAAACATGAGAAAAAAGTGCATTGCATGGACTTCCATTTAAAATTCAATATCTTTTTATTTGTTTATTTAAACGTGGTTGAATTTTTTAAAAATTATTATTCATCACAATTAGTATGTTAATTTACAAAACATGATTTAACTTTATTTCAAATTTAAGTTAAAATTATTAAAATATAGAAACAAGAACATAGATGTAATTGCCGCAGACTGAGTAACTTACACGCAAAAACTGAGAAAGTTGTTAGTAAATTTGAATAAGTCATAGTTATTTTACTGTAGAATAGGGAGTTACTTTCGGATCACCCTGTATATAGCATTCTTGGCTGGGGTTGTGCATCTCAAACTAGGAAAAAACCTCTTCAAATCCTCCAAAACAAGGTATCGATATTAAAAATTATCAATAAATCTACATGGAAAGACAAAATTAAGAACAACATTTTGTATTTCAAATATAAAGTTTTAAAAATTGACGATATCTACAAGTACGAAAGTTTATGTATCTCAGCAGTATTAAAGCATTACCTCAAATTTTTGAAAGCTACTTTTCATCACTTGATCAAGTACATAATTACAACACTAGAAGCAAATCAAACAAAAATTATTTTCTTGATTCTGTGAAAACAAATTCTGGTAAAAAGTCACTTAAATTTAAGGGGGTCCTACTCCGGAATAAAATGCCGTCTACCCTAAAATCTTTCTCATTTTATCGCTACAAAAACGAATGCAAGAGGTTACTGTGGGAAAACTATAAGCTAGATAAAACTAGTGCTAATGTTTTGAGAATTGAAGCTGTTTTGTTGCTGCACATGAAACTAGCTGCTAACATTTCGACTCAGCATGCTGACTTCTAGTTATTTTTTCATGCAATTGATGACTTTCGGCAAGAAAGCATATTGTCAGCATTAATCTTGTATATAGCGTTCCCTTATTTCTCTATTTCTTATTATTCTGTATTATTATGATTACTATTTTTTATTGCTTTTCTCAATAATATTTGTTGTGTAATTATTATGGATAGCAACTTCACACTAAAATAAACTGCAAACTGCATAGCAACTTCACACTGTTAATCTTCGTCGAGAATTTATTACTTGACAACTTGATTGTATGCGCTATTAATTTGATCTGTTATGGCGTATTTGATGCTGCGGAGGTTGTGTGTGTTGTTTAGGTCTGGTGAGCGTGGATGGTTGCGCTTTGGTGGCAGGGGTGGATGAGTGAGTGGTACTACTAGAGTGCTACTCGCTCATCTGCCTTTGCTGCTGAATTGCAGCCATTTGTGTATGCAGGGCTGGGACAACATGCATAATTTTTGCTGCTCATGCAGCTTGCTAAATTATTATTATTACCAGTATATTGCTGCTTTGTTCATTTCTTTTATGTATCAAGTGGGAGGTAAGATTGTGGGTGAAGCTGATCTGGTGAGCTGAGCTCTACTCTTTCGCTTTATCCACAGTGTACATCAATTTGTGGTTTCATATGGTATGGTACATTGCAAGTATTTTTATGCGCCCCTTTTTGTGTATGCCGAAATAATAAAATACTGACTGACTTTTGCTTGAACTGCATTTTTGCCATTGATGCTACTGTGAAGCACTTAATAAGTAGGAGTTTCCTTAAATGTGGTGTATCTGCAGAAACTATGGCTGCACACAAAAATTGAATCAAATCTTCATTTTACTCGTTTCATTGCACTTGCTGTAGGCTAGTACCGAAGCGCGGTAACGTGTGGCGGAGCCCGACCGCGCGGCTTAGCGCCTGGGCAACACAGTTTCAAAGAGTCGTCGCAGCGGCGGCGAGCTGTTGGTTACACTGCATCTGATTTGACCAGCCTGGGAATTGAACCCAAACCTTCTGCATCGATAGCGACATTTTTAACACTGCGCCATAACTGGCCAGTTTGTTGAAAAATTATTGAAATATGAAAAACTAAATTGACCCTGCCGTAAAAGCTCAAATAAAATAATAATACTGCCAAGAAAGACCAGACCAACAAATGATTTGAAGAGGTCCAGGGGCGGAACCGGGAGGGGGGAGGCAAAATTAGTACGTACCGTAACTGTCCCAGAATCTGGAGTGCTCCATTTTTCAGATATCCCAATTATGTGTTTAAAAGTATCAGATGGTATCCACGCTGTGAAATGGGTGAAAAATGCTTAGACAATATCGACGCTGTTTTTGACCTTAATGGCATGATCAGGGATTCTTCTCACGTGCAATTTATTTTGGCTTAGAAGTGTTTTGGTAGGGAGAACAGTGTTTTCTCATGCTCTACTATCTTCACTTTTCAAGACAGCTACGGGAGAAACTGCCTCTTCAAAATGAATGCATATTAAATATTTATATCAAGGTTTATATGCATTGTTGGTACTTGAAAAACGGTTTTGGAGGGAAGCAATCAACTGTTTTACTCCCCTGGCTACACCCTGTTTGTGACGTTGCAAAAGCTGGTTTACTTTAATCAGTTAACCTTCCTATGGCCCAAAAATGAGATAAAACTAAAATTTTTTCAGTAAATTTTGAACCACTGCATAGCAGCTTGAGTTCCTGTGAAACTTTTTCTCCCCTTAAATGAAGTGCAATGCATCAAGCAAAAGTGTGAATGAAATATCTGGGTTGTTTCCTTAGTTATGGCATTATGTGGCTTAATCATGTTTAATTGCAAATGAGTAATAATTTAGATTAGAAACATAACAATCCGATGCACTTTAATAGCTCTAAACTGCTAAACCACCGCAATTGTAGTATCCTAGTGTCATCACAATGTGAGGACAATGAAACCCCTCCATTGAAAAATGCTACGTACGCCCCTACTAGATAGCATATATTCTGAATATCTGAATTTCATACCTTACTACGTAAAGTTGTTTGCTCTTCTTGACTCACTTGTGAAATTTTCGTCTTCTGTTGATTTTTGCTTTTAAGTGCCCCCTAGTTAGGTGTTGATGTGTTATCTTTCCTTAGGGGGTTTACAAATTATTTGTTATTAATATTATCATTTATTATATTATAACGCAAATTGCGCAAACAATTTTTTTCAAGCACAAAACGCAACAGCAAAATGCGCAACCGAATTTTTGAAAGCATTAAGCGCAAATGCAAATTGCGCAACCGTATTTTTAAAGACATGTAGCGCAAATGCAAATAGCGCAACCGTATTTTTAAAGACATGTAGCGCAAATGCAAATTGCGCAACCCAAATTTTCCAGACTAAAAGCGCAAACGCAAATTGCGCAACCCAAATTTCTCAGACTAAAAGCGCAAACGCAAATTGCGTAACTCAAATTTTCGAGACTAAAAGCGCAAATGCAAATTGCGCAACCCAAATTTATCAGACTAAAAGTGCAAACGCAAATTGCGCAACGACAAATTGTTTTGATAAAACGCAACTGCAATATATATTGGTTTTCGTAACTCAGGACTAAACTAAGATGCTCTATCGATGGAAACAAGTTGCAAAAATATTTCAAATAGTAACTAGAATCCACCCCAAACTAACGGTAGAAATGACAATGCCAGGGGGTTTTAGTCCTGTATGTGCAACAGGAGTTGTCATTGGTCGAAGGGAAAAAAATGGTAAAAGCACTCAGTATGTTTTTACCTATAATCTCTATCACCTTTGGCACAACCTCAGGTTAACTAAAGCTAATCGGTACAAAAATCACTTTGCAGTAGCTAGGCTACCCATGAGCCATTACCCAAACACTAGGCTAGTAGCACAGTAGAAAATTTTATTCCTTGCAACGAAGAAAATTCAAAGCACTAGGCAAATAGCACATCAGACATAAGAAGTCTCCGGCCTGGCTGCATTCATTTTAAAAAATTGAGAAAAATATGAGTATCAGTTCTGCCAGGTTTGACGTGTCACGTCTTCAAATGCAGCGGTTTCTGACATACTGAAGTTCAAACCTGACCTCTTTGTCCCGTATTGCTTGTTGCCTTGCGACTATAGACAATAAGTTAGTTAGCATAAGAATACTGGAATAGTCTTCAAATACTAAGCAAAATGGGACAAACAGTTCATTGATACTTTTTTTCTAAATAAGTTCTTTCAAAATGCTAGAAATTAAATTAATGCTAGAAATTAAATAAGTTCTTTCGAAATGCTAGAAATTAAAGAAAACCAAAAGAAGCTGCAGGAATACTGTGTGGAGATCCAACCAATGAAATCATCATCAGTTTTGCCAGTACATGATTCTGCTGATACCTGTATGATGTCTGGTCAATACTCTTCACATGTAAATGGAAACCAAGAAAATATACAGGTAGGCTTACAAATTGCAAAACTAAGCCAACAGATAGAAGAGCTGTACCTAAAGTACAATGTTATATCATCTGCTGTAGCAAAGCTGGAAGTAGCAGTTGATGACCTCGAACAATACGGGCGACGCAATTGCATCATCCTACACGGTCTCACATCCAAAAATTTTGAAAATGCCAATGCCTACGAAGACTTTGAAAACTATATTATAGCCACTGTGAACAACCACTTCAAAACTAACTTGGTACCCAATGACATTGACATCACCCACAAACTACCTCCCTCTAAAAATGGCAAAATCCCAGTTATAATCAAATTTGTGAACCGTTCGACCAGAAACCAAATCTATTACAAGAAGCAGCTTTTAGCAAAAACTGGACTTTCTATCACTGAGTCTTTGACAAAAAAGAGACTGGAGATGGTAATTTTGGCAAAACAAGCCTTCGGCAAAGAAAATGTTTGGACTAATAACGGAACAATATACTGCAAGCCAAAAGGAGAAGGGAAAAAACAGATGATTTCGACAAAATTAGACATTAACTTGATTAAAGGCTCTTTGAAGTAAGCATTCATAGCACTGCGATCAACTACTGTGCCGTAACCACATCTGAATGGCTGCTGATTTTATTGATGAAAACCCATCACCTAAAGCAAAAAAAAAAAACTCTAATTCTTTGAAAGAAGTGATTGGGCAAGCAGACTCTCACTGCCTTATAAAGCGTCTTTTATTTCAATTTTTTTTCTTTGACTGCCCTTCAATGTTGACATAATCTTCCGAATTGAATACTGTATAGATAACCTTAGCTCTGGTTCCTATGTGTTCACGGTTATAACATGTTTTTTTTTTTTTTTCTGTGCCGATATTTATAAGAAGTCCAAAAAGTTATTGATCACAACATTTATTCTTTTATGATAACAGGAAAATCAATTAAAAGCAGTGCTGATACGACATGGAATTATTTATTGCAAGTATTGCTGAAATTTCAAGCCAATTGGCAGATTGACTAATTATTTTCAAGAGTTGAAAGTCTTATACTTTTGTTGTCTTGTTTGTTTAACTTCTGATGACACAATTTAAATGTTCGCTATGCCAAAAAGCAATCCGTAAGAACCAAAGCAGCATATTCTGTGATATACTTGAACACTGGGTGCACGCTAAATGCGCTCAATTAGATACTGTTGAATTTAAGAAACTCTGTGATCAGGACGACAGTATCCCTTGGTGCTGTCCTCAATGTATTCTTGATGCTCTTCCCTTTCAAAATATTAACGACAAAGACTTCAGTGAAATGTATGACAATTGCACAGATGGTCATTCTGCCACTAATCTTGACGCTGCTGTACTGAATGATATATATGCTGATGATAGGCTATCTTTATTGTTTACTGGAGATGACTCAAATTTTACGTCATACTACTTTTCTGAAGATATAGAACTCCTTTTAAATAATAATCCAATAAATTCTTTTTTAATAGCTATGCACATAAACATAAGATCACTCCGAGCCAACTTTGGGAAACTTCAATTACTTTTATCACATATGAAACTCAAGCCTCACATTATATCAATAAATGAAACTTGGCAAAAGCCAAACCAAACAGGAGAGTTAAACTCTTTACTGAATCACATATTTATCTGTAATAGCAGAGCAAACAATTTGGGTGGTGGGGTAGCCCTTTATATTGATAAAAATTTATCATTTTGCATGCGTGACGATCTTACCATTATGAAAGAAAAGATCTGTGAGACACTGTTTGTGGATATACGGTTTAACAAGAGTGAGACCATAACTATTGGCACAATGTACCGATCCCCATCAAACGATAACCTACTTAAGTTAGATTTTATGAACACTCTATCACCCATCTTGAAAATTCTGAAAAAGTCGTCACATACTATCATTATGGGTGACTTAAATTACAATTTACTAGAAATTGACAATCCTCATACCAACACCTTCACAGATACTATGTACGAACATAAATTTCACCCAACAATAAATAAACCCACCAGAATCACAGCTAGTAGTGCCACTGTCATTGATCACATATGGACTGACAGATTTAACTACAAGATCACAAGTGGAATTATAGTTGATAGCTTAGCAGATCATCTACCAGTCATCCAATGTGTTCAACTCAAATCACCCCAAGCTCAAACTGTTCCACACACAAAACGTTTCTTTTCAAGCAATAATGTTTCAAAATTTGTAAATGCTTTAGAAAACCTTGATTTCAGTGATATTTATGCATGTGATGATGTAGATAGTGCCTATAACACATTCGATCAAAAGTTCAAGGTAGTTTTTGAAGAATGCTTTCCTCAAAAACAAGTGTCACAACCAAAAAAGCAAAGTGAACCTTGGTATGACTCCGAGCTAAAGGTTACGTACAAAACTAAACAATCACTCTACAAAAAACTCATGAGAAAACCAAGTGAATTAAACAAGCAAAAGTACTGTAAGGCTAGAAACAAATATGACAGAATGATAAAGATGAAAAAACAAAACTACATCAAATCCAAGCTAGAAGAGAACAAATACAATTTGAGAGAGACATGGAGAATAATCAACAACTTGCTTGGCAGGAAAACACAGCAGCAAACTAATCCAATGTCAATAAATGGGACATTGGTGACAGACGACGTAATTGTAGCTAATCATTTTAATGATTATTTTTCCTCTGTTGCCGATAACTTAGTGAAAACGATACCCACAAGTTCCTCTTTTTTCTATAACTACTTAAATAAATCAGTCGGAAACTCTATATTTTTAAAACCAACAACTCCCAAAGAAATAAAAGATGTAATCTTCACTCTAAAGCCAAAGTTAAGCAGCGGTGTCGACAACATTCCCATGAAAATAATAAAACATATTCCTGATACCATTGTTGAACTGTTGGCTTGGATTTTTAATATGTCGATTGAGCAGGGCCAATATCCTACGAGATTCAAAACAGCCAAGGTAACTCCCATCTTCAAAAAAGGCAATCGCAAATTTGCAAACAATTATCGTCCAATCAGCCTTCTGCCTGGTTTTTCAAAAATATTAGAAAGAATAATTCACAGTCGAGTATCAAAATTTCTTGAGAAACATGAGGTATTTTACGAGTTACAATTCGGCTTCAGAAAAGATCACTCGACTGAGCTAGCTGTTACCTACATGGTATCTGATATTGCCAATGCAATTGAATCCGGTCAAACAACTATGGGCATATTCCTAGATCTCTCCAAAGCTTTTGACACCATAAATCATAATATTTTACTCTCAAAGCTTTGTCACTATGGTATTCGTGGTAACGCAAATAAATGGTTTAAAAGCTACTTATCAAATCGTAGACAGCTAACTGAATTTAACAAGGTCCAATCAAATTACCGCAATGTTCAACACGGTGTGCCACAAGGATCAATTTTAGGACCATTGCTCTTCCTAGTGTACATTAACGATTTTCAAAATTGCCTTGATCAAGCTCACCCAATTATGTTTGCTGATGACACTAACATATTCATTAAACATAAACAAATTGACATAGTATATGACCAAGCACAATGCGAGTTACATAATATAGCTAGCTGGCTATCAGCAAATAGATTATCCCTGAATGCTGACAAAACAAAATACACAATATTTCATACCCACAAAAAAAGTTATAACATGCAGTTTCCCATTCTTCGTTTTAACAACAAGCCCATTGAGCGAGTTAAAAAGACCCCATTTCTTGGTGTACTTTTAGATGAAAACCTGTCATGGAAATCACACATGCTTGCTCTTTTTCAAAAAATGAGACGTAATGTAGGGATTATTTACAAGTTGAAATCTTATTTGAACTCCAATAACCTCATTTGTATTTATCATTCTTTAATAGCTAGTCACCTGCGATATTGCATTACTTCGTGGAATCATGGAAATACCATACTAGCCAAAAAAATCGACAATCTCTGCTCTAAAGTCATTAAATTGATTGTTAAGTCTAACTGCAATACAACAAACTTATTCTCTGTTACTGACATGTACACACTGGAAATGGGAAAATTAATGCATAAATTTAATCAGAATCAATTACCGACTATCTTTAAAAACCTTTTTCGGCCAAACAACACAGTTCACTCTCATTCAACACGTAACAGATATGCTTATCATCTCCCTTTTTACTCTACATCTGTTTCCCAACAGTCCATTCAGTATAGTGGCGCCAAGGTTTGGAATGCTTTACCATCTGATATTAGAGCTCTGCAATCAAGATCTGCGTTTGTGACTAAGTTGAAAAAGCATCTATCTCAATGAATCTACGTTTTTTGTCATCGCTACAATTTTCCCACAGAACATTCGATTGACAAACTTGTGAATGCATAGCCTAAAAGTGCTTGTATACGCTGCATTGGTTATCGGTTGCTTTCATGCCAATTTATAAAGATAAGGCAAATTGTAAATAGATGTACAAATTGTACATAAGCTCTGTACATATGTTTTATTTACCTTTTTTTATTTTATGTCTCCCCTTTCGTTATTTGAGAACTATGTTTAGCCTATGTTTTGAGGTTTTATGGCCATGCAGACAGCTACCGACACTCTCCCAAGTGAATTTTTAATTCATACTGCATGTTTTAAACCTACGGGTTTTGCCATTTCTCAGATAATGTGTTTGCTATTCATTTTATTTACCTTGCCATTTATTCTGTGCTTAAAATGCATTATCGTTATCGAATAAATAAAAAAAAAAAAAAAAAAAGTCTTTATTTTTTGTTATTTTTAGTACCTTATGTGGTTTTTGTGGTGTTTGCAGGTAAATATTTTACTTCACATCCTCATAAGCACAGTTAGCGTGCGGAAAATTCCGCTCAAATCACGGAGTAGTGCGAGTGTTGCACAGAGGTGATCACGGAGCGGAGTCGGAGTGGAGTCGGAGACGGAGTTTAGCTATTTTTGCCGGAGCCGGAGTTGAATTTTTTGTATAGTGCAGGAGCCGGAGCCGGATTCAGAAATTTAGTTGGTGTTGGTGTATTAATTACCGGTATTATAGTTTGTGGTCAAAGTGATAAAGACTTTGAAACGCGTCAGAAACACTTGCTTCGTCTTGAAATATGAAATCTTACTAACCTTTGGGTTGGTTCAACTCTTGATTTGACCAATGACATTAGTTCAACCTCATTGGTTCAACTTGCTTTGTGCCACAAAAGGTTGATTCATACGAAAAGCGAAAAGGGAAAGGAACAAATCACCTTGTAGAAGTACTTTTAGCACTACTTTCTTTGAGATTTTTCATTAGAAAGTTGGTAAATGCACTCGACGATAACGAATTTTTAAAAAGATCAAAAAACTGTACTAGATTAGGTAGAATCTGAGATTAAAATAATACAAAAATTCTGATTTTTCACTTTCCTATTCCGCTTCTGGTGTGCGCTGACCTAAAGGGTTCTTGCTTAATAGCTTTGATTCTGCTGGTGAGTGGTGATGATGCACTTTAGGGACTGAAATGTTGGTAACCGGCATTGTTAGAAATTCAATAAAATTTTTATCATAAAGAAAAAATTTTTCAAGTTAGTAGACGTAGGCACATGGAATGATATTTAATAACGAATAACTTCTACTTAATAACGAATAACTTCTACTAATAACGAATAACTTCTATTTAATAACGAATAACTTCTACTTTTCGTTTGCTTTGCTTTATTCATACGTAGTGGTCGGGAATAGGTTTATAGCCTAATGTTTCACTTTATGATTTGCATTATTATTATTTTTTTTTTTAATCCCAGCTATGGCAGTACTGTCTTGTAATGTGTTCTTTTTTTTTAACGTTTTATGTCATGCTAAGTTTACGCCAATATGTTTACTGTAAGTATTGCTGTAGTAGGTGCAGCAGACTTAGATGACCCCTGTTGTCTTGCGCTGTTTCCTGCCTATGCGAATTTTCTAAACGTATACGGTGAAATACACTTGATTGATACTGGTAGCTCTTAAAAATTTGCCATCAGATCTATTTAGAGTTAAGATGGCTGCGAGCTAAGAAACATACCATATCTTTGAGTTTGATGACCGTGAAACGGTCTTTCGCTGTCCAGTTTTGCTGCTGCATGGTTGCCAACCTATTGACTTGAATGCTTGTTTTTCGCTAAATTGTATCAGCTATGTGAAACTGTGTCAGCGTAAACAAATAAACTTACTTACTTACTTACTTTGTAAATAAAATCACTACTTAATGAACTTTAGTGGTAAAACAAGCTGTCTTGGTTTGATTTTATCTTTGTAGTGCCAAATAATAAAGAGACTGTTAATATATGCAGTAATGTAACTATTGCTTTTTCTAATTAAGAAGTGGATCATTGAATAAGCTGTGTTTTGACCTGTTGTTTGGCATAATACCAACCTGCAATTAGACAATGTGTAATTGTTCAGCACTATCCAAAGAAATGTTGTTATCATTAACTTATTTTCTTTTAATGTTGATTTGTTTCAGAATGTAAATGTTAACAATGGTACATTGGTACTAAACTAACAGGAGGGGAGTATTTGTAGCGATCGTGTCATGTTGGTGACCCCGACGTGATCATGACACGATCGCTACAGTACAGTATTTAGTCATAGAACGTGTAATTTGTTTTTATATACTGAGACTACAGGAGTTAAAACAGGAGCAGGAGTTGGCATTTGTAAGTATACCAGGAGCAGGAGTAGGAGTTTGCTTTCTCGGAGCAGGAGTCTCAAAACACAGACTCCGCTCACCTCTGGTGTTGCATCAACTGCACTGTCATTTTTGAATCCATTCCAAAACATAACACGAAAAAACGTTTCACTTTCATTAGCTTGTTACTTGAACCAAATTTAGATACCAGTATTGACTTTCCAGTGTATTTTGAATTTTTGTTCACCAGCTTTTTTTCAGTGCAACTTGAAACCTAAGCTTAGCTATGAGAACAAGAATGACAAAAAATTTAAAGTAGTTTTAAGACGTTTTTTTTGCAGATTTCAAAATTTATTTTTTCGGATTTAACGCGTAATTTCGCAAATAATTATAAGCTTTTTCTAAACATTTGATTTTCTTCGATGTGATTTCTTCTTCATTTGTATCCTCCTGCCACGAGAAAGCGACAGAGGCGCTATACGTAGGACGAATCTAGACTCGCTTAGGAGTTATCTTTATTTCCGAGTGTGCCGGTTGAGTTTGCTTCTGACTTCTTCAATTTGCTGCTAGCTAGATTTCACCAAGCAGAGATAATTGTCGTGAAGCATCTTATCCAAGGACGCAACAACGAGGCTTGGGTGGGAGTTGAACCACCAACCTTGTGAACATGGCCGTCGTAAAAATGACCCTCCGAACCACCCGGCCACGCTGCCGACAGAGATTCCATCGACTTACAACTCTCTGCAATAATATCTCTTGCGTGAATCTCCTTAAAAAGATGCAAAATTATAAAATAATTGTGTGCTTTTTCTGATGAATCTGGTGGTATTCTAGATGTAGACCATATTATTAGCGAGCTAATATCAATTTCGTTTTTTAAAGGCCCACATCCTAAACATTACTGACCTAAGGCCTACCTTAATAGCAACCTATAGGCCTATTTTGTATTACATTTACTCGTGTCAAATCGACGAGTATTTATAATGTTTCAAACTCATCGTTGCTGATTATGACAGTCTATTGCAGCAGCTCTTCCCATCTTACTTTGTAGCTTATTCGCCATCTGTCAGTTCCGTTATGGGATTGTTCCCAACTCCTAATGCGCATACGCATTTTTGCTCCAACCATTTTTGCTTGCTGTATCTTAATTCATAAGATACTAAACTCACAATGCAAAACGTGTGTTTGCACTTACGCAACCCCATCTTAGAAAATGTCTTCGCATGGCGTACGCTCTTCTTAGAACTATTTTCCTGATAAGGGGGTGATGAAAGTCTTCAACTTCCTAAAGGAAGCGGTAGAACAAAAATGTTTGAGAATCACTGTTCTACACCCAGGGTCTTCAGTCTCGTGATCATGAGTTTTTATATTGTCCTCGTCCGTGGTCGCACGAAGTATTATCTATTATTATGATCACATGAATCTTACTTAGAGCTTTAAGTGCTTTCTGATAATCAGTGCTCGAGTTGTAAAAACACTTAAGGGGGGATGGTAGGCCAACAATTTTTTACGCAGACGTTAGGAGAGATGGTCATTATTGGCCTACTTGTAAGGGAATGGTTTACGCTAAAATATTTTATGGGGGAATGATATTGTTTTTCGAGGGGATGGCATCCCTCGCATCCCCCCTCAACTCGAGTACTGCTGCAAATCACAGACACAAAAAGTAAGCGCCATGAAAAAGTTAGAACGATTTATCCTACGTGAAGATTCGGAGTGCAACAAATTTTAAAAAATAGCGAAGCATAGGCCTACCTTAAAATATTATTGGCCCTCGACTCTTCGAGCACTTTTACATTATCAAATCTGGTGCTTCTAAAAAAAAATTGGGTGCCCCTGCTCTACACACTTCGATGATAGAAGTGCTGTTTTTGTTTTAATGACTTCACTAAAAGGTTTGACGTCATTATGGTTTCTGACGAACTCCTTCCATTGAAAACTCCAGCGTAGGCCACTTCTGGTTCTAACATTCCCATTCATTCGAAAACCCTAAGCAATCTTTTTGTCGCATTTTGGCAAAATGTGGTCTCCAATAAAAAAAGTTTTCGCTTTATGCGTGGCGGCCCATTCCTGTGGGCGAGGAAATGGTTGCATTTTTTAATATTTTTGTTGTGCTAACCACTGGCACTAACTATAGCTTGTTTTGTACCGTTTTTTGATGATTGGTGCATAGTTAGCAATTCGTGAATTGTGCCGTACCAAGTTACCGGTAAGACTACAATATTGAGTAATTTAGTATTTATCTAGCTAATACCCATAGGCCTAATTATTATGAAACTGACCAGTTTCTATTAAAAATCAACAAAATATAGAGCAGTAGGCCTACTTTCTGGAACTTTTTTGAAAAGTACCGACAAAAGTACCGCGGTACTTTTGATTTTTAAGTACCGAGTACCGGTACCGCCAATACTTTTAACAAAGTACCGAGTACCGGTACCGCCGGTACTTTAATAAAGTACCGTGCCCACCTCTGCAGTGCATAAATTGCAGTAGCAGCAGCAGCAGCGAAAGAATGCAGCAATGCAGTCTTGTATCTTGCAGTTGCATTAACTTTATTTGTTTGGTTTGAAATCATGATGTATAATGCATACCGTATATAAATTTGTTTTTAAAAACTTAGTTTTAACCTACTACCAAAACTCTGCTACTACGCTAAAGAAAAGGTAACTTGTAGCCTACACTGCAAATAATATTGGGTATTTTTTTGGGTAAACATTTTGGGTATTAATGTTGAGAAACCCAATTTCTTGCGTTGGGTGCAGATTACCCAAATGAAATATACTGACTGACTACTAACCATTATGCGTTGGGCTATTTTCGCCCAAGGCAAGAGCCCAATTATTTTAATTGGGTTTTCGCCACCCAAATGTTTTTAAGCAACAGAAAACCTAAAATTTTTCTCGCTGACATCACCGCTCGTTTGCAGAGTATTGGATGAGTTACATGTTATTCTACAGAGTCTAGTTAACGCCTACACTTACCATTGCATGTCATACGGAGGACCTCACAAGAAGCGATTTTGATATTCTACTAACTTATGTGTTCCGATTTGTATATAAAACAAAGAATCGTAATAATATTTCACTAGTGGTATTTTTGAAAATACGTCATATTGGGTACTCCATACCCAATATTTTTTAAAATTTAGTTTTATTTTCGCTGCATGCAGTGATCAGTGTACAGGCTCTTCGCAAATAAATATTTTCTTAAATTAAAATAAAATACTGTCTGCGAATGAACAACTGTAGTCCAATTTTATCTTGAATCGCCTATGATTTGTCACACTAAAGTATGGCTTTCAAGCTGGCAAAAGAAGCTATATTTTGCGATTGTTATTCTATTACCTGCATATAGTTAGGTATTTCGAATGTAATCTATTCTCATTGGCGCCGTGTGACTTTTCAGATTGGTTTGAACTTGAAGACCAATGGTAGTGTAAAGTGGCGTAGCGAGAAGTTTTAAAAGGGGGTCCGAGCCATGATTTCCACACTTTTTGCAAGAGTATTTTTTTCGGAAAAACAAATTTGAAGCTAATTGAGAAGCAAGAAAGTCTCAAGGGGGGTCCGGGAGCATGCTCCCTCGGAAAATTTTCGAAAATTTACATGCTGTAATGGTTATTTTAGTGCGTTTTGAATAATTTTCAGGCAAATTTTGTTCAAATTGTTTGACCCTAATCTGAGTGCTTCGCAAAATATGATGCATTTTGTTCGCACATTTTCCATTATGCGTGCTCAAGGCGGAAGGTTTATCGCTATCGAAGAGGTTCGAAATTATGAAAAATTGTATACATTCAAATCATCTTTGAAAATGGCTGGTAGAGGATGCATGCCCTTCATTCTACCCCCCTAGTCCGCACCTGGCCATAAGCTACAGAAACCATCAAAAGAGTATGGCATATTTCAGTTACTTGGCGCAATTAATTTTGTTCTTGTTTACTAAAAGGCAGAGTCAAAAGGGGGGGGGGGCATGGCCCAATGCCCCCCTAAATACGCTACTGGTAGTGTCGCGAATATTAAAGGGGATATTGCGCAAGTGAGATTTTCGATAATCTGGTTACCCATTTCCATACTTCGTTTTACTAAAACGTTTTCTGGGGCCTAAACGTAAATGCCTACCTCACTTTTGTTTGTGCAACAACCAAGAAATTCTATAAACAGAGATGAAATCTTTGGAACTGTTGTGAACTGTATTTCATTATGGCTGTTAAGATTTTTTTCCGTAACGTTCAAGTTCTTCAGTTTCAACCATCCATTTCTCTTGCAAACTTTTTACTGCGTTGCTTAAATTTCTAACTTTCAGTGTTTTAGCCTATAATCTTTAGTGCACGCGTGTTTGCACAGCCACCGACCTATCTGAAAACAGCGTATCTAATAATATTTAAATCAATCTATGCAACATAAAGAAAAAGTAGTTCCACCAAGCACCAAGTGCCTTTTCCTGACGACAGTAAAAGCGAGCTTGTCGGTTTGTTCTCCAAGCTGTCCGTTTATACTTAGCCTATATAAGGTTAGACTAATTCACTTTTTTCAATCCGGGGCTGTTGTTCAGAGAAAAAATTAGTGCACACAACCCACTAAAACTTTTTTTTACTTGCACAGCATAGGTGAGCCTATCATATTCAATTGATTGGCCAATAGATGCACGTACAGTAGGCCTATATCAGATACAGTAATAGCTTTTAACAGCCAAAATATAGCTTAGTATGCTGGAGGTCTGTAATTCAACTTCTTTGTTTGACGTCGAGCATTGAAACAACCGTGCAAAAAACAAGTCAGTTACTTTACTTGTTCAGTTGGGAAAAGCACCTAACAGGATTCGCGCACCTTCAGGAATAGACAGGTCACAGTGGCGTTGCCAAAAAATATTTGAAGGGGTTCATGACTATGCTGTATAGCTTAATGTAAGCAAAGTGAGTGGTAGTTTTTGCATCTTTTTTTTCTGTTTTCGTAAAATTTAAGGGGGCATGGCCCCGGTACCTCCCACCCTTGCCTACGCCACTCAAATATGGCAGGTGGCCAAGTGATAGCAGGTTTTCTAAACACGCCTGTTCGGTCCAAGCCAATCTTTCAGGGCAAAGAAAGTTATAACATTCCCCCTTTATAGCACCTCGAAACTGCAACGCTCAATTATTTATCAAGATGTCAACATCTAAAACAATATTTTAAAGACAGAAAGTCCTTCTTTATGCGTAGTTTTTAGAAGCAACTTTACAGCAGTTTATTCCAAAATGTATTAACTTTGACCTTGCAGGAGTCCAAGCAGCAGCAGCAGGGTATATCGAGAATTCATATGAATGCTGCTTATTTTTGGAAATCTGAATAACAATAGAAGTCCACTGTTTAGATTTTGATTTATCCGTCGGTATAAGGTGGCTGCTTGACTCTTTATGACCCTGAGGAAAAGTTGCATCACGCTGCTGCTGCCTTCATCTGCATAACGCTATATGGTATAGGTTTCAATTGCATACAGCAAAGGAAAAACTAGTGAAAGTTACGTATTCACTAAATATTCTGCAGAATTTTGAACTTAAATGTTTGAGTAAATTTTGTTTAGTTCAATTTAAAATTGGGTAAAATTTTTTAATAATACAACGAAATTTTTTACGTTTGGGTAATTTTCAAAAATACCCAAAATTATTTTGTTAAGTATAAAAAATTACCCAAAAGCGAAAAAGTCGGACTTGGGTAGAAGGTGTGTTTACCCCCCAAAAAATTGGGTAAAAGTTGTATTTGCCCACAAAATTTCATGTTTACCCAAAAACTTTTTTACCCCAAAAAATTATTTAAGTTATGTTTTGGGCATATCGATTTATGCCCAAAATATTTTGGGTAAAACGTGTTTTACCCAAATATGAATTGGGTTGAGTGGAGTTTTACCAAGAGCTCTACCCAATTTTATTTGCAGTGTACCCTGATAATTAACCACTACTGCACTTTTCTTAGTATATTTAGCAAAAAATGCCTTACGCAGGCAGGCTTTATTACAGACAGTGGTGTAAAAGAAAGTACCGATAGACTTTTACACGAAAAGCTTTTTCGAAAACGAGTAGGCCTAGCATTTTCGATAACGAGTACCGGTATATTTAGCATAAACAAACGCAACTAGAGCAATTTTTACTGCAAAAAGCTAAAAAGTAGTTTAGTTTCAAATTTTTAGCAGCAATGTCGATTTCCTTGGTTAAAAAAAAAGAATTACGCTGGATAATTTTGAGATTTTAGGAAGCTTGCATAGCACACAATATTAATATTTGACGAGCGCGTCACGAAAAGCTTCTGGGATGCAACAGCTTTTTTCAAAACTATCATATCAAGAGCGGAATTACAGAATTTGTCTCGCTCGACATTTTTTCGACGTGTGTTTGCGAGACAACAACGAGCGAGAGGCTCAATACCGAAAACGGTATTACCCTTACCTCTCGCCAAACATGCACTCGGAACCCCTCGCTAATGACGTTCGGACGCATTTAACGAGCGCTTGCTTCAGATTTTTGCGGGCTTGGCTTACCATGCGATTGTGACGTCATAAATTGCTGATAACCGCATAAACAGTTTAAATGAACGAATGCGTCGCTAGATCAACTGTACAAGTGGCAAACTGTGTATCAAATGCTGAGTAATGACTAATGAGAAATGAAAGTATGAATCTGCGATGGACGCAGGAAACTTAGCATTCTCTTGATAGATGCGGAAAAGCAACCTAATAAGCAAAATAATGTGCTTGGATTTTTTTGACTCAAATTAATGTTTAAAATCTGGCGCATGCGAAGATTTTATGTACACAGGAAACAGGTAAATGGTTGTCAGATTTTTTTACTACATGTAGTTCGCTTGAATTTGTCATAGCTTTTCAGCATTTATTGTAAAAATTGAATAAAGTTTTGCCTAATAAAGGCACAAATTAGTCTACGTTAGCAGGTAAACACAATGTAAATCTTCTCGGATGTTGCAACCATGCTTCTCATTTTACTTTGTTACTTCTCATGTTACTTGTGATTTATTGTTTTAAGAAATGCAGGCGAAAATAAACTATATCTTTTCTTGACTTTCCACTTCTCTATGGTGGCCCATGAGTGCCATCTAGTTTTTTTCTTTATTTATTATATTTTGATTTTGATTTCATTTTCATTTCGTTTTCATTTTGATTTTGATTTCGTTTTCATTTTCATTTCATTTTCATTTCATTTTCATTTCGTTTTCATTTTCATTTTCATTTCATTTTTATTTTCATTTCGTTTTCATTTTCATTTTGATTTCGTTTTCATTTTGATTTCATTTTCATTTCGTTTTCATTTTGATTTCATTTTGATTTTCATTTCGTTTTCATTTTCATTTCGTTTTCATTTCGTTTTCATTTTCATTTCGTTTTCATTTTCATTTTGATTTCATTTTCATTTCGTTTTGATTTCATTTTGATTTCGTTTTCATTTTGATTTCATGTTCATTTTGATTTCATTTTCATTTCGTTTTCATTTTGATTTCATTTTCATTTCATTTTCACTTTCATTTCGTTTTCATTTTCATTTCGTTTTCATTTTGATTTCATTTTCATTTCGTTTTCATTTTGATTTCATTTTCATTTCGTTTTCATTTTCATTTCGTTTTCATTTTCATTTCGTTTTCATTTTCATTTCGTTTTCATTTTGATTTCGTTTTCATTTTGATTTTGATTTCATTTTCATTTCGTTTTGATTTCATTTTGATTTCGTTTTCATTTTGATTTCATTTTCATTTCATTTTCATTTCGTTTTCATTTTGATTTCATTTTGATTTCATTTTCATTTCATTTTCATTTCATTTTCACTTTCATTTCGTTTTCATTTTCATTTCGTTTTCATTTTGATTTCATTTTCATTTCGTTTTCATTTTGATTTTGATTTCATTTTCATTTCGTTTTCATTTTGATTTCGTTTTCATTTTGATTTCGTTTTCATTTTCATTTTGATTTCATTTTCATTTTGATTTCATTTTCATTTTGATTTCATTTTCATTTTGATTTCATTTTCATTTCAAAAACGAATTGAAAATGAAAAGGACGTAGTGGCCCATTAGTGCCAAACCCATGAAACAAACAAACGACTTGGCCCAAATGTGCCATTTCGCTTCTTACGTCACAATTGCCTTGCTATATTGCGGCTGACAAGAAAGGCACTTGGACTGAAAAAAATTATCTCAAAGCGTTTAATCCGCTTCTCTGCACATGCACAAATTAGGGCAGTAGGCAAAGTTCTGCTTCTTATCATCAAGTCGTGTAAACCAGACAATCTCGCGCTACCCTACCGCCTTCGCACTAGTTTTATGACATAACAACTCCACATTACTGAAGGGTGTTTCAGTTTTTCGCCATTTTCTAATTTAATATAACGAGTGCAAATTTTTTGTTGTGGTTTTAGGCGCTGATTAGGCGCTGAAGTTAGTAGTCAAGAGTTGTGTTTCTCTGAAATAATGCTATAACGTGCCCGTGGGGTGTGGGCTAATAAAAGTTGCTGCCAAGGCATTACTGAATCTTCGAGTTAGGGTACTGACTCGCAGTATTACGCCAAAGCATGTAACAAATTTGGTGGGGCCCATATCCGCGGTTTTGCGCCTGAATAACACAGCCTCAAAATAAATAATTTGTAACTAATTCAACACCTACTTGCCCAAGGCGAA
Source organism: Trididemnum miniatum (assembly GCA_964006365.1). Lineage (NCBI taxonomy): Eukaryota > Metazoa > Chordata > Ascidiacea > Aplousobranchia > Didemnidae > Trididemnum > Trididemnum miniatum. Next base: position 18,901,059 of record OZ023234.1, read on the forward strand.
TATGATCAAGTGCTGTGGCAACTCGTAGCTGCACATTAAATAGATACCGCTTTTAGGAAGCAGATGCTTTTACATCATATTTAGGAGTGGAATTAAGAAAATGCTAAAGCTTTCCAAACCTCGCCGGGACAGCTTACAGTGCTCCCCCAGAGCCCTGGCTGCAGTGAGGAACAAAAGCTTCTCTAACCAGCTGTTACTAAATGAGGGCTTAAAATGTCGATGAGGCTTTAGAACTGATAAATATTCTACTGAAGAAAGTTTGGGGTATATCGCCGCATTGGCCCCAACTATAGTGTTGTTTTAATTCGAGCACCTTAAATTTGTTTGGGTCGCTGTCACGAGTGCAGATGGGTTTTTCAAGCAAATTCGAGTCGCCGTAGAAGAGGTTGAAAAACGCTGGCGTAATGAATACTTTTGTGGAAAAAAGATTTCTTGTAAAGATACACGACACGAGGTTTGGCGAATTAAAGATACAAATACGAGGTTTGGCGATCCAAAAAACAAAATGTTAAAATACAGTATATACCATTAACTGTAATTCAAAACACTGCATTTAAAAAAACAATATAGGCTAATTGGCAATTCTGTCAGTTGTTTCTTTGTAAAAAGACCGGTAATTTATTAAGTAAAAACAAGGTTAAATAAAGTTATTTTTTTATTTCTGTCAATAATCTTAACGCCTCGAATCAGTAACATTATTTATTACTTCTTAGTTACCGACACCTCAACCGCCCAGGTGCCCAAGTGGATAGAGCTCTAGAGGGGTAGGCTCGGCGTTCGATTCCAAGTCGGGTCAAACCAATGATGTAAAAATTAGTAGCTTCCCTGCCTCACCTTCAGCATCAAAGGGATAACGTGGAGAGCAAACCGGCAAGTTTTGTGTTGTTGCGCCGTTGGAAAGGGCACTTAGCGTGATTCTCCATAGACAGAAAGTGGGGTCATGCAGTCTACCTGTCGTGGTGGTCCAGTGTGACAAAAGACTTGCAAAAAGAGTTTCAGTTTATTCATTTTGCCGAGGAACCGCTAAGTGCCTTTCCTGCGACACAACAAGTAAACTTGCCGGCTTGTTCTCCAAACTATCCCTTTAATGCTGAACGCCAAGCAGGGAAGCTGTGAACACCAATTTTTAAGTAATTGGTTTGACCCGACGGGGAATCGAACCCCTGCTAGACATATTGGTTCTAGTATTTAGTTTTACATACTAAACAAAAGCTATGGTTCGCTAACAGTGGCCCAGCGGGTGATGTATACCACCTGGCATTACTTCGAAATGCTACCCAATGCAAGTGACGGCCGATAAATACATCAGGCTACCGGTACCGTACCTACCACTGGCAGCTTTAGTCTAACTACAGTCCAGCCATGCCCTACCAGTACATCTCTGTCATCTCGTACATGAAATTCAGGCCGCAGCCGCCGGGCTGATTACCGGTACCATACAAAAACTACCGGTACCAGTAGGCTACCTAACCAAATTACCTATGCCTTAACTACACTTGTACCACACATTATTACTGTTAGCCTACTGCCTCGTTAACCAGTTAACAGTCAATTATAGGGACTTTCTTGTCAGCCGCAATATAGCAAGGCAATTGTGACGTAAGAAGCGAAATGGCACATTTGGGCCAAGTCGTTTGTTTGTTTCATGGGTTTGGCACTAATGGGCCACTACGTCCTTTTCATTTTCAATTCGTTTTTGAAATGAAAATGAAAATGAAATCAAAATAAAAATGAAAACGAAATGAAAATGAAATCAAAATGAAAACGAAATCAAAATGAAAATGAAATCAAAATCAAAATGAAAACGAAATCAAAATGAAAACGAAATCAAAATGAAAACGAAATCAAAATGAAATCAAAATGAAAATGAAATCAAAATGAAAATGAAATGAAAATGAAATGAAAATGAAAACGAAATGAAAATGAAATCAAAATGAAATTAAAATGAAAACGAAATCAAAATGAAATGAAATCAAAATGAAAACGAAATCAAAATGAAATCAAAATCAAAACAAAAACGAAATGAAAATGAAAATGAAATGAAAATGAAAACGAAATAAAAATGAAAACGAAATGAAAATGAAAACGAAATGAAAATGAAAATGAAAATGAAAGCAAAATGAAAACGAAATCAAAATGAAATCAAAATGAAAACGAAATGAAAATGAAAACGAAATGAAAATGAAATCAAAATGAAAATGAAATCAAAATGAAAATGAAATCAAAATGAAAATGAAATCAAAATGAAAACGAAATCAAAATCAAAATGAAAACGAAATGAAAATGAAATCAAAATATAATAAATAAAGAAAAAAACTAGATGGCACTCATGGGCCACCATTCTTCTCCTTTCAAGTTACAACGTTTATCGTTTTGTTGCTTCTTCCCTTTTTTGCGTGCAGTCCAATTACAGCCTTCTGTATATTATTTTGGTATATTATTCTTGTGTTGACGGTACGGAAATAAAAAACACTAACTAACTAAAGATATGCTTTTTATAGTCATGCAGCCATGGCCAGTCAGTTTTGACTGTCATGTCTCAACGCTAACCCGTTTTGCTGCATTTTGGGGCCGTATTACAGAGTGATCTCGACAAAGCCGAGCGAGCTAAAAACGTCACATTTTCTCGCTCCGCTAAATTAGCTATTACCATCTTCTTCTTGACTTCAAATTTGTCTCGAATTACTCGCTAACCTAGCGAGAGCTGAAAAGCACTCGCTAAGCGTTCGAGTTGGAAAGTTTGGCTGATATTCTCACATAATGGCGGCATTCTTGGCATATATAGGACCATAAAACTGTTGTGAAAAAAAGAATCAAAAGAGTGGGCACTGGATAGATTCTTTTACCACATCTTGTGATGAAAAAGTGCCGGTATTCAGAAAATACAAATAAAACAAAAGCGGTGACAAGTTTAGTTTAGTTCGGCAAAAAAATTACTCGAGCTAAAATTATGGTAAAAGCATGATAGTTCAATTACAAGTTTAACCTACTTAATGTAAAAAAATTTGACAACCATTTACCTGTTTCCTGTGTACATAAAATCTTCGCATGCGCCAGATTTTAAACATTAATTTGAGTCAAAAAAATCCAAGCACATTATTTTGCTTATTAGGTTGCTTTTCCGCATCTATCAAGAGAATGCTAAGTTTCCTGCGTCCATCGCAGATTCATACTTTCATTTCTCATTAGTCAAGCGGGCTTCACACCGAAGCCGTTTCCGTCAACGTTACCGTTGCGTCGGTCGTTACGACTACGTTAGGGTGTTCACACCAAAAAAATGTGGGCTGGCGGTGACGGAACGTAAGGGAATTTCTTGGTTTTTCCGTCATTACGTTGAGATAAATATTTTTTATCTCAACGTAATGACGGAAAGAGAACTGATTTTGAGCTATGTGAGTGGGCAAATTGCAGTACCAGTGTACTTGTTGTGGCATAATTGCTTCATATTGGCAACTTTTTAAGGTTTTGAGGATTGTAATTTTGCTCAAAATGCGTGCTAGGCTAAGCAACAAATGAAGCATTGGTAGGCTACGGTAGTAACCGGTATTCAGTAACCATAGCCTAGTAGACTACAATGTGGTAGGTTACTACTGTACATTTCATGAGTAAATTGTTGTACCGGTAACTCTACGATGCTGTAGGCCAGTGCTTCTTAACCTTTTCACTTGCTGGCACCCCATTTGCATCACCAACCAATTCTCGCACCCCCATTTAGAATTGAAAAAAATTGATGAAGACCAAAAAAAAATTCATCAAGTCCGCAGATGTCCGATTTTCCACGCGAAACCAAGCATAGAGCAAAAAAATCTTCAGATGTCCTATAAAAGACTAGGTCTAATCAACCTCAATGTTCATTTCAACCCCGCACCTCGCACCCCCTAGCAACGTTTCTCGCACCGCCTGGGGGTGCGGGCACCCCTGGTTAAGAACCACTGCTGTAGGCTATGGATACTAAGCAGTAGTCTATAGTTGGGTAGGCCGTACAATAAAAGGCCTGTTAGTATGTGCCTCCTCCAGTCTGCCCTACCATTCCAGAGAAGTATCACATACCGGTAGCCTAAAAAGCCTACCTGCCAGTCTGTTATTCAGTTATTGGTGATAGCCTACGCATACAGTTTTCTTTCACTGGTACATAGTACCAGTAGTAGCCCATATTAGCTGGTCAACTGGTGCAACTCCATGGCTGTGCAGTGTCTGAGTGGGTAGAGTGGGCTACAATGGTTGCCAACTTGCCAGTGAAATCATCGCATACATGGTTACTGGTATGGGTTAAAATAAGGGTTAGGGGGTACCGATAGGTTACCAGGCCCTAACTTTGACCATAAAAATCAGTGGCGTAAATCCGCAAAAATTATTGGGGTGGATGAAACATAGCCATCAAAAGTTGCACATATAAATAAGCGTATAGGCCTAGTTGCGTAGCTGCAATATCAGCCGTACTGCGTCTTGTACGCATCACATCCGCCCAAGCCTTTGGTTACTAACAACCCGTGGTGTAGCCAGGATTTTGCAATGGGAGTGTGTTTTGTATTGCAGAGACGAACACAGCGAAGGGGTGCGGGGGCGAAGCCCCCGCCCTCGAGAAAATTTTACGACTTTTAAAGCCAAAATAAGCGTTTTTGGAGCATAGGCCCATGATTCAATGCTTTATTAAAGTTGCCCAAAGGGTTCCAGTTGAGGAAAACATGGTGATTTATGTAATTTAAATTCTTCCCGGTAGGCCATCTTCAGTTTAAGCCCCCTTGCCTTGAGCGTCATGCTGCTTAGCTTTGAATAAGGGGGGGTATATACATCAAAATAAATTCACTGACTTGTCATCTAAAGTTGTTCATTTTATCCTCTGCGCGTTTGGCAAAAGCAGGGCAGACCAGTTTCAAAGTTTTTGGTATTACTCGACATTACGAATGAGGCGCTTGTCTTTTCGTTTTTCCCCTGTACTTGTGCCTAATAATATGTAGCGCTTAAATTGCTATAGTCTTAATTATTAGCGCCAGGGCTCTATGGCTGAATACTGAACTAGCTGTTGACGACTAACGTATCTTCATTTTTCATTAATTATAGTTTGTTTCTCCGCGCTATTGCTGCTACACTTAAATGCCCCGCATTTAACTAGATGACAAAAAATGAAATGTTAGGTTGTTTTATAGCGCTTTTTAACTGCCACTCAGCGCCACGACTGATTTGTAAATACGACTTATATCTCATTCATCATTTCTATTTCATTCTCCACACTAACCCTGGTGCTGAGCGCTAAGCTGGGTAGCTGTAAATACCATTTTTTTGAGTCTTTGGTATGGCTCGACTGAGTATCGAACCCAGTCTCCCAACTGCAAAGCGAACGCTCGAACCACTCGGCCATGCTTTTTTTTACTGTCAGCAACGCTCTTCTCTTTTTTTCTTACTGCATCTCTGTTCCGCTGCATAAAAAAAGCAGAGCTTCATTTTTTTTCTGCAATGCGAACAATTGACGGTCGTCCTTTAATTGATTAAGTGCGTGAATAAAAAAAAGGCTGTAGCAATCCGTAACCATAGCAAGAAACGGGAGGCCATTGAATCCGCATGATAAATCGTCAAAAATAGCAGCGTACGATAAATTATTGGGGGGGATGCATCCCCCTCTCAAAAATTATTGGGGGGATGCATTCCCCCCGGGATTTACGCCCCTGATAAAGATAAACCTAGCCCTAACTTTGACCCTATAATTTTCATGGGCTTATTCTTTTATCTATTGTACCCACTGGCAGTGTTCTCTAGTCTAGCCCAAACAAAATGTTTACAATACCAGTACCGGTAATTTGCCCGAACGTTTTAACTAGCCTATTTCACAACTTTTGCCCACAATTTTGCTTTGAAACTGGTTTATAAAAAAAAACTGAATAAGCAATTGTTTGTAGACAGAAGTTTTCAGGTAGCCTACATTCAATATGATTTGCTTAATAATTTTGTTTTTCTATCTTTATGATATTTTCCCAAAACCTGCTCAAATTTCTCGTTTTGCTCCTTACAGGGAACACTGTTCACCATGTGATCTACTGGTACCATAATGTTTCTTCGCTGTTTATGTGCTAATGTGTGCGTTCTACACTGCACAATTTTACGCATTTGTGATTAACAGATCAGGCAATAAGCATGGCATTTAATGAGATTTTATTTGAGCAAGTTAAGTAACATCCCTGCTTGTATAATGTATCATAAAAATAAAAGATTTCAAGAGTAGAAACATTAAAGACCAAGCTGGGATTGTTATTGGCAATGAATTAAAAGAGAGCGGTAAGTTTGTGAGCAAAAAAAAAAAAAAAACTTTTTGTCTAATATACCTATAAACTCTGTACTGATACAGTTAGATACTTGTACCTGACTGCAGTAATTAAGAAGTTAGGCCAATTCATTTATTGTGCCCTGCACATACAAGCTAGTTCAAATAAAAATTTGGCCTACCATTATAGTAATTTCTGAATCGTGCATGTCTGGGGCTCTGGGCCTACCATTTATGAATTCATTGTAGTAATTTATGAATTCATTGGATATGTAATAGAAGTACATACCATAATTATATTAAGTACAGTACCTACATTAAATTGCATTGAAGGGCAAATACAGATATCTGCTGTTAGTTTTTGTTGCTGCAGATTTTAGTTTCTCCAGACATCTCCCAATCGATGAGCATTTAAATCGATGAACATCTCCCAATCGATGAGCTTGGTTTTCCAACTTCCATTTCCAACAATTCTACGTTGTGTCAAACATTTCTTTAATCTGTATCAGTTTTGCTGTGTATTAAGCTGACTAGGTCACTAGAACAATTCAAAGAATGTACTGATGAAAGTTGATTATTATTATTTTTTTAACCACTACTGGTACCTATCTTATTTAAACGTCAAATTATATTTTTTTTTGGTCATTACTGATTACGTGGCGTAGGCCCATTGTTTTTTTAGTAGTGTTTATTTTTTTAATTTCTGCACGTTTCAACGTAACCTGTTTTTCTGCCATTGTTCTTGTTTTTGTTTGGTGTGTTTTTGGTCGTTGAATAAAATACTACCGGTACTACTACTACCACCACTATAAGCAAGTCAGCCTGCGCAACGTTTGAAATTGGTGTGAACGCTCACGTAAGCGTATCACGTTTGACGTTAAACGACACGGAAACGTAGACGGCTATGAAACGCCGACGTTGACGGTAACGGCTTCGGTGTGAAGCCCGCTTCATTACTCAGCATTTGATGCACAGTTTGCCACTCGTACAGTCGATCTGGCGACGTATTCGTTCATTTAAACTGTTTATGCGGTTATTAGCAATTTATGACGTCACAATCGCATGGTAAGCCAAGCCCGCAAAAATCTGACGCAAGCGCTCGTTAAATGCGTCCGCACGTCGTTCCGAGTGCATGTTTGGCGAGAGGTAATGGTAATACCGTTTTCGGTATTGAGCCTCTCGCTCGTTGTTGTCTCGCAAACACAAGTCGGAAAAATGTCGAGCGAGACAAATTCTGTAATTCCGCCCTTGGTTTTTCGTACCAATATTTATTTGCTTTTAGTGTTCGAGTGTATTTTTAATGCTTCAGCGTAAGGGAATAAGACTTAATTTGATTGATTGATTTTTAAAAAACTAGGCCTACTAATTACGATTTAGCAAAACCGTCGGTCGGTGTGAATTTTGAAAACTTCCACGAGCAAGCTGTTTGAAAAAAGGTTAAACTTGTAATTGAACTATCATGCTTTTGCCATAATTTTAGCTCGAGTAATTTTTTTGCCAAACTAAACTAAGCTTGTCACCGCTTTTGTTTTATTTGTATTTTCTGAATACCGGCACTTTTTCATCACAAGATGTGGTAAAAGAATCTATCCAGTGCCCACTCTTTTGATTCTTTTTTCGCAACAGTTTTATCGTCCTATATATGCCAAGAATGCCGCCATTATGTGAGAATATCAGCCAAACTTTCCAACTCGAACGCTTAGCGAGTGCTTTTCAGCTCTCGCTTTTCAGCTCTCGCTAGGTTAGCGAGTAATTCGAGACAAATTTGAAATCAAGTAGAAGATGGTAATAGCTAATTTAGCGGAGCGAGGAAATGTGACGTTTTTAGCTCGCTCGGCTTTGTCGAGATCACTGTGTATAGAGGCCCCAAGAGTACTGATGATAGAGGTTTTGCCACATGCGAAAACCAGTGAGTCGAACCGAAGTTTTATAAGCCGGTTTTACGTTAATTTTGTCGAAAGTTAACCGAACCTGAACGGTATTTTTCAAAATCGCAAAGAGCGAACCGGAACTGAACCGAATAATTTGAGTACTTGCGAACCTTAAACGAACCCGAACCGATTGAAAAAGCGGCTTGCTCAGAGAGGTCACTTTAATCGGCGTAACCGATTGACACTTTGATGGTGGCTTATAGCCTATTCAAAGAAATACAGCACTTGCACAGCACTACAAGCTGTACATTGGCCCGTCGATGTGAAGATATGTTTTTTTATCAAAGATTAGGCCGTCGGTGTCGGAGCATAGTAGCAATCTAATTATCTAGAAATTGGCTTTGCTACAAGTATTTTATGTATTATATTGGCCTGCTGTCAATGCGAAGAAAAATTACTTTGTACGTTTCATTATTTAAATTGTGTTACTAGAATTAGGCTATATCATTTTTTACTGCGAACCTGAACTGGAACTTTATAAACCGGTTTTGAAAATTTTTTGCTGGAGCGAACCCAAACCGGAGCGTTTCAATTTATCTGAACCATAACCGGAACTGAAGCGAAACTTGAAACCGCTGTTGAACCCAAACCGAACCTGAACCGTAAAAATTACACGGTTCGACTCCCTGGCGAAACAGCTTTTTTCAAAGGTATTCTGATGTTCTGTACCGATAACTCATTATTCAAATACTATAGGCTAATTCTTCATTTGCACTGGCAGTGATGGGCACGATAGGCTAAAATTTTCTGTACTTAAGCAATAGCGATAACCGATAATTTCAAAAAATCCCTGGGCGATACCGATTATAATCGATAAATTTTAATTTCTTCAGAAGATATCAGTAATCGATAAATTTTTCCGATGTATGTTGCGTTAAATTTGTGATGTGTTTGACGAAGTTTTTTTGGAAGTCAAATTGCAAAAGTATTTTTCTAGATCTTTAAGGAAAGAGAGTAAGTAGTTCACGGACTCTGCCGTGGCAACAAAACAAAGAGACATTTTTTTAAATTGCAACAAGACTTTATGGACACCGCGTATTTTTCCATAGCGCCAACTCACTGACTTTGAACACTGTGTGCATGAAAAATCGTTTATCTCAATAATTTGTCGGCGATAACAAAATGTATTACAAAAGCGATATCGGTAATCAACAAATCAAAACTATATCACCGATAAATGCCCATCTCTGTGCACTGGTGGTTAAGCGAGTCTACTATTAAGATTTTAACATTCGTTTTATATGAATAAACATTCGTTCGTTTTCCGATTGCAGCAACAATTTTTAGGAGACATTTGCAATTACATTAAATCGCTTAATTGTGCAGCGGTCGGAAGGTCACGACTTATTGACAAAAGGTTCCCGTGGGGATGTTTGAGTGACACTTTTTAACTGCAAGTAAATTTACCGGGAGCATTTCAAATTTTTTCGTTTAGGTAACGAAGAGTTCTATAACAAAATAAAGTCCAAAAAAATCAAGCCTTCATTATACTCGCGGTATTCCGCCAAAGCGTGTAACGAGTAGCGGGGCCCGTTTCCGCCGTTGAGCGCCCAGGCAACTCAGCTTCGAAGTTCGACGAAAACAGTCGCGGTGACGAGTCCCTGGCGATACTGTGTCCGATTTGACCGGCCCTGGGTGCGAACCCCAGACCTCTCGCACCGATAGCAATGTCGTTACTTACGACTAAGTCCAACAAACTAAAAAGCATTTGGCTTAATGTATTGTCCAACCAGTTGGACAAAAAATTGAATTCAGTAAAACTTGTGCGATAGGTGCCCTACTTTCCCTGCTTTTAATGAGATCCATAAGTTTTAATAGCTATTTTGACAGCCAAGGTCTAATAAAAAATCAAAAAATAATTAATGTAAAATGCCGGTATTTTGCATTCAAGAAAATGTCGAATTCAATTTGGATCAAATTCCTGAAAATATTACTCCAAAACTTTCAAAGATAGAAATCAATTTTGATGTGAAATAACATTTAGAATGGAACTCTAGTCTACCACTAAATGCAGTTTGTGTCCAACAAAGGGTGTCTTAGTAACCCATTTTAAGTGTACACCTTATAGACTACTGACTACCTAATCACTAAAACTATCCTTCACGTTATTTCAATCAGTTTTTGCTAACTAGGCTACATAATCACCAAAAATTCTCTTGCAAATGTTTTTAAAACCATACTTCACGTAATTGAGATCAGTTTTAGCTAATTCGTGGGACTAACTCCTGCATTTGAACGCTGGATCACTTTTCACAATGCAATCTGATTGTAGTCTGCTGAAATCGATCTACAAGCACTCATGCGTAAAAACGAAATCACGTGATAGAGTCGGACAACTCTAATAAAGAAAACTCTGGTCTAACGAATTTGCCAAAACTTAAATCAATTACGTGAAGGATAGTATTAAAGACCTTTGTAAGAGCATTTTTAGAACTTAGATATTTAGCCTCCTTAGCAAAAACTGGTCTAAATAACGTAAAGGATTAGGTAGCCTATAAGCTATAGGCTAGCTGTATATATTGCATGAGTTGCTAAGACACCCCTTGTTGGACACAAACTGCATTTAGTGATAGACTATAGCTCTAATCTAAACGTAATTTCAAATCGAAATTGATTTTTCTATCATTAAAAGTTTTTCAGTAATATTTTCAGCAATTTGATCCAAATTGAATTCGATATTTTCTCGAATGCAAAGCATATTAGATTAATTATTATTATTTTTTTTTTATTAGACCTTAACTGTCAAATTAACGAACAAAACTTGTAGATCTCACTAAAAGTAGGAAAGTATAGGACCTATCGCACAAATTTTTCTGAACTAAATTTTTTGTCCAACTGGTTGGACAATGTATTTGGCCAAATGCTTTTTAGTTTGTTCGACTTCATCTCAGTTGTAACGACATCGCTATCGGTGCGGGAGGCAGGGGCGCCTAGAGAAATTTCGGGCCGAGGGGCAAAAATTTCGTTTGGGCCCCTTGGTCAGTGGTGCTCCAAAATCAAGCGATGAGCAAAAGAAAAGGTCATAGCGTCCACAAATGTTCAAATTTCGGCCCGAAATCAAAAAACATTATCGCCTGTGGCACAGCTAGAAACTTTAAAAGGAGGAGGTCATAATTTCCACATTTTTTTCAAGCGTATTTTTTTTCGGCAGAACAAATTTGAAGCTGATTGAGAAAAACAAAAGGGGGCATGCTCCTCCGGAAAAATTTTGAAAATTTACGCTGTAATGGCTATTTTAGTACTTTTTGAATAATTTCAGGCAAATTTTGTTCGAATTTTTTGACCCTTATATTGAGTGCTTCGTCAAATATGACGCATTTTGTTCGCACATTTTCAATTATGCGTGGTTGAGGCGTAAGGCTTATTGCTATCAAAGAGGATCAAAATTATGGAAAAATAGTATACATCAAAAACATGTTTGAAAATGGCTGGTGGGAAGATGCATACCCCTCATCCTACCCCCCTTGATCCGCCCCTGGCCATAAGCTACGGAAACTATTAAAAGGGTATGGCATATTTCAGTCACTTGGCACCATTATAGCACAATTGCACACTTGGCACCATTATAGCACAATTGCACCAGCATAGCACAATTGCACCCCCTAAATACACTAGTGGCGTCCGTAGGCCGTAGTTGTGCATTCTATTTTGACAATTCTGAACCCAGGGCCCCTCTGTGTCTCCGGGCCCCCGGGCGATGACCCCTTCTGCCCCCCCCCTTCTCGGCGTGCCTGGCGGGAGGTCTGGGATTTGAGCCCTGGGCTGGTGAAATCAGACACTGTATCGCCAGCGACTCGCCACCGCTGCTGTATTTCTTCGAACTTCGAAGCTGTGTTGGCTGGGCTGGGCGCTAAGCGGCGGAAATGAGCCCCGCCACTCGTTACACGCTTCGGCGGAATAAAGCGAGTGTAAAAAGGCATACTCTCGTCTCTATTCCTACTTGGAAAAATTCAATTTACTGAATAGACGCCTGTTTAGTTTTAGAAGAGGCACATCATCAACCATTCACTCCATATGCAACGTATATGATAAGCTAATAAAAAATATTGATAAGAACTTGTACACCTGCTGCGTGTTTTTAGACCTAACAAAAGCATTCGACACGGTAGACCATTCTATTTTATTGGAAAAAATGGATAGTAGATTCGGAATTCGCGGCCAATCCCTTAAACTATTTCAGAGTTACTTATCTAATAGATATCAATATACAAAAATTAATAACAACAAGTCGAAATTGAACAAAGTTATTTGTGATATTCCTCAGGGATCCTCCCTCGGTCCCCTACTATTCCTCCTATACATAAATGACTTGCCCCTTGTTAGTTCATTTGATACAACCTTATTTGCGGACGATACGTATCTAATGCTAGCTTATGAAAGTCCTGCCAAATTGCAGTGTAGAGTAAACACAGAGCTTAACAAAATTGATATCTGGCTGCGAAGAAATAAGCTATCTTCAAATTTCTCCAAAACAAGCTACATGCTAATTAATAAACAACCTTGCTCTCCCTGCAATTTTGACATCAGTTTGTCTCTTCGCACATTTACTCTAAAAAGAGAAAGAACAGTCAAATGCCTAGGGTTGTATATAGATGATTGTTTAAAATGGTCCTCCCATGTGCATCACTTGTCTCTCCATTTGGCTAGGTACACTGGCTTGATTTATAGAATTAGAGATTTCGTTCCACTGCAAACTTTATGCATGCTTTATTACAGTTTAATATATTCCAGGATTCAATATGGCTTACTCGTATGGGGTACCGCTGCTAAATCGCAGCTAAATGAACTTATGATTCGTCTAAATAATGTCATCCGTACCATTACATATTCGAGTAAATACTGCCCAATGACTGTGCGTTATAAAACCCTAAATTTTTTAAAACTCTCCGGCATATATAAACTTGAATTAGGAAAATTTATGTACCAGCTACACCATGTTGAACTGCCAGAAATGCTCTACGACTCATTAGTAAAAATAGATGAAGTTCATAACCACAATACAAGGCAATTGCAAAAACAAGTGTACTATAAACCGAGTATCAGGAAGTGTATTGCAAGTGAACTAATTATACATAGAGGATCAAAACTATAGGGAGAAATTGATGATAGCATCAAAGATTTGAGTTGGCATAGTTTCAAAAAGCATTACAATAAATATTAGTCGATTCTTACGACTTAATTTCTTGAGATAAGTTGTTGCCTCACTCTTTTAACTGTAGCAAAATTGGCTATCAGTGGTATTGTGTTGTGAAGTGGTTTTTGTCGTCGTTCGTACTAGTGTGCTTTAGTCTGTTTTGCCCTCTCTGTCTGTTTTTTGCTCTCTCTTTAATTTTTTTGTCAGTTGTTCTGTTGCAATATTGCACTATTCTGTAGCCTGCCATCACAAACATGGCTTTTCCTATAGTTGTATGTCAGGAGCACCTGACTTGATAACCTCCGGGTTCTTCGGTGCTCCTGGCCTGATTGTTTGAATGTTCGCTGTAAATACACGTTCTTTTAATTTTCAGGCTGAATAAACTTATGTTATGTTATGTATAGCCATGTTTTCACATAAAATTTTTTACTAATAAATAAATTAACTGAGGGGTCTAAATTTTATTCAAAAACGACGGTAATGACTCTACGTTAAAGCTCTCTTCACTACATAGCAATTTCAAAATATTCATGATCAACCAAAAAATTATGTTTGTACCAGATCAGTTTTTGATCTGGGCCAGATGTGGCTCAACCCCACTATGATGCCAGGTCAAAAGTTGATTACAGCCAGATCAGGCACCATCAGTCCCAGATCTGGCCAGATTATGCCAGGCCTGGCACTGATCGGGACCAGATCAGTGGTGTTATCTGGGTTGATTTTTGGGACTTTCACTGTAAAAAATTTTGGGTAATCGCATTGCCCAATTTTGGGCAAATGTATGCATTACCCAAAAAAAACGGTCAAAAACCCAATTTTTTTTGGGTATGATAAGCAAAGACCCAAAGTCGATTTTGGGTTCTGCATGACCCAAAGCACAACATTGGGTATAAACAATTGTGTCCCAAGTAAATTGGGTTAAAAACTGTATACCCAAAAATAAATTTTGGGTAATCGTTTTTGCAAATATTAATTTGGGTAATGTGGTAGCAAACCCAAATTAAATTTTTGGGTGAGTGTTATGACTATTGTTTTGGGTCAATGGATTTTAAACCCATTAATTTTTTTTGGGAAATAATTCCTGAAATAATAACTTGTGTATATTGTTTTTAAAGCCAAAAAAATTTTTGGGAAAATGTTAAATAACTTATTTTGGGAAAGTGAATTTTAAAACTAAGATCTTTGGGGAAAATTTTTAGATAATAGATTGGTTTTAAACTCAAAAAACGGGTTGCACTTTAAGCAATTCTTAGTTTAGGAAACATTGAGTGCAAAACCCAATTGTTTCATATAGCACTCGATGAGTTTTCATACGGCCCGCGCTTGTTGCTGCTAAATGTATTATTTTTGGCCTACAAGAGCACATGTAAAGTTAGATAGCCTGTCCAATCTAACTGGAGGTTGCTTTTTTACGCTGTTAATGCGACAAGACTATCTGATTGAGACGACAAAAACCGGCGAGAAAAGTTTAAACCATTATTACGTCATAATTGCAACAGAAACCATTTTTGTTGCGAAGAGCAGCAAAACACATAGAACCACAAAAGACTATTAGCCTTCGGGTACTTTACATTATGAAATTTGTTCCTCTTGGAGAAAACTTTGGCGCCCCTGGTCTAAGGCCAACCACCAAAAACCTTACATGCTTTATCTAAGTTGATCACTTGGTCTGTAGGATAATCGAGCCGTCTAAAAATTTTCTGAGGTTATCTGCGTGTTTGGCAGATATTGGAGCTGGGCAAGCCATCTTAAATTTTTATAGCATTTATCTACGGGCATTGGTAAATGTTGCTACATTAGCAAAACGGAAAGCCGGAAGCCATAGTAGTCTGCGATTTATTGCTTTTCAAGGCCTTACCACGCGCATGCGCTTAAATTTTGCTTAGACGTAAATGCTAAGCATTATAAACTAGCATTTGTGTAGCTGTTTTGCTTGATGAGACAGAATGCGTCATCTACCCCAAATTGATATAGGCCTAGTTAAATTTTGCAGTATATTTCCACTTGAAATAAAACCGATGACAACCCTAATTTCACAAGTCATTTAAAAGCTATTGTTGTCTTTTTTCTCACTACTTATGCTATAGCAATTTTAAGTTACATTCCTGTGTCTAGTCATTTTAATTTCAAGTTCAACATTATTATGATAGACAGTTGCGCAAGCGGCTAACCTTCACTCTACCGCATAAACCAAACAACCTAAGCTTTCAACTTGCAGTATACCATCGTTTGTCAGCGTAATTTATTAATTTTGCTGGCAGACTTTAATAATAATTAAATGTGCATGATGTAATTCATCATTCTAATAAAATAGCACTTTTCAGAAATTAATTAAATTTTACTTTACGCTTCAATAAACTTTACGGTTTAGTGATCAGCGCAATCAGTGAGCGCCAAAATAATCGAAATTCGAATTAAATGATGCGTCGGAACTGAAGCTGCTGCTTCTCGCTGGAGTAAAAAGCTAATTTAAAATCTAAAGGTTCCGGTAACGACTTAGGTAGGCTATGTAGACACAATGATTTTAAAGTTATCTGCAGATTCATGTGTTCAACTTGCTGAAGTGAGCTATCATAGTATGCAGTATCTACAGATTTGGAAATGTTGCGAAGACCACAAGTACTAGTAGTCCGCAGGTCTTTTTATTACTAGCTACTAGACTTAAGACCTAGCTGCCTAGTCAGATGTCAGTAAGTTACTGGTTGCGCATGCTTCTTTTAGGTCTGCTAATGGCGGGATAGAGAATTAAAACAACTTGTTTTTTGACGAACTTTTAAATAATTTGAATTTGGAAAAGCTTATCAGAAGGCAAAAAAAATTTCAAGGTCTACTGGTACTGACCCTTTTCAGTGATTCTTAACTCCCAGAGTGCACTAGTACAGGTACGGAGGAATGGTAGAACTGGAGATTGGAGTGACTACAGTTCAAATTTAGAGTTGTTAAGCTGGGTTTACATAAGCTAAAAAATAGTGCAAAACGGTGAGAAGCTGAGCTTTTATTTTATAGGCCTAATGTCATGCAACTTGGCTTTGCTAGTTGAGCAAAGTGGAGCCAAGCTTCATTGCAAGCTTCAAAGAACAAACAAAGCTCAGCTCTGCTCCATTGACGTTTTTTTGTTCGTGTAAACCCACTATTGGTAGTTGCAAGTTGGACCATTAGAGGTTGGAGTTGATAAGAGTTTTGGGGAAATCTGAAGCTGAGTTGATCTGAGAAAAATGAGTCAATCTAAATGAGCCTCCATGTGGAGAAAACCGATTTGGAAATGACACTGCTGCCACTTCCCAATTTTATGTTAAAGTACCACAATACCCATTACACTGATACTGGTATGGATCTTGCTTATCCAAAGTGTTGGCTGGATATATAAGCAATCAATTAGCTTGCAATGTACATTTATTGATGTAAAAACATAAAAAATTTCAGAATTAGAGAATGGGCCTAGCAGTCATGTTATATAGCTGATGCTTCATGCTGTTAATGTGATGCATGTACAACTACTGTGTCGAATTGTCATTGAAGTTTCTGATCATCAATTCATCATAACATGTATTTACCTTTGTGTGTGAAACCAAAACAGACATGCAACGAATCAAGGTAAGTGACTGATAAACAGTAAACATTATGCATGTTGTGTTGTAAATGCTAAGGCATTATGTAATGCTTCACACTAATAACTGATTGTATATGATACCCAGTTTTGTTAGGCATCCATGTGGCAGTGATAAACATTTAAATTGTTTTGTGAAACAGTCAAAAATGTGCCATTATATATTTAAAATATTGACAGAAGAGCAGTTCAAACTTTTTCTCGATATGCCATGCACATCAATACGAATATGAGTATGTTACCAATCAAGTGCATTGTGATTATTCTACTTCATACTGCTATTTATAAATTTTTGCCTACCTAAGGCGCTTTAACCAATAGGCCCGGTATGCAACTCATAGAAAGTGACACGTGATTATGTAGTGAGTGGTTTCATGATTTTACGTATGCAATAAGCAGTAAAATCAAAGAACTTGGTGCAAAAAATATGGCTTGACATGCACTGCATTGCTCCCTGCAGCTGTGTGTTAGAAACTTGTTATGATAGTATACTACTCTTTCAGTTTTATTATGTAAAGTTAAAGCAGTGGTTATGACACATGGGCAACATGCATATAAAATAATTCACAGTGGATTATTTTTGCATCAACCTCTTTGTTTCATGAAAATCAGCAAACTTATTTTGTGACAATTACAGGTCAGCATAATTTGATGCTAGTCAAGCTGTTGCATGTTGTTTTCTGTGTCTTTGATAAAAAATTATTATTAAATCAAGTAATGTGGCGTTAATGAACTTTGTTGATTGGAAATTTGAAATAATGTTTAAAATTTGAAAAGGCTATAGACTGGCTAAATTTTTTGTAGCTGTTGTTCCTGTTACTAAAAATGATCAAACCTCAATTAGCAGTTTTTATCCAATGGTTATTATTGGGTAAAGAAATTAAAAATGTAATTCCACATAAGCAAGCCTGCTCCAAGCAAGTGGTTTATTGCTAAACGTTTTTGTGAAGTTTCAGAAATTGATTGTTTGGTACAGTTAAACATAAATGATAATTATTTAGTTGGGATGCAAAGGTGTGAACAACCTAAAGACTGCCATGGTAGCCCATGCTAAGGTTTTTATGTGCTTAACGCTAAGAAAGCATAAATTATAAAGCGCTAGAGTCCTTGTTTGCTTGTCTGTTATTTAAGACAAACTCTATGGCATTGGTTTACTTGCCTGTCTATAACGCGCAAAAGGTTTTCATCAACGCATAAAACTGTTCAGTTCCAAAAGACCTGTTCGCACTGTAGATAGGAGTAAATAATAATTTGGTTTGAAAGGCTATATGTCTTGTTATTACCATATTGCTTCACGCTACAATATAACCGAATTGTCTCTTTTGTTCTATATCTAAGACACCCCATCACTCGAACTGCTGAAGATTTGACCTTAAATGAAAGCCTACCAAAGCAGATACGCGGGCTCTCCAGTTTGCTTTTTCTTACCCAGTCATTCCAAACTGTTTTTCATAGTTGAAATTTAACAAAAGCACTGCTGGACATAAGCCCAAGTTTAAACGGTTTCTCTCAAATACTGCAATTTATATAATCTGATGGAAATTTTCATTTTCATCATGCGCTTTTCTGGCTCATTATTTATATACAATATTTGGGCTTACAATTGCTCCATCTTTTTAGGGAATTCTGCGAAGAATGTGCATCGAAACACTAAATTCTGCAGACAGTTGATGCTATCTAATGCGTCCTGAATAGCACAAAAGGCTTGAATGAAAGCGAGCGGAAAAAACAATTGAGACAAATGGTAAAATAAAAACTTCTCAGATGCATAATATGCAAAAACAGACGTTTTAGGGGTAAAGCTTTGAACTGATAACTTGTCGAATTTATTCCAAAGAAGTGTGTTGCTGCTTACCGATTGTATAACATTTGCACTAAACATTGTTTGCCCGTCTTTGTTTCCTGTGTTCTATTCTAACGTATGGGTGTCATGTTTTTTTAGCCTATTTTGTTTGGTTAGTTTTTATGCAACATCATGACTGTGGCTGGTTACTTATTGACATAATTTTGCTTCAGCGGAATATCTGACTGACATAACGTAAATATATTTAGGCATAGTCGAAACCTTCGTGACACAAGCTCTTGGTTATGGTTGAGAGCTACTGTAATTGCCTTTTAACATCTTGTTAAACTTGATTGCTGCTAACCTTGTTTTTGTGAGCGCACAATAATTTGCACTTAAAGTGCACAGTAAATTGTTGATAATAACTGAAATTAATTAATTTTATGTATCATAATACTTCATTATTTTGTATCTTTGCAAAAGCATTATTTTGTATTGTCTCTGCGTATGCACTTCATTTTTTATTCTTTGAGTAGCATACTGTAACTGCTCCGTATCTATGATTGTTTATTTTTTTACATACATTTGTGAGTTAAAAATGCTTGGGTTTGCATATGGTTGTGGCAGATTTCTATTTGTGCTTGCAGGAATTAGTTACTTGCAATTCTCATTTAAATTGAGGTCATAATCGCATAATATTTACATCGTTTGGATCAGTTTTATTTATAATCGCTTCATATGTGAACCTAAACATGTTCAAATAATCAATGCTGTTATTTGTTGAACATTTAATTTGTACCTATTTCTTTTGACAATATAAAGCATTATTGCAATATTTTGTTGTGCATTTCTTGTGAACCCTCCATTATTAAGTGATTATGACGACTGTTGTGATTACGAGTTAAGCAAAAACGCATTCACAAATATTAATCGGAAAACCCAAATCTGAAAATTGGGCTTTTTTCCTTAGCTAAAAGCTTTTGGGACAAAGCGCCCAAATTTTCAGCTTGGGTATTAATTACCCAATTTTCTTGATCTACAAGATTTAAGGTTAAACACCCAAATTGAAAATTTGGGTCGTTATTACCCAAGTTGACAAATTGGGTTTCTCAGCCTTCGAGCCCAAAATTTTCAATTAGGTTTAAAGACCCAAGTTTGTAGTTTGGGTCAAGTTACCCACTGTACTTGGGTTATGGATATTGGGTTAACAAACCCAACTTTGTAAATTGGGTCGTTATTACCCAAGTTGGCAAATTGGGTTTCTCAGCCTTCGAGCCCAAAATGATAACCCAAGTTTTTTGGGTCTACGTTACCCAATTTGATTTACAGTGTTCTTTTGTGATAAAACTATCCTATATACCAAAACGAAAAAATTAGGAATGCTAACGGTAAACTTATTTGAAGTTAAAAATGTCACTCAAACGTCTCCAGTACGGGGCCTTTTGTCAATAAGGTCGTGATCTTTCGACCGCTGCATAACTAAATGACCTAAAGCAATAGCAAACGTCTCCTAAAAATTGTTGCTGCAGTCGGATAAGAAACAAATGTTTATTCAAATGAAACAAATGATAAAATCTTAATAGTAGAGGGGTCTTTTTGGATTGTATTTGAATAATTGATCATGTCCGATAGGTCCCGTCCAAAAGTTTTTTTGGTAGCCATTTTAACTTCCTTCCCAAAATAATGTCAGCTAGACCTAAATATTTTTAGTAAAGGTGCGTATACGCGGCAAGCGGCAGCGCCACTACCATCACAAACTATACTGGCCTGCGAGTTCGGCGATATAAAATTTGCTAGCCTGGGTCAAACAAGCTGAAGCTGATTGTTCGATAATGTCGTAACAATCAAGGTCGCGGCTATGATAGACGAAGTTTTCTGGTCTGTAGGATAAGATTTGTCACGTGACTTGTATTGGTTTTTCGGAAATTCAATCAACATGGGTGCAAATCCAGGGGGGAACAGGGGGGATGTATCCCCCTAATAACCTGGCAGCATTCTCCCCAACATTTTTCATGGAAGTGGAAAATATTCATACGAGCCAATTTCATCCCCCCAATATTCAAAAATGGTAAATTTTGCTAAAACATCTCCCAGAGCTCAATATAGACGTGCACCCCTGTAAACCAAGTGTGATTTTGATTATTTTTTTTTTCAAATCTTATTCTACAGACCAGAAAACTTCGTCTATCATAGCCTCGACCAACAATCAAACGTCTATTGTCTCATTTCCGTCGTCAAGGTTATTTCAAACATTTTTTTGATACGGAGCAATGAAGCGATAAAAATTGTACAGGTACAATTTCTTAATATCGCGAGGTGTTTGCCGCGTTGTCGCACCTATGTTCACTCTCAAAAAGAAATAAACCAAAAAATTTGGTGGTCGCGTTGCCGCGTATCGGTAAACACACTTTGCTCTAAGCATGAGACTCGCCTAGCCACCTGTGCAAATGAAATATTAGTATTTGAACAATTGGTTAGCGGTACAGAACATCAAAATAGCTTTGAAAAAAGCTGTTTTTGCATTTGGAATAACCTCTATCATAAATACTCGTAATAGCTTTGGAAAAAAACATTGCATTCCAGAAGTTTTTCGTGACGCGCTCGTCGAGTAGTAATGCTGTGTGCTGTGCATTAAGCTTCCAATATTCGAAAGTAAACTACTTTCTGCAGTAAAAACTGCTCGGGTGGAGTTATTTCATGCTAAAAATACTCGTTATCAAAAATGCTTGGCCTACTCGTTATCGAAACAGCTACTCAAGTAAAAGTTTTGTGTTTTTGTTTGAAGCTTGTTATATTTTATGTTTCATCGACAAATAAATATACTACTACTCCTCCTACTCTACCGTTACTTTCTTTTAGACCACTGCTTATAAGCGTACCTGCGTTAAGCATTTTTTGCTGAATACGCGAAGAAAAGTAGTGGCTAAATATCAAGGTAGATAGATAGATTTATTATTTAGCCATATTTACGGAAAACAAAAGCAAACACACACAACATGTGAAAAAAAAAAAGTAAATAGGCAAGGAAGCATCGACTAACCAGGCGGTTTTCGGGTCAAGATGCTTCCTATCGTTACAATATTGCAGTTGTTGTTGAAAAGTGCGGAGAATTAACACGAAAATTTGATAGTTGTACACTTTAACAAATAATTACAAAGCAAGCTGACATGTGAGAAAAAAAGTATACAGGGCTCAAATACTTAATCAAGAGGTATTAACAAAATATAGGACAAAATGAACAAACAAACAAGCAATAAGAAAAAGTTACGATTGCTTTTGATTAAATTAAAATGTCAAAGAGAATAATTTAGAGTAGACAAATTTATTTTGCTGGCTACACACCCAAAAGGAATTAATCAATATCTATTAAGTAGTTGTTTTTTGTAATTTTTTTTGAAAGAGACCCATTGCATGCTGTTCAGTTCATAATCAATTTCGTTGAAAAGTGTAGGTCCTCGGAATGAGAGAAGGTTTAACGCAATTGATTTATTGACCCTAGGTCGAAAATATCCGGATTTTGTAGATTGTCTTGCGTTATATTCATGGGTAGAAGCAAGTTTGGTAAATTTGTTTTCGATAATTTTTGGAAGGTTTTTGTTGTATACTTTATACATAAATTTTGCCAGTTCCAATTTATATATATCATCGAGTTTTAAGAAGTTGAGGTTTTTGTATGATGACGTTACCGGAGTTCGAACGTTGTTAAAGGAGATGGCTCTTAGAATTTGATTTAATCTAATTTGAATGGCATTAAGGCTGGTTTTGGAGGCCGTTCCCCAAGAAATTATACCGTATTACACTTTACTATAAATCAATCCATAATAAAGCATGCAGAGAGCTTCTCTTGATACGTAATTGCGCAGTCTGTAAAACAGCCCGGAATGCTTGGCAATCTGCGAAGACAAATACTTTAAATGTTGCGACCAGGTTAAATTTTCATCAATTATGACTCCGAGGTATTTGACTGTACCTGCTCTTACAAGGTTATTATTACCGTTTATTTCTAGTTTAAAATCGTAATTGCATGTTTTATGAGGATGCTTGTTGAAAATCATAAAGTTTGTTTTGGAATAATTTAGAGATAATTTGTTGATGCAAAACCATTTATCAATATTTTCTAACTGTTCATTCACTCGGCGTTCCAAATTTAAGATACTGCTGTCCGAGAGTAAAAGAAAAGTATCATCTGCAAACAGGGTCGTGTCGAATTGTGAAGCTAGCGGTAAATCGTTAATGTACATTAAAAACAAAATTGGGCCAAGGGAAGAGCCTTGTGGCACACCACATGATACTTTTTGTCTACTAGATTTACATTGAAGGATTTTTACGTATTGATATCTGTTGGTTAAAAAACTTTGAAAAATATCAAAAGCTTTACCACGAATACCGTAATGTGAATGCATTTTTTGAAGTAGAATCTGGTGATCAACAGTATCAAACGCTTTCGACAGATCTAGGAACAAACCGCAACTGTAGCAGTTGTGATCGATATTTTTTAGTATTTGATCATGAATATTAGCAATTGCATAGGTTGTTGTCGAGTTTTGGCGAAGACCGAATTGCTGTTTACTCAATAAGTTGTATTTTTCAAGAAAAGAGATTGGCCTATTACCTAAAAGTTTTTCAAAAATTTTATCAAATTGTGACAATAATGATATTGGACGATAGTTGTTGCATTTGGATGGATCGCCTTTTTTATAAATGGGTATGACCTCAGCTATTTTGAGACAATCTGGATAGGATCCAGTAGCAATGCTTAAGTTGAATAACTCACTCAATACCGGAGATAAAACAGCTTTTATTATTATTATTAGTGGGCGGTGGTGCCAAAGAGGAACAACAACGTTTAAACCTCTCTGGCACATTGTGTAGGCCATCAATTAGGCCCATTAAAATTTTTCACCGCTTTTTTTTTGTTTTATTCAGATTAGTCTACTGGCCGTATTCAGCAAGCCTTCCGGCCTGCTGCAAATACTTAGCCAGTAGATTTATATTTAGCTTTTGTACCACAGATTTTATTGTGGTTTTTTCTTTACCAAACACCTTTCTTCGAAGGGCTTGGTAATAAGTACATGCTCCAATATGGTGATTTGAAGTTTCTTCTTCCAGGTTACATTTTGGACATGTCGGTGACTCGTCACGTCCAGTGGTCTTCCTGTGTTTCTGTAAGTTGCAGTGACCAGTGAGGACTTGCAACACTTCATTTAATTTAGATCTGTTGAGACTCAAAAGTCGCCGAGTTAATTGGGGCGAGGCCCACTCCACATTTTCTTTTGTGCTCAGGCAGTCCTTTCGTTCTATCCAAGATGTTTTCCATCTTTCAACACTCCAATCCTTTATTGCAGCGCGACAGCTCGCATATGGGATTGGAACAAAAGGCTCAGGGCCGAAGCAATTAAATGCTGATCCTGATTTAGCTAGTGTATCCGCCTTCTCATTACCGTGGATGCCGGTGTGGCCCGGCGTCCATGCAACAGTGACGTGATTGTCTTCACCCAATTTATTTAGGTGTTTGATACATGATAATACTGTACTAGATTTTACAGTATTATTTTGGATTGCCAGTATCGCTGCTTGGCTATCCACTAAAATTATTATTTCTTCATTTAGAGTTTTTTCCATGGTCAGTTTCTTCGCTACTTCAGGTATAGCGAAGACCTCTGCCTGAAAGACTGTACTATATCTTCCCAAATGGAAAAAACTTTGGTCTGTGTGAGATCCTGAAGGGTATTCTATATAGAAACTCGCACCGGCTCTTCCATTCAATTTGGACCCGTCAGTGTAGCATCTGATTATGCTTTGTTCTAAAGCACTTTCAAACTGAACTGCGTCCTTGCGTTCTAAAACAAGGCAATTGTACTGTTTTCCAAATACCTTTGTTTTGTTAATCAAATCTGCGGGCATGCTCAACAAAGACAAGTTTTCCTTTGCTTCATTGCATACGTCAACATGACTTTTAGTTTTCCTTGTTGATCCGATTGTCATGTCTGACCAAAGGCCAGTGGTGTAAAAAGTATTTTCAAACTGTACTTAAGTAAAAGTATTGTTACTGACGGCAAAACTTCTCGAAGTAAAGTAGAAAGTATTGACTAAAAAAAGCACTTAAGTAAAAGTAAAAAAATAGTCATTTAAAAACTACTCAAGTAAAAGTATAGCGTTCTCAATTGTTAAAGTGTCAAATGCACACTTGCCGATGATGACTTGCTCTGAAGGTAAACCAAAAGAAATTACTCTCTACAGCTCAGATGGCCGAGTGGTATAGAGTAATCTACTGCTTAGATGGCCGAGTGGTATGGAGCGTCTGTCTCTTGAGCTGTAGACTCGGGTTTGATTCCGAGTCGGGTCTTGATTCCGAGTCGGATTAAAGGGACAGTGTGGAGAACAAGCTGGCAAGTTTACTTGTTGTGCCGTTGGGAAAGGCACTTAGCGGGATTCCCCCGTCTTGGTGTGGTAGACAGATGGCTGGCAACTCCTAAGCGAGCTCGTATAGCGCATTGATCGCTTTCTCGTGATAGGAGGATAAATATGCTACTAAAAATCAAAATTATTACCGCTCAGATGGCCGAGTGGAGAGAGCGTCTGCTTCTGGAACGGTAGACTCGCGATTCAATTTAGAGAAGGGTTAAACCATTGACTTAAAAGTTGGTATTTATAGCTTTCCAGCATGACGTTTAGCATCAAAGGCGACAGCGTGAAGAACAAACCCGCAAGTTCATTTGTTGTGCCGTTCGGAACCACGCTTAGCGAGATTTCCCCATCTCGTAGTGGCAGACAGGAGGCTCGAAACTCCTAAGCAAGCTCGTTAGAGCGCCTCTATCGCAATGAAGAATGAACGTATAAATAAATCAGCATTAGCTCTGTATTCCACCAAATATTTTCAGTTTTACGACGGATCTTACGCTGAGGGCAAGATACATTGTAAGATTTTATTATCTGTGATTGAACAGTTGATGCCAGTTTTTCTATATCATCTACTGATGATATGCTAACTGGTGTACTATTCAAATCATGTAACCTGTGATCAAGTTCGTTTGCATACTTATTCCAGCAAGTACGTCTAACGTTCCTGATCATTTTTGTTCTTTTGGTGCAACTTTGAACTCTAAACCTAATATACATGTGATCTGAAAAGGATGGCACATCACTGACATGCCAGTCACTTATACAGTTCTCAGCATTTCGGTTTATTAGAGTCAGATCTAGCACTTCTTCTCTTTTTCTCGTTCTGAAAGTGGGTTTACTGCCCACATTACAGATGTGCAAGTTCGCACTAGCACAGAACATAAGCAAATCCATACCTCTTGTATTGACGTTGGAGGAGCCTCATACTGTGTGATGTGCGTTTGCATCAGTTCCTATAACGGTAGGAATTTTATCTCTGTCACTGAATGACAGCAGCTCTTTCAGAATTGCTGGTGGAGCTGGTTCTTCCAAAGCCATGTAAGCCGATACAAAGACAAAGCTATCTCCTTCTCGTCTTACATTTTTAACTCTCACTGCTACCACATCTTCGCTAGAAAATTGTGGTATGAGAGAGCATGTCATATCAGAAGTGACATAAATACATGCTCGGGGACGTTTATCTTTTTTATTACCTTGAAAAAGTTTCCATCCCCTGAGTTTACTTCTGATTGCACCTCCATAAGTCCAGGGTTCCTGAATTAGGACTATACCTGAACGAATGTTTTTTGTTACTTCACATAAGTTATAGCTAGCGGCCTTAATTCTGTGAAGATTAATCTGCCAGCATTCAAATCCATTCGACTTGGTTTTTCGTGCTGGAATTTGTTTTTGATTACTTGAAGCGTTTGTTGCAGATCTATTACTCATACACGGTATGAATTTTGAAAATACAACAATTTTGCTCTAAGGTATTGATTGTCAGTCTACTTTAGTAGGAACTGGTTGCCTTCGAACCCTGATCAAGGTTCTGAGGCTCCTCAGCTCCTTCCGAAGCATCTCTGACGTTCTCGATTGAGTGCTAGAAAACTCCATCGACCTTTTCGTTGATGCAGAGTTGCAGGCAGTTTGAAGATTATCTCCAGGGTTAGTGATGTTCAAACCCTCTAACCCCTTCCACAACCATTCTCGCTGCTTCCGCTTCTGATTTCTTTCATAATTTTTTCCTCGACGCCACTCAGACGTGCTACCAACGTCCAGAGACATTGATGGATTCTGAGTGAGCGAACCGGATATTTGAGCGGTATTCGACTTTTCAATCGACAATGCCGCTGAAACTGTTGCCTCTTGATTTGCCAGAGGCTTCTCCTCCAACAGAAGAGAAGTCCAGGCTGAAGGCAATTTTTTCGCACTTGTCTCCACCTCAACCCTTGCAGGAGTAGAGGTTTTGACTAGCTGAGTACTCTCACTGCCACTTAATAGTTCAAGAACTGTTCGCTGCGACAGTGGTTCTTTCCTTGTTAGGGGAACAAACCGTACTGTTTTCTTTTTTCGTTTGTTTTTCATTCATAAAGTTTGGTTTTTCTTTATAACTGGGAAAAACCTAAAGACCAGACTTGAAAAAAAAAAAAATTGTTATTAGGCCACGTCAAGTCCCGCAGCTGGACCCAGGCGACTATGTGCAATGGACTTGTCATTCTGTGCAGTGGCCTCAGGAATGCCCCCCCAATACAACTGCAGGCCCCCTCCCAGTCGCCCACTGGAGCTACAATTGCATGGAGATTTCCACAAGCTGACGGAGGCAGCCCCCCCAATTGGCTAGATCAGGGGCGGGCCTCTGAACTATCTTGCGGCCGCGGTACGGAGCGCGTTTTAGACCGGTACCCTCTACAACTATGAGATTCCATTGCAATCATCTGAATTCCAGTCACGCAATCCTGATATGTCCCATATAAACAATTCTTGGTACCTACCACCCGCATCCTCGCTAATGCCAAACCTGATTCATCCACTCCCTTCTTCACAGCTCGACTTCTCATCCGCCAGGAAAAGAAGCCAAAATGCTTCAACGAGCGAATTCAACAAGTAAAGCCGTTGCTAAGACTAAGTTGGCAAACATAAAAAGAAAAATGCCAGAGCCTCTTTAGCCAACATTACAATGTTGTTTCCACCGGACACCACGTGGAGGCGAGGTTGATAAAACAGCTTTACTGAGCTTTGTAAACTTTGTGTCAACATCATTTTCTCGTACAGCTTTTTTGTTTTTTAATGAATCAATGATACACGAGATTTCATCTGCTGCAGAGGGGTTGAGAAATAAGGAGTTGGGAACATTAGTTGGCGGAGATAAGATGTCTTGCGGTAGGCTATAAGTTAGCTTTGCTTCAGCGTAGTAGCAAAGTTTTGGTAGTTGATTGGCACTAATTTCGTAAAAACACATTCATGCATTTCATATATTATGATTTCAGACCAATTAACAAAAAAAAAAAATAAAGTTTATGTAGTTTATGTAGTTGCATATTTATCCTCCTATCACGAGAAAGCGATCAATGCGCTATACGAGCTCGCTTAGGAGTTGCCGGCCATCTGTCTACCACACCAAGATGGGGGAATCCCGCTAAGTGCCTTTCCCAACGGCACAACAAGTAAACTTGCCGGCTTGTTTTCCACACTGTCCCTTTAATGCCGAGCGTCAAGCCGGGAAGCTGTGAATACCAATTTTAAAGTCATTGGTTTGACCCGACTCGAAATCAAACCCGAGTCTACAGCTCAAGAGACAGACGCTCCATACCACTCGGCCATCTGAGCTGTAAAAAAGCTACAATACTGGGTTGCTGCATTCTTATGCAGCTGCTGCTGCTGTTATTTATGCACTGCGACATTTCTTCGAGACAATTGATCTATTAGTATTGAAGCGTGACCATTATAATAAAGAAACAGAAATGAGAAAGAGTCGGACAACTCTAATAGAGAAAACTCTGGTCAGACTAACTCAGGCGTTTGAACGCTAGATCACTTTTCACAATGCAATCTGATTGTAGTCTGCTGAAATCGATCTATTGGTACTCATGCGTAAAAACGAGATCACGTGATAGAGTCGGACAACTCTAATAAAGAAAACTCTGTTCTGAGTGTGTCGTCTTATGTTTTTAAATCATGCGCGCATGGCTTCTCTTTTATCTTTATTATCTTTTGTTAAAAAACACGATTTTCGACCGACCTTGACGTTTAGTCAATTATTTCAATAAATTTAACAGTTAATTATCATCCAAGAATATCCGGTGAAAGGGTATGAAATTCTGCTCAATTTGGACTTTTTGCAGTTCTTCTACTCCGTATAGTTAAGGAGATATATGACGTACAAAGCTCGGGCTGAATCAGACCCACCTTGGGAATACGAAGACCAAAAGACCTTGGTGGTTTGAGGGTTAAATGAAAAAAGCTGGGGAACAAAAATTCAAAAACCACTTTGTTAACCTCACAACTGCATTGGACTGCTTGGCCCTGGCCTGCGATACCAAGTGACCAAACGTTAAGCAAACGTTTTTTCGTGATATATTTTGGAATGAAATGAAAAACCACAGTGCGTACGGAATTTTCCGCACGCTAACTGTTCTTATGCGGATATCTGCAAACACCACAAAAACAGATAAGGTACTAAAAATCACAAAAAATTAAAACTTTTAGAAGAACTTATTCAGAAAAAAAAGTTTAATTAATATCGATTTACCACGCAAAAAAGTAGGGAAAAGCCCCAATCGATAATGAAAAAAAAAGTATATAGAGAATTTTTGCATTCGATGACGAAAATAGTACAGAATATCGATATCGATTATCGATTTCTAATCGATATTTCCAACCCTGCCTAACACGTAAATCGCTACAGTTTCGAACAAAAAATTCGCTGACGATGCAAGCTTTTCTCCTAATGCGTCGAAAATTTTTTCGAAGTGCCATCTCTCTTGATTTCTTTTAATGGAGATCCGTTTCTTCTTTTTTGTCCACTAATAATCAGTATAGTTTTGGGTTTTAGCTAAAACATTAATGCAAAAATAAGCCTGCTGGTTTGAGCGGTTCGCAAGAAACTAAAAAGTTACGACACGCGGCTGAAAAGTTTTGAGGTAGGGATGTGCCTCGTGGAAAATTACTTGGACTCGCCGAGCAACGAGTATTCACGAAATTACTCGGCCGAGTCCGAGTATCTACGACGTCAAAATATGAACTCAAAATTAGGTGAAGAGCAAAAAAAAAAAAAGAAGTCCTAATTTCGACCAAAATTCGGATAAAAAGCAAAAAAAAGTTCAAAATTATAATGGTTTAATCAGTGACTTCTCATAGGGAGACACATTAGTAATGCTCCGCGAATAACCAATATTAATCCGCTTGAACTATTTATTGTTTATTGCGCTACAATCGCTGTTTAGTTTTGTGTGAAAATTGGTGTACGTGGTTAACTTTACGGTATTTCCTGTTTGAATAACTTTTTTTACGCTAACATTTTGTGATTACGAACATATTTACAAACTTGCTCAATTTAGTTCGATTAGGTCGTTCCGCACGATTAAACAGTCTCTCAACTTCTTGGGCTGTAAATTTCTGCTGGTTATTTTCAATGATTTAACTGCGGCATCTGCATGTGTTGATCAACAGACGTGCTGTTGCTGGGCTGTTTTTAAAATAAGTGATGGAGTTAAGTCCTCA
This sequence comes from Trididemnum miniatum, assembly GCA_964006365.1. Lineage (NCBI taxonomy): Eukaryota > Metazoa > Chordata > Ascidiacea > Aplousobranchia > Didemnidae > Trididemnum > Trididemnum miniatum. The sequence goes on from OZ023234.1 coordinate 18,931,371, forward strand.
TGTTCGGAACCAAGACCGAGACTTGAAAAAATTTTCGAGACCAAAACTTTTAAGAAAATTTATTCGTGTGTTAACACCTAACGACTTTCATGGTCTTTTTCGCCTAAAAAGCTTCTTCCAATCACCCCAGAAAATCTTCGCGTCCTCCCGATTTCGTCGCTCATGTTTGAAAATCAATTCCCGGGCTGATCAAATCGGACACAGTGCCGCCAACGGTTAGCCATCGCTGCAACGTTTTTCAGAGGGTGGTGCCCGGGCGCTAAGCCGCAGAGATGGGGCTCACCACTCGTTTCACGCTTCGGCGTAATAACACGAATATAATGAAGATTTGATTTTTGGTTCATACTTCATGCGATTTAAATCTTCGCTGACTTTTATTGTTATTGTTACCGGTACTCTTAGATGTTTTTAAAATAAGTTTCAAAGACAGATGTTGGTAGGAAAAAATTCATTACTCTGAGTCTGCAATCTCATCTGTAGCGTACTACAGCAGATTTTCTTTGCCAATAAAAAAATCACTGGAAAGCTAACAAAATGAGATACCAAATCAAAAAACTCTATTTTTCGGACTTTTCTTAAAATCCACTCAATTTGCCACGAGTTATTAATGTGGTAAAGAATACAACAGTTAGGCTACTGTTTCAAAACTTCTGAAACTTTTGAAGCATCACTCATCTTTTTAACACATTTAGAACATGAAATATGCAAAAATTTGTATTTTCGGGAGGTTCGAACCCCTCCATTATAAAAACGTAACGGCAGCGAGCATGAAAGTTTGCCCGATTTTCTTCAATTTTTTTTGATGGGTTTTTACATGGCAGAGAACGTATGGCAATGTTGTCAGATGTCTCCGACAATGTTTTTGATTTTTGCGTTGCACTGCAATGCTCACATCCAACAAATTCAAAGTTTTTTTAGTCCTACACAACCTAAAATTTTGAATCTCCAGACTTCTCGCATTTCAAGACTATAATTTCACGAGACTCGAGATCTAGACTTGTAGTTCAAGATCGAGACGAGACTTTGAAAATTGTGTCTCGAGACCCGAGACTTGTCTCGAAAACTCCGTCACTACTTCCCACAAGAACTCGCCTAATGTTGAAATAAATCGGGATACTAGTAGTAGTAGTACTAGTAGTAGTAGTTTATTTTTTCTTTCCACAAAGTAACGCACAAAAAACAAATCCTTACATTCGGAAAGAAACAAGGAGAATCGAATAACCCTAAGGTTTTCTAGTCGAGATGCCCCTTGTTTAAAGACACAAAGCATTAACACATACCAATAGCTGTAAAATAATTTGCACACATACAAACATAGCGCACAGTACAAACAATGTTGATCAGCGTTAACAATATAGTCAGCACTCTCTTATCAAATTTTCTTTAAACTGATTTTCAAACGAATTGAAGGGTTTATTTTTTAAGTTTTCGCTAATTTCGTTCCACAGTTTAACACCCCGGAATTCAACCTTCTTTTGCCCAGTAGATTCAGAAACTCGGGGTAAAAAGGAATTAGATCTGCTTGATCTCCTGGTTTCATAATCATGAATTTTTTCAATCGTTGAGAAATCATAATTGCATGAATTAGATAGCTTGTTTTTGAAAAGCTTATGCATGAATTTAGCAAGCTCTAATTTGTACACATCATGTAATTTTAGAAAGTCTAATTTCTTGTTCACAAGTTGTTTAACTTATGGTCACAAGTTGCTTAACTTGTGGACTATCATACATAAAAAGTCTATGGTCAACTATAGGCCTAATTATGCAATACCAGTTGTCTCGAGCAGAGATGGGCATTTATCGAGATAATTTTTCGGCGGTGAATTATTATCGATTATCGCTCTAAATACTTTTGATTTATCGATTACCGATATAGCTTTTGAAATATATTTTGTTATCGCCAATAAATTATAGCGATAAGCAATTCTTTATGCACACAGTGTTCAAAATTAGTGAGTTAGCGTTATGGCAAAATACACGGTGTTCATAAATTTTTCTTGCAATTTAAAAAATTGCTCTTCGTTTTGTTTAATGCCACGGCAGAGTAGAGATGGCACGGGCTGACTTTTTTGCAGCCCGGACCGCTCATGGCCCGGAACCTCCTGCCCAAAAGCGATAATTTCGACTCAGCAAATCATCCCCAAAATAAAGCCCGGTCCGTCCAAAGCCCATTTTTTTATGAACCTTCAGCCACATTTAAAAGAAAACTGGAAGTTCAAAGGGAGTTCAAAAATTGGTTGCGGCTCGTCAGCGGCCCAATTAGAAAAAAAAGATTGAACTGGGCCGTTAGCGGACCTTTAAAAATTGATGGGTCTCTTAGCGGCCCATGCCATCTCTACGGCAGAATCCGTGAACCGCTCTCTTTTCTTGAAAAATCTAGAAAAAGATTTTTGCAATTTGACTTATAAAAAACAAACTTCGTCAAACACATGAAAATTGACCTCAACATTTATCGGAAAAATTTAGCGGCGATAGTTTATCGATTACCGATATCGCTTCAAGAAATTGAAATTTATCGATCATCTTTATCGCCCACGGCTTTTTTAAAATTATCGATTATCGTTATCGCTTCCGTACAGAAAGGTTTATCCTGCCCAACACTGGTCTCGAGCAAGTTACCAGAATCACACCGAAACTACAGTTATTGTTATTGTAGTGTGTTCTTTGGCTTCGTTTTTTTGCTTCCCAAATTATTTTGTTGAACTTAATTCACGAGTTTGTATGGCGCTTTGTAGATAATTTCGGATTATTCGACTTCGATTTCCGCAGTAAACCAAATTTGCTTTTTACGCGCGCATGATATGGCTACAGTAATTGTGTGGTTTAAAACTAACCCACGAGCGCTTTCTGCTTCGCCGTGCCTCTGCGGTTTACGAAATCTTGGAGTTTGCAATCAAGTTTTGGACCTCGAGCGCTTTCTGTCTTGCCGCGCCCTTCTGATCAGCAAGCTGTACATAAGCTTCGATTTTTGTTAGTTTAGTTAGAGCCAGCTTTGGCTCTCGTAGTTGTGCACCTGAAGAGTCTGGAAGGACGAAAAAAATAATAACCGGTTACCCTTTTTCGTGCCGTGCACTAAGCGTTAGTGTACACCCGGCCCATGTCGTGCTTGCATTGCTCGGTGTCGCAAACAATCACTATGGTTGCTCCCTAGAAGGAGAGGAGGTGAGCATCCTTCGAGAATGTGGGACAATGCACCACTCGCCGCCTTCCTCGTTGAGCACTTTGCTGTGTTGTCTAATTCAGAGTACAATGTTTATTCTCTGCGACTACAGTGACCACAGCTATTCGCCTGATGAGTTTCTCGTGCATTGAACTATTGGTGGCCACGTTGGTTAAAGCCTTGTCTACACTTGGCGTTAAATCGTTAGCGTAGCGTAAAATTCTTTGTTTATTTAAGTTAGTTGGAAAAACGCTAGCTCGGATGTGCTAGCACGCTCAACGCGGAATCTTCAGCGTAAAAACTTTGCCTTTTTAGCAAAGTATTTTCCAAACGCTCAGCGTCTAGCATGCTCTGATCCTGAAGTCACAGTCAAGTCTTAGCCTAGGCTAGTTGAAAAACAGTGTTTTGGGACTCCTGCGTTATTTCCTTGGACACGATTCCATGTTTATGGAAAAGACTAGGTCTAGACTTGGCGTTAGAACTTCAGCTATTTCAAGTTTTAAGCATATTTAGCTTGGAAAAGGCAGGTAAATATAACCTAGGCTTGTAGGCAAACAGTGTTTTGGGGCCCTTTTGTCTTTTTTGCATGAACAAGTCAGAGGTTTTCATATTTTTTTACATTTTTTAAAAATACTATATGCTAGATGCTTACTGATTCAATTTGCATGGCAAAATAAGCTAAAAACAGAGGTAGACCTAGGTTTATTAGCATATCAGTGCCAAGTCATACCGGTGTGTAACCCTATCCAGGTTAGTCTGCAGTGCCATACAAAACCAGAAAACTTTTTTCAATTCTTTTGGCTAATGTATGATTCATTGGTAGATGCAGGGTCTCAGCCCCTCTAAATTTTAATTATGATGATGCCGTTACATACCGGTAGTCTAGTAAGCTATGGACAGATAAATAAGCTTCTGGAACTGGATGATGGTTAAATATTTTTGGTATGTAGCCCTGTCCAGTGAATTACAGTGACAATTGTACTGTACTGAAAGCGACCAGATAGTTATTTTAAAGATTGGTTTTTGATTGAAATATTAATAGGTTTTTTAGTGAATCAGTACAGGTACCGTAGCTTAAAACCGATTTGTTTTTATTTTGCTGTTTGGTACCAGTAGGTTTTTTAAGCAGTTTGTCTACAGATAAAAATAGACAAGTCAGACAATTTTGACAGAAACTATACCCTTGGAATGAGAATTAAAGCTTATTGATAGCAGTTTAACAATATTCTACCCAATTCTATGGAGCTTATCCAATGCTAGTTACCAGCAGCCTCAACACGAAGTTTTAAAAATATGCTTGGAGGAACATTGCTGAGAAACAAGGATCAGAGAATACTAAGTATATATTTACCAATCTGCTTTCAGTAATCCAAAGCTTTTCCTCATTAAGTCTCATAGTTAAGTTTTCAAGCTTGTCTCTGTGTAAGTGACTTACAGTTACACAGCAAATTGGTAAGCTAGCATAATGATGCACCGGTATGTAAATTTTGACACAGTTTTCGCAGTATTGAGCCAGCAGCTCTGAAACTGCTTTACGAGTTTATCAATGCTATTTTGGATATATTGCAGTTTTGCTAGCAAAGTTTTATGTGTTTGTTTTTAGATGAGATTATGCAAGATGCTGTGGAAAAATGTTAAGGAAAAGAGAATCTGAAAACAAGAGTTCAAAGTCATTTTGCAAAACTGGCTGATGATATTTAACAGCTAGCTGCTATTTAAATGATCAAACAACTGATTTGCCGTTTAATTTGCAATATACGTTTTTGTTAATATAAACATGCAGAGTAGTGTTGCTGTTGTACTCCAAGACTGGTACAGTAGTAGGATGAGCACAATGTTTCAAAAGTGTGTAAATTCTTGAGAAAGGTTGACCAGCACTGGTCTAGGCCTAGTCTACTGCTTAAAACGTCGATATACAAAAGCATTGGCTTTCAAAATTGCAACATAGAAGCGTTTTAGTTTTTTTTTTTTTTTTTTTTGGTAAGCCCAAGTATTGCATTTGGTTGGTTATTTAGTTTTTTATGATTGCATAAACAAGATTTTTATTGCGAAGTTTGCATGGAATGATTTATCTCTTGAATTGGCAAGGTCATTCCTGGTCATTCATTACGGTAGTAGTAGTAGTAGCGCATAAAGGACTCAGTGATGTCATAATAACCAAGCAGGTCAGAAAACAAAATTCAGCGTGAAAATGATGTAGGCTGCGCCAAGTGTAGACAGATTTTACGCTGAGCGATCAGCGTAGAAATATTTTTACGCCAAGTGTAGACGAGGGCCTTGTCTACACTTGGCGTAAAATCGTTGGCGTAGCGTCAAATTCTTTCTTTATTTAAGTTAGTTGGAAAAACGCTAGCGCGGATGTGCTAGCACGCTCGACGCGGAATCTTCAGCGTAAAAACTTTGCCTTTTTAGCAAAGTATTTTCCAAACGCTCAGCGTCTAGCATGTTCTGATCCTGAAGTCACAGTCAAGTCTTAGCCTAGGCTAGTTGAAAAACAGTGTTTTGGGACTCCTGCGTTATTTCCTTGGACACGATTCCATGTTTATGGAAAAGACTAGGTCTAGACTTGGCGTTAGAACTTCAGCTATTTCAAGTTTTAAGCATATTTAGCTTGGAAAAGGCAGGTAAATATAACCTAGGCTTGTAGGCAAACAGTGTTTTGGGGCCCTTTTGTCTTTTTTGCATGAACAAGTCAGAGGTTTTCATATTTTTTTTATATTTTTCAGAGGTTTTCATATTTTTTGAAAAGACTATATGCTAGATGCTTACTGACTCAATTTGCATGGCATAATAAGGTAAAAACAGAGGTAGACCTAGGTTTATGGCATATCAGTGCCAAGTCATATGTAACAGTGTAACCCTATCCAGGTTAGTCTGCAGTGCCATACAAAACCAGAAAACTTTTTTCAATTCTTTAGGCTAATGTATGATTCATTGGTAGATGCAGGGTCTCAGCCCCTCTAAATTTTAATTATGATGATGCCTTTACATACCCGTAGTCTAGTAAGCTATGCGCAGATAAGTAGGCTTCAGGAACTGGATGATGGTTAAATATTTTTGGTATGTAGCCCTGTCCAGTGAATTTACTGTAAGCGACCAGATAGTTATTTTAAAGATTGGTTTTTAATTGAAATATTAATAGGTTTTTTAGTGAATCAGTACGGGTACCGTAGCTTAAAACCGATTTGTTTTTATTTTGCTGTTTGGTATCAGTAGGTTTTTTAAGCAGTTTGTCTACAGATAAAAATAGACAAGTCAGACAATTTTGACAGAAACTATACCCTTGGAATGAGACTTAAAGCTTATTGATAGCAGTTTAACAATGTTCTACCCAATTCTATGGAGTGTATCCAATGCTGGTTACCAGCAGCCTCAACACGAAGTTTTAAAAATATGCTTGGAGGAACGTTGCTGAGAAACAAGGATCAGAGAATACTAAGTATATATTTACCAATCTGCTTTCAGTGATCCAAAGCTTTTCCTCATTATGTCTCATTGTTAAGTTTTCAAGCTTGTCTCTGTGTAAGTGACTTACAGTTACACAGCAAATTGGTAAGCTAGCATAATGATGCATCGGTATGTAAATTTTGACACAGTTTTCGCAGTATTGAGCCAGCAGCTCTGAAACTGCTTTACGAGTTTATCAATGCTATTTTGGATATATTGCAGTTTTGCTAGCAAAGTTTTATGTGTTTGTTTTTAGATGAGATTATGCAAGATGCTGTGGAAAAATGTTAAGGAAAAGAGAATCTGAAAACAAGAGTTCAAAGTCATTTTGCAAAACTGGCTGATGATATTTAACAGCTAGCTGCTATTTAAATGATCAAACAACTGATTTGCCGTTTAATTTGCAATATACGTTTTTGTTAATATAAACATGCAGAGTAGTGTTGCTGTTGTATTCCAAGACTGGTACAGTAGTAGGATGAGCACAATGTTTCAAAAGTGTGTAAATTCTTGAGAAAGGTTGACCAGCACTGGTCTAGGCCTAGTCTACTGCTTAAAACGTCGATATACAAAAGCATTGGCTTTCAAAATTGCAACATAGAAGCGTTTTAGTTTGTCTTTTTTTGTTTTTTTCTGGTAGGCCCAAGTATTGCATTTGGTTGGTTATTTAGTTTTTTATGATTCCATAAACAAGATTTTTATTGCGAAGTTTGCATGGAATGATTTATCTCTTGAATTGGCAAGGTCATTCCTGGTCATTCATTACGGTAGTAGTAGTAGCGCATAAAGAACTCAGTGATGCCATAATAACCAAGCAGGTCAGAAAACAAAAATCAGCGTAAGAATGACGTAGACTGCGCCAAGTGTAGACAGATTTTACGCTGAGCGATCAGCGTAGAAATATTTTTATGCCAAGTGTAGACGAGGCTTTAATGTCGCCAGCGGTTGAAACGTCATGACAACGGCGGTCAAAAACAGTGAGACCGGCTCGCTTCGCCTCACTGGGCTGAACCTACTTTTACAGGAGGTTCTTGTGCCTTTCTGTTTCCATACGTTCATGCCTATGAAACGAAACTTGAGCTTTGCTGGTTTTCGATTATCCCGGGCAGTTTTTGGCCTTTGTTACGCAATTTTGGTCGTGGTTGATAGTTAACACTATGGTTGTTAAAATAATGGTCTTTGGCTTCGTTGATTGCTTCCCAAGTTGCTGTAATTCGTTAAACTTTATTCGCGAGTTTCTATGGCGCTTCGTAGATAATTGTGACTTCGGTTTCTGCAGTTAACTAAATTTCCTTTTTTAAGCGACGTACCGTTGACCTTGTTTGATAGTTAATACTACGGTTGAAAATTAAAATAGTGTGTTCTTTGGCTTCGTTTTTTGCTTCCCAAATTATTTTGTTGAACTTAATTCACGAGTTTGTATGGCGCTTTGTAGATAATTTCGGATCATTCGACTTCGATTTCCGCAGTAAACTAAATTTGCTTTTTACGCGCGCATGATATGGCTACAGTAATTGTGTGGTTTAAAACTAACTCACGAGCGCTTTCTGCTTCGCCGTGCCTCTGCGGTTTACGAAATCTTGGAGTTTGCAATCAAGTTTTGGACCTCGAGCGCTTTCTGTCTTGCCGCGCCCTTCTGATCAGCAAGCTGTACATAAGCTTCGATTTTTGTTAGTATAGTTAGAGCCAGCTTTGGCTCTCGTAGTTGTGCACCTGAAGAGTCTGGAAGGACGAAAAAAATAATAACCGGTTACCCTTTTTCGTGCACTAAACGTTAGTGTACACCCGGCCCATGTAGTGCTTGCATTGCTCGGTGTCGCAAACAATCACCACGTTATTGTTATTGTATAAAAAACAAGAGCTAACACATCCAGCTTCGCACAACGGCGACTACAGTGAGCACTGCTCACTGTAGTCTAGCTCGACATCGATGCAGAGCGGAGAAACACTCTTCTCAGGAAATCTTTCGACTTGAAGAGATCTCCTGGTATCTGGTATGTATGTCATTGCCATTGGTTGGATGGATAGAAAAAGCAGCTAGATCAGCTAGTGTTTTTTTTTAAGGCGTTTTGAGGAACCGAAATGGTCTCCCACAATTGTCGCGCGGTCTTGCAAAATCTGCTTCTGCAATAGTGTACAAGCCATGTTCTACGTTATAAATTCAATTGGTGGTCTTTCAAAATTGCTTAATAGTTTCACAAGCCAAAGCTTAATAAACACTGAGCTGCATATATGGATACATGGGCCAAACTTCAGATGAAGCCACAAAGATAATTGAGCTGGCCGTCTGGCTACTGCAATCTCCCGCTGCACACGGTTGATACGACGCGCTTAGAGGCTGTTCATTCAAGCGTGAAATGCTAGCGCGAAATCGTAGTTGTGAGTCTATTATAGTAAGAAGTCTATGGTGTAATACTCGGCCGAGTATGAATTAACACTTGAACTCGGCCGAGTCGGAGCCCGAGTAATGCCTTATTAGTAAGTTATTACTCGGCCGAGTACTCGGACTCGACTCGGCACATCCCTATTTTGAGGCAGGTGAAAACTGGTGTTTTCGAGAGTAGATTTTGACATTTAGATTTTGAGATGTGTTCATGGTACTGGGTATATCGTACTGGTTTTGTGTTTAGAAGCTGCAGGTACAATGTTCTTTGTAATGCAATTTAAATTTTTGGTTTAGCTAGACTATCAGCAAGTTTAAGTTTATAGTGACTGGCGTACTTACTCAAAAATAAGTGAAACGGCGCAGTTGGGAAAATGACTATGCAAGCTACAGTCTTGCATTAAAATGTTCGAGTTTTTTGTCAATGTTTTTCAGTTTTGCATTTTATTATATTAATTTGTGGCTCAAAATCAGTAAAATTTGCCCAAAAATTTTGCATTTTTCTCAAATATCTCACTCCAGAGGGACACACTGGTACCAGTAACTACAGTACTTTGTACCGGTAATTACCCTGTCCAAATATCCAATTTTAGTAGGCTTCTAGGCCGGCAGTTCTTGATTCTAGTTTCTGCATCATAATCAATTTTTTGATGCCATAGTTTAAAAAGTGATTATGACATCAAACATTGATTATGATGCTCTGTGCTGTGTCCAGAAACTAGAACCACGACCTGCAGGCCGAAAGCCATCTAGAATTGAACATGTAGTCAGGGTAAATGTTACGGTAATTATTCACTTTGTGGTTGCCTGTATTTTGTAGGCTTGTAACTCAGATTTGCCTGAGAGAATAATTCGTTGATTTTGGTATTTGTTAAATGGTACCGGTAGATTAGCAATATTCAGATATTTATTGGTACTGGTACCATGTACCAGTACGGTATACCGTAGTGGTTTTAACAGTTTTAAGAACCCATGCCCATCAAATTTGTATTTGCTGCACTGGCTGCTGGGGCTAATCATTTTTAAGCCGGCTTATGTTACAAGGGATGGTTCTCTTTAAAGTGTTGGTTGGAATTCCCCAATACGTCATTGTGTAGCCGAGACAAGCATTGGGTTAGGGTTAAGAGCATGTCTGAATTGTGCATGATGTTTTGAGGAATTCCTGTCAGCTTTGAGGTGAACTATCAGTTGTAATATAGAGAGGCTCAATTCAGGCAAGCCCCGGCTGCTGCTTGTGTACCAGTATTCTTGTTTTGCCTTGTGTCCATCCACATTCAAATCTTCTGAAGAGCTTTTGATTGTCTTTCTGCAGATAATTGAAGCATGAAACTGCAAATTTTGTAAATTTGATTTTCTTGAGATTTTTCAGTTTATCTTTAGTCAAAATATAATTATGCTCTGTCAACTTAAACAGTTATATATGTAGGTAGTAGGTACTGTACTGGTAAATGGATCATGCAATGATGTTTTTCTATAAAGTGGGAGATAGAATAGTTTTTTGTCAGTTCTGCTTTAATAATTTAGAATAATTTTTGAATAAAGCTCTGTTTATCCCTCTGCCCTTCTCTTACAACTTTTTAAAAACATCTTAATGAATACGATTTGTGAAAGTGATTTGATTTTATGTGTTTTTTGCCTTTTATGCTTTTGTTCTTCTTGCAAATTTTTTTCTCAGTTGTTGGTTTGTTAGAGTGAATAAGGCACCATTGTGTTGTGTTTACTAAAGAAAAAAGGAGGACAAATTTGTCACAGACTGTGTAAATGTTTCATAGACTTGTTAGTCAGCTATTGGTATCAATTAGTTGCAAGGTTATTTAATACTGGTAGATCTGGCTAGGCACCATGCCATTGCAATGAGCAGGCAGCTGTTAAGGAACGTTACCGATACTCTAACTAATCTGTTGCATAATTATTACATCTCTTCAATGGTGTTTATATACCAGTAATGCTGTCACTTGTAAGGTGAATCAAAACAATTTGCTGTTGAAATGCATATCGATACAATGTTGGAACTCAGAAATACTGGTATATGCCATTATACTTCGTTATTATATTTTTTCAGCAGATTTTATGTAAATTGCTGCTACATTTTGAAGAAAAAGGGGTAGCATTTATTTTGGTGGGTTGACTGAATCAAAAAACTGTTATGGTGTTAATGTTCGGTGTTAGTGGTATCAGAGCTGGGCACAGCGACGCTATTCAGCAGCGCCGCTACTTTTTCGCTTGCGGTAGCGGCAGCGCTGCTGTTTTTTTGGCCACCAGCGGCAAGCGGCAGCGCTGAGTAGCGGCAGCGCTTCAGCACCCTATTTAATGCAAATAGTTTCCCGCTGGTGCTGATTAAACTCCTTCGAAGACAGCAACTAAAAGTTTTGTTTCTCACAATCTCACTTTGTTAAAACAAACTTCTTGGTGAAAAAATTCAGTCTCTGAGAATTGGCTTCTCAGCGGGAGATATGTGAGGTAGCCTAGAAAGAAAATTTCAGCAGAATGATGGAAGAGAGAGCTGTTTGATAGTTTTCTTTAAAGTTTCAAATTTTCTTTGTTATTTGCTTATATAAGGTGTAATGTAAAGCAGTCTGGGGATGAGAATGCCGCTCCCGCGATGTTATTTGATGCTTATCTTTGTTAGAGGCGCTAATTGCAGCTGTCTACTTTCTTGCTTTGATGACAGGCGATGCTCTAAATTTTTCGTTGGGGGCCTTTACATGTGGATTGAGCTTGAGATGTAGCATGGCAGTACAATAAGCTTTTGTAGTGGGAGTCAATCAGGCCAGACTCAGGGTGATTGTTTTTAGTCCTTGCTTTTCGCGATTGTAGCAGGAATTATACGGAGGTTTAAATCACTTAAACTTACTTGGCTCCCCTTTCTGGTTCATGCTGGATTGGGCAATAAGAGCATTGAATTGGTGCGAAACAAAAAAAATGGTGCATTTAGTCATAGGGGCACGAAGGAGAGGCACGGTGCATTGCCCCTCCCCACTTTGACCCTGTAATAAGGCGCTAAAACCTATTTTTCAGGTTATAATTTCTCAGACTAATAATGGGTGAAGCCTCGATCCTTTCATCTATTTAGACATAAACTGCGAAAATATTTTTGTATTGTCCCTAGTGACTGCGAAGACCTTTTTTTTCAAGAGCTTACATGTAGCCTAATTTCGAACCCCAAAGTCAGGCTTCAGTTAGGCATGTGGTGGAAGAGATTTTGAACGAAGCTGCATTCCATCGTAAACGACCTTCGCCGGAACTTTTTATAAACAAAATATTGAGGGACTTGTTCATTCATTCAAATACCGCGATTCTGTCAAGCGCGGCGATTGAACGACTTTTTTCCATGGAAAAAGATGTGCTAAAGCCTAAGCGCAGTGGTTTAACGGACCAGCATTTCGAAATGCTTTTTTTTTTAAAAGGAGCAAGCAACCAGTCAATGGAGTTTTAATTTTTTAATGCCGGTTGCGACCTACCTTTATTTTTTAACGTGTTTCTATTATATTTTCTATCTATGTTTTATTTTCAACATGTTCTGATTATTTCTTTTCAACTTGTTTTTTGTTATTCACTAAAAACCTGATCATCGGTTTCTATTTACATTCAATCAGATTTCAAAATAAACTTCTCCCCAAAAAGCCCTATATCTTATTGGATGAAATGGAAGCCGATTGTCGGCTTTTTTGTCACTTGTTTTAATTTTTATTACTCGCATTGCTATCCTACTTCCGTCAACAAAGTTGCAATTTCACCAGTAGGCCTACAATATATTAAAATGCCTTTATGCTTTTGACCTTTTTTTCTTTAAAATAGTGGCAGCGCCCGCTGTTTTGCACTCACTAGTGGCAGCGGTAGCGGCGCTGCTTTCGTAAACAAGCAGCGGTAAGCGGCAGCGCCGCTGCTTTTTTGGTCAAAAAGCGGTAGCGGCAGCGGCGCTACTTTTCAAGTAGTGGTTGCCCAGCTTTGAATGGTATTATCAAGACTAATGATCAAGCTTAGACATTATCTTATTCCTCCAAGGTTACATTTTCAGTCTGGTAGATTTTAGGCTAAAACTTACCAATTTTTTAGGTTTGAGCTTAGTGCCTTGACTTTATCAGCGTTGGTTAGCTCTAATCATGATGTAGGCCTACATGTATGGCCTATGGTTTATCTACAGTCTATGTTTAGATTTGATCACATTTGGCACATAATTGGGTGATTACTGCCTTAGAAAGTGCAAGCTCATTTCTTGCTCTCCATTTGTGGTCTGTTCAATTGTCTGTTCCATGATTGTAAATATTCATGTCATAAATTGGTGATGTAGTAGCTTAGAGTTTTATGAGTGGTTGTCATGCCAAAGGCGGTGTGGAAAGAGCCTAAAATCTGATTCTTCTTGGCTGAAGCAATGCAAGCAAATTTTGCAAAAAATGATTACTTACATAGTCTGCAAATGATGTGTCTGTGTCACAAATATTAAATTATCCTACGTTATTGCTTGCTGTATTTTTTCAGTTGAGGAAATAAATTTGACAACGACAACAGTAGTGATGCTCTACGAGTCCTACTAAACGCTGTAAAGGACTGAAATACTGCAAAGGACGACAAAGGAGCTCTAATTGATGCACTAAACACCGCAAAGTACGACAAAGGACCCTAAAACCCTTATCTAACTCTAACCTAACCCTAATTTAAAGTCCTTTGCAGTTCTTTGTTATGGTATGATTCCAAGTCTTTTGTTGTTCTTTGCAGTGTTTAGTAGATTAATTTAAGGTCCTTTGTCGTTCTTTGGGTGTTTATGTTTAGTACCGGTTCATCAATTTGAGGTCCTTTGTTGTCTTTTGTGTCCTTTGCGGTGTTTAGTAGGGCCGATGCTCTACACTTTTTTAAGTTTTAGAAGTGAGTGATAAAGATTTGTGAACACCAGCAATAAGTTTCTGATCTAGAAACATTGCTGTGATATAGTATCTTTATTTTTTTGTTATTGTGTATGCTGTATTCTGTTTGGTTGTAGGTTCTATTTGTGTAAGTTGGTGTGATTGGTAAAAAAATCATATGTCATCATGAAAATGGGATGTTTTTGTATGTCTCCACAAAAAGATGGTGAGGAAATAAGAGAACAAGCAAGGAAGAATAAACGTATTGACAAACAAATAAAAACAGAAAGAGAAAAGTTTAACAGAGTTCATCGATTGTTACTTTTAGGTAAGTATGGATGTTGTACCGGTATTGCATTTGTGCTGAAAGCAACAGGTTAACAAAATGAAAACTCTTCACTATAAATCTCTACTCTGTTCTTGAATTTAAGTCCATCAAAAGCATCACATAATTACGTTGAAGTTTAATCCATGGCTGGCGTCAAAGCATTGTGTATCGATATTATTTAAATATTTGCTTCCTTAAAAAATACAAGCTCATTCTGCCTTGTCTTTCACTGACCTTATAATTTCCAGTTTATTCGTTGACTGATACGCTCAATTGTACAAACTGTTTGATTAATATCACCCTATCTCTCCTGAGGTATTCTATTGTGTCCTCTTATATTTCTTTCATTGTTGCATCAGCCATTGTTCATTGGTTTTTGTTTTTTGGGTAGTGTTTTGGCACAAAACATACACTTTCTTTAATCTCTATTCCTGTGATTGGTTGTTTGGAATTCTCACCTCATGATGTCGTGCGATGATAGGGTCATCATCAGTAATGCAGATTCATACCTCTTTTCACAAGTACGGTGCTTTTTAGCACATTTTCTGTCAATGCAACCTTTAGCATACTTTATTAAAAAATCTAGGACAGATAAGGTTTTAACATATTTTTGTTACTTGAATAGGCGCTGGTGAATCTGGAAAAAGCACTATTCTAAAACAGATGATGTTTCTTTCATACGGATTTGGTGATGTGTGAGTAGTGTAATAGCTTACAATTTTTGGTTAGATAGAGATAGTGTGATATTATTGTAGTTATTGCTCATACGGCCTTTTAAATTAAACTTGTTAAGCATGTTGTTTGTTTGCTTTAAACTTTATCTCGTTCTTTTTTTTGGTTTAATTCAGAAGTTACTAATTTATTATGTCATTTGTTGTTGTGGTTTAGCACTTTGTCAAGTTTTGAAATCGCCTGAAAATTTTGATGCAGGACGTCTTTATTTGCTCTTTAGAAAATTTATAGTATGCAAACCTGTTTTTTTTTCACAGCTCAATAGATTTATGTCGCCGTTAAATTATTTTATAAATAGATCAAATTTCTATTTATAGATATCTAAGTACTGCTTATTGTCCCTTGAGAGCACTTCTTTAATGGCGGGATTAAACTGCAATCAAATTTTAGCTTAAATTAAATTATTATCTTATGCTGCAAAGGCAGAATGCCAGATTAATGCCCTTTTTCCTATGAAAAGTTTTTAAAGCAATAGAGCTTGTTCAGGGCACGCTTTATTTGTAAAAATTTGTTGCTTTGCTGGAGATCACGAACATCAGTTATCTTTTTACTTGTTTCGACGAGGGCCTGTTTAATAAATTAGTAAAAACTGCATTATTTTCTGGTGTTTTTGTGTCGTAAATATTGCGACCCATCTATTTTATCCCATAGTATAGTTTGTGCGTTAGGGCTGAAGACATGCTTTCATTCTTGTAAACTTGTAACACATTTTGGCTTCGAAATAAAATTTGATAAGATCGGACCTGATTGCAAGTTATTATGCGAAGTAGACTTTGAACCCTTTGATTTGGTTATGTGTACCCTAATATGATCTTTGGAATCGTTTTTAGGCGTGCGATTTTCTCGAATTCCCAACTGACTCATTTGGTTGTACACAGTTCATGTGATTAAAGTTTTAACCAATATATGTGGTTTAATGAATTGATTTTCCCTAACATCCAATAACCGTTGCTATTGTGCGCTAGGACATAACGTACTGAAAGGTAGTAGTAACAAGAAAGTGCTACCATGCTTTACACAAGTTGATTTTTCGTCTTTAATGTTTTATATGGCTTAACTGGTTTGAGCAATGTTGCGTAAAGTACCAGTATTTGATTTTGCAAGAGTTTTCTGTTTTGACTAAGCATATTATTATCATTCACACAGCATAACATGTATGCTGTGGCGTTAAATTATGTATATATCTATAAATAGATCAAGTTGCTATAAATAGATTTATAAGTTCCTGTTTATTGTCCCTGGAGAAGACTTGCGGTGTTGCTAGTTCAAACAACAATCAAATTTTAAATCTCAAATTAAATTATTAGCCTATAACGCCAGGCCAGATTAATGCAGTTCGATATTACACTCTTCTATATATGGCGGCCGATACGGATATTGGGCTATTAAGGAATAGATGTATGAAGCTTTTCAATTTCATTCACTTGCTTGTAGTTTGATATTTAGTGGTGGAAAATCCGAATTAGAGCAATGCTATTTTGGTCAACTTCCATCTCATGATTAATGGAGCAGCTATTGCAGTATTTTGGGCCATTGTTTGTTTTGAGTTTCGTACTTCAAATAACGATTGATTACTTTTTTAAGCAATGCTTTCGTTTAAATGTAATTTATGCCAGCTGTTGCGCAAAGCCTTAGAAACGTTTTGATATGTAGTTTTGAAAATGTATCAACATTACGTGTTTACATCTGAGCTTGATCATATACGTACCGGTATATCACTTATTTCAGAAGCTTGATTTGTTTATTTTAAGCTTTGTTTGCTGTTTATAAGCTTCTTTACCAGCTCACGTTTTTTAAATTTTGCCCTTATTTGATTTATAAACAAGTATAACTTTGGTAGAAAGGAGATCTTCAATATGCAAATAGTAGCAACAGCTAATGATGTTAATTGTTTTTCTATTATTAGCTGTTGCTACCATTTGAATATTATAGCTAAACAAGTTTTCAGTATATTTGCTGTGGTGGTGCTGGCTAATTTTGGCTCATACGCTATTCTATACTTCCTAAGCAACCAGCTTTTATTTAAATCACTTTCTTCTTGGGTGAAATTAACAAAATTTGAAATGTTGTTTAAAAAGTGTATTTTGCGTTGCTTATTTATTCTCCTACCACGAGATAGCGATCAAAACGCTAATAATAGCTCGCTTAGTGGTTGCCGGCCATCTGTCTACCACTCCAAGATAAGGAATTCCGCTAAGTGCCTTTCCCAACAGCACAGCTAGTACACTTGTCGGCTTGCTCTCCGCACAATCTCTTTAATGTTGAGCGTCATCCGGGAACCTATGAATAGCAATTTTAAAGGCATTGGTTTGACCCCACTCGGAATCAAACCCGAGTCTACATCTCCAAAGGCAGACGCTGTTACCACTAAGCCGTCTAAGCTGTTCCCGATTACCTTACTGTTTTCGATAAAGATTAAAAAAGTTTTAACATTTTTTTAAAGATATCGATCAAGAAGAAGAATCGAAATCAAAAGAAATGTTAGAGACGCAATGCAAGTAAGTGGTGGTTTTACCGGGCAGGACTATTCGCTGTGACCGACCTGGCGTGGAACAATTCGGCGTTAGGACAGGTCAGGGTCGAAGCATCTCATGTTTGTGGTAAAAGGTGTGAATTATGAGCTGATACACTCAAGCAATAATCTCATTCTGAATGTACTATCCGTTTGGACCCCAATTGTTCCCTCACCGAATTGTCGCGCAATCTTATCAGTTTTTCGTTAGTTTCAATCATTCGATTAGTAATTTCTTGCGACTGGGCACATGAAGTTGGCCGAGTGGTTGTGAATCGGGCTCCGGAGCTAGTTTCGCGTGTTCGACGCTCAACTAGGTCATCTAACCATATGCTAATGCATGTAATTCACTTTGAAGAAAATCCAAGCTGAAATTACGTGGCCTAAAGAAAAAAATTCTTGCGACTGGTAACTAACGAAATACATTGAGGTGTGCAGTTCGTGGGCGTATTTTTGCAGTGGTATTCTCATTTTGTCAAACTTGCTTTCGATTTTCTTGCGTATAATGGTTTTGTGTGTTTTCACACCGGGTGAGAAAACTGATGTGATTGATGTAATACATTACTGGCAAATTACCTAAGAATCTATTTTCAGCTTTTTTTAATTAGCAATTCGTCTTATTTGCTACTTTGTTATTTTTCAACGTTGCACCATGCTTGCACACTTAGCTGCAAATATTTGCTCTTGTTTTTTCGTTTTTTTCACGATTTATTTGCATCAGAAACCCTGATTTTAACCAGTGCCATCAATAAAATCGAACTCGATTTGTAGCTTTTGTTTTAGTGTGATGCCATTTTATATTCATAGATCTTATGGTGTGTTTACCGATATGCAACAGGCGACGTGTGACATGCGTCTACGCGACAAAAATTATAATGCGAGTGAATGTAGGTTTTTGCGTAATCGCTATACAGTAAAATAAAACGTACAAGATGCGATAGAAATTGTCGCGTTGTCGCCTGTCGCGTATTGGTAAACACACCTTAACAGTCATTACTCTTCTTACTTGTAAGTTTGTGATTAATTGATTACGAAAATGCTTGTAACAAAATTTACGGCAAGCGGAACTAAATGCTCACATCATAGCGCGTAAAGTTTTACACCGTATTGAAGAATAGTCGTACCCACAGACTAAGAAATACCATTTTCACTTACTGAAAAACTTAGTAGGTCTAAAAAGCCAGTCTTGTTTTTGATACTTTTAAACTTTTTACGATATACATTGAGAGCTTTTAAGTGCATGATATTTTTACAGCAACGCTCAGATTGCTATAACAGTTAGACATGCCAGTCTCATTTATTCGTTTGCCCGTTGCACCACATGTCTCTAGACTGCGAGGTACTTAATGGGGTCTGTTATTGTTAGTTAATCTTTTATTTTTCGTGAAGGACTAGAAATTGGTTTCTTTGTCACGATATTAATGCTGGTGCGTTTAAACGACCTGAAAGTCCCTCGCAAAAGATTGCTTCAAGCCAGTATTTTCTGTTTACCGATTAAAACAAAGCGAGCAATCAATCCAGGTTAATATTTATGGTAGCTCACGGTTTTATTACGTCTCTTTCAGCATGAACCAATGAAATTTCCTGCTTTGATGCAAAAGTATTTTGATGGAACGACCTCATAAACTTGATTCATATGCTATTATATATGTTCTTTTTTTTTTAAGATCGATTTTGTGTGAGTCATGACATCCCATGAAATAAGCTTGAAAAATTTAGAATGTATATAATGTTTTTTTTTTTTATCTCAAAATCGCTTCAACGTTTGTTGTTTCCTACTGCTGAAGCTGGCCGTTATAATAATTTGTATTTACTGGTTAATGGCTATATTTTCGGGTGAAAAGTCGTTTTTCGATCAAGAATTCCGTAAGTAAATGCTGTAAAGCGTAGCAGCTATTTGTGTTTTCATTGGGCTATTTTTTACTTTCTTAACAAAGCTACAGGGAATTTAGGCAGCCTTACCGTGGTTAACTTTATCAGTTTAAGATCGATGGTCAGGTAACCACCAAATGTTTCCCATACATTTTATGATGACAAACTAAAAGTGGGGATCGTTTGACGAGGCATATGTGCAAAGTGCATTTTACGCGATTTGAATATACTATGACTTTAATGCAATTCTTAGCTAGACAGTTAACCAGTCAAGTCGTGGTGGCTTTCGACATTGCTGCTTTTAACCTCCCAGCAAAGTCGCGCTATATAAAGCTCTTCATGTCTAATAATACCCATGCTGATGTCTGGGTTGAGCAATAATTTCTCATGATTTTCAGCGACATTTTTGTAATTGCTGGTTGATGTTGCAAACATTTTCGTATGGTTTGTGTCTTTTGCTTTGTAGCTTTAAAAATCCGCTTTCTGAAATGATGTTCAAATTAAATTTCTTGCACTCGTTACACTACCGGAAGTTAACCATCGATATTTTATTTTTGGGCATACATATTGGGTGTAAAAAAAATAACGCAAAACAAAAATTTAAAGCTGTAACAATCCATCATTTATCATAACCTTTGTTTTTTCTATCTTTCGTTGCTTATCATCAGTCTTGAAATCAGATGGAGTACTGTAATATTTTTCATTCGCTACGTGTTGAAAGCAGCCAGGTGATGGATATTGAAGACTAAAAGTTGTTTCTTGTAAAAAATTATTGATGTACCGTGAAAGATTGCAAACTTTTATCCTTGTAATAAGTAACGCTTGACCAAAATTCAATGTAAATGAGTTGCTTTGAAGTGAAGTTTTTGAATGCAACGTTACGCAGCATTTCGAAGTTTTACCAAAAAGTTATATAAAATACCATTATTTCATTTTTTTTAGAATTAATCAATTGTGGTTATTTTTAGCAGCAATTTTGCTGGTTTTACGCGTTATGCTGATTCATTGATTGAGAGTTTTCGGGAGGAAATTATATAAGGATACGACAAAACCGAATCTGACTCGATTTAAAACAAGGAACTGCTGTAATCAGTAGCCACTCAGAGCGTATACGCAAGGTCTCATGACTTGTGCCTCACCATGTTTCTTAGTTTTTTGCTTGTTGCGTAGTCGCGCATTGTGATATGACTTTCTTCAGTGCAACTTTTTTTGAAGTTGAAAATAAAGGTCAGCTAGTTTGAACAGGACTGCCAGGTATGGAATTCTTACATGTTCTATATCGGTATTTCTACCACATGTTTAATGCAATACAGACCCCGTCACCTTCATAAAAGCTTACACCCGCATTTCGTTTTGGAAAAAGGACCAAAAATGGTGTACCAGTTGGAAAAGATTTACATAAATTATGAAAGTTTTTTGGGAACCCGAACGAGCAGCGCTGTTCGGTGGTTGAAATCCTACGTGATGGGTTCCATTCATGCTTGGACCACTTGCATTTTACTTATAGCCTATTTTGGATAAACCCTTGACGTAAAAGAATTCGTGCTGTTATGGCTACCTCTTTGAATGAGTTGATATTTCTCTTCAAATGCTGCGAAAAAACTCAAGTCGATGCATTCACCGAAAACACTAACTTTTAATTTTGTAATAGCGATTTATTCGAATGTATTTTAATTAATAATTTTTTTCCCAGGCAATTGTGGCAGCGATGCCGGAATTGAAACCTGCGATTTCAATGAAGAAAATTGAAAATGAAGCGAAAGTTGATTATCTTTTAAACGTCACAACCACGTTCGAAGATGAATATCAATTCGACGATGTGAGTGCTTTGTTTTTGAAAGTACATTTTTTACCTGCATGGAGACTATAGGTAAATGAACATTCCACCAATGTTTGTAGTTTTAACTTTTTAAGTATTTGTTTGCCTGTACATACTTTGCTAAATTTATTTGACCCCAGTTTTAAGGTCTGATGAAATCATTAGTTGAAGCATGTAACATTTTTGGATGATTATTTGCTTTGACGACTGAAAAGTCTAATTCGGTAATTTTCGCTAAACCCTTAAGCTTAGCTCAAACTAAGCTTGTTATTGTATTTTAGAGCGTGGTCGTAGGTTCTCGACCATCCAAACAAATGCTGTCAAAAAATAATCATCACAATATATGAAGCCCAACCAAACGCTCTTGTAGGCTTGGCACAA
This sequence comes from Trididemnum miniatum, assembly GCA_964006365.1. Classification (NCBI taxonomy): domain Eukaryota; kingdom Metazoa; phylum Chordata; class Ascidiacea; order Aplousobranchia; family Didemnidae; genus Trididemnum; species Trididemnum miniatum. Next base: position 18,952,846 of record OZ023234.1, read on the forward strand.
TTAGACTCATTACTTTACGTATACAATTATAAATTTTGAGTGGTGTAATTGGCGTAAGTTTTATTCCCGAAATGTGACTATTTGTTGACCTTTTCTCTGTTGATCGTTAAGGATGTGTCGGTACGTTATTCTATTTACCGGTACGGCCATCACGGTGTCGTGATTTTAGTAAGTAACGTTTGCTGACTGTATTATGTGTAAGCCGTAGAGCTGCTGTACAAGCAAACCAAAATGTTCTTTAAATTTTGGAGATTACTAATATCTGCTCTTCCGTTTCAGTAAATTTGGGTTGCGTAATGGTTTTTCTGAGAAAGTTTTTTTCAAGTATTTTGTCATTTGCACACTTTCATCTGCACAATACACACTTCCATTTTTTCTTTCTCTTGTATTATGCTGTACTAAGTGTACATAATTAATCCGTGACTATTCGCTTGCTCCATAAGCTCGATGTTCCTGCTGCATGTATCAGTGATAGCATTAATGCATTTTTAATTAGTTTTGAGAAAATGTTGTGGGAAGATAGAACCAATGGGAATAGCGCTGAGGGCGTAAAGCTGTACTGATTATAGGGGAGTAACAATCTTAACTTTGTTCGTTTTCAGCATGGCTTCTGCCATTATACGCATTCCTAACCATTTCAATTTTTGAATCTGCTCTAACTGTTGTTTGAAATGGTAGATTCCAACTCTGAATGAAACCATTTATGCACACTAACTTAGAGCTGAGCGCAATTTCTCTTCGAATTTTTTAGATAGGCGTTTGCCACTGTTACGGAAGAAGTGATTTGGTAGATACTGTTTTTTTTTCACGGGATGAAAAAATGGAGCAGCAAGACCAATTCCAGATAACAGCTGGCGATATTGTCGATCGTGGAATGTCTGTTCAGTTAAATTTCAAATTATCCATCCAGCGTAACGTCAGCCTGTTCTCATTGCGTGTTTGACGATAAATCTTGCACTGCATTAAGTGCGATCAGCATTTCTAAGACTAGGAGGCTATGCAATTTTTTCCTGTGTTGCCATGCAGTGCACCTGCCAGAGTGGCCCAGTCTTGATTAAAGACTTGCAGTAGAATTGCAGCTTATACAAAAATGAAATTAGTCTTATGACGGATCAAAATAATATGCTTTTATCAAATATAAACCTGAAGGTCTTGATTTTTATCTTGTTTTTGCCGTAGTGGTTAATGACATCGCCATTAGTGTGGCAGGTCTGATGTTCGACTCCATGCCTGGTCAAATCGACACAGTCAACGGCCCGCTAACATCGCGATAATATTTCTTCGAAACTGTGTTACTCAGGCGCTAAGCCGCGAAGATGGTGAAGATTTGATTTTTTTGTAGGAGTTCTTCGACACTATTCAGTCATTATGGAGCGACCCGGGCGTTCAAACATGCTATGGCAGAAGCAATGAATACCAGCTAATTGAATGTGCTAAATAGTGAGTTAGGAGAAATATGTATTAACTGCCAAGTGTTTCGCTTCCTGTTTGTTATGTGAGAGCCACTTATTGAAACTTGCAGCTTTTTTACATAAAATTAGTTGATTTAAGTGATATATAGACAACTAGAACCACGTGGTTTGTTAGTTGATTCTCTGTTACCCGTAATTATGCACCTTGGATTAAGACACTCTTTATTTTTCTAGTTTTTTCGACAAAGTTCAAGATATTCGGCAAGCAGATTACCTGCCTAGTAATCAAGTACGTATTTGAAATGGATTTCTTATTTATTTTAGTCTGATAAAATGGTTTCTAGACTCGAAAAGCAAAATTTTTTTGTAGCTTTTCTCTGTTACCGAAGTTGTATATTTTGTGTATTAGGCTACCTGCTGGTTATTGCATAAATCGCTGTAAATTGGACGTATTGCTATAAAATTTAATAATATAATGCAGCAATTAATTTCTTTCGGCCTTGTTGATTGTCCTTCTGAATTTCGCTTGGGCATGGTGTTGGGTATGTACATTGTTATTTTGCAAAGGCCCCAAAATCGTTTCAGGTTTCAAGCAAATATCAACAGTTGAAAGAAGTCCTTGTTGGCACAGTTCTAATGCCACTCTTACTTATGCTAAATATAAACTTTCCTTCAAAAGTTCACGAGCTAGTTATGGGTGCTTTTAGGTATTTATCATCATTGAAGCTATTTTTAGTTTTCACGTTAAGTCTTCTTTCATGGGGTTAAGAGTTTAGTAAACAGTGAGGGCTATTCATCTTTTCAACGATTTAGAGAATTTGTACTCTAGAAGATTGCGGTAAACATTAACAATTCGTACAAATACCTCTATTCTGCTGAAATTCATCCCATGAAAAGTATTACGAAGATCTTGCTCAGTATAATTCATTTAATTATTTTCTTGCCCTTCCCTATTTCTTTCTTTACATGAAGTTGTTTTCGAATTGTTGAAGTAAAAATACAACAGTAATTAATGAAGGGAGCTTGCCCTTTTCAAGTGTGTAGTATCCTTTACATGTGTCAGATGCAATCGGTTTCTTTCTTGAATTGATCCGTCACTGAGAATTTGTAACCTGCTTGCAGGGCCTGTATCCAATCTTTCAGAATCTAACACTACGCCGACCCTATTCGCTTGTCAAAACATGGTGCGAATAAACAGGCCGAAGAAACAGGCTGTAGCGTGAATTTGAAGCTTTTGCTTGTCCTATACAGTGTTACGGATGAAAATAAGCCGAAAATTGTGACCCGCACGAGTGTGGAAATTAGTTAACTGCTGTATTTTGTAAAATTGAGTTGAAATTGAAGTCACTTTGCGTGGCAACGGTTAGCATGCTCCTCACCGCGGATTCGTGACCTGTCTGATGAGCTCTATTGAGCGAAACAGCAGTCGCGAGAAGAGATCTCTGTGAGAACTGTTTATTTGAATGTTTTAAATTTCGCTGAATAAGTATAGTATATGTCTATTATTCAATTCTATTGTTTAATCTGGAGTCGTTGTAAGTACAGTCTTGCTTTAATTGATATTTTTTCATCTTCCTCTTGAACTGAACTCGTGTTTAAGTTCTTATCATTTTCATATACTGTTGTTGCAATGACGATGTAATATGGATAACTGATTTTTTTACAGGATATTTTTCGGTGTCGGTTTTTAACCAGAGGGATTTTTGAATTGCTTTTTAGTATCGACGGTGTGCCATTTCAGTAAGTACTCAATAGAAAGTGTTATTATGACAAACAATATTGTTTTATGATCTCTGCTGTTCTATCGTTTTTCGCGCTGGGCAATATGCTGGATTCAGAAGTTTTTAACTTATTTTGGTGGTTGGTCTCTTTGTTTCAAAAAATTTTTTAATTAGGTGTTGGTTTGAGTCAAAACAAAACCATGTATTGTTAGTAGTTGCTTTGCTGCTTAATTTTTTGTGTGGTTAATTCCTGCAGTTTGAAATGAAGGTGTATGCAGCTAAGCATTCGAAGTTCGTATACTTGTGTGCAACTGTTTACCATTTAGAGCGCGCAATTATGCGGCATGAGACGTTTATTATTTCCATAACCTGAATACTAACTCTAAACATAACCTGAGCCTAAACCGAACATCAAACTACAGCCCTAACCCGAACTCTGAATCCGCGTGGTGTCACGCCTAGTCGGTCACGTTGAAAAGTTCTATTTCGATCATGTGTGGTGGTATTTGTGTCGCTGTTAATAAGTTATTAAAAAGCGCGATCTCCTTGGTCTCATTGAAGTTATCTTTTATAATGAATTAGGTCAATCGATCGCTTCGACGCTATCACTGGTATTTCGCTGAATTTTGTAGGTTGAGGTTACATACCGATTTTCTGAGGTTCACGTGAAGTTCGTAGGTAGTTACGGTTACCATTTTTGGCGGTTAAGAGATTCGGTAGGTTCTTTGAAACGAAGATATTTTAAGAATAGGTATCGTAATCAAAAATAGAATTTGAGGTTTCATTTCTGAAACGGTTTTAGAGAAAATTTAATGGTGAAATTTTAGTATTGACAGCATATTGAACCGAAACTTTAATGTTAAAACAGATTTATTTAGCCAAAATTTAGGACATAATCTTATGTGCAGTGTTGAGACATAATTTCGGTTAGGAAGTCCCAATTTGAAATATGTTTGGAAATTTTATCGCGAAATTTGTTGCAAAACATTTTAAGCTTTGTTTTCTGATCTGCTATTACGGATTAAATACAATCGTACGCAGATAAGGAATCGACTGAAGCGTCAAAAGACTTTGTAGTTTTTGTAATATTGAATGTTGATCTATAAAACAGTATGAATAAGTAGTTTTTTAACCACTTCTTTAATGTGTATTTTGAGAAAGGCCAAAAAATGTTTCAAACCTACAACCATTGTGTATAAACATGCATAATTGCATACACAATGGTTGCTAGTTTAGAAGGTCTCGGATCATATATGATAACGAAACTGGGCTCTAGGGCTAAGCCACTTTATTTGCGAAATTGAAGTACGCATATTCATACACTGCGTACAACTACGCTTGTGAAGAAGGCTACAAATACCAAAATAACTGCTTGTAAGGAAGGTCCATTTGTGTATTTTGCAGCATTTCAATTTCGTTTAGACTGATCAATTCATTCGTGAAGATTGGCTAATTCTTTTAATTTCAGTATGTTTGACGTTGGAGGTCAGCGGGAAGAGAGAAGAAAATGGATCCAGTGTTTTAATGGTGAGATATTTAGTCATTTTTTTATTTCTGATCTTTCTTAGCATGTCGTTTGTTGCAGATGTAACTGCCATCATATTTGTAGTCGCAAGTAGCAGCTATGATATGACGTTGAGAGAAGAACATAGTAAAAATCGACTGTCAGAGTCCTTGGAATTATTTCAAAATATTTGGAACAACCGGTAAGAGCATGCTGTATCGAGAGTAAATGCTGGTTGGCTGAAGCTGAAAAAGTTCTACAGTAGCTATGAAAAAAGTAATTTCATTTAGGGTTAGCATCTGGCTGCAGTTTTCAATAAATTAGTGAAGTTTTAGTTCGTAGTTGCTAAGTTAGCTCTCAACAAGGTTGTTGTCACTTTAATTTCATCTTAGAAAACGTTCCTGGAAGGGTAATAAGATCATAGGTTCTTTTGCGTTTGGTAATCAAATACTTTTTATCGCCATAGGTAACTTTTTAAATAATTTTTACATCTACACACTTATTTTGAGTATTTACTAATGTGTAATGCATTCTAAAGCGGACAAAGTATAGTTGTGAATTACTTTGGATTGATTATCTAGTTTTTTTAAGGTGGCTGCGAACAGTGTCCGTTATTTTATTCCTAAACAAGCAAGATTTGTTGGAAGAAAAAGTAATTGCTCAAAAATCTAGATTAGAAGATTATTTTCCTGAATTCGCTTCATATGAACTTCCGAAAAAAAGTATGTACTGAGCTAAAAAGTGTTGCCATTTACAAAAAAAGACTTTTTTCAAAACATTGAATGTTTTTTCGTCTTTGATCATTTCTTAAGGAATATACTTTGAACTACCAAGCAATCGTGAGATATTCTAGTACAGCAAGTTGTGCGCTTGAAATCTTGTGCTTTGCAAATTACTAAATAGTTTTTCCGCATACAATAGCTTTTAAAGAGAAAGTGCACTTATTTCTGAGTACAACTATTAATACTTCCAGATTAGGCGCGTTGTTTGAAAAACCAGTAAAATGTAAACAAACTTGTAGTCTTTATTTGCTTCTACCCACTACAAACTTAACGGAGTTATTTTCTACAATTTGACTTGCTTTGTCTTAATTTTGCATTGTGTTAATTATTAGGTTTTAGCTTGCGCTTTTAAATGTAGGTTATGTAGATTCAAAATGCCTTCAGAATTTTAAACGGATTTTCTCATAGATCACTATTTTATTTACCGTTTTTTTAAATGCTTATGTTTATAATGAAAACACCAAATATTTATTGTTTCTGTTAAACGCAACAATTCAGCCGGGTGGAAAAGTGTAATTAAATTATGTAATCCAATAAATTAGTAAACAGCAGTGCCGACTGCATCCTGTCTATTTCATGACAAAACCGACCTGTGAGATCATTTGTTGCGCATATTAAACTGTTCTTTAAGAAGTTTCGGAATGGATGTCGTCGTATCCTAAGATTTCAGCAGCTAGCGGTTCATAAAAACGTAACCCAGGATGAAGAAAGTGTTGCCTCAGGCCAATTAGCATTTTTTTGCTCTAAGCTCGGCCGTAATTGACTTGAAGCTTGTGTGAATCCATAAATATCGTATTATGTTGGTTTCGTTTCAGTTGCTGCAAGCAAAGACCAAAATCTTGAAGTAGCAAGAGCAAAATATTTCATAAAAGAATTGTTTGTGGTAAGTGAAAAATTGGTATCTGACTTTTATAATTATAATTAATTTGCCTCTTTGTGTGCTACGAGCATGCGACGCTCATGTTGAAAGCTTTTCGAATACGTTGCATAATTGCTCTGTTCGCTACTTGGACTGCATGCTAGTGGAAGATGCAAAGATGTGTTAAAATTGCTGCGTTAGTTGCGATCAGCTGACGACTTGCTTTGAGTTTGTCATTCCAGTTAAGTTCATGCACTGACAGAATGGACTTTTGGACTGCCTGTATTATGCCCGGATAATTTGTGATAAAAAACACTTGATCTTGCATGTGCCCGTTGCAAAAAATCAATTTTTCATACTTGCTTAAATTCATCAAAAAATTGCTGGACTTGAAAGCTATTGCTTCTTACGACGTGCGTAAAAATACTATATTTAGAAAAGCGGAAAGTTTGCTTGCGACATCAGTTCGATGAAATGTACAGCTATACTGTCATAATGTCTTACAAATTGCATCAAACGTGACAACTTAAATTTAATCATGTAGCGATTAAGTCACAGCTGATTTGCTAAATGATGGTTTTACTCCTCCAACTTTTCGGGTTCGAAACTTATTTAAGATTTACTCAAAAACACCATTTGTTTAGATTGATTTCTGAACGGCCTGAACATTGTCGTTTATTCACTGTGTTTTGCTACCCAAGTGAATTTGACGATTAAATGAACTCGCGATATTAAAAAGCAGAATAAGCAGTTGCACTACTGGCGAGCTAATTTAAAGAATAAAAATTGCAATTTTTTTATCATAAAAACAGTGATTTGTTATAGATAGATATATATTTCATTTTTATATCACAAGCATTCAATAGCTATAAGGAACAAATGCCTAAGTTAACATCAGCGAAATGATCATTGTAATATAATTAAGTTGTGAAGGAACTTGAAGCGTTGGAGTCAAACGACCACCTTTTGCGAAACAACTTTTATCTCCTTAAAGGTCGTATGCCACGAAATTTGTCATTTGAATAATTTTGGTCTTATTCAAAGAGTTTATTCCTGTATTGAGATATTTTCCAAATTTTATGCCGTATGATGCAAGAAGTCCAAGGTATGGGGTTACAAAATACGCCCTTTACAAACTGCTCAAAATTTTCCCACGGCGTGGTGACATCATAGTGGAACATCTGCGAGTTTTGGCACCGCCAATGCGTTAGCAAAACAGGGTTTTGGATAGCAGTTGTACCAGCAGGTCTACGATATAAAAGCTGTGTACCAGTATTATTATATCCTATCTGCTTGGGATGTCAAAGTTAAAGATTTTAGGTGATAGAGACCGTGAGTAAATTATAATAATTGTATTATTACAGGAATAACCTTACTGCTAGGCCGCATTAACTGAAAAAGCTAGACTACAGTAGGCCACCGGTAATTCTCTACATATAGGTACATGTACAGCGTAGTCTACTGCAGCGCTGAATAGTAGGTCTGGCCTATTGCAACGTTGGATTTATTTTGTTATAATAGTTTGCATTCGAATTAAGCTCCATGGGCAGCAATAAATCTTAATTTTTTTTAAGTTTTGCCAGCGGTAGTGACTATCAGTAGCTATAACATTGAACAGTAGACTGCTTTAAGCGCACCTAGTCAGATCTTCTATTCTACAGAATACCGGTAACTGAATGATTTTCCAATAAAATTGCTTTTTATTTTTCTTCGGTAGCATTTGGCGGCCTAGAATGTGAGCGGTTGTCTTAACCTTTACTTGAAGACAGTCATCTAGGCGGGTAATAAAATTAAAGCCCATACGTTAAACACACGCTTGTTTAAACAATTGTGCAATAAGAATGACGAGGCCTTTCAGCGCTTGCTTCTCCACACCGATGTAAGATGGCTTTCCCAGGGAGACTGGCTTGCTCGATTTTACTTATTGTAAGATACTGTCGTGGAATTCCCACAAAACTGTGACCCTGGTCTTGCGAAAGAAGTTGTTGCTGTGAAAAATAGCCTTGTGACCCTGGCCTTGCGAAAGAAGTTGTTACTATGAAAAATACCTGTCAGATATCTTTTCCAAATTCAAGGCATCGATCTATTCCCTCAAAGCAACGAGGTCAGTCTAATCCAGGTAAAATCAGCACTGTCTGGGTTCAAAAATGAGCTTGTGTTGTATCAACAAAATTTAGCTAGACGCGAAATTTTCCAGTTTTCCAGCTTGCAGCAACTTGATGCCAGCGACAATGGCATTTCTAAAGTTGATGTTGAAACTTACAGCAAGCATATTAGGAATTGCATGAAGACATGAACGTTCGATTCCAGGATGTATTTTAATTGTAGATTCCTGACTGGGTAATCGATCCATTCATTTAAGTTTTTGAGCAAGGGATTCTTGCAGAGGAACTTATAACCTTGCAAAATGATTTTGAACTCAAACCAAAAGTCAGTGTCTCTTATCAATCATTTTGGCTACAAAGTGGAATTAAAGTGAAATATCCGTACGTGTGGGATCGGGTAAAAATTTTTTTCGTTGCATTTCCCAGTTCATACTTAGTAGAGCGTGCATTCAGTGCCGTCACAGCGTTTCTAGATAACAGAAGAAACCGCTTCGACATAAGTAAGACGGGGGGATTTACGACTGTTTCTGACTAAAATCGAACCGGGTATCAAAAAGCTGACGAAATTGCACCAAGCTCATCTTCTCACTAGAGTTAAACGCCGCTTTAAGTTGTGATTGTCGGAAACGGAAAATAAATTCGCTTTTGCTTTTTGTCAAGGGGGCGTTTGATAGTAAGTTGTTCAAGGGGGCAATATTCAAGAAAAGTTTGGGAAACACTGCCCTAACCCTATGCGCGTCTCGGTTACGGGATGACGTTTGAGGAATTCCCGCGGTACGCTGTAAAGTGAACCAACCATTGTAGTATTTATTTATGAAATTCGACACTATGGTGTTGGGTTCGAACCCTGACACACTCACAAGTGAAACAAGAAAAAAGACACAAAGTAACAAATGAATACTGTAAGTAAAATAAAGCAATACTGAGACTAATATACGAACGCGCAAATGAAGTGTTAGTCAAATTTGTTCAAAGAAGGCAATTGAAGTAGTAGAACTAACAACAGATTCAGGTAACAAATTCCAAACTGAAATGATTTGATTGCAAAAAAAGCATCTAAAAGAGTCATGCTTGGGTTTATGTTTACATATTAGAACCAGGGTATGTCTACGCAGATTGTAATTAGCTTTATCACATACGAAAAAATCATTAAAATCCATATCAATCAAGCAGTAGCAAATTTTGTATGTAAGAATTAAATATAACTCCAGCCTTCGATACTCCAAGGATTTCAGATTAAGCTTGTACAAACGATCACAGTAAGAAGAAAAAGGAATGTTACAACGAATACAGGCCCTTCTAGTGAATATAAGGCGGCTTAATTCGTATTTTGATGTCGTAATTGAAAAAGTGATTATGACATCAGAAATTAGATTATGATGCAGAAAGCCCGTGGGCTTTTTGCCTACTAAAATTGGACATGTGGACTGGGTAATTCTGGCAACGGCCATGACGCTGAAAGCTAACATAATTCAAATCAAACAGCTTGATTTTATGCAAATGCCAAAAAGACAGCTTTTTTACCAACCAAAAAACAGCAGTTTTACATTATTTGAAAAAACTTCTGGAGTTTTTGTTTGTGAAAAATCCTGTAGTAAGTGTGATTGAGTTACCCCAGTACCTTGCGTCGTTGGTTGAGAAAATCTCAGTTTATACAATAGGTCATATGATGATGGCGTGTATCAAAGTTGGAAAAAGTATTACGGTACCTAAAAAAGAGGTGCTTGCGTGATTATGATGGTGAAAAAGTAGTTGCACAAAACTGCCATGCAAATTTGAACGCAATTGGAAAAAGAAAACGTTATTACGCTTACGCGTTATCGCTCACAAGACTTTAAAAAGTGATATCAGACTTGCCTAACGTCGTATATATAGGTTGCAAGATGACCTTTATCTCAAAAAGTTCAAATTAAATGTACAAAAATAAATTGTGAGAAGTTACGCGGAAAAACTAATTAGTGGTAACGTGTAAGCAAGTGCACCACGACAATGCGCATTGGGCTTGTAGTTTATTAAAACCCCGATTGTGCAACAATGTGCTGGGTGTATCCCTGTTTTTGGTGTTCCATCTTCTATAAGTTGTATCGCAAATCCTCAGTTGACGCCTTTACAATTTCGATTTGCAGCCACGTTTGTACAAGAATTGAGACTTACCGCCGACTTTTTCATTTTTCTGTTATGCAATTAGTTAACCATCGAAACTACTATACATTTTAACTCTTGAAGTATTAAGTTTAGGTCCTGTTTGACTTTTCAGCGGGGAAACGGCCTTATCATGGACCCGCCCCTGCTAAAATATGATAACTAGTAAAAATGAAAATAATGCGCTTTTTGTAACTGCTATTTGCCGTAGGTCTAACGCTGACAGACTCTGTTATCGCAGCGTGCTCTCGCGGCAGATGTTCCACTACATGGCCTCGCTTTTACTTAAATGTAAAGAAAAGATTTAAGCGTCATGTAGAATAATTAGTTATGTAACGTGAATTGAAAGAAAAAAATCTTAACTGACAATTTAAATTAGCCAAAATTTTGTGGCATATGACCTTTAAAACCAATCGAAATGCCTGCAGATAATATGATACGGTTTTAGTAGCTATTGCAATTTTTACGTTCCTGTAGTTATAGTAAATATACCAGCTTCTAATAAATTGAAAACCTACGTCTCTGCGAAGCTGGTTTGTCAAGTTCGATGCTCAACTAGGTCATCTTCCATGATACATGTAATTCACTAATATCACATCTGAGCTGCAATTCGATGCGGCTTAAAAAAAAAAAATATCTTGAAACCCAACTTTAGCTTGAATAATGTGATTGTTGACATCTCGGATTTACCAAACTCATAAAATTTGCACTTGAGTTGGTTAGTGGTTACGTGAATGCTTTTACGAAGTTGCAAATTTTTGAAAATCAAAAATTGAATTCAGTTATGTCAATTTCGTAAATGTTGAATTCAAAAAGTGATAGTGGAATAGAAACTTTCTTCTCTTATGGTGATGTCATCAGTGACGTAAGCGCTCTCAGTTAAAGTTTCGCTTTGGAAGCATTTTAAGAAAGCAGTCGTTCATCTGAAAAATGCTGTAACGCCAGATAAAATTTGAATTTTTAACACTGAAACCAGTTGAATTTTTGATGTATTCTAGCCACTTTGTAAGCAAAATAACTTACATTCAGTTCCAACTCTACAAGATTGATTCTTTTCGAGTAGAATTTTGTTTTTTGGCTGAAATTTTAATAGCTAATTAAAACAAGTGAAAAGCAATTTAAAACCGCATTTCGCTAGATGCCAATGGCGTTTTGGAAAAGATAATATGTTCAAAGTTGATAAATGATTTCCGCTGTACGTAAATGAGGAACTCTTGAAATTGCTGCAACCGAAAAAATAAAAATTGTTATCGCAGCCTTAAAGTTTCTTTTTTAACTGCATTCCAACCGTGCACTGTGGTGATTTTCTGGTGAAGATTGTTCACAAGTTGTGTTCATTGGTGAAAACTGTTGTTTAGCATTTGAAGCATAATAACCCCATTTTTGATAATTTTTCTGTCTGCAGCGTTGCCTCAGCACTTTCATCTCTGCTTTCTTATCTTGTGGCTGCTGATTCAAAAAGCTCATGTCACAGTCTGGCTCTGCGTACTGTTGAATTTTAGCGTAATACTTAAGGATATCAGTTTTCTTTCTACTGACCAGAAACGTTTTCATTGGAATACATCCAGCCAGGTACATCACCACAAGCTGAAATATCTATGGGCATATTTAGGTCATCTTATTTTCTTTGAGTAGCTTCTTAAGGTTGTTGTAATGTACCTTGGTGCATTCCAATAAAAATGTTTCCGGTCAATCATTTAGAAATCCTAAATGACGTAACAAGTTTTGTTTCTGTTTCAGAAAATTTACACGAGTAAGAGTGAAAACCATGTCAGACATACTTGTTATCCTCATTTTACTTGCGCAATTGACTCAAGAAACATCAGAAAAGTCTTCAACAGCTGCAGTGACATAATCAAGCGAGAACACTTAAGACGCTTTGAGCTGATTTGATTTTTAGTTTGGAAAAACCGAAGTTAAGCTCTTGGTACTGCTCGAAGAGTTGCAGGGGCGGGGAACTTGAGTTTCTTAATAGTTGCGTGGTGTTGGAACACTCGATTATAACACGCAAGACTTCACTGCGAGTCTTGAGACTCTTTTTCTCAGTACAATCACTTGTCATGGTTGACACTGTATTGGATCTAATCCTCACTCTTGAGTGCATTAAAATGCGTTTTTTATGCTGTGTCACTTTTGAAGTGTTAAAATTAGCCTGCAATTTTATGGTTTTATTTTATAAGCTACGTGATTTCTGAAGGGGTTTACTTGTTTGCGTAGAATGTGGCACAAGTGAAAGTTGGTTTGTCATTGACCTAGTTAGAAGCAATGTTATTTTTGCTACAATGTTGGTATATTTTCCTTTTGTAAAATGGGTAAACTACCGTGCTGCTACAATAGCAGTAATTTGTTAAAGCTAATTTGATGCATTTTTCTGTGGTACAATATTTTACCTTATTTGTGCAAGGTCATTACGCCTAGCAGTAGGCCTATAGTGTGATCTAAATTTGAAAGGTCATTTTCTTCGTTATACTCGTGCTATTACGCCGAAGCGTGCAACGAGTGGCGTAGCCTATCTCTGCAGCTTATTCAAAGAAACGTCGCAGAGGTGGTGACACTGTCCGACTTGAACGGCCCAGGAATCTTGAGTTTATTGTGCTTCACTGGGCGGGCAGCTCTTGCAAAGTTGCGACATTATTTGTTACTAATTTAAAGCCGTTTTATTATGTTGCAGCAAAATCTTGTAGGCTGAAATAACTTTGATTATATGTTTTGGCCTTTTTTTACACTGTTTTTGCATCGATCAAAGTTGCACTCTTCGCAAAATGGCACACTCTTGGTTGTTGCTTGTTTAGTATTTACTGTGCTCAATCGTGTTGCCTGCACTAGTGTTGTATTACACAGTAATGTCTTCCCACTTTTGTCAATGCTCAATGTTCCGTGAAAATTCGCTAAAAAATTTTCATCGGAACAAAACTTGTGGATCAGGGACCTCATCGAGGTTTGATTACGGTAATCATAGAAGTTCTTGAAGGGATGGAATGCAACGAAAACAGAAGTTCATTAACGCTAAAAAATTTTCATCGGAACAAAACTTGTGGATCAGGGACCTCATCGAGGTTTGATTACGGTAATCATAGAAGTTCTTGAAGGGAGGATGGAATGCAACGAAAACAGAAGTTCATTAACAATAGTTTTCCAGCAGTGTGCAATAAACACTTGGTAACCTCCTGCTCTTAGTAAATCAGGATGGTGAAATCGATTGCGTTTGAAGTAAATCTTGGCTTTCTTTTTTACTATTTGTGTGCATTGCTTTTACCATGTTTTGGCTATCTGCAAGTTATCAATCAGTGTTTGAATTATACGAAAGCAGCATGTTGAATCGAAATTGCTTGGATTGAAAAGGTAGCCTCACTTATTTATGATCGACCATTGAACTGAAAATTCAACAGTAATTGAGGCAGACTGCGATGTGAGCTTTTAGACTATGCTCTTCGAGTCAGAACCCGTCACGTACGATTTGCAAACTGCGCGCGATACCGCTAGGCCATGTCGCCTAAACGACCTCACTCAACGTGGCCGAGTGGTTCGGAGCGTCGTTTTTACGACGGCCATGATCGCAAGGTTGATGGTTCAACTCCCACCTAAGCCTCGTTGTTGCGTACTTGAATAAGATGCTTCACGACAATTTACTTTGTGGAATCCAACAAGCAGCACATTACAACTCCCACCCAAGCCTCGTTGTTGCGTCCTTGAATAAGATGCTTCACGACAATTATCTCTGCTTGGTGGAATCTAACAAGCAGCAAATTAAAGAAGTCGGAAGCAAAACTCAAGCGGAAAACTCTGAAACAAGATCAACTCCTAAGCGAGTCTGGATTCGTCCTATGTATACCGTCGCTTTCTCGTGACAGAAGGATAAAAAAGGAAAATCAAGAAATCAACACTTGACTTATACCAAAGTCGTTGACACATTTACGTCTACAAGATTTTGCACCAAAACTTGATTCTTTATCGACAAAAATAGCGTGTTTTCACTTGATTCAGTGGCTTAACATGCAAAAACTGATAAGCACCAACAATAAAGTTGAAAAAAGCAACCACGATAAAAAACGTACCATTTCATTTTTTCTCAATCTATGTTGACAGCACTGAAATTGATCATGAAAAATTGCAATAACAAGAAAAAGTCAGTGGAAAGCAAAACTTACAGAAACACAAGAAGAGCTACTAATATTAAATAAAAGTGACCGATTGTAAAATATCGCTATAAAGTGCTTTCATGGACAATAAAAACAATGCAGGCCGAGATGAAATAAAAGCTCTAGTAAACACAGCACCAATTACAAGCTTTTTCTCTGGTAGCAAGTTTTACGAAAATGTTAGAAAACCAAATAAACCTTTATGGACTCAAAATAGAGCAAAATTCCACTTTCCTCTAGATATTCGTCTTGATTGTAAGGACAAGATTTTGAATTTTAGCTACCCAAAGTTTTAGCACATAATGTTGTTCACCGCTAGCAAAATTCGTAACCAATAAATTTGTTTTTAAAACTTTCAATAGACAAGTCAATTATGCTGTACTACAGTAGTGGGAATGTACTATTGATATTTATATTTTGAGATGAAGGCGTTTTCATAAGGTGAGAATGACTAGAAAAAAGTACAAATACAACTGAACTTTCATAGAATTCTAAAAATACTAAAAGCTGAAGTCTTAAAAGCGTAGTACAGGTCGATAAATCGTGTAAATTCGCTAAATTTTAACCATTTTTAGCATTCAAAAATAAGGCGTCCACTAAAATAGCGACCATAAAAGAGTGCTTTTTGTAAATTAAGAAACTTTTTTCGACAGCAAAGCACCAATTACAAAAAAGAAACACATTTTGATTCTGACAGCAACATGCGTCATTAGTTCGTAACTTTTGACTACTAGAGCAAAAAAATCAAAACAGTGAACGGCAACGGCCGATAAAAAATAAAATTAAGTTTTACATTTGAGCTTTCTGGTGCTTGGCACCATTCTTCTCGCTCCGTACAGCGGAAAGAGTGAATCATCCACCCGAACTCCTCTTGTGCAAATAAACTGCGACGGCGTGAAACCGACTAGACCCAGTATTTCAAGAAACACAATTGTCTACTTCTCAAACTTGTCATAGAAGCTGGTAGCGACTTAAGTGCATGCGTTGTATGATATCTCGACAGTCATTGAAGACCCGCCTGATATTTTCCGTATCTACGGCGCAAGTAAAATGAGGGAAACATAAGTGTTGTCCACTTCCACCAGAACTTAACCGCTGAAAAATATACTTATCTTACGCAAAGATCGAATATATCAACATGAAGTTGTGCAGAAACAATATTTTTGACTGCACTGGAGAACAGTTTCAGAATTTTACTTCCTTTTTATTTCATATAATAGTATTTAAAATTACTAGCGAAAACGTACAATGAAACACATACGGCCGGCCATTATAGTAACGGGCAACAGATCGGGTTAAAAAGCCTACAAATTACCGAATGCTGAACATCAGCTTGTAGCTAGTTCTAATTTAAAAACGATTAAGCTGGTTCCAAAGCATTATAGACACCAACAACACAAAAAATATAAAGACAAGAAGTAGGCAATGCCATTCTCTGCCTAAGAACCAGCTGAACTTGGCGAAAAAAAGAACAACCTTACCAAAAATTCATCTCTTATATAATATTTGGCTCTTGTAACTTCTTTAGCTTCATTGTCATCAGCGGTGGCTGCAAGTTCAAAATCAAAAACGTCAAAATCTTCATTATACTCGCGTAGCGGTTTTACGCCAAAGCGTGCAGCGAGTGGATTATCTCCGCGGCTTAGCGGCTGGGGAACACAGCTCCCATGAAACGTCGATGCAGTGGCGAGCCGTAGGCGACACTGGGTCCGATTTGACCGACAGAGGATTCAAACCCTAGACCTCCCGCACCGATAGCAATGTCTTAACAACTGGGACAACTAGCACGTTCAAAAAAAAAAAAAAAAAAAAACATCAACACAGCGAATCATGATAAACAATTGGATTCTACTTCATGAGACCAGAGATTTTAGGAGAATCTTCTAATAGTCAAACGTAAACGTAGGAAATAAAGGGAAACAAACAAGTGGGAAAAAAACAAAATTTGAAGAAAATGCCAAGTAAGGTAAAAATTAAAAAAGATGAAAATTACTACAAAAATGGTCGAAATATGAATTGAAATATCAATCCACGACCGGTTTCGCCTTAATTGAGACTCATCAGGTGGATGTAGATAAAATAAGAATAAATAGGAACAAAAGCAAAAAACAACTGGTTAGTCTACCATAGAACTGGCAATAAGAAATTTAGTAAACCATTTAGTTAGACAGCACCAACAAACCAAAGAAACTTTCTTTCATTCATTTTTAAAAATTTTTACCTTGATTGGCATTTTTTAAAAATTTTGTTTGTTTTTTTCACTTGTTTGTTTCCCTTTAATTCCTATGGTTACGTTTGATGAGGAGATTCTTCTAAAATACCTAGTCTCATGAACTAGAATCCAACGTTTTATCATTTATGATTTTGTTGATAAGCACGGTTACCACTTCGTGCTTATTTCTAAGATTTGAGCTTATTTCTAAAAAATGTGCTTATTTTCGAGTCTCGTGCTTATTTTTGAATTTTCAGCGGAAAAAATAGGATTCTGCAGACGTGCACGAGAAGACCTTTTTTTTGGTCTTCACCGATTTTTAGTGGTTTCACAATAAAGAGCTATTGACTTTTCGGTAATCTAACTGCAGTGTGCTTTATTTTTGGTGTGGTCCGGGAAAATGCAGTTACGTTATTTTTGATATTTACGGCAGTTTATTGGTCTAAGATTCTAAGTCACTGGTTCCTAAACTTGATAAGAATAGGAGATCCCAGTAAGATTGGAGATCCCTTACTGATTCCACACATCCACTGCAGAGCGAGTTATAGCAGAATACCGTTAAGGAGCAAAACTTTTTGTGTAAAATTAAAAGTGATGTAAAAGCACAAAAACTGTGAAGCGCCAATAACAAATTTTCACACGAGTTACTTCTTCCCAAGAAAACTTGAAGAATTAGTTGATGGTTTGTATAAGGGTGCACATTACTTACTTGTGCTGATGATATCAAACGCTTTAGCAAGCAAAAACATCTAAACGCTATCTCATAATGTTCGAGAAGCACTTTTCTCTTCTATGCATACGATGCAATTTTTTAAGCTGGCGACAATCTTGTATGGTTTAAGCATCACTTGAACCAAGAAATAAGTTACAACGCTTTTGCTGTCTTCGTGACCCTCACCGTTACCAGTGATCGCAATGGGACTATTTGGCACTTATTTTTTGGCATCAATTTTTGAGCGCCGATTTTTTTTCAGAGGGAGGTAGGGGGCTCCTCGTTTTTTTTTTTTATTTACGGTTCGTGCAACTAGGCACCTAGCACTAATGAGAGACCAGTGATTACTACATCATTATAACCACAGCTTTTGCAATAAACTAGAGTACTACTAGACAAATAATCAAGGCCCTCGTGCGAATTTTTTTGATTTTTTACATCGCACCATGCTGTAACAAGTTCAATTCAATAAACATCAATACTTGCTAAAGCGAGATAACTACCAATACGAAGGCAAATGACACTTAATAATTACCGTTGTTTGGAGCAGCGTAGTTTGCGAATTGGGGAAAATATGTTTCTAATCGTGATCTGCCGGCCAGGATTTTGTCTCGCAATAAATCCTGCTTGTTGAGAAATAGGATTATGGAGATAGTTCGGAGCCATCTGCAAAAGCGACTGATATTAGCCTAAATCGAACCAAAATTCAACTTCAAACCATTTATTTTCTCTACCAGTGAAGGAAAAAACATATCTTAAACAGTGCAGAGTGGAGGTAAGAATGTTTTTTGAGAGAAATTTATAACTAATTCTGGGTATACCTAAAGATGTAACACCGTGATTGAAAAGAAAAACACATTAGCCGGACAAAAAGCAAAAAAAAAAGCTCGTGCTTACGATCACCTAAACAGTTAAACACAAACACATTAAATGAAAGCAGTCAACCAGCTAGCGTCAATGCAGCAAACGCGTTTGGAAAATTTTTAACAAGCAGTAGCTGGTAGAAAAATGGCTGAAACATCATGTCGATACTTTTAATGCATGCAAGCCTGCTTATACGCGTTGGTGACGAAAGAACGTCGCTGTTTGACGCCATTTTGAAAGCGAGGCGTAAAAACTACGCACGTAAAGACGTTCCTCAAATTTCGATTTGAACGTGAAATTTGGATTGATTGGAGTTAAACCAGTTCCTACATCTTCACAGCCGTAAATTTCAAGAACAACGTAACTGCAAAACTGTAATTGTTAAGAAAAACAGTTAGAAAGTTCAGACGCGTACCCTTTTACGCTTATTTTTCGTACTTCGACTGAAAGAGCTTTTATGTACAAGTGTTTTGGGGGGTTGAAACTGAACTCTATCCATTACGTCGTTTTTTCAATTTATTGCATTCGCTTCTTTTTCAAGCATAAATCGATAAAACAGCGTAACTGCAAATTGAATTGCGCGATCTCAAATTTTAGCAAAGTAAATCAAAAGAACAACGTAACTGCAGTGTTACGCAATAATATTTTGCAGTTGCGTTACTATTGCAAGACCGAAAAAAACGTAAGTAACGTTACGATGTTTTCATAATTTTTTAAAGAGATTTACAAACAAGAAAAAAATCTCAAAAACAGCGTAAAGTACTTACGGTCTTTTTGTGATTTATTAGGTAATATTATCAAGATAAATGCAACACAAATACAGCGTAACGAACGCTACGTTGTTCTTGCAATTTATTAGCCGTATTTTGGGGGAAATGACGTCATTAAGGGGCTAAAAAAGTGGGGAAAATAATGATGTAGGGGAAGGTTTTCACATTCAGTGTTGAATAGGCCCAGACAGGACGCCAAAAATACGAAAAACTCAAAATCGAAAAAAATGCAGTTACGTTATTTTTGATATTTACGGCAGTTTATTGGTCTAAGATTCTAAGTCACTGGTTTTTAAACTTTTCTGTTCTTTGATCACTGCAGAGCGAATTCAGTTAAGAAAAAACTTCTCCAACACGCCAGAATTGTCAAATCTTTACGGAAAAAATAATCAAAAACGAGATAAAGTTGCACCAAAAACAGTCGTTCCTTTCAAGTAAGCCAAAGACATAAAATATTGAATATTAATACCCACTGATGATACATATTGCACTGCAGCTTAAATTCCAGTGTTTGCGTTTCTTTCATCGAGAGTTTTAACTAACATATTTGACTCTTCTTGCCTAAAGGGGAGTAGCTTCAGGCACCCATTCAGGCCCGCAACTAGAAGCAAATGCTTAGGGGGGTGAAAAATATTTTAGGGGGGCCAAATTACCTATACCGGTATCATGTATTATAGTAACCAATTTTTGTAGGGGAAATTTTTTTCAGGGGGGACTCCGCCCCTCCCCGGTTGCGGCCCTGCACACATTAAATGTTTTTAAAACCTTAAAGGTTCCACGGAGCCCATTTTAGGAATTACTGCTCTAACCAAATAGCATGAAGCACTGAACAATGCAGTTTAACTTCATTATAATTCCAACTCTTTGCAGAACTTTCGTACTATGTTGTGAGCTGAACAATAATGCCATTCAGGGCTTATCAATGGACGTAGTATAAGCAGCCGTAGCATTAATAGCTCAATGTCAGTTTCTAATTTACACAAGTAGTTTCAGTGTATTTACTGGAAGTATAAGACTAAATTCAAGCAAATAAAGAAGCTTGCCTTCAAACACTTTTACGTTTTCTCAAATAGCAAACGTTAACAAGATTTTTGAATTCGTATTCCATGTTTAACACCCTTTTTAAACACATCTGAATGAATCACAGGTGAATATCAATAGTGCTTTTGCCACACAATATTAATGCAAATGCACCTCAACTGCAAAAACTGATTTAACCTAACCATTTCCTAAGGAAACGAATGTACAATATCGTCGTGATTTTCATTTATTAAATCCCAGATTCTTTATTACGCACCCCAATTCGATTATCAGGACCCGACTCAATAATAAGGACCTGAAACACTCTGAAAATCAGCTAAACATTCAAAATAAGTCACTGTAAATTATTTTAAAAATATGTCGGGCAACCAAATGTCTTACCTGTTATTCCAAATGTTAGCAAACAAATTAATTGCTTCTTTTAACCTGTTTTGTCCACAATCTTCTCTCAACGTCATATCATAGCTGCTACTTGCTACGACAAATATGATGGCAGTTACATCTGCAATAAACAACATGGTAAGAAAAGTCAGAAACAAAGAAATGAACCAAAACCTCACCATTAAAACACTGGATCCATTTTCTTCTCTCTTCTCGTTGACCTCCAACGTCAAACATACTAAAATTAAAATTATCTTTTATTTGAGAGAAATAAAAATTAGCTCGGCAGGTTTTGTCTGTTATGTGAGGAGAACCTTATGCAGAATAAACGTACCATTTTCAAAGTTTTTAGTTTTTATATCACAATTAAGGCAAGCAAAGAAGAAATAAGAGTAAAATCATATCATCCTGTCACCAAAAATATTAGTTTTGATATGTACAATTCAGTCGTCTGGTTGGTCCTTAGTTATTTTCTTTAATATCGCACAACGCAATCATTATTGAAGAAAACTTGGTCTACGTTTTGCTCTTATTTAGGGAAATTGTAGGTGTGCTTGGTCCCCACAGAGAGCCATTAACTACGTATTTAACAATATATAAAAATTTATTTTGCCAAAGTTTGATGGTCTTCAGTCGAATAAAGTACTCAATGACGAAATTAGAGCGGAGGATATGATTTAATAACAGATTAAAGATGCACAAAAATTCTAAAAACCCATTCAGTCTGTTTCCCCATTAGGAAAACCCCACCTGATGAACCCAACAGAGAGAAACAGACTGCAGTGAGTTTTCAGAATTCTTAAGCATTTTTAATCTGCTCTTAAATCATAAAAATTTATTTACTAACGCACACTTACTGAAACTGGACTCTTTCGACTTGAAATTTCGTTTCTAAAATTCCTCTCGTCAGAACACGACATCTTAGCAAGTCCTGAAAATTCCAAGAAATGAAAACTGGATTCAACTATTTTAAACATAATTCCTACCTGATTTGTTGGTGCATAATCGCTCTTTCTGACTACAGAAATTTTATCAAGGAAACTGGAAAAGCAATAAACAGCATGAAACAAACAAGATAGAATTTAATTACAAATCAAACCGCCAAAACAGAGCTAAGTCTGTGTTATTTATAATTAAATTACTAACTTCGAATTATACCGTTAGCCAAAGACACAATTCATACACTATTTTTCCAAGCACAACTGTTTTACAAAAAAATATCCCCTTCAAGTTTATTCATCTCCTTTTTTCACCACAACCGGAATCGGTAAGTGAATTACTGCCCGATTTCGGCTTCTAGAGTATTATTTTTTGTCCAAATCCCATGCTACACAAACTCACTTTGACCCTACCGTTTTAATGATCAATACTGGCAGGCAAAATTTTGTTTCGGCAACAGAAAACAAATCACAAGTAAAAGATAGGCAATAGTCAAGCCGCACGAAGCATGTGCAAGTATTTCCAGCAAGGCAAGTTTCTTATTGATCACTGAATGCATAAACTATGCAGTCTTCAATCTTATAAATTGCAAGTCGGTCATTTTCAATGAAATACCGGGCAAGATTGGAAAAGGCAACTGACCAAGCCAGTCAAAATTAGCATTACCAATATTACAACCAAGTGCAATGAAATTCTAATGACGAAATCACACCCACTGACACTTCTCAAGGTCTTGAAAACTTTTCGGTTTGCTTTATTAATGCATCAAACGTGCTGCATCATGACGAAACTATAAAGTAAACAAAAAATGTCTACTTAAAGTTGAAACGTTTCAGTCAGTGTGATTGCACAATAAGTTTTGGAGCAAAAGCAAACAGTTTATAATACCGGTATAATGTCAGCAACTCACTATTTAGCGCAATCAATCAGTTGGTATTCATTACTGCGATCATAGCAAGCTTGTACACCCGGATCGCTCCATAACGACTGTACATTGTCAAAAAACTCCTGAACATGTTAAAAACTGATAAACCAAGTGGGATTGCAACCTCAAAGCTTATTAAAATAAAATTATTACGTTTCAAAAATCAAATCTTCATCACGCTCTTGATTTTACGCTGAGCGCTGCTTAGCGCTTGGGCAACACAGCTCCGAAGAAACATAGCAGCGGTAGCCAGCTGTTGGCAAAATTGTGTATGACTTGACCGACGAGGGAATCGAACCCCAAACCTTCCAAACCGATAGCGATGTATCTAACCACAAACCAACCGGTCGGTATATTTTGTTTTGTATTACACAATCTAAACTGCAATCGTACAAATGAAAACTCTGCAATCAGTGAGGTTGAGAGATGGCATAAATATGTACTGACTGCTAAGCTTATTTTATTGGCCAGGATACCTGTTGCAAACAAGACTAACCTACAGTATGCCGGATGTAAACCTTAACGCGGATACACCAACGAGCAAAGCTTTGTTATAGCAACGTTCAGTCGCAACTCCTCCTCACCTCATCAAAATCTTTTTCTTCGGAAATTTCCCAAGCAACGTTTTGCATATATTCAAGTCGTCTTTCGTTTTCTGGAATCTCAACATCAATTGGAGGTTGCAGTGTCCGCATTGCGTTCGTAATCGCCTGAAAGAAACGTTTTCAACTAGCTAACTGAGACGAATTGGGTAGTGTTTTTGCATCCGGTTCTGAAGTTTTACAAAATTGCAAAAATTGCGTCCTATTCCATCAAAACAAAAAAAAAAATTAATAATAATATCGTGTAAGAGGTGATTTCCAAACGAAGTCGAAAATTTGAATTAAAAAATTATCTGAGGAACAAGACTTTACGGGAGAATATTACAAGTAAATGCACAACAAATTTTCAAATGAAATACAAAGTTCTTACAGTGGAGCTATGGCTTAACAAATATCTCAGCTATTAAAAAACAGGACAAAATACTCAGAATTACGTAAATAATATTGTCGATAAATACCATAGATGTTCTGCCAGAAATAACATATTACGCGAATTAGAGCTTATTTTTGTATCTAGAATATAAATATAGCAAGTCATTAAAGAATTGAATCGAACAAAAGAATTCTAAAACTGCTGTTTGTTAAATCTTCATTAAAACGAAATCAACACCTACCAACATGGAATCTCGAATGTTTTTCTTGATATCCAAGATTCTGTTCCTTCGATCGCTGAAAGAGTAATATTAATATATTTTACAAATGACTGGCTGGTTGGCGTAGTGGTAAAGGCATTGTTATCGGCGTGGAAGGTCCTGGGTTCGATCCCAGCCGGTCAAATTGAACACAGTGCCGCCAAGGCTCTCCACCGCTGCGACGTGTCTTGGGAACTGTGTTGCCCAGGCGCCAAGCCGCGGCATTGGGCCCCACTACTCATCACACGCTTGGGCGTAATGCCGCGAGCTTTTTTAAAGGCCTGACACGCACTACGAAATGTTTCATCCCATACAAACATGTTTGAAAATAATCCTGTTTGAATAAGCTCACACCTGAGGATAGCCACTCAATTATGCGTGGTATCACACACCCCGCAGAGCATGTGAATTAGGACAGACTAAATTTTGTTAATTTATATACTTTAAGTATTATATCGACTAGCATTAAACGACTGTATTCTTCGGTGCGAAAAACTTTTTTAAGAGAAATGTTAGATGTCAAAC
This sequence comes from Trididemnum miniatum, assembly GCA_964006365.1. Taxonomy (NCBI): domain Eukaryota; kingdom Metazoa; phylum Chordata; class Ascidiacea; order Aplousobranchia; family Didemnidae; genus Trididemnum; species Trididemnum miniatum. The sequence continues at coordinate 18,977,113 of OZ023234.1, forward strand.
TATACCAGTTAAAAAATTGTTGCTTTCTTCCCAAAGTTTTTTTGCTTTTAGGCTTCCGATTATTATCAAACGCTGCTAAATAAATGCCCAAGAAGAGTTTAGAAAATCGAAACAAGTCTAGTACGCATCTTGTAGGATGAGATGAGAAAAACGTTTGCAGAAAAATCTTAAAAAAGCCAAGATGGAAAAGTGATGCTGATGAATAAATGAATACACCGGAGTAGAAGCATTTGGAAAACGTACCCTCCTAGTTACAAAAAAACACTTTCAATAGACCTACAGGTCAAAACGATTAACAAGATAAAATGGGCTGAAAACATACTTTTCAAAAAAAAGTAGGTTAAAAGACTGTAGGCTTTAATAAGATCAAAAGCAACGTTGTTTAAAAATTTTTTGAAGTTGTAAATGTGACTACACCGAGTACAGAAGCGAGTTTTCCAACTGCAAAGCGCTCCTAACCACTCGGCCTAAAGGCTGATCTTATTCAGCACAATCGCTGACCTGTGCTGTGATCCAACAAGGTCACTATTAAAACGAGATATTACAGAGTCACATACAGCACCTGGCGGTTAGCGAAAACATGCTAAGCAGTTTTGAGAATCCACTTTTTTTCTTTATCGACCAACAGCCGTTATAAATCTATATATAGATTCTGTTCTATGTATAGCTGAGGGTATGTGCAACGCCGACGTGTTGTAAAAACAAACTAAAAAAACGCTCTAAGCTGGCCTTGGATTAAACCGGCTTAACAGAGAGTTTTTTAAAAGCAAAATTCTGCAGAGCTGGGTCAGCAATGAGTGTTAATCATGCGAGACTGCGGCTAATCAATGCTGCTTTTTTCTCTTTGTTTCATGCCAATAACAACAAAAAGCCTTTCAAAACAAGAGTGACATTGGTTACACGTATAACAGAACGCCCATTATCGCCACAGAACCGCAAACTGCTATTCGATTATTAATTTTTATTTGACAGTAAAGCGTTCCGGGTATTTCTTTTCCCATATAAATTTTATTGTTTTGGCAAGATTAGTAATTTCTTGGAACTAGATATAAAAAATAGATGAATTTAATACAATAAGTACAGCTGCACGAAAGTACACGGGGAAAACAAACTCACTAATTTAATCTCGGGTAAAATATTCATGCCAAGAGGTCACTTCTCATAAGGTGATTGAAATAATAATACTACAGCAGTTCTGACTACTGTTCAGCATAAGGTAGGATAAGAAATGCGCAAAAAACAGTAGCAATGCCAACGTGTTCATTTACGTAAGCTACGGCTCCACCAGTGGTAATTCTAAATTATCACCACAATTACCACTGAAACTCAGTAAGAATTTCAAAATCTTCACTGGTAGAACAGAGCAGTGAGAATTTCACCACTTAAGAATTTGGAAATTATCACCGGAGTGATAAAATTATCACTGAAAAATATCACCGGGAAGAAAATTATCACTGAGTGAGAATTATAAATTTTCAGAGGTGGAGCAGTCAGTGATAATTTCATTTTCCGATTTCAGTGAGAATTATGATCATAATTTCAGTGATAATTTATCAAAAAGTTTTGATATTTTCTCACTGAAATTCCCACTGAAAAAAGTGTGCTATGATGTCACAAACAGCAATGCTACGTGATACAAAATCAGGTAAGAACTAAGAATCATTGCTCCAAGTCCCTTCATAAGATTATAGCAGCTCTTCTCTTTTTTAGCAAATGCACTCCTGTTAGCCCTGAACCACATTTTGTGTTTTCTTTTTCTTTTGGTAAGGACAAAAGCTAATACCGCTAGATACTCGTCCTCCCTGCTCGGGGTACAGCGGTCACCTTGCATGTTGAAATTTTAAATGAACCCCTATTACCTTCTATTTCTAGCAGCACTGTTGCCTTCACACCAATAACATTACTGCAATTATTACAGTACAAAAAAATTACTGCAAAAATATCATCATAGTCAATGATAAGATGTAACGGTCTCCACCAGTGATAGTTTTAAATTGTCGCTTTCAGCGATAATTTTTTCAGCCGAAAATTCTAACTGGGGGAGCAGACCCTTCATCAAAAAATTGTTGCGCTGCTCCACCAGAGAGAATTTCCGATGAAAGTAATTATCGCTGAAAGTGACAATTTATAATTACCACTGGTGGAGCCGTAGCTGTGCTATCGATGTTTTGTATCAAACTTTTTAGGCTTTGAAATACGTCGAAGTGAAAAATGCAAATTAGCAAAGCGAGTCGATTTATAAGCTAACATACTTACATGCCTTTTACGCGCACGAAGGCCCATGAATAGAAAAGAGCTTTGGACTGGGTGTTGGTGTGTGACTGAGGCAAACAACTATTAACTTACTAACTTCCTTATATTGACTTTAAAAACGTCTCAAGTGTTCAATTTTTTTTGCCCTAAATTTGTTTTTACACCGAAAACTCGCAATATTTGCCTACAAGCAATCAACGTCGCTACATTCAAAAATTATTGATCACGCATAGGGTTCATTTTGCTCACTGAAGCGCCAAGTTCGGCAGTTACAAGGAAGTGAACACCTGATTTTTGGTCAGTAAAATAAATCGTTATTCGTCATCACTTAAACTTTAAAACGCTTCTCTTAAACGCAAAAGCTTTAAGCTTCGCTTCCAAGTTTAGTATATTTTGTGTCAAAATCAGACTAAAAAAATTGAACCTTCCCATTCACGTTTACACAAGTACATTTACTATCAACAAACGAAACCAATACGAGACATTACCACGCGGGACCTCGTAGTTTGACTTAATATGCAAACGTTATGAGGTGTTTTGCAGGGAGATCGATATTATCTGTAAGCAATAATATCGAGAGAAATTTTGCAAGATAGTTTTCAACTAAATGTCGCCTTCTATATTGATAAACACAATTAATGTAAACATACTTTGAAAACAATAACGATCTGTGCAGTGTTGGCTGAGAGTATTCTACAGTATTTCAACAGCATAAATGCATATCAACGCAAGATAGCCGTGAACTTCAATAAAATTTTCCTGAGCAACGCAAAATGCAGCGGCCAAAATGGCAGAAGCGAAGACATGCTAAACAAGCGTAGTTTTGAATTATTTATCAAGCTTTACAAGAAAAGCAGGGGGTTTTCCAAAGCAAGCAGTCTTGTTATTCCATAACAAACTAACGACAAATACACATATGACACCACTTTTTGTTATGCAAGAGCAGATTAAAAAAATAAAAGCGTTTTATTTGAAAAATAAAGGGTATGTGCGCACAAGTGTCGCAAAAATGCGCAATTTCCAGCTACTCACTAAAAGAAATTTGAAGTGCAGAATTACAACACCATCTTAGCAAACACATAAACTATAAGAGACGTGTTGCGTAATTCAAAGAAATTAATTGGTACAATCCTTATAAAACAAAGCTTATATGCAAAGAACTAGAAACTCTGCAACAGCCTGCAAAGACTGACCGGATGAGGCAATGTTTTGATCGTAATCGAATTACGGGAAAGCATACAGTAATTATACTAGAACGACGAGCCGATCGATAAATTTATAAAAATAGCAAAGCCAGACAATTTTAGGCCGTATTTAGAATAGCTAATACGCTTTATTTAACTGCCTGCCGGCTCGACGTAAAATAATCCCGCAGTCCACTGCACAAGGGGTAGGATAACCATACACGCTGAAACTTGACAGAAATTTACTAAACTCAAATTACGACTAAAAACATGCACGGATTCACAAGCAATTTGCTGCTTCTAGCACTCATCGTTAACAACACAGTTTCTTCTGTTTTTAAAACTGAGCCTTGAAAGAATTGAACCACGAACTTTTAACTTTTTTGTTCAGAGTTACATTTCTTCAGCTACATGTGATGATGATGATGACTTCTTCATTCTTATCCTCCTGTCACGAGAAAGCGACAGAGGCGCTATGCATAGGACGAATCCAGACTCGCTTAGGAGTTACACTAGTTTCCGAGTTTTTCGCTTGAATTTTGCTTCTAACTTACTTCAATTTGCTGCTTGTTAGATTCCACCAAGCAGAGATAATTGTCGTGAAGCAGCTTATCCAAGGACGCAACAACGAGGCTTGGGTGGGAGTTGAACCATCAACCTTGCGATCATGGCCGTCGTAAAAATGGCGCTTCGAACCACTCGGCCACGCTGCCTATGTACACCGCAGAATAGTTGGAATTCGCAATTTCGGAAAACACCAGCTAACGAGAAGCGAAAAATCTATTTTTTTGGTTCAAGAAGTATGTATGGTGATTCTATTCATTCGTCTTACAGTGAAGAAATATTTTTATATGTATTCGAGTCCTACTGAGACAGTGGGCTGAATAAAAAGCCAGCCGCACAGTATCAACTTTATGAGGATTAACAAAATCAAAATGAGAAAAATGTGCCCAGTTTATTTACAGAATTTACTTTTTTGTTGCATCATTTTCGAACGACAACTCAACCACTAACTAGTTGATACTCTCCAACACAAGCTCTAATTTTTGTGCCAGGGTCATTTTTTAAACTCCGGCTTGGAGCTACATGCGTGGGCAAGCTAACTCTCTATACTTATTCCAAGAATTACTGTTTTGCTAGGACTAAACAAAATCTTTGTTATACTTTTACGCCAACGTGTGTGACGGTGGCGGAGCCGGGGGGACCATCTCCGCGGCTTAGCGCCTGGGCAACGCAGTTCCCAAGAAACGTCGCAGCGGTGGTGAGCCGTTGGCAACTGTGTCCGATTTCACCGGCCCGGGAAGCGAGCCCCAGACCTCCCGCGCCGAAGCGATGTTTTAACCAATACGCTAATCGTTAGGTTTACTACTAAGTGGTACTTCATTTTTAATAAGGTTTTCACAAAAAAAGAAGCAATTTTGAAAATTTCTTCAATAATACGATAAGGCATTGGTACAAAGGCGCTAGGAATCAGAAATAAACCTCCCGCCAGCTTAGTTAATGCTGCTCAAACTGAGTTTAAGGCTTAAGCCAAGTTTATAAAAATAAAAAAAATACGAAATAGCAGCAACATAGAGCACTCGGAAAATAGCCAAGGGTCATGGAATAAAGCAGCTCGCTTTACCTTGTTTACATTTTAAAATTGCAAAGCTGGTTACTGGCAATCAGCCAATTATCAACTAGGCAGTCTAATACGTTTTCAAACAAAATGCCAAAATATCAATTTGGCCAATGCTATAGAATGACTTGGCACATTTCGCATAAATAAAATTTCACCAAAGTCTTACAAAATACCTTATAAGGAGCAAACGATCCTAATGCTGAAAAACGACACAACAGGTAAATTTGATCAAAATTACCCAAACTCGTATACGAAATTTGTATTTTGTCTGTAATTAGTTCTATTTTTAATAGAGCTCGACCGATATATCGGTCAGCTAAATATATCGGTCGATATCAGTACCAAGCCGATATATCGTATCGGTTATCTACCACCGATAAATATCGGCTTACAATAGCATGCTTTATTCGAGCGTTCTTTAGAATTCTTTGGAGCTGGGTTAAGCTGTTGAAACTTATTTAATTGAAATTAGTGACGAAATTGCCAAACTGCTGTGAATTTTTTGTGAATAATACTGTACTGTGACTTTTGTACACTAATAGTGTTTCTTTGGAAAGGGATTAGTGAGTTTTTTTAGTATTGAGTTAATTGAAATTACTCAAATTAGTGACATAATATCGTAGGTAAAATATCGGTAATCGGTATCGGCATAAATATTTTGAAAATATCGGGATCGGTATCGGCCTGAAAAAGTTGTATCGGTCGAGCTCTAATTTTTAACCAGCAGAATTGCAGCTCACTTACTTTTCGTTAGAGGTATTAACGTGCAAGATCCTCATCTGCTTGACAATTGTACTTTTTCCCGATTCACCAGCACCTAAACATTTCGGCAAATCGTCAGCAATCGAATAAACTACCAACAAAAATCACATTAAATAAAAAACAGATCGCCTTTGCTCTTAACATTTCTACAAAAATGCTTCAATTTGACTCATTTGATTTCTTATTTTTGCATCCTCCTTTTACAACAATGTGATGACGGCGGAATAGAAGAAATCCAGATACCTCACGAGCTGCCGTTGCCTCTTTTAATTGATTTTTCCTTTATTAGGCAGCTCGTTAATCTGCAAGGCAGTTAAATCACACGCATTTAATTATGCAAAAACGTGAGGAGGGAGTCCAACCAACAACTTTGCAATCAAAAACGTCGCAAAAAGGAGCCTAAGCAACCTCGCTACGGACTATGGTGACAATCCAAGGTTTCAGGCGAAACCTCTTTTCTTCGAAGCAAATACAAGATCTGTAGCATTTCAAACCTCTGCTTAAACACAGATATCAATCAAGTAAATAGAAAGGTTAAAACAGTGGAAAAGTCTACAAACTCAAGCTTTCCCAAACTAAACTAAATTGCATCTAAGGTAGTAAGTGTGAGAGAGAATAAAGACGACCATAAAAAACGTCCAACACTCAAAAACTGCGAAGCGGGATAGCCATATATCGCCTATTATTTGCAAAGAACTTGAAAAGACTTAAGAAAAGTCTTTAGTAACGCTCTGTTCAACTTTCAGGGCAATCAACAAATCAAGGCAGCTATACGGGTTGCAATCGGTACTGATTTTAAAGGTTTTGCCGGTGACGATGCTAATTTATTTGCCCGACTTTGTACCGGATTTATGACGAAAAACAGATTGAAAACATAGTTTTACAGCTTGGTCTAATTCTATTTTAGTTTGTTAAATCTGCACAATACACCTAACCCAGCCTTAAAGCGTGTTTACCGATACGCGGCAAGCGGCAACGCGACTACCTAATTTTTTTGTTAATTTTATTTTGACGTTGAACTTTGGTACGACAATGCGGCAAAAACCAGGAATTGTACCTGTACAATTTTTATCACTTCATCGCCCGGTATCAAAAAATGTTTAAGATAACCTTGACGACGGGAGTGAGACAATGCACGTTGGACTGTTACAACATCATCGAACAATCAGCTTGCTTGACGCAAGCTAGCAAATTGTATATCGCCGTAATCGCAGGCCAGTATAGTTTGTAATGGTAGTCGCATTGCCGCTTGCGGCGTATCGGTAAACGCACCTTTACAAGTACCCCACACACATGGCCATTGCGCGCAATTGCCAAATAAACTATGACAATATAGCAATCTAGGTTAATTAAGCCACCGGCATTTTCAGATTCCTGTACAGAAAATATTTGTGGTTGTAGAACAAGTAAGAACTAGTAAATATTTACCATTTTCAGGATTGCAGGTTTTATGTGATGAAATCCAAGTGAGATGACACCTACCTACCATGCAACAACGAAGCTTCTCAAACACATGAACAATTCAACATGGAACAGATTATTGACACTGCCTGATGTGCATTTATTAATATATACAATCAAAAGTTGTTTTTTTTTTTCAGGCGTTTTAGGATCCAAGAAAAAACTGGGTTTCTGAAATCAAGGAGAATTATTTAAAAAAAAAACGGCATTTCGTTTATTTTAGATTTCTACAGATCTATTTCAGGCACCTCACATTTTCCTTGAAAAAAGCTCTGATATAACGATTTTTGTGCTTCAGCAAAACTTAGCCTGATATCATAGCTATTTTACCTAATAAAAGAAGCCGGTGAGTTTTCTCGTATTCTTGTCTAGCTGCTGCCAAATGAGCATTTATCTGGCGATTTGTTTCTCTCTGCTCTCTAAAATCATCAGATGCATGCTGAGGACGAGTGCATATGCAGCCCATTTTCATGCTAATTACAATGACGATTATACCTAAAAAAGAAATGTAGTTAAATAAGATGAAAATAAATAAAAGCAAAAAATGACAATTAAGGTTCTTTTACTTCAAAAAAAGTTAAAAATTCACTAAGAGGCAGCTGTCAGTGTCAGTAGTTGGCAGAGCATCCACTACGGGTCAAGCAAAAACAACTCTGATGCCAAAGGTAGCTACGCTTCTATATACTTCAGCACTTCATCTCTCAATCAAATGAGGCATACTGAAGCTACTGATTAAGCACACAACCACGCAAATTGTCAATTTCTTTGTTAAAAAAATTAAAAAATACGCCATTAAAATTTTATATAGAAAAATCAAATTACATAGCCAAAGTTAACAAAAGCTTAACTAAAAAACAGCATTCTTTTTTTTATATACATCGTATGAACAAATCATACATTCTATAATATTAATGTACCTGGTAACTAAAAAAAATTGGAAAAATGTACACCTGCCTTTTCAGTTCTACAAAACTTTATCAATTATTTCTTGATACCAGTAATGACTACAGCATCCATCAAAGTAATTGAAGTTTTTTAATGAAACAGTGACAGCTAGAAAAACTTGCAATTCAAAGATCTGAAATCAACATTCACAGAATTTTCAACAATAGCAGTCAATAATAATAATTAATGCACTGCACCACAGCATTAATGGACAAATATTGTTATAATTTGAAGTTTTGAATTTTTTTACCCTTTAAATCACTAAACCAGGGGTCGGCAACCCCTGGCAAGTGTGCCAAAAGTGGCATGGTGGAAGGTTTTGCATGGAACGTGAAACGATTCCATGCACATGCAAATTTTAAGCTATTAAGATTTAACAAATTTACTTTTGAATCTATGAGTGATTTTCAGTGATGTGGGCTCAAAAGTCACTCAATTAAGGTATTTCTTGGCAAATACGACATCTACCTACGCGAGGACCTTTTTTTAGGTCTGCACTGATATTTTCAGAGGAAAGTGGGGACATCTACAGAGGTGTAGACCTTTATTTTTGCTTTTCACTGATATTTTCAGGGGAAAACAGGACAAAATGGAAAAATCTACATTTAGTAAGGAAACAAAACCGTTTGGCACACGAAGAAGTTTTTATTTTGACACTATCAAAAAATGGCATGCTGCCCTCAAAAGGATGCCGACCCCTGCACCAAACCATATAACCTGTATAAGAATATAGGCCCGACACCACTGTTCCCTCTAAGATTTTAACTAGTACAAATTTGCCCAAATATGAAAATCACTAAATATTTTCCCAAACATTTAAAGGGTGTAAGTCAAGGTCTGGAATAATTTTTGTTTAAAATGAGAGTTTCTTTGGTAAAACACTTTTATTTGACTAAAAAAACTTGCACGCTTTTAGCTAATTTGTTTGTAAATTGTTATAGCAATGTGCAAAAACTGCAAAAATTTTGCACAAAATATCTCATATTTTGCAATTTAGAGCTGAGAGGGAACACTTATGGGGCGCCGTGTGTAAAGCTACGCAATATAAAATTTTGCATCATTTTTTTGGTTAAATTTGGTTAAATTACATGCAATATCATGTATTGTTGCAATTTATCTATATTGCTGCAATATGTGTTAAATTGTTGCAATTTATCTATATTGCTGCAATTTGTGTTAAATTGTTGCAATTTCTCTATATTGCAAAAAAACACTAAAATCGCCTTTTAATTGCCATGGTGGTATGCTAACAAAAACAGTCAGTGTTGCCCTTTCCCTTTTTCCACGAACTCATGTAGTGTACTGGCCTGAGGTGCTGTTGTACTGACTGTGCAGTGTGCGCTTATTGGTTTGGCTGAAACATTTTGAAATAAAGTGGCTTGGAGTTTGATTGATGAAGTACTGTTATGATTGGTAGATACAATTGCGAACATATGCAAAAATATTGACGTATAGGTATGATATCCTTTGGAATACCAGCAGCTAGACTAGACTAGTCTACCGGCATGGGGGTAACAACTAGTATCAGCTCCCAGGTCCAGTTGGGTTAGGTTAGGATTAGGTTCAGTTAAGGTTAAATTTAGTTAGGGTTCGTTCAGTTACAAAATATCGGTATCTGAAAAATCTTGTTTTAAAGTACAGTACCAGTAACCCGATATTAGGCCTAGTCTAGCTACCTCAACCTATGTTTTTGTGACATACTACTATCTCGCTGCTAATGCAGAATGGCTTATGCTGTATGGCTGAAAGATGTCAAATTACAGTAACTTCTGTGATCTGTCCACAGAAAGCAGGTAGGCTACATCCTGTCATCAGCAGATCAGCACACCGATGCACCAGTAGCCAGCCTATGGTAAACTGTAAAATTAAAAATGTCAAACTAGTCTACTGATACCGATAATTTGTAACTGAACGAACCCTAACTGAACCTAATCCTAACCTAACCCAACTGGACCTGGGAGCTGATACTAGTTGTTACCTTCATACCGGTAGTCTAGTCTAGCTGCTGGTATTCCAAAGGATACCATATCTATACGTCAATATTTTTGCATATGTCCACGATTGTTTCTACCAATCATAACAGTATTTTATCAATCAAACTCCAAGCCACATTATTTCAAAATGTTTCAGCCAAACCAATAAGCGCACACTGCACAGTCAGTACAACAGCACCTCAGGCCAGTACACTACATGAGTTCGTGGAAAAAGGGAAAGGGCAACACTGACTGTTTTTGTTAGCATACCACCATGGCAATTAAAAGGCGATTTTAGTGTTTTTTTGCAATATAGATAAATTGCAACAATTTAACACAAATTGCAGCAATACATATAAATTGCAACAATTTAACACACATTGCAGCAATACAGATAAATTGCAACAATACATGATATTGCATGTAATTTAACCAAAATTAACCAAAAAAATGATGCAAAATTTTATATTGCGTAGCTTTACACACGGCGCCCCATAAACACTGCCCTACACCAAATAATGATAAATGTCCACACAACTAGGCTCAAATAATTCAAGGGCAACACACACTGAAACACATAAAAACGCAGTACAACCAGGTCCTGCTAAAACCTGCAGGAGCACAAGGACTGCCTTTGCAAGCGAGTTAGGAGCACAAGGATTGCTAGTGAGTTTTACTAAGGGCCCTAACCAAATCCTAACCCATAGGAATAACTCACTAGCGCCCCTAGCCGTTCTTGTGCTCCTAACTCACCTGCAAAGGCGGTCCTTGTGCTCCTGCAGGTTTTAGCAATACCAGTACAACCTTGCAACTAGCACAATGCCATTTTTGAAACAGAAACTTACAGATTAATGAAAGAGCAAATGCAGTTTAAGTCAATTTAATACAAATTCTGAGTATAACTTAAATTCTTTAACGGTTCTGAACTATTAAAGCAAAACCATTACTCACTGATATATATATCGATATTTCATAACATGTAACTGAAAAGCAACAAATCACAACTGCAGAGCAGTATTGCTAAAACCTGCAGGAGCACAAGGACCGCCTTTGCAAGTGAGTTAGGAGCGCAAGAACCGCTAGTGAGTGACAATTACAGATGGCAGTGGCTTTATGTAATTCAGTATAGGTCCATACAAGTAAGAGCATGGTTTATTTTATTATCGCTTCACGCTAACCTCGATCCAGAGAGCGTGACAAAGCATTAAAATAAACAAAGCCCTTATTTGTACGGGTTCGTAAGAATAGCACTTCAATTAAAGATTAAGGTTCGGTTAGGGCCCATAGTAATAACTCACTAGCACCCCGTAGCAGTCCTTGTGCTCCTAACTCACTTGCAAAGGCAATCCTTGTGCTGCTGCAGGTTTTAGCAGGACCCCTGCCGAGCAAGATCACTCTCTTAAAAATGAGATAAGCAAAATTGCTCTCTCTTAAACCCAGAACCATGAGAAAACGGTTGCCAGTAACTTTGCCACAGAAACTTTGTCACATGGTAACTTTGCCACACTTTGAGAAGGTGAGGGGAGATGTGGGATAGTAGGAAAATGTGTTGGGGTATGGGGGGAGATGTGGGAAGAGGTACTGGGTATGAGAGGAGGTGTTGGAAAGTGTGTTGGGGTGTGGGGGAGGCAAGGGGAGATGTAGGGAAAGGTGAGGGGTGAGAAGATTTTTCCTAGCTAGCTAATTTTTGTTTGTTACGCATACCGTACGCCATTCATATTTTGGTTGTAGCCTACATTACCAAGATTACCAGTAGTCAGGTAGTCGAATAAAATCAATTTTAGTGGAAAAGAATTGAAAAACAACATACCGGTACCAGTAGACTATAACCTATTAACTGCATAACGTAAGGGATAACGCTAGGCTACTGGCCTACTGCCGATACTAGTTACAATGACTGACATAAGACGAGAATTTAAGTGAAACCCCACATTACAGTATCTGTACCAGTGAACCAGAGCGATCTGCGATCCTACTCAACACCGCAAAGGACGAAACACAGCAGGCACAAAAGATGACAAAGGACTTACTAAACACCGCAATGTACAACAAAGGACTTCAAATTGATCTACTAAACACTGCAAAAAACGAGAAAGGACTTGGAATCATACCATAACAAAGAACGACAAAGGACTTTAAATTAGGGTTAGGCTTGGGGTTATCAGGTTCTTTGTTTTACTTTGCAGTGTTTAGTAAGTCTTTTTTTGCTCCTTTGCAGTGTTTCAGTCCTTTGCGATGTTTAATAGGACCTGTACTAGTGTACAGTGCCGGTAGGCAACTAAAACTGAAAAGCTCTGGACTAAACACTCACCAGCACTTCTGTTTGGACTGAGATATCTGTACCTCGGAGCGCTGAGAAAAAAATGCATTGGCTAATGCTGGGCTGGCGCACCAGCCACTCATACTAACGAGTAATAAAGTGCTGTGTAGCCTACCTTATACGTGTTACAGCCTAGGCCTAGAATCAGAGTATACCCATTACCACGTACCGTAGTGATGGTTGATCAGTTGATGTAAATTTGCTGTGGGATAGAGTGGACTCCCAATTGTAATATTTCTAGTCTAAAAATTAGCCTATGCTGTAACAGAAGTAACAACGGTGTATTTACGATCATATTTATAACCACTATGTATTTACTACTGATACCAGGATACCATAGTATTTATATAACCAGTGTATTTATTAGTAACAATACAGTTTTGTACAGCCTTGCATAAAAGATACACTGCTCATGATGACAGCTGCTTCTATATTGTGAAAACGCCCAGTTCTGAGATTTGCAGCGGCTTTATTTTTCCTCCTTAACCTATTTTAGTCCAATTTCTATTGTATTCCAAAGATACACTGTGGCCAATGACTTCTTACTATAATACACTCACAACTACGATTTTGCGCTAGCCTTTCACGCTTGATTTGCAGCAAGCGATCTGACTCCAAAAGTGTGTGACGGTTTTTGTCCGTTTATTGAAATACAACAAACAACATTTTACAAACGCAGGAGTACATTTGCTTTACGTCTCTGAACTATCTTTTTAAAACCATCCATTATGGCAGAATCAGAATCCATAAATATATAAGCTTATTTCCTGTCTGTTATGCAAGAGCGGTAAATAGTAATCATCAAAACAAACCATTAAACTAAAGCGGATAATACAAAGTCATCCAATAGAACAAATCATCATCAACGAGATTGTGTAGCGAATAGGCATAAGCTCTAAAGTCGAATGTCGTAGTCATGAGCTGAATGATTATGCGATGAATAAACAGGCATTGCGACTACACAAAGTATTGCAACTATGCAAAGCATATTTTGCAATCACTACATTCTCCCCCGGGTAGCGAAAAAATTTTAGATGTTCACGACTCACAGACAAATAACAGGGAATGTCCGTGAAAACACAAGAGTTATTGCGCAAACTTAACGAATGCAATTTGAGAGCACTAACAATTGAATGCAATTTTCCAAACTCATGTCAGATCAACAAACAAATTATAAATTTGTTCACACAATCAAAAATTCAAGGCTTAGCACGATCAATTCACTATGTAAACTAAGCATTCATACTAAAATCGCATATTAATGAATCGGCAGGAACAACTAGGCACTTTTAGGAATCATCGGTTTGAAAATGAGCAAAAATTCTTAATTGACAAACAAAAAACATGTTATCTGATGCATTAATTATATCAATAGGCGATGTGTCGGGTGTGAATGTTTGTGTCATGACATTGTGTGTGTGCGTGTGTGTGTGAGTGCGTTTGTTAATGATATCGTGTCCGATAGAAGAAATGAAAGGCGATTAGTCGCTATGTTCTAGATTCAACAGTACCCATAGAAATGATTCCATGATTAAAATGGTTATTGGAATTGCTGATTGTATCAATGATAAAAGCATCAACTTGTGGAAGCATCAGCAGTGTAAAAAACAAAACACAGTATTGTTATCATAACAGAGACAAAAATTGTAATCATTTTTGGTAATTGATTCGTATTTGTCATCGATTCGTATTTGAGACTAATCTTGCTCGTTGCTTCTTAATTTCTTCTTTTCTTGAATCGATCATTGCAATGCTGGCATGAGGAAATTGCTCGCTAGATGCTGACGTTGAGCATGGATGGTTGCATCATTTTTTCGTACGTCATTGCTAAATTGACTCAGCGAATTTCATGCTTGTGAAGTAATTTTGTATTGCTTCCGGTTGTAGTAAACACAATAGCGACAAGTTCAGGTTCGTCTGACGTTCTCTTTGTATCGGCACGACATATGTAAATGTAATGCGTGAGTGCGAGAGTGGTGTTATGTCATCGCCAGTGACATCAACTGCAAAAAATGAAAGGCGGTAACACGTTCAAAACAGTTGGAAACAATTTCCGGTTAACAAATTAATCATTCACAGAAATTGACAAACGCGAAATAATTGAATTTCCGAAGCTTAAAGCAAAGCATGAAATATTACTAAACATTGAAATCACTGCAGTTATGATAATGAGTCTATTACAGTAATTGTTGAAAAAGGCAAATTAAACGACTAAAAAGCAGTGTCCTTCCTGGCCTACCGGACGGGAAGTCATGACGACTTTCTCTTGTTGGGTCAGAGGCTATGACAGCACTCCATCACCAACAGTGCAAAGCACTCCAGTAAATCGTACCGTAGAGCGAGTAAGCGCTGTTTCTGGCTATTAGCCTTCATCAGCCGCCCTCAGGTAAGAAACATTCATCTTCCAGGACGAATGATCTTGCCAGGATCACTCATCCCTTCGGATAAATATTTCTTAAAGAATTTAACCTTTGTGGTAGACAATCCACTCGTGTGGCTGCGTCACCCTAGCCACGTAAAGAGTTTGACTGGAATGGTGACGTAGCCACACGAGTAGATTGCCTACCACAAAGGTTAAATTCTTTAAGAAATATTTATCCGAAGAGATGAGTGATCCTGGCAAGATCATTCGTCCTGGAAGATGAATGTTTCTTACCTGAGGACGGCTGATGAAGGCTAATAGCCAGAAACAGCGCTTACTCGCTCTACGGTAAAGGCAAATTAAGTGTGATTATAACAAGCTTTGTGTGACATAAAACCACGAAAAAAATTTTTCGATTTGGTACTGTAAAATATGCTTTGAAAGAAAGGTGGTAAAGAAGTATTGTGAAAGATGCGAAACTTCAATAAGAAATATGTGGGTGAAATAAGTAAAATATATGCAGTCGTTTTCCGTTTTAATTTGACCTGACAGAGTATTTATATAAGAAGAAGTTGAAAAAAAAATTGGTAGCTGTAGAGATTAAAATGCTTTTTTTAAACTTTATAAAAAATCTGCATAAAAATTAAGAACGACCATTAGATTCATTCTGCTTTTCGGAGTATTTTAAAGCTTTTCTAGCTTTTGATTCTTTAGCTCTTACGACGACATGCGTGGCTAGCAAAAAGTGGGCTCGATTCTTTAGCTCTTATGACGACATGCGTGGCTAGTAAAAAGTGAAAATTGAATTTGCGACCACAACCTCGAGCCAGGGGTATACCCTTTATGTTTTTTTTGTTGTTGTTTTGTTTCAACGTTATTTATTCGGCCGTAAACATGCATTAAAACTTATCCAGGGGTGCAAAGATCGTAGCATGCAAGCAAGCTTGTACGCGTTTTACTCGCTTGGGTATTGCTTCAATTACCCCAGACAGCAATAAAAAAATTCTTTCTTACCTGTGTATTCTATCAAAGACAAAACTGTTCAGTATCACTAGTTGCATCAAGAAAAAATGCAAAAACTGAATTTAAGAATCGTCTTCCACCACAGGCAGATATGCTATTGCGTGCTTTCGTTCAAAAATATTTTAGCTTAATTGCAATGCAATTAGGGATTGTTGAAAAATAGTTTTGCTAAAAACAGTTACACCACATCAAAAAACTTAAGGCAAAAAATTGTCGACAAAATCTTCGAAAGAAATCGCTGCAATTGGTTATTAAATGCCTTGTCTAAAAAAATATTCACAAATGTAGCTTAAACACGTGCTAAGAAAGACGGTGAAACTATGCTAGTCTGCATTAAAAGGAACGGCAGTTCTATCAATCTATTCCTTCAAAGGGTATAATCGACTCTGACTTATGCATAAAATTTTACTTTTGCAAGGTGCCGCCTGACGATGTGCCGCCCGACGAGGCGCGTCGGTCGGTGAATTAATTCCTGCGTTGTCTATGCACCTTCATTCATGGGCAAAATAAATCCATACGCAGTAAGTTCGAGTAACTACGTTTGCAGTCTACTCTGTAAAATTTCATGCACAAATCGAAGTAAATCGTAACCTTGTCTGAATAAGATCGATAATAAAAATGATTATTATAGGAAATAACAGGGAGAGAAAATTTTGCTGGGATGCACGTTATAATTTGGTCTGCAATTTAGCCTATTCGCTCAATAAAAAAATAAAAATCCACATGACCTGTAATTTCTCGGTGGAAAGTTCTTGATTATCCAAGATGATGCGCGGAAAAATCGAACTAACAAGATGAGCAATGTTGCGTAAATAAATCCGATATTGCAGCTTTTGAAATCATGGAAAGGTTGGAAGAAGAAAATGAAGTTGGGTTTAAAGTAAATAGGTTTCTGAATACAAATATTAATTAAAACAGCGTCACTTAAAACTAATATTTCATACTTTTAATTACCGGTACAACGCTTTGCAAAAAAATCTTTTTTTTTTAATATTTCAGTCAATTATCGTCAACAATATCAATCAATAACAGAGGCTGTATGCAAAAAATAAGCTAGCAGTATCACAAATTAGGCTACGACACAAATTAGGCTACTACACTTTAAAAAATAACCACCAAGTAATACAAATCTTAATGTTTGTTTTTTTTTCATTTTTCTCTCTTCTTTTTCTTCCAAGCTGCGATAATCCAAACGTCACCATCCATTTTCGGGTGATGCAGGACGCACGTCGGGTTTCACCAAATGTAGCAAGCGATCTGACTCCAAAAGTGTGTGACGGTTTTTGTCCGTTTATTGAAATACAACAAACAACATTTTACAAACGCAGGAGTACATTTGCTTTACGTCTCTGAACTATCTTTTTAAAACCATCCATTATGGCAGAATCAGAATCCATAAATATATAAGCTTATTTCCTGTCTGTTATGCAAGAGCGGTAAATAGTAATCATCAAAACAAACCATTAAACTAAAGCGGATAATACAAAGTCATCCAATAGAACAAATCATCATCAACGAGATTGTATAGCGAATAGGCATAAGCTCTGAAGTCGAATGTCGTAGTCATGAGCTGAATAATTATGCGATGAATAAATAGGCATTGCGACTACACAAAGTATTGCAACCATGCAAAGCATATTTTGCAATCACTACAGATTGAACAGCCTCTAAGCGGGTCGTATCAACCGTGTGCAGCGGGAGATTGCAGTAGCCAGACGGCTAGCTCAATTACCTTTGTGGCTTCATCTGAATTTTGGCCCATGAATCCATATATCCAGCTCAGTGTTTTTTAAGCTTTGGCTTGTGAAACTATTAAGCAATTTTGAAAGACCGCCAATTGAATTTATAACGTAGAACATGGCTTTGTACACTATTGTAGAAGCAGATTTTGCAAGACCGCGCGACAGTTGTGGGAGACCATTTCGGTTTCTCAAAACGCCTTAAAAAAAAAAACACTAGCTGATCTAGCTGCTTTTTCTATCCATCCAACCAATGACAATGACATACATACCAGATACCAGAAGATCTCTTCAAGTCGAAAGATTTCCTGAGAAGAGTGTTTCTCCGCTCTGCATCGATATCGAGCTAGACTACAGTGCTTGCTGTAGACTGTAGTCGTCGTTGTGCGAAGCTGGATGTGTTTGCTCTTGTTTTTTATACAATAAACAATAACTGTAGTTTCGGTGTGATTCTGGTAACTTGCTCGAGACCAGTGTTGGGCAGGATAAACCTTTTTGTACTGAAGCGATAACGATAATCGATAATTTAAAAAAAAGCCGTGGGCGATAACGATAATCGATAATTTTAAAAAAGCCGTGGGCGATAACGATGATCGATAAATCTCAATTTCTTGAAGCAATATCGGTAATCGATAAACTATCGCCGATAAATTTTTCCGATAAATGTTGCCGAAAATTTTTATGTGTTTGACGAAGTTTGTTTTTTTATAAGTCAAATTGCAAAAATCTTTTTCTAGATTTTTCAAGAAAAGAGAGCGGTTCACAGATTCTGCCGTAAAGATGGCATGGGCCGCTAAGAGACCCCTCAACGAGCCGTTAACCTATATTTTTAAAGGTCCGCTAACGGCCCAGTTCTATCTTTTGTTTCTAATTGGGCCGCTGACAAGCCGCTACCAATTTTTGAACTACCTTTGAGCTTCCAGTTTTCTTTTACATGTGGCTGAAGGTTCATAAAAAAATGGGCTTTGGGCCGACCGGGCTTTATTTTGGGGATGATTTGCTGAGTCGAAATTATCGCTATTGGGCAGGAGGTTCCGGGCCTTGAGCGGTACGGGCTGCAAAAAAGTCAGCCCGTGCCATTTCTGCTCTGCCGTGGCATTAAACAAAACGAAGAGCATTTTTTTTAAATTGCAAGAAGAATTTATGGACACCGTGTATTTTGCCATAACGCTAACTCACTAATTTTGAACACTGTGTGCACAAAGAATTGTTTATCGCTATAATTTATTGGCGATAACAAAATATATTTCAAAAGCTACGGTAATCGATAAACCAAAAGTATTTTGA
The DNA here is from genome assembly GCA_964006365.1 of Trididemnum miniatum. NCBI lineage: Eukaryota > Metazoa > Chordata > Ascidiacea > Aplousobranchia > Didemnidae > Trididemnum > Trididemnum miniatum. Next base: position 18,996,043 of record OZ023234.1, read on the forward strand.
GCGATAATCGATAATAATTTATCGCCGAAAAATTATTTCAATAAATGCTCATCTCTGCTCGAGACAACTGGTATTGCATAATTGGGCCTATAGTTGACCAGACTTTTTATGTATAATAGCCCATAAGTGAAGCAACTTGTGAAAGATAAGTTAAGCAACTGGTGATCATAAGTTAAACAACTTGTGAACAAAAAATTAGACTTTCTAAAATTACATGATGTGTATAAATTAGAGCTTGCTAAATTCATGCATAAGTTTTTCAAAAACAAGCTACCTAATTCATGCAATTATGATTTCTCAACGATTGAAAAAATTCATGATTATGAAACCAGGAGACCAAGCAGATCTAATTGTTTTTTACCTCGAGTTTCTGAATCTACTGGGCAATAGAAGGTTGAATTCCGGGGTGTTAAACTGTGGAACGAAATTAGCGAAACCCTTCAATAAACCCTTTAAACCCTTCAATTCGTTTGAAAAGCAGTTTAAAGAAAATTTGATAAGAGAGTACTGACTATATTGTTAACGCTGATCAACATTGTTTGTACTGTGCGCTATGTTTATATGTGTGCAAATTATCTTACAGCTATTGGTATGTGTTAATGCTTTGTGTCTTTAAACAAGGGGCATCATGACTAGAAAACCTTAGGGTTATTCGATGCTCCTTGTTTCTTTCCGAATGTAAGGATTTTTTTTTTTGTGCGTTACTTTGTGGAAAGAAAAAATAAACTACTACCAGTAACCCGATTTGTTTCAACATTAGGCGAGTTCTTGTGGTAAGTAGTGACGGAGTTTTCGAGACAAGTTTCGGGTCTCGAGACACAATTTTCAAAGTCTCGTCTCGATCTTGAACTACAAGTCTAGATCTCGAGTCTCGTAAAATTATAGTCTTAAAATGCGAGAAGTCTGGAGATTCAAAATTTTAGGTTGTGTAGGACTGAAAAAACTTTGAATTTGTTGGATGTGAGCATTGCAGTGCAACGCAAAAATTAAAACATTGTCGGAGACATCTGACAACATTGCCATACGTTCTTTGCCATGTAAAAACCCATCAAAAAAAATTAAAGAAAATCGGGCAAACTTTCATGTTCGCTCCCGTTACGTTTTTATAATGGAGGGGTTCGGACCTCCCGAAAATACAAATTTTTACATATTTCGTATTCTAAATGTGTTAAAAAGATGAGTGATGCTTCAAAAGTTTCAGAAGTTTTGAAACAGTAACTGTTGTATTCTTTACCACATTGATAACTCGTGGCAAATTGAGTGGATTTTAAAAGTCCGAAAAATAGAGTTTTTTGATTTGGTATCTCATTTTGTTAGCTTTCCAGTGATTTTTTTATTGGCAAAGAAAATCTGCTGTAGTACGCTACAGATGAGATTGCAGACTCAGAGTAATGAATTTTTTCCTACCAACATCTGTCTTTGAAACTTATTTTAAAAACATCTAAGAGTATCGGTAACAATAACAATAAAAGTCAGCGAAGATTTAAATCGCATGAAGTATGAACCAAAAATCAAATCTTCATTATATTCGCGTTATTACGCCGAAGCGTGAAACGAGTGGTGAGCCCCACCTCTGTGGCTTAGCGCCAGGGCACCACCCTCTGAAAAACGTTGCAGCGATGGCTAACCGTTGGCGGCACTGTATCCGATTTGATCGGCCCGGGAATTGATCCCCAAACATGAGCGACGAAATCGTGAGGACGCGAAGATTTTCTGGGGTGATTGGAAGAAGCTTTTTAGGCGAAAAAGGCCTTGAAAGTTGTTAGGTGTTAACATACGAATAAATTTTCTTAAAAGTTTTGGTCTCGAAAATTTTTTAAGTCTCGGTTTTAGTTCCGAACATTAGGACTTAACTCCATCACTTATTTTGAAAACAGCCCAGCAACAGCACGTCTGTTGATCAACACATGCAGATGCCGCAGTTAAATCATTGAAAATAACCAGGAGAAATTTACAGCGCAAGAAGTTGAGAGACTGTTCAGTCATGCGGAACGACCTAATCGAACTGAATTGAGCAAATTTGTAAATATGTTCGTAATCACAAAATGTTAGCGTAAAAAAAGTTATTCAAACAGGAAATACCGTAAGGTTAACCTCGTACACCAATTTTCACTTAAAACTAAACAGCGATTGTAGCGCAATAAACAACAAATGGTTTAAGCGGATTAATATTGGTTATTCGCGGAGCATTACTAATGTGTGTCCCTATGAGAAGTCACTGCTGTGGCTGTGCTGAAACACTTACTCCGATTCCATTCCGACCAGAGATGGGCACGGCACGGAGTGGATCCGGAGTCCGGCTGCTTTTTTGGATTCGTAGCAGGATCCGGGTCTTTAAATTAAAACCGGATTCTGAGTGGATCTGGATTTTGGCCTGAACCAAGGAAAGGTGCTGAAGCAACTATCAAGGTAAGGTACCCGTCAGAGATGGGCACGGAGCCGAATCCGGAGCGGAGCCGGAGTCCGTCTGCATATTTTGGATTCGGATTCTAAAATTTGTCTACAAACAGGACTCCGGAGCGGATTCAGAGTCCAAGTCTTCGAACTCGGAACGAACGCGGAGTCAGTTTTTTGTGACTACGCCCGTCTCCGACTCCGATTTGGCGACTTGTGAAATAAAAATCCGTCCAATCCGACTCCGAAACAACGAGCTAAAATGAGAGTCCCCAGTCCGATCAGTCCGAACCAGAAATGAAACCGCCCAGCAAACATTGGTAGCCTATACTATATCAGAACTGCATTGTTTGAGTGTCGTACTGCATCAATTCTCAATGTTGTTTTAATACAGTCATTCTTTATAAATTAGGGGGGGGGGGCTTAATTGCAACTTTTTTTTCAGACTCCACCGAGTCCCTATTTAAATTATGCTATGAGTCAGTACCATCACAAAAATACAAAAAATTTTGCTATATACCTTAAAAACCGTTGTTCAAATGAAACATGAAAATAACTTAGTATTGAACAAACTTATTTCATTAAATGTAGCTTAATAACTTCGTAAGCATGGTGGTGTACGGTAATAACAGCAATTAATACACTGGCCAGTTACTGTTCACTTTAATTTTAAGTATGTCAGTGCCGTATTTTTTTTTTCTTTGAATTGCTCTAATAGTTTGTTGCTTTTTACTGATTTTGCACATATAAGGTAATGGCAGTGCAGAACCAACCAGCATCATTACCATGCTAATTCATCAACATGCAGCTTTATCAAGTCTTCCATGTTGCAGTGGATTTCTTTGTACTTTGCTTCAGCAGTTCAGTGCATTTTCAAGTTCTTGGCATACACAGCTGTTTCCAAGCGATGGTGCTTTTACATCAAACGAAACACTTCACTCGATTTTGGAAGAGGTAAACAAGTGCCTTGAGCAAAGCGAACTTGGTGGTACATGACTTTTCTTTTGATGTAAGCTGTCACATCATTGTTAACAAATAAAACGATGTAAGTTGCATCTTCTGCTCCGAAAATGATTATTCGAAGTTTTAAAGAAACTGTAAGTTCATTGATCTTTGATTAATAACTGAGTTTCTTTGGACGAAAGCCCCTGTTTCAAGAGATCTATCTGCGTTTCATTTCAATCTTTAACAATTTTCGAAATGGTTTCACGATTTTGAAATGTTTTCTAAATCCTCCTTTTAATTGAAGTTCTGCCAAATCAACTAGTTTAGCTATCACATTAGACTTGCTGCTGCATGGCCAAGTGCTTTGCTCCAGGGATCTTAACTTGTACTTGATTGTACGATCATCTCTTTCACCTGTTCACTATCCAAGTTGCTTATTGGTGCCAAATCCAACATAGGATCCGAAGAGTCGAGCTGATGAATACCTTCATCATTTCCAAATAATGTGCAGATGAAGTTTGAGGGAAATCGAGATGGCAATTTCAGGAAGAACGGAAAGTGCCATGCTGAGATCAATGTGTTGAGTGAAATTAGTGGATAGAAAGAATAATGAGGAGTTGATGAAAATGCTGGCTTTGGAGGAAATATTGGATAAAATGGCAAAGATAAATGGAGTATTGTGGCATGGACAAGTGGTTAGGAGAGATGATGATAACGTTCTAAAGAAGGCATTGATGCTTGAAGTGAATGGGCAGCGAAATCGAGGAAGGCCAAAGCAGATATGGAGGAGCAAGTTGAAGAGAATTTAAATAAAATTGGGTTGGAGGAGTACGAGGCTGCAAATCGCACAAGATCGAAAGAGGGAGTGAGAGCGATCGCTGAAAGAATGAGGTGCGTCTGTCCACCCTCGACCAAGACCGAAACCCACCGGATTGAAATTGGATGATCATGATGATGCCTATTTGTTTAACAAAGTCATCTACCATTCGGTGAAGAGTTTGCAAGATTGGTGGAGCAACTGTCGTGGTGCAGCTGAATGAATGCCCGAACTTCCATAAGAACTTCCCCAGGCAGAGACTTGCATTGACCATTCCTATCATTGCTGATGTAGCTGAAAGCAGGTCGAGTAAAATCTAGCAAATTTATTGGGTTGCAGTGGAGTAAATTGTCATAAAGCGCTAGTATAGTTGGAATCAACTCCCACTATCCCATTGGGTCAAAGTTAGTAATGTTTACAAAAAGTTAAATGAGATGGGCGGCCCCAACACCATAAAAAATGGAAAGAAACCCCAAACTCAGAACTAGCAAAGTATTTTACTACACAAGTCCGTGTATTGGTGGTATGAGCATGGGCGTCCGCAGAAAAAAATGCAGGGGGCGGCAAAAACATTCTCGAGATGGCCATCTTAGTGAAAGCTATTGTCAGGTTAGTGTCAGTGATAGTGTGACCAACTGACCATACGTCCGGCATCGGCCGATGCCGTACGTGCAGAACTCTTCTTTCATGTTATTGTGCATTATGCGGACATAAATCAATTTATGTACCACTAGGCTTGACAGTCTGTTAAAGCAACTTTCTTTTTGCATTGTTTTCTTAGGTCTTGTTATATGTGGTTGGTTTGATGTTTACATTTCAAAACAATCAAATCTTCACTATACTTGCGCTACTACGCCAAAGTGTGTAACGAGTGGCGGGGCCCGTCTCCGCCGCTGCTTAACCTTCGAGGAAACGTCGCAACGGTGGTGAGCGTTAGCGATACTGTGTTCAATTTGACCAATACGGGAATCGAACCCCAGACTTCCCGCACCGATAGCGACGGTCTGATCCAAAATGTCAAAATAAAAAGTAGTTTGTGCTCTGAAAATCAAACTTATAGCTACGGCCTATAAATCAGTGCTGCTCAATTTTTTTATTGCAATGTACCGGCAGCGCAGTTTCTGCCATCAAGGCGTACCAGCAGCACATTAGTAACAAGTCCAAATTTGTTTTACATAATACGAGATACAAGATACGATACTCGGTATATAGGCAAAAACCATAATTTTTCTATACAAGATGCAAAAAGTAAAATTGGACATGCTGCTGTTGCCGCGTGAAGTTGCTAGTATACGTACGTCCACATGACGGATTGGTAATCGGCTGATTGGTGTAGCAGTAACGATATTGCTTTCAAAGTCAGAGATCTGGGGTTCGATATCCGACCTGTCAAATCGAATACAGTGCTGTTCACGGCCACCGTCAATGGCTCGCCACGTTTCTTTGGAGTTCGAAGCTAAGTTGCTCACGCGCTAAGTTACGGAGATGGTCTTCGCCACTCGTTGCTCGCAGCTTCTGGGTAATACCACGAGCATAACCAAGATTTGAGATTGAAGATCAATAAAAAAGACGCACAGAAACATTTAACCGAATTCTTCATCTTATGCGAAGTGTGCGCCTGCTTATCTTCCACCAGTTTATCCGATTGTGGTTTGACTGAAGAGTAGCATTTGACACAAAGACACTTTTCTAGTCTTTGCGTCATGACTAAAGATAAATCGCCATCTCTGTTGACCTGAATAGAATGCGGTAGTATGTACTATTGCATACGGCCTTGAAAGACAAGAAAGTAACCTAAACGAATGGAATCATGCAGAGAACAAAAAATGAATTAAGTATCAAGCAATAACTCGTACTGATCAACGTAAAATGATGCTCGGGACCTCTACCAATATTTTCTAACGTGCTTAGCACTGGCCTTGGTAACAGCATACCTAAACGTAAAACCAGTTTCAATGATGTGTGAAGGGTGGAGTTTCCACTCATTGAACGGCCGGACTAATTTAGACAGCAGCATTTAGACAACCAGACAAACTCTTTTATGCTTTAATTCAGAGGTGGGCAACCTGCGACCCGCCAAAGCATGTGCTAATAGCCAATTGGTTCCGAAACCTGTTTTTTTGCGATCAAGTTCAAACCCAATCAACACACGAACTGCTGTGAATGCTGTTTTCCAGGCTGAAGATCTTGTTTTTCTAGTCATCTTTTATTTCAGAGACCTCTTTTTCACGCGACAGACCCTTTTTCAGTATTACTCCTGCCAAGAAGTGTTTTTTTTTTTCTATAAACTGCGGCCCGCTGGAAGCCTATACTTATAATTTGTGGCCCAGTATTACCAGAAAATTGCCCACCCCTGCTTTAATTAAACAGATTATTGCGAAATGTTTTATTTTATTCGTTTTAAAGTAAATCATCTGTATTTTTCAACTTTTTGTGTAGTTTCTTAACTTGCATTTTTTCATGCGTATTTTTTCAATTTTTTTTGGTTTTTCAGGGGGGGGGCAAGTGCCCCTTCTTGCCCCCCCCCTGCGGACGCCCATGGGTATGAGTGATGCTGATGAATTATGATGATTTCTTATCCTCCTGTTGGTTGAAAGCGATGGAGGCACTAAACGTAAGACGAATCCAGACTTGGTTAGGAGTTGCCGTTGTTTTGTAGTTGACTTCTGCTTCTGATTTCTTTAATTTGCTGCTTGTTAGATTCCACCAAGCAGAGATAATTATCAGGAAGTATGTTATCCAAGGACGCAACAATGAGACTTGATTTGGAGTTAACCATTAACTTTGCAATCATGGTCGTAACTCGTAGCAACAACAACGCTCCTAACCACTGCGCCATGCTGTGGACAATGTGGATGAGCAGTTTTTTGTACTCTTCTCATGGTGTACTTCCCAGAACTCTTAATGGTCTTAGAACGAGTAACATAACCTGGGCTGGAACCCTCTGGTCCACCAGTACTCATTTTAATACAGTCTGTTTATAATAAAAGTATATGTCACCATTTGTAGAACCTACATCAATTGGTGTTATTCGAATCAATATCGTTTCTATACTGGGAACTACTATTTCAATATCGTTTCAATGATTGAACCAATATTGGTGTTACTCGAATCAATGTCGTTTCTACACTGGGAACTACTGTTTCAATAGGCCTATCGTTTCTAGATTTGAACCAATATTGGTATAACCGTTCAGATGGCCGAGTGGCGTAGCCAGGATTTTCAATTGAGGGGTGGGGCTAAAGTTTAAAAAATCTTACCCAACAGCTGGAACGGATTCAGAAAATTTTGGTAGGGAATGCAGATTTGAATTAGGTCAAGTGTTAACAAGATACAAAGACGTCAGACGTTTAGACCCGGAATAGGGCGGCGACGTTTCATGTCAGAGGCGTACCGGTATTCCAAGTTTTTTAGGGAGGGCACCAAATTGTGACATCTTTTAGCCTATAAGCGCATGTTTTTCCGGAGGAGTAAATTTGAAGAAAATTGAGGGAAAAACGAATCTAGGAAGTCCGGGGGCATGCTCTATTGCTCTCCCATAAAATTTTTGAAATTTTACACGGTGTAATGGCTTTTCTAAGGCTTTTGAACAAATTTTGATGAAACTTTTTGCCTCTCATGCGGAGTTCTTCACCAAATATGATGCATTTTGTTCGCATTTTTTTCGATTTATGCGTGCTTGCTTCAAACCTGGAGTGGATCCAGAAAAGTTTGGTGGGGAAATGCAATTTTGAATGAGGTTAAATGGTTACTACTGTAAATGCAAAACGGTAGAGGTCTAGACACGGAAAAGGGTGTAAATAAGCCCTTTGAAAATGTTATAGGCCTATGTCTGAGGCGTAATCAGAAATTTTTTTGAGGAAGGAACACCAAATTTCAATATTTTTTCAAGCGTAGTTTTTTCCGTCAAAATTAATTTGAGGCAAGTTGAGGAACAAAAAGAAAAGGCTTCAAAATGTCCGGGGGCATGCTCCCGTGGAAAAATTTTTGAAAATTCACGTACTATAATGGCCATTTTAGTGCATTTTGAACAGATTTCGGGCAAACTTTATTGAAATTTTTCGCCCCTAATTTTGAGTGCTTCACCGGTCTCGGTACATGGCGTTCTACAAGCCGGGTTTCACACAAGCCGATAGGATAACGTTTTGTTTCTCAAGTTCAAGTTTATTATTAATTTACCCACGTGCAAAAAGCACAGGAGGGAAGCAGCGAAAGACCACAAGGTCACCTAAGTCTACTGCTCCCAATCGCAGCACTTAAAACATCAATTTAGCAAAAAAAGAAAATGAAACAAAAACAGAGCGAAGAGACATCAAACAGAATGAAAGGGACATGTGATAGACGGCATAGCATGAAGCTTTTGAGTTACGTACACTTTATGGAAGCTGCACGCTAAAACAAACTCTGAAAAATTTAAGACTAGACCAACTTTGAGCTAATAACAAACACTGAAAAATTCATGCTAATAACAAACACTGAAAACTTCAAGACGAGACCAACTTTGCAAGGGACAAATTAATGTTTCGACTATAACCAAAGTCTCGTCAGCCTTGCTACGCACAGCCAATCCAGGCTAAACTCATTCCAGACTGCAAAGACTCTGTTTTTGCATTGCTTTACCTGTACATCTCGACTTCACCTCTTTTCTAGGTTGTGCCCTATTTTTGGCAGGCGACTGGTCCCAAACAACAATACCCAATGAAAGAACCTATAACCACTAACCCACAACTAAGTTACCGTTAGCCTAACTAGCCCACATCACTAGAAGCCCCCACGGTAACCCACTCGTTTGCAGCTGCAGACGCGTTTCGACCTTATTATGGTCTCATCAGTGCAGCATAGCAACCTCCCACCTTCCTGAAAAAAAAAAAAACAATTCTAACCTTCAAAAGAACTACACACCCCAAGGGATCCTTGACACACCCCAAGGGTGTGTAGTTCTTTTGCAGGTGAGAATTGTTTTTTTTTTCAGGAAGGTGGGAGGTTGCTATGCTGCACTGATGAGACCATAATAAGGTCGAAACGCGTTTGCAGCTGCAAATGAGTGGGTTACCATGGGGGCTTCTAGTGATGTGGGCTAGTTAGGCTACCGGTAACTTAGTTGTGGGTTAGTGGTTATAGGTTCTTTCATTGGGTATCGTTGTTTGGGGCCAGTCGCCTGCCAAAAATAG